>CM077159.1:187389018-188014708 GCA_039583875.1 Platanthera guangdongensis
TTCAACAATTTAGATAATTGAGTTTCAACCAAGTTATTGTGTTAAAGAATGCAGGGGGATGAACACCAAGTATACTGTTGCAAAGGGGCATGAAGATGCCGTGTACAGCTGCTTGTTATTAATATATAAACATTTTTCTGTTATACATTCTCTAACATGTTCTGTTTTGTGTTTCTAAAAGAAAAGGATGTAGTAGAGTATCAAAACTTGTTTTTATTTCGAGGGAAAATAGAAACAAAAGAAAAAAAAAATAGAATAAAACAAATCAAATCTGAACATGATATATATGTGTTGCCTTTCATTTGCTTTATTATTGTGTTTCTTGATGTGATCATTTTGTTTATCACAATTTGTTTTAACATTTTATATTTCCATGATTAAGATGGTAGCTTGTGACATTTTTTTTAACCCTGGAGTCAGAGCCGTCCAGCAGTTATTAGTGCTTTAAAGACGGCTAATTTGGCTGGAAAAGGTGGTATTGTTAGTGAATCATCACCAGGTGTCTTCCTGCAGGTTCTTCTTTCTTCCTTCATTCTATATTTATAATTTTCAGCGACTTATGAAAATGTCAGTTCAAAAAACGAAATTGTTTCCTTTTAATATCAGGCCCAATTTGGATTCTTGCTTCTGGTCTGGTATGATTATAACATTTTGAGTGCTTCAACTTATGTGTGTTTTTTGTTGTGATTTCATAGTTTTAGGAGATTTTTTCAAAACTTGAAGAATTTTAGAGAAGACAGTCAACAAAAATGAAGAATTCTGAACAAAGATTGGATAGTGTAGTCCCTTTAGGCTGCTAGCATGTCATTTATGTAGAAAGAGCTGAAAAACTTGTATGTATTTCTTATGTATGTAAATACAAGGAGAGAATACAAATATATAAGAGAGAAAAGGAGAGAGGAAATCCTATACAAGATGTGAGACTAATAAGAGAAGAGGGAAAAGAATAAAACATGGGCCCAATAATGAGCCATTTACATGGGCTTTTCTAACACTCCCCCGCAAGCTGGAGCGTACAAATCGTATGCGCCAAGCTTGGACAAGCACTGATAGAAGAGGGTACTGAAAAGAGCCTTTGTGAGGACATCCACAACTTGTTCTGTCCCTGAAACATGCTTCAGGTCGAGTTTCTTCATTTGAATCTTTTCCCGGATGAAGTGACAGTCGATTTCAATATGTTTTCTTCTCTCGTGGAATACTGGTTTCTTGGATATATGTATGACAACCTGGCTGTCACAGAGGAGGAGAGCTGGGGAAGGGGGCTTTACACCCAGATCGGTAAGAAGACCTTCAAGCCAAGTTAGTTCAGAAACCACCGACGCCATTGCCCTATATTCTGCCTCAGCTGATGATCGAGCAACGACCACTTGTTTCTTGCTTCTCCAGGTAATCAAATGTCCTCCAAAATATGTGCAAAAGCCACTGGTCGATCGTCGTTCATCAAGAGAACCAGCATAATCGGCATCAGAATAAGCCACCAAAGTTGGAGCTGAAGATGAGGTTTTGTAAACCAGACCTTGACCAGGAGTCGTTTTGAGGTACCTGAGAATGCGTTCAACAGCCTGAACATGAGATCTTCGAGGGGTATGCATGTACTGACTGACAATATCAACAACGAATGAAATATCTGGTCTGGTTACCGTGAGGTAGATCAATTTTCCAACGAGACGACGATAGTATTCTGGATTCTGGAGTAGGAGATCTGAGTCAGATGCCTGAGCGTACTACTTGTGATTTGCATCCATTGGGGTGTCAATCGGTTTAAAACCTGAATAGCCAACATCCCTATGGAGGTCGAGGCAATACTTCCGCTGAGAGAGGACGCGACCGTCTGGAAGTCTGACAACCTTAAGACCCAAGAAGTACCGAAAGAGCCCCAAATATTTTGTTTGAAAAACTGTGCCCAGGTGTAGTTTGACCAACTGTATTCCTTTTGAGTCGTCTCCTGTAATTATGATATCGTCAACATAAACTAACAGAAGAACCGTTCCCGTTGTTCGGTGATGTGTGAATAGCGAGAAGTCTGCCGAGCTGCGAGTAAAACCAACCTCCCCAAGGGCCTTACTGAATTTGTCAAACCACACCCGTGGGGATTGTTTGAGACCATACAGAGCCTTCATAAGATGACAGAACTGAGACTCCCCCGTGGTCTCAAACCCGGGAGGTTGCTGCATATACACCGTTTCTTGGAGATCGCCATTCAGAAAGACATTCTTAATATCGAGTTGGAGTAAGGTCCACCGACGATGGACAACCACGGAGACGAGGACTCGAACGGTGTTGAGTTTGGCAACCAGAGAAAAGGTTTCTTCATAGTCGAGCCCTGTTGTTTGGTGAAGCCACGGGCCACCAGACTAGCTTTCAGGCGGTCAATCGTTCCGTCAGCAGCATGTTTGATAACATAGACCCATTTACACCCAACCGGTGTCTGACCCGAAGGAAGGGGTACAAGAGTTCATGTCTGGTTGACCCAGAGAGCAGAGAAGTAGCAAATGTGTGGAGGTGAGGGGAGAGGCGATGCAAGGAGACACAGTTTGCCAGAGGATGAGCAGTGGAGGCAGGTACCTGATCAGTAGGGCGCGGAGTAGCCGAGGTCGATGCCGACTGCAGAGGGACAACATAGTCGGACGAGGCGGCGAGAGTAGACACGAATAACAGGTGGTCTGGAGGGCGGAGGAGTCGGAGCAGGTGGTACCAGTGGCAGAGGTGTAGTAACGAGGATAACAGGTCGTGGGATAAGCGGTGGTAGAGGTTTCGATGTGAAAGGAGTGGGTAAAGGAGCAGAGAAGAACGACTGATCTTCCCGAAAGGTAACATCGGCAGAAACGGAGACCTTGCGGGTAGCGGGAGAGTAACACACATAGCCTTTCTGCGTACACGAATAACCGACGAAGACATGTTTAGCTGCCCGGGGTTCCAACTTGTCCGAGGACGGACCCAGGCGGTGGACGTAGCAGGTGAAGCCAAAAACCCGCGACAGGAGAGGGAAAGCCGGAGTAGAGGGAAATAGTATGCTAAACGCAGTAGCATATTGGAGGACAGAGGAAGGGAGACAGTTGATCAGGAAGCACGCAGTAGAGACCGCAAAGTTCCAGTAACTTTTGGGAACATTCATTTGAAGCATGAGAGAGCGAGCAACATCAAGAAAGTGTCGGTTCTTCCGTTTGGCAACGCCGTTTTGCTGGGGTGTGTAAGCACATGTTGTTTGATGAAAAATCCCGAATTCAGAGCACAAGGCCGCAAAGTCGTGGCTAGTGTATTCGCGAGCATTATCAGTGCGTAATGTTTTGAGGGTGGTGTAGAATTGCGTACAAGTTTCAAGGATAAAGACCCGAAAAACACGAGGAAGCTCGGTACAATCACAAAGCAAGTAAAACCACGTTGTGCGAGAGTAGTCATCAATAAACGTGAGAGAATAGCGATAACCATAAATACTAGTAACTTTATAAGGTCTCCAAATGTCTGAATGCACTAAATCAAAAGAAGCAGTGCTCCGGGTACAATGTGCGGGAAAAGAAGAACGCGTCTGCTTGCATAAGATACAAGACTCACACTAAAATGGATGAATGGATACATCAGGAAGAGCCCGCTGGAGCACCGGGTGAGGAGCGTGGCCAAGACGTCGATGCCACTCACTGGAGGAGACAAAAGATAGGACAGTGGGATAGTCATCAAGAAGGTAGAGCTCGCTCTACAGTGTGCCTTTACCAATGGTAGTCCGCGTCTGCTGATCCTGTATGAGAAAGGAAGAGGGGGTGAATATGACGTAGCAATTTAGATCATTAGTAAGGCGACCAACAAAAATTAAATTGAACGGGGAGCTCGGAACATAAAGAGCCAAGCAAAGGGAGATCGATGGGTTGTGTAAAAGGTCAGCCGCGCCGGAGACTGGAACCGTCTCCTCATTTGCCACAGTGATACACTTCGGATGAGGAGAATCCGTGTACTTGGGTGGCTGTTGCGAGGTAATATGATGAGTGGAACCCAAGTTCATGATCCATCACGGACTAGTGGATAAACAAGCAGTACCTACGTTGGAGGCGGTGACGATGGAGGCAGAGGGCGGGTTGAGCAGCCCTTGGAATTGCTGGAGCTGGAGACGAACAACCTCAAGGTCAGAAGGAGCGGCAGAGGATGTGTCCGCAGCAACCGAGGCTGTCGGACGAGGATAACCAATCTTCTTGTAGCAGGTCGCCGCATAGTGGCCGTCCTTTCCGCAGTAGGAACAAGTCGGCCGACCCCGACCACCGCGCCCGCGGCCCCGAGATCCCGAACGTCCACCACGAATGAAGGTAGGTGAGGACAGTAAGGGAGGAATGGTCTGTTGAAGAAGGGCCGAGGGCGGAGGCACAGTAGTGTTCAGAGGAGGTGAAACACGAAGGAGCATGAAGCATACATCCGATGAGGAGGGTATAGTGGAGGAAGCGAAAATCTGGGTGCGAATATTCTGAAGGTGAGGCGGGAGACGAGTCATCATGATGGAAATGCAGACGGCCTCCTTCTGAGCATGTCGAGTAGCATGGTCATTGGTAGATGTTTGATGTTGTATCCAGGCCTCAGCGAGAGTCTTTGCACGAGCGACAAAAGAGGTCATGTCCGAAGACCCCCCCCCCCCCCCCCCCCCCCCCCCCCCCCCCCCCCCCCGTGTCGAGAGCCAGAGGATCAGTGAGGATGTCATAGAGATGTTGGAGACTGTCTTTACCCGAGTACAGGGAATGCAGTTCATCCCACATAGCTTTGGCGTGATACATGACCATCTGATAAGGTTCGCCATCGAGGGAATTGAGGAGCCATGTTCTGGACACGACCATCAATGCGGAGCTAGTCGTCGGTAGAAGGAGAAGGAGGAGCCTGAGTGAGGTGAGGCAAAAGGCCCTTGGTCTGAAGAACACGACGAACAGAATAAACCCAAGGGATAAAATTATTCTTCCCGGAGAAAGAGACATTGATCCAATTGCCTTTTCAGCAAATAATTTTAAATGGAAAGTGAAATAATGTAGCCAACCTGATCATGCTAGTGGGCCACCATGTAAGATACCTTTTTCTGAAACTTTTCCAGTTACACAGTGCATGTCTCTATCCAGGCTTCTATTGATACGAGCACGGGCGATCCCATCCCTGACCAGGCTTCTATTTTTGTATTTGTATTTTATTTGGGACCCTCCTAAATATAAAGGAGTCGTCTAGTATTTGTTTCATCATGCATGTTTGTATCTTGTATCGGATTGAATAGAGGGAGAACGATCCAACATTCTGCCTTAGTTATCGTGAATCGTATCAACTTGGTCAGCATGTCTCTTCCAGCGCCCGCTTCGCTCGCGATTTCGTCTGTGCATCGCTTCACCATTCCGTGTGTCTTGCCTCGGCTCGCATCGCGCTCGAAGCCTTGCGTTCTCATCCGGAGCCTCCACAACGCCAGCATCGACGCTCTCTGCAGGGCGTTCTGCCATTTTTTTGCTCCAGTCCGTAGAGCATTCTGCCTTGCTTGTTGTCCAACATTTTCCACTCCAGTCCACAGGGCATTCTGCTTCGCTGGTTGCGCGATCATCAGTCCTTCGCTCGTCGCCTCCCGCATCGCTGTCCATGCATGCCCGTGACCCGTACCATGGCGCGCGATCAAGGTTGCAGTTGTCGGATGTCGGGTTCATGTCGGTTTGAGTTTGAAATAACGGATGTCGGATTGCGGGAGATATATTAAAGATATTTTACAATGTCGGATATTAATATTTAAATATACATAATGTATGATTATAAATTACACAATAAACATATATACACATAGTTTATGTTTATAAATACACAAGAAAGAGACATTGACTGCAATAAATGAGATAAAGATTACTATATGAGAGCGAGATGAGAAAGTCGTTGATGTTAGACTTAGAGAGATGCGCAAAATGAAGCACAAAACAAAATATTTCAGTTTGATCTTTTCAAAAGGGGCAGCCCGGTGCACAAAGCATCCCCGCGCAACAAGGATTCGGGGAAGTTTCCCTCCCCATGGGTGAAATGTAGGCAACTCTTACCCTGCATTTTTGCAAGAGGCTGTTTCCAGGACTCGAACCCGTGACCTCAAGGTCACAACTACACCTTAACCAATGTTTGGTCTCTTAAAAAACTAATAAAAGAATATCTTAATACTCTCGATGATATATCAGTCGTGAAATATCGCCCAATATATCATGCGATATTTTCAAAAACGACATTTTTGCTTAAAATATCGATGTCGTGGCGTTTTATCCCCAAAACCTTTATGTCGGCCGACGTATCGGCTGACATCTACAACACTGCGTGCAATAAGGAATTTCTTCGGTCGAAGCTTTCTCCGACCACATGGAACACGTCAACACCATCTCTGATCTCCAGATCGTCGTCTGCGACATTCACTCCCTGCTTTCCAACTAACAAGCTATGCCACCGCCTCCAGCTCCTCTAGCCCCATTCGTCCCCTCAGATAACAGCACCGCTGACGGTTTCGGGCTCCTGCAGCCCCCGCGCGACCCCTCAACAACCCACTTACGCCGGATTGACATCGCTGTCTTCAACGAAGCTGACCCAATGGGATGGTTTGCCAGCATGGAGCAATATTTCGACCTCCAAGGCACTCCCGAGCTTCAGAAGGTCCCCCTCGCGGCCATATACATCAGGGCTTGACCCTTCACTGGGTTTGTTGGATCCGTCAATCCAATCCCACCCTCTTTTGGTTGGGCCTCAGGATGAGTTGATTCGTCGCTATGATACAAGCCATGCTGATAACCCTTTTGAGCTTTTGAGCAACGTTTGTTAGACAAAGTCAGTCGCTCCAACATTGATGAGTTCATCGAAGTGGCCACGCATGTCTCCGACTCTCCGACCTGGCACCGACCCACTACTTGGGCACCTTGCTCACCTACCTGCGCCCGCATATTCGGACACACTTGCACGTGCATGATCCGACTACCCTCACTCGGGCTATGGATCAAGCACTTTATGTCGAGGGGGACTTCACCACCTTCTCCTCGGGTCCCCCTCAGTGATCGCCGACACATCGTTCGATCCTTGACATCACTACCCGCCCAAACCTTCCACTTCTCTGGGTCATCCTCCAACCGAGCCCCCGGCCACGATGGGATGCCTCCCACTGCAGCCCCTTCCACCCCCCACCCCCCCCACCCCCACCCCCGCTCTAAGTGTCATTACAAAAAATCTCCCACCAAGAGTACTTTGACTTGCTTAACAAAGGCTTGTGTTTTTGTTGCAAAGGCTCCTACTCCCCCACACATGACTGCCCTAATAAGGTTTTAAAATGCTCTTGGGGAGAGGACGACGAAATTGGGGTGGAAAACTTTGAGGCCTTGGAGTTGGATGAGGATGATATTATTTCCCCTCCTGCCAATGTTGTCGATGTCGGATATCAGAGACACATAAGATTAGGTTTTTCATGTCAGTTTTAATATGTCGGGGGATATATCAGGTTTTAATATTAAATTATTTATGTGTAATTATTTATAAATTTAATCCTTTTTTAATTTATATATATTAATATATTAATAATTTGATATTTATTGAACTCATAAATTTATCAAACTAATATAAATATTTTGTGTTACACAAGTAATAATTGTATAACGCATGAATAAAACTAGAAGAAGCATAATGTCTTGAAGTTGTCGATGACATTGGTAGATAAGGAACCTTTAGTTCATATTTCAAAGGTCATGCATAATTGAAGTCGATGACGAACTTGAGCAAGGAATAAAGTTAGAGGAAGGGGAAAATCAACCTAAATAATGAAATAATTTTGGTCTATTGTTTATTAGACCATAGACATTAATTAAAATAACTTGAAAAAAAAATAGTTGATAAAATGTCGGGATATATCGACGAATATATCGGTCAATAACAGACATATCAGATGATATATTTTAAAAGCATATTTTACAAAAAAATATCGGAAACGTGTCGTTTTGTCCATGAAATCTTTATGTCAGCCGACATGTCGACCATGTCGGAGGATATCCATAACAGTGCCTCCTGCTCAACTCAACCGCCTCAATGTCTCCTACTACTCTGTGGACAGGATGACTGGTCCCTCTACTATGAAGTTATCAGCCTCACTTTGCGTCCGCCCCACAGTGTTTTTGATCTACAGAGGGGCGAGCCGCAAATTACTTCCAAGACCTTGTAGCCGAGCTACTGTTTCTAGTGACACTAGCCCCAGGATTTCACGTGTTCCTCAGCGATGGCCGCCACACTCGCACGGCGGGACACTGAGTGGGATTTCCCTTTCCATGAAGTTGTATTCGGGCACGACAAATTTTTATGTTGTCGGGCTGGGCGGTCTTGGCGCCATTCTCTTCTTAGCTGTGAAATTTAGGTGACATCAAGCATAACCGGGATCGTCTCACCATGGCCTTCGAGACACCAGGGGCTTCCCACCTCCTGCAAGGAGACCCGTCCTTAGCCCGCTCATCAGCCGACCTGCGCTTCATCCTCAGGACTGTCGACCCCGAGCTTTGTGTTCTTCTGGGGCATATGAGGACATAAGCGGCCGTTCCGCCGATCAGGCCACACCTAAACATCCAATGTCTGCTGGACTGACATGCTTCACGTTCTTCTGGGGCATTCAGTCGTGCGCCAATCCTTTCTCGAGCCCTGTTCTTCTAGTGTACAAAAAGGACAGGAGCTGAATATTATGCGTGGACTATCAAGAGATGAACACGCTCAAAATCCCCCAAAAGTACCATATTCCTCTTATTTAAGAGATGTTGGATGCACTGTAGGGCGCGACCTACTTCTCCAAATTGGACCTCCAATCGGGCAGCCATCAGATTCGAGTCTGGGCTGCGGACCTGCCCAAAACAACCTTTTGCACACATGATGACTACCATGAGTTCTTTGTCATGCCTTTTTTCCGGACTAGCGCCCCCGTGGCGTTCCGGTCTACCAGGAATGATGTATTCTTCCCACACTTGCGCTCCTTCATTCTAGTTTTCTTTAATGACATCTTAGTCTACAGTTTTCCCGGCAGCTCCACCTTGACCACTTGGCGACCGTACTCCAGCTTCTCGCGGAGCGCAAGTTCATGGTCCATCAGAAGAAGCACCTTTTTGGTTCGACATAGATCGAGTGCCTGAGACATATCATTTCAGCTGCTGGGTTTCCCATGGACCCGCCCAAGATCGCAATCGTCCTCCAATGGGGGACACTATCTGGCAGCGAGCAGTCCGGGGCTTCTTGGGCCTCTTCCGCAACTACAACGCGATTGTGCATCCACTTACCAACCTCCTCAAAAATGGCGTGCCATTTGAGTGGAGCTTGACGGCCAAGTAAGCTTTCCACACTTTACAACAAGCCTTAGCATCCTCCCTCGTTCTCAGCATGCAGCCTTCACCAAGCCCTTCGTCATTAAGTGTGATGCATCAGGAAAGGGGGTGGACGTCGTCCTCATGCAAGAGGGCCTCCCCCGTCGCTTACTTAAGCAAGGCCTTTACAGATCAACGAGTGGCGGCCTCAGCCTATGACAACGAGCTCCGAGTGCTAGTTTTGGCTCTTCAACGTTGACGTCCTTACCTCGTGGAACGGCAGTTTGTGGTCCGTACCGATCGCTGCAGTCTACGACACCTTGGGGTCAAAAGGTCATGACCCCCCGCACATTAAGTTTGGATCGCCAAGCTTATGGGTTATTTCTTCTCCATTGAGTACAAGGCGGGGACCGCGAACACTGCAGTGGGTGCCCTCTCGTGCAAGGCCTTCAGTGGTACCCTCTAATCGATCTCCCACTTGCAGTGGCGCAATGCTGACGCCATCACTGCCGAGGTGGACGTAACCACCACTATGCCACCATGATCCAAGATCTACCGTCCCCTCTCCCTAGTCGTGGGCAAAAAGCCCGGGCCCGGAAAGCCCGCCCGGGCTTGGACCGGAAAAAGGCCGGCTAGGCCCAGCCCGGGAGAAGCCCGGCCCGGGCCAAGGCCGGGCTTGGGGCCCTTACCGGGCCCCCATTTTTGTCGGTTGCCCAGGCCGGGCCGGGCAAAGCCGGGCGCCAGGATAGCCTGAGCCCGGCACCCGGCTAAGCAGACATCCCGCCAGGCGGGATTTTAATCCCGGCGGGCGGGATTTTAATCCCGGCGGGCGGGATTTTAATCCGGCGGGCGGGATTTTAATCCCGGCGGGCGGGATTTTAATCCCGGCGGGCGGGATTTTAATCCCGGCGGGCGGGATTTTAATCCCGGCGGGCGGGATTTTAATCCCGGCGGGCGGGATTTTAATCCCGGCGGGCGGGATTTTAATCCCGCCGGGCGGGATTTTAATCCCGCCGGGCGGGATTTTAATCCCGCCGGGCGGGATTTTATCCCGCCGGGCGGGATTTTAATCCCGCCGGGCGGGATTTTAATCCCGCCGGGCGGGATTTTAATCCAGCCGGTCGGGATTTATTCCCGCCGATCATAGGCGGGAATAAAATCCCGCCGGATCATAGGCGGGAATAAAATCCCGCCGGATCATAGGCGGGATTAAAATCCCGCCGGATCATAGGCGGGATTAAAATCCCGCCGGATCATAGGCGGGATTAAAATCCCACCTTTTGTATTCAGGCCGGCACGGTCCCGGTCTGACCCTGCCTGAAGGGCCTAATCAGGCCCCGCCTTTGAGAGGGAGCCCGAGCCCGGGCCGTCCCAGCTCAAACTGGGCCCGGGCCGAGCCCGATCAGTGAAAAGCCCGGGCCGGGCCAAGCCCGGCCGGTCGGGCTTTTTTGACACGACTACCTCTCCCACCCCCTAGTTACGTCCGGTTCCATTACCACGATCGTGTAGCGGACGCAGATTTATCGTCGTAGATTCACCATCTCCTCCAAGAGTTTCATGTCACCTCTACAACAAAGCACTCAGGCGCATACCCTACCTATCAGAGATTATCCTCCACTCTATACTGGTGGGGCATGATGCGGGTAGTGCAACAATTCGTCGCTAAGTGTCTCACATGTCAATAGGCCAAGTACCAAACTCTCGCTCCAGCCGAGTTGCTCCAATGTTTTTCGGTTCCCGACATAGTATGGGAGGACATCGCGATGGACTTCATTATTCTACTACCCCGCTCTCACTACTATGACTGCCTCTTTGTCGTTGTGGACCGTCTCTCCAAGTATGAGCACTTCATACCCATCAAGCACCCGTTCATGGCCAGCTTGTTTTCCCGAATCTTTATAGGGGAAGCAGTCTGTTTGCATGGTTTCCCCGCCCCATTGTCAGTGATCACGATCTGATTTTCATGAGTGCTTTTTAGCAGGAGATGTTTTGACTGCAGGTCACAAAATTGCGGTTCAACACAACCTACTACCCGCAAACCGTCAAGTAAACAAAGGGCTTCAACCACTGTGTTAGCGCATATTGCGCTGCTTTGCTACCGAGTAGCCCCACCACTGGACTCAGTGGATAGCTTGGGCGAGTTGTGGTACAACACCTCCTACCAGTCCTTCGTGGGATCGACCCCCTTTCAGGTTGTATATGGGCGACTTCCCCCGAAGCCATTGTTCAGCCTGCCTGGGGAGTGCCAACTACCGGCCTTGGCCACTAATCTCCAGGATCGCGGCGAGGCCCTCTGCCAACTCAAGCATCATCTTCTCTGAGCTCAGCAGCGCATGGTCCAACAAGCCAACCCACGTCTCCGCGATGTAGTCTTCTCGCCGGGCGAGAAGGTACTCGTCAAATTGCGGCACCACCGCCAGGGTTCACTAGTCGGCCACCTACATCCCAAGGTATCTGTCTGCTACTTTGGCCCCTTCCTCATTCTAGAGAAAGTGGGAGAGGTGGCCTACCGCCTACAATTGCCTTCTGACAGTTGCATTCATCTAATCTTTCACGTATCCCAACTAATGAGGGCGTTAGGAGATCACCCCCTCCATGCCACCCTACCTGAGGGGCTGATGGTTGAGTCCATTCCCCGCTATGAGCCGGTGGCAGTGTTTGGATCTCACATCGAGGGGATCCAGGGTCATAAGGTACGACAGGTCCTCATCTAGTGATAGTCGTGTCCAAAAAGTCCGACCGGGCCGGGCTTGGACCGGGCAGGTTTGGCCCGAGCTTTTTGCCAACCGGGCTCAGCTTGAGCTGGGTCGGGCCGTGCTCGGACCAGGCCTGTGCCGGCCTGATTTCTCAGTAGGCGGGATTAATCCCGCCTAAATGCTTATTTAGGCTGGATAAATCCCTCCTAAATTTGGAAATCCCGCCCTTCCTGCTAGTTGGCGGGATTTCAATTGAAATCCTGCCAGGAGGCGGGATTTTCTGTCGGGCTGGGTGTCGGGCCCAGGCTAGGCCCGACGCTCGGGCTTGCCCGGGTGTGGCCCGGGCCGGGCTTCGGGCCAGGCACCAAGTCAAATTGGGGGCCCGGTAAGGCCCCCAAGCCCGGCCTTGACCTGTGACGGGCTTTTTCCGGGCCGGGCCCTGACGGGTTTTTCGGGCCCGGTCCTTTTGTAAACGACTATCTAGTGGCGGGAACTACCCCCAGAGGAACCCACGTGGTTCATGTAGGTGGAGTTCAAGTCACAGTTCACTGACTTCGACCCGAGGACAAGGTCATTCCTGAAACTGGAGGTGTTGATACGAGCACGGGCGATCCCATCCCTGGCGAACTATATGCTCGTGTTTATACATGTTGTGCACGCGCCTCAAGCACGACGGCGGAATGATTTACCCTACTTAGGGTTTTTTGTATGTCTTTTATTTGGGACCCTCATATATATAAAGGAGTTTAGTATTTATTTCATTATGAATGTTTGTATTTTGTCTCGGATTGAATAAAAGGAGGGCTTGCCGTGAACCCTATCATCTATGTCATGCTATTGATTAGCCCTCGATATCAAGTCACATTAATTATCTAATGCTTGTAGTATGTACATAGTTTCTCTCTCTATGCTAGCTTTTTTCTACTCTCTACCCCTTGTAATTTTGAGTTATGATTATCTAATAAGGTTTTCTTTCTCACATGTTATGCACATTGGAATCAAGGGATTACTTGTATATGGGAGACAAGGAAGAGAGATCTGTAGAAGAAATTTAGATCCGAGTGTTTGTAAAAAGGTAAAAAATAATTTATCATACTGAAAATTGTTATTTTGAATAGTCTTTATGAGCTCTCCAAATAGAAAATTAAGATTTCAATTATTTCCATTGTAAATGTTTTCTTCATTGTCATCTGGTATGCAGGTTTTGTCATATTCCCTTGAGAACAGGGTTCCTGTGGTAGCTTTTTCTGAAGACAGATGTCTTACTGTTTTTGAGCATCCACTTATTGACTCATTGCATGAAATTTATCATGAACCTAAGGTATACGAAGAAATTAGCCTAAACCAGTTAACTCGTTTAAACATGTTTATTTCCTAATGTAGGAGTTGTATGTTAAAACTCCCTCCACCATGCAGGCAGAGGTCATTCCTTCGGTTGAGCAGATTTTAGCATCTTTTGAGATCCAGGTAAGTAACATATATCAAGTTACTCAAAGGATTGGGGGTGATAATCAATCAAAGTCTGAGTGAGCTATCCTCTACTAAAAATCAAAATTTTCTATTTCAGCTTGAGCTGTTGTTTAGTTAGTCAAAGTTACTGATTTCAGATTATGTAATAAACTTAACCCCAAACCATTAGTATAAAGAAAATGTTAAATATCACTCCAGTTCCCGAGTTATGCACCACTTTAAATATGCTTGCATTTTTATGAATTCTTCAGTTTGATAATATTTTTTAGTTTATAAATCTATCCTTGAATTTATATGTCGGATTTTTCATCAGTATTTATTTTTTAGTGGCACGACTTATTCATTAATTTAGTTCATATGATGAACCTTTTGACTTAAATTTGAATGATGTGAAAGGTTATGAACAATCTACTCTTATTCATCATATTTGACTAGTTCTTAAGATGACATGCAAGTCATTCATAGAAGTCCTTATGTTTTAATAAAAAAGCTTGTCAAAGTTCTGGGGTCAGGTTCTTTTGTGACTACCATGATTGGTTGCAGAGACACTGATTTCATGGGTTGATGAGGGAAACTATCATGTGGATGGTCGGTCATGTATTGGCCACGAGAAAAATTCTTGTTAGTGTGGCAAAATCCTAAGTTGGCGTTTGTTGTGGTCGAGGTCGCCGGAGCTGTGGGGTCGGAATTTTTGTGTGTGTGTGTGTGTGGAGGGGGGGGGGGGGGCTTTGATGATTAGTAGACGACAATTGCGCAATACAAGATAATCAATCAAGATCAAATCAATGGAACAATACAAAAGATATAAACAGTCATATTTCTATTGATAAATTCCCTAATAGAGATGCTGAAGCAAGACAGAGCATAGTGTACAATCCCGTATTCGCGAGAAGTGGACCCTAAATGAGGCATGCTTAGTTTTTAAGCTTTTTGGAGATTTTGCACTCTCGGTGGCCAATTTTGGCTCTGGCTTGGAAACATACTAGTAGGGGGAGAAAATATTTCTCCCCCCAAGGCACCCTGGAGAAGCCGGCCGCAGGCCGCCCAAGCCGCCTCAGCCCGGCCCCAAGCCGCCCCAGCCCGGCCCCAAGCTGCCTCAGCCCGACCCCAGGCCGCCCAAGCCGCTTCAGCCCGGCCCCAGGCCGCCTAAGCCGTCTTGCCAGACCGCAGGTCGCCCAAGCCGTCTGGCCAAGACCGCAGGCCGCCCAAACCATTTGGCCAGGCCGCAGGCCGCCAGCTCGCCAGGCCGCAGGTAGCCCAAGCCAGCTCGCCAGGCCGCAGGTCGCCCAAGCCAGCTCGCCAGGCCGCAGGTCGCCCAAGCCAGCTCGCCAGGCCGCAGGTCGCCCAAGCCAGCTCGCCAGGCCGCAGGTCGCCCAAGCCAGCTCGCCAGGCCGCAGGTCGCCCAAGCCAGCTCGCCAGGCCGCAGGTCGCCCAAGCCAGCTCGCCAGGCCGCAGGTCGCCCAAGCCAGCTCACCAGGCCGCAGGTCGCCAAAGCCAGCTCGCCAAGTGGGCCAGCTCACCCAGCCAGGCCGCAGCTCGCCTTGCCCCGTCTCGCCAGACCGCCGCCTCGCCCAGGCCGCCGTCTCGCCAAGTAGGCCAGCTCGCAGGCCGCCCAGCTCACCCAGCCAGGCCGCAGCTCGCCTTGCCCCGTCTCGCTAAGTAGGCCAGCTCGCAGGCCGCCCAGCTTACCCAGCCAGGCCGCAGCTCGCCTTGCCCCGTCTCGCCAAGTAGGCCAGCTCGCAGGCCGCCCAGCTCGCAGGCCGCCCAGCTCGCAGGCCGCCCAGCTCGCAGGCCGCCAGCTCGCCCAACCTTCTCGCCCCAGGAGGCTAGTCCGGGGAGGGTTCGCCCTCCGCCCCTAGACCCAAGTGGATCCTGTGGTTTTACCATTTGGCCCTCGGGGGGGATTACCCCTTTACCCCCCGGCGTGGCTGTTTTCTATTGGCCCGAGGTGTATTGGGCGTAAGGGTATTTCGGTCATTTTGGTCCATGGGATTTGGAAAACTATAAATAGACCCCCTTGGGTGCCTTGGAGAGGATCCCCCTTTTCTTGCTTCCTCCTCCCTTAGCTTCTTCTTGGTAGAGTAGAGAGAGCTCCTCCAAGGCACCCTAACTCGAGCATTGGCTAGGGAGGGGAAGTGCTCAGGCAGCCTTCCGGGTGTGAGGTGGGACCTCCGCGCTAGAGCCGAGGGTCTGTTCATAGTCTCCTAAGTCTCCGGTCCGTGGCGTTCTCTCGAGTGTAGTAGGTGTGAGGTCACCCCTTTCTAGGGACCCCGAACTCCACAGGGACCAAGTTTTTGGTTTCAACACATAGCAACTTGAAATCGTCGTTGTAAAATGTGACCCCTCAGCTTGAATATCATTGTTGCACGACGATCTTCCCTCGTATCATTTGTCGTTGAAGATATGAAGTATAGAAGGCTCTGGTGTCGGCTGGAATGACCTCTATTAAAAGATATATAGTTTTGGAATCAAGAGTCGCGGATCCCAAGAGAAAATGTGCATTTGTAGTTCTCTCAGGCCTATTGCCGAGAATAGCAGATACTGCTGCGCGGTAGCATCAAAATATGAGTTCCCGTGCCAATTTGCTTCTTCAGAACAACAGAGCGTTCCATATGGAGGTTGGATCTAGCACCGGGCGGTAGTGAGAGCTATGCACAATGTTGTTGTGGGTACATTTGTGGCGAATTGTACTTATCCAAGGAGCGACAAAGATTCCAACAGTTGGCAGAATCATAATACTTTTGTGGGTTTAGTGACATTGCAAGCTATGAAGAAAATTGACTGCATCAGATTCGGGAGAGAAGGAAAAAAAGGAGAAAACATTTGGGTATTTTTAATAATTTGCTCTTGAATTAATGTTTAAGTTAATGGAAGGACCTTCATAAAAGAATATTGCAATCAACATGTTAGCATGTTCATAATGTTGAGGGAAAAGAAGAGAGAATGATTTTACGATTTATATTATTCAATAAATAAATCCTCTCTTATAATATAGGTACAATTTTTATGTACCAGAAATGAACACTAAGGCTTCATTTGGTTCGGCCCTGGCGGGTCGATCCAGCGGTTGGAAACGGAGTGTTCGAACCGGAGGGGGGAGGTGGCTGCTCCAAACGGAGCTTTTTGGGGTGTTTTCAATCCCGACCAAGCCTCTCTCCTCTTCCATCCATGGCCAGACCTCCCTTTCCCTTCTTAGACTCTGTGTATCCCAGTATTCCCCTTCTCACATCTTCCTTTCCCCTTCCAGACCCTCCTCCCTTGATCGCAGCACCCCCAATCCTCTCTTCGCTTCCCCGAATCATTCCCGAGCCATTTCCCTCATCCTGGAGCCTCCAAAATTCTCCAAATGCCATTACCCCAAAATGCCAACTAATATTCTCCCGCTAACCGCACATTTGGTCCAACGCACGGCTCCGACGACCTTTACAAGTTTGCCCACCACATCCTGCACCACCTGTACTGATTTCTTCGTAAGTAGGTGCTCTTAGTTTCATTTCTCATATTGTATGGATGTACCTTTATTCCTAGTAATATTTTGCTCCAAGTGTTTTTTGGGCTAATTCAATTTCAGTTGGTGTGAATTTATTCTCCCTGATTTAAATTCTAGCACTCAGTTAATATGCTGTAATTATATGTGAACCTAATTTAGAATTATTCATTTATTTGTGATCAATTGTGACGTTCGTGCCAGTTTAAAATTAAAGTTATTTAATTAATTGCGCATTGAAAATTTTCTTGCATTATTGATCATTGACAACGCATTGGGGTTATGGTTTAGATAGTGATCACATTGTCCATTGGCTTGTGTGCATGCTTGCATCATTGTTTAGAAACGTTATAGCTCCATTTGCATTTGTTGTGTGCCTACGTGGATTCATATAGAATTCATGCGGGTCTCTTATGGATTTGTCCTGCATCAGGGGAGGTCCCTATAATTATGCAATGTCGCATGATATTTTTTCATAATTTTTCCTTATACACACACACACACACACTAATATGCATATTTGGGATGCCAACATCATCTAAGGATTCACAATTGTTAGATCAACTCAATCAGTGATGGAGATAGGTAGGGAAGAGAGAACAGAAAAAAATCTATCCGGGTCTCAAAAACCTGGAGGGGAGGGGGTATTTTGACTAAAAAAAAATAAGAGAGAGAGGAGAGAGAGATGAGGCAGAGAGAGAGAGAGAGACGGGCACTTACCGTGCTGTCGTGCACAGGTAGAGCCCTTGTGCCATCACGACACCCTTGTGCACTAAAAGCAGTCACAGGGAGCTGAGCCCCTTCACCCCCAAGTGAAGCTGTGCACGTGTGTAGAACCAGTGCGGGTGTTTACGGGCCTATTGATGTGTATGTTTGACTAAATATATTTATTAGAAGACCGTAAATTGAGTGAAATGGGATTGCTTTTTCGCCTGATCAAAATCTGTGAGCTATGATTGGTTCTAATTCAGTTCGGATCGGGATTGACTTAAGATCGGATTGTTTAACAACCCTATTTTTATGTGTAGAAGCTGATATTGCTTGGCACGGCTGAGGGGATTTCTTCAACACTGAGGCCATACTGGTCAGAAGCAACAAAAGGACTGGCTAATGTTGTGCAGGCTGTACCTGATATGCTAGAAATTGTACCCTTGGGCACGTCCAAAGGACATGGAGTAAAGTTACTACTGGATCATCTCGGAGTTTCGGAGAAAGAGGTAATTCCTTATCACTTCTTTCCTGTGCTGGCAGCCGCATCATTGTAATTCTTTGAGTTTGACCACTGGTATATATATAGGGTGATGTTATATGTAGGCCATTTTCGGCTGCTTGTAGTTTAAGGATAAATACAAGCCAAATTAAAAAATCATAGGAAGTTGTGAACCCATATAGGCTTTGGCCTGCATATAATCATTATGAAATTGTGTGGCCTGCACATAGCCGAAATCGGCTTGCATATAGTTATTGCCTATATATATCGTCCAGCATTTGCTCACCCTTGGTTGCAGCAAGCCAACTCTTTTGCTTTGCTTGCAGCCACATCATTGTCTAGAACATTCTTCTTCTTAATCCAAAAAGATGCTGAATAGTAATAACCGAGAAATGAAAATTGCCTTTGAGCAGGTAATGGCTATTGGCGACGGAGAAAACGATGTGGAGATGCTAAGGCTGGCATCGCTCGGCATTGCGCTCGCAAATGGATCGGATCTGGCAAAAGCTGCAGCCGATGCAATCGGGCTCTCGAATGGTGAAGATGGCGTTGCACACGCAATATACAAATACGCCTTATGATATTCATCCAAAATCCGAAGAAAGAGGAAAGAGATTTCCGCCGGGGCTATTGGCATGAGAATGCTGTTGAAAGCAGGGGATGACCCAGAAGACCTGTTGATTGATTTTACAAAAACAGAAGGTTGGTGCTCTCCTGAATCTGCCTTTGCATTCATTTGTGATTCTACTTCACCATTAAATCAAGATGCTTTGAGCCATTCATCAATATATATATATATATATATATATATATATATATATATATATATATATATATATATATATATATATATATATATATATCTATATAATTAAAAAGAAGAATGATGACAAGGTAAATAAGATAGATATTCATGACAAGATAAATATGACATTAGATCAATCTCCCCCGTTGGATCTAGGAGATCAGGCCTGCAGATAAAGTTTTTCCCAAAACCAGCATCCATCATCTCCTCATTCCCGATTCCAGCAAAAACAAAAACCTGATCTTTTTTTAACAGCCCTGCACTCCCACATTTTTAACAACCCGGAGCCGTCGGCGGCCTGCCCGAAGCCCACCGGTGGGATCCTTACCGTGAGACTCAAATCTGGGTATCACAGGCAGGGCCACTGCCGGCGGTGGCGCTGGCCGCCGGATGTAACGGCCCGATTGTCCGCCACAATTAACAATATCATAAACATATGCATTTCGAAATCTTGTACAGTGGAAGATGTACATATGCATTTCATAACGAGTAAGTATCATAAACATCAGTTACATAAGATTCTATATACCAGTACAGAAAGAAAATAAAGCAGTAAATTCTACCTGAGCTCTAATGACGACCGGTCGCTGTCTTTCCGGTTCCCAAAAATTTAGAGAATACAACCGTTAGTCTTGTATAAGACTAAGTGAAAATTTACATTTTTAATCTGTTGTACAGTAAAAATTTTATATTAAGAAGTAAGTACTGTTGTAATTCAATAAGTTAATATAGAACAGTTCATTTCATTCGTGAATTTGTCTTGCAGTCAAATCAATAGAAATAACTACCAATAATGTTTCAGTAAGGATAAAACAAATCATCAACAATAAACAATAAACATCTGTTACAGTTAAGCTATACGACAATATTTTTTAAGTTTGTATTTCTTTTCATATAAACACTATTAAGGGTAATTCAATGAAGCTATATCAGTCTCAGTATTCCGTATTTCAGTCTTTGGGCCCGACCCCTTTGGGGTCATCAGTCTCCAGACCAGTACATACAACACGCGTTTATGCCTTTTAGCTCGACTGGCCTGGTACTTCAGTACGTAACATCAGTATTCTTTATTTTATATTACCCTTAATAGTTCCATGTGTTGACACATATAGAGTGATGGTATAAAGCAGTTTCAGTATAGCAGTGAAATATTTAGGTAAAGCATACATTAAAAAGAGAAATTCTCACCGTGGCTCGTTCCTTTTCTTTGCCCCGTCTCGAATAGACGTCGCGTCGTCTCAGAGATGCCATCCTTCACAATATCTGTACATATATAAGACAACAATATTTATGTCATGAGGTTGCATCCCACACAGCGACCCAACGCATTCACGCCCACACAAACAGTCCAAAACCATCCCACAAATACAGTCCAAACAGCCCACATATACAGTCCAAAACCAGCCCACATATACAGTCCAAAATCAGCCCACATATACAGTCCAAAACCAGCCCACATATACAGTCCAACCAGCCCACATATACAGTCCAAACAGCCCATAAACACAGTCCAAACAGCCCATAAAAACAGCCCACAAACACAGACCAAACAGCCCCTAACACAGTCCAAGCAGCCCACACAAACAGTCCACAACCAGCCGGCTAACAACTGCAAAACAAACTAGGGTACAACCGGCCTATAGTCCAGCCCAGCTGCCATCCCAAAAACAGCAGCCATCACAACACAGCCACATAAACATAGAAAACAAACTACCCAGCCGGCCAACAGTTCAGAACAAAAATAACTAGGGCACAACTCCAAAAACAGCAGCCCTCAAGAGTACAACCGGCCACAAAAATACTGAAATCCAGCCTCAAGTAAAAGAAAAGCATGAAAGGAAGCAAGTACCTAGTCCAAAGAAACTTGAAAGGTCTCCCATCAAAGCCAAGAAAGCTCCAACCGTCCCAAAGTAAGCTAAAGAAGAGGCGTTTAGAGCTCATACACGTAGAAGACAAGGAAGAAGCAGAAGATTTCACCATACCAGGCGACGGGAAGGAGAAACCACCCAAACCCTAGCTATCAGGTTTCGCCGGCTGCGGAGACAATGCGCGAATGCCGAATAAGAGCATGGATCGAAATGGCATAAGAAAAAGCCACCGTTGCAGCCTTATATGCAAAGTCCGAACCAGTTGCAAAATCCGAACCGGTTAACCCAGCCACACAGCCACACAGCCAACCCAGCCAACCAATAGCGCCAACCAGCCAACCCAGCCAACAAATAGCACCAACCAGCCAACCAAGCCAACAAATAGCACCAAATATAACATTACCACATAAAATTAAACCCGCAGCACTAGCAAATCAAGCCCACCTTTAAATTTACAACATATATATACAACTAAATAAGTCCTGCAATAATATTCTGTGCCGTCCACATTATAAAAGCAACAAAACAAAATGTTACAACGATAATAAGTAACGCTCAATACATAGCATAGCAGATTCAAAAGAAGAACTCGCACGACGCCGAATCATAGCTCAGGGCGACGCCGATTCATAGCTCATGGCGACGCCGATTCAATATTGCTTACCTCTCTTTTCCTCATCGGAGACGTTACCTGTAATGAATTAATTTTCGTTACACATGATCATATAAGTGATTATTTGCTGCAACATAACATAATAGTACATACCAAAAAGATGTGCATCACACCGGACGCCGGACGAACTAGTCAGCATTTAATACAGGAAATAGTATTTTAATTATTTCATTTAAATTTCATAATTAAAAAGTGTATTAATTAAAAATAAATATATAAAACATAATATATATATATATATATATATATATATATATATATATATATATAATATTTCTAATTTAAAAATATACATGATAAATAATTAAAATAAATGACGAACGTTGCCGCCGGGGGCGGGCGCAGTCCGCCGTCGCTAGTCAGGTACTATCGCGCGGGGCACTAGAGCTGGAGGCCCATATTTGTCACTCGTGTGTGTGTATATATAGTTCATTGTTACTGGTATGTAGATATACTTGTTAATTAATTGCTAAAATCAGCTTGAATTATAGCTGTGAATTATATACAATTTATGGTATTTTCTTTGATGACCCATTTACCTTGGCCTCCCCTCTGACCTTGTTAAATTACAGGTTGCAACACTCTTATTTTTGAAATTACAAAAACCTCGTGTAAATTTAAATTTCATAACATCCATGAATAAACAGACCCCATTGAAGATTTACTCTAAGAGGGGTATTTTTGTGGAGCAATGTTATCAGCACACCAATTTACGCTATTGTCAGCCAAATTTTATTGACACGTCAGATTCTTTTATTTTCACATCAATACGTTATTGTCACACCAAATTTTAAATCGATATTGACACACCAAAATAACTATGAATCTACTTTCCTTTCTATATGTTATTTTTGCACCAAAATTATTATTGATTAATAACATAAAATCATTAATTACGTATGTATATTTTGTTCTCATGAGCAAATAATTACTGTGATGATAAATATACAAATTTACTTCCCTGCTGCTCAAGAACTATTTTCGTTATGTCATATATTTCATCCATTAATGAGATCCTATGGTTCTAAATTCCCCTCCCTTGTATAAACAAATAACCAAACAGGATCAAAGTTGAAAATTGCAGCAAAAAAAAACAGCAACTCACTTAAAACATCCCTTACGACCCCCCATGCCCAGGTCTGAATCATTAGAAAGCATTGAGCACAGAAACTCCTCGGCCCCCTCGCAGCTATAAGCCCAAACCGTCTGCTGCTCCTTCGCCTTCATTGGATCACCCCAGCCTCTTCTCCTGCTGTTGCAGGATGAGGCTGATTTCCAATGGTCCTTCCCAATGACACCAGAGACCATGTCAGTCGACGCCGCGCCGCGACCCTCTTCTTCTTATGCGCGCTCCTCTTCTTCCCGCACGAATTAGGGGCTTTCCTCTGGTTCAACGAGCTCGGCGCCCAGGATGTCGGCGGCCTTATAGGCGTCGTCACCTGATTCTTGGTACGCTGAATCGATCTGTATGAGAGAAAGAAGGGGGAAACGGAGTTGAGCCAGTGCAGGGATCGCTTCCTTGGATTCTCGGTTTCCTCGATTTTTCTGGCATCCCCGACTAGGGATTCCGCTGACTTGTGGCGAAAGCGAGAGGGTTTGGCGTCGGAGTCGGGGAGGAGAGCACAACTTGGCGTCGGCGTCGTTCGACATCATTTGGCAGAAGGAGAGGAATATCGCGGAAGGGGAAGAGCGAAACAGACTGGTGTGCTGTTAACGGAGGTGAGTTAGGATTTTCTGTGTTTTTTTAAGTTAGAATTGGTGTGACAATAGCGTAAATTGATGTGCTTATAACATTGCTCATTTTTTAGGAAGGGTGTTATGAAATGCAAACTTGTATGGGATGCTTTTGTAATTTCAACAATAAGAGGGGTGAGGAAGTTTTGGTAATTATTCCTTATTTGAATGAATGATGCAGCCTGCTCATGCGCTGGTATGGTGCACGGCTGACCGCTCGGCAGGGTTGGCTGGGTCCAATCCAGCTCATGTCGATGCGATGTGGTCCAGCATGCGAACACCATAGTTCGGCTGATCGAGTTTGTATAAAATGTTTGAGACGATGACACGGCACCATGTTTGGTGATGTTTAAATAGCTGCTGCCAAAGAGTTGTAGATTGTTAAGGTTATATAAAGTTGTAATAATTAACAAATAATTATATTTTTTTTAAAAAAAAACGAGCAAAAAAAGCTCCTGGGATCGTAATGCGGGTCCCCACTGTTTTCAAATTTCAACAATAAATAAATAAATAAATATATAAATAAAGTGCCGTTCATTTATTTATTGATTGTTCCTTCCGGCCCAGAATCCAACTTATGTTTTTAAAATAATAATAATAATATATTAAATTAATATAACCATAAATCCATAATAAAGGTAGGCTGGCGCCGGGCGGTGACGCTACAGTTAAATTAAAATATAATAAAATAAAAAAAGCCCGCTCAAACGTGCGACAGGACTCCGTAAAAAATGAAAGGCCAGCTTAAAAGGAATTCGCAATGCACGAGAAGGTGATGCTTTTTTGTTTGGTTGCACCTTTTTAGTCCGATTCGGAATATCTGGGGTTAGCTCGCATGTACGCGATCATGGGCCCATGTTTGCACTTCCTCGTCTTACGCCCGGGACCAATGGGAATGATATATGGCTCGCAGTGCGTGGATTTGTTGTGCGCTGTTGGGCTCACCGTAGTGCACTGCGGTTGGTGCCCGGTCAGATTAATTGCTTGTGTTGCATCAACTAGATTGCGGTGCGTGCATATAGTGTATTACATCTTGCATATGTCCGACTGGCGCGTAAGGATGCGTGGCAAAAACATGGTTATGGTTCGATGCGAATTATTTGTGATATTTTCTGAAAACTAAAGTAATAAAAACAAAATGTTAACAAATGACACAAGGGCACATTGTTGAAAGATATACTCTCATTTTGTACACTCATTTATTTTACAAATGACCATGTTTTTTTTTAAATTGGCCCAATCCTAAATGCATCAATAAATCAGCAGTACAAATAAAATAAAATAAATGTCAGTACATTGAAGAGGATCTTAACACTTGTGTCCCAGCTTGCCCCCAGTCAGCCGCAGCATGCTTATTTAATGGGCATGCATCATCTACTCATTAATGTAACAGTGACTGCATTTATATTATTTGTATATAGTTCCCAAACCTCTAATTAATTCATTAGGTACATTAATTTATCAAAACAAAAAAACTAATGGCATGCATTTAAATAAACAAGCTACTATTATATTTAATCCTGACATAGAAATTATGGCTCTGTTTGGCAGCCGTAAACGCATGTATTAAACTGTCATTCATTAAGGATCACCTAACAAACATTATCTATTTGAGCATAACATGGGTGAAGTTTCTTAGGTGGGCATTAAGGAAAGACAATTAAACCCTCATGTTCATGAGCACCATGTCAAAAAGAGCCTATGTTTCCGTATTCATTGTTGGTTCTTAAAATAAAACTGATGGCCCTGGTTATGAATCGCCACTCGTGAACCCCCGACCTCAGCTAAGGAACTTCATCCATCATAGTCCTTGTCAAACAAATATTCATGATAGGCATTTTAATCGTAAATTATTTTACGAACTTAACTAATCAAAAATTCCTGGATACGCGACCCATACACAGAACGGGATCAATGGAAATGCAGGAAGGAGGGGGCCATGATACACAGATTTACTATGCACCGTGAGACCCACTAAACTGCGATATTTCCTGCATTTTCATTGGTCCCGAATGCCACAATTAAATGTTACCAGCTGACATAACAATCTAACCTAAATTATTATTACAAACAATTATAACTTATAAGGCTGGGTTAATTTGAGCCAAATTATGATGTGACAATTATTTTAAAATAATGTAATTTCAATAAAATTTGAATAATCACATTGTTTGTTTGTTATGTGAATAATTTATAAGCTCGATTGAATAAGAATATAATGGCTGAATGACTAGTGATTCAAAATGACTCAAAATGATGGATTCTGCAATGCATGATCTAGGTAGGCTCTGATTTGATAATAACTTTTAAGGAGGGAGAGAGAGAGAGACCCAGAACAGGGGCTGTAGGCTTTCAGGGTATTTCCAGTGATAGGCGCAAGGAGGAAGAGAGAGAGAGAGAGGCAAGGAGAGAGAGAGTGATGATGCAAGCAAATAATGAAGAGGAGGGGAGGGGGGAGGGGCCACATCTCATTGGAGCAGAAGCAACCCTAAAAAGAAGGAGCCAGAGCTACAGTCTACTGAAAGCTAGCTAGTGAATAAAATGATCGATCTACTGTTGCACACCCCAAACACCAAACTCTCATCAATCAAATCAATGATTAATCATTATTGAAAGGAAATTTAATTGAATGGGAGAAGAGAGAGAGTCACAGACACCTGTAGAGAGAGAGAGAGTGTGTGTGTGTAACTGTGTTCATCAATGCTCATGGCATTCACATGATCTGTGACAGCTGAATTCAAACTGGTGGGACCAAATACCAATGCTTGCAAGAGAAAGATTCATACCCTCTTGGATTCTTCTACTTTGAATGCAAAATATATCATCTTATCACCGTCCATTATATATATATATATATATATATATATATATATATATATATATATATATATATATATATATATATATATATATATATATATATAAAATACACACGAGTGCGTGACACGGGGCTCCGCCCCTATTGCCAATCTCGACAGTACCCGGCCCGCCCCTACTGCCAATCTCGATAGTACCCGGCCCTCCCCTACGGCCCCGCGCGATTGTATCTGACCCGCCACTACGATCTCGTGCAAGTGTACCTGACTATAGTATATTTATATGTAATAATGAATTATATTATACTTATATTTATATATATTTATAAAAATACATAAAATATAACAATATAAGTATAAATTATTTGAACAATTAGCATAGTTGTCATCTTGCCTCATTGGATTGAGTTGTTTCTCTTGTGCTTGAGGTCCTCGGATCGAAACCGGATAGCCGCGTTTAAATTAAAATATAATTTTAACAGCCAGCTATTGAATTTTTTAAGAGTTATTGCGGCAAAATCGTAATTTCACATAGGTTTAGGACACCCTAGTAGTAGGTTTAAGAGACCTACTAAAATATGGAGAGATGAAATGATTTTATTGTGCTCGATCAGACGGTTGTTGAATTATGAACTCATGATCTGACGGCTTGTGAAATTTTGAACTCATGATATTCGCAGACCACAGTATTTCTTTATATATGATATATATATATATATATATATATATATATATATATATATATATAAGTGTTGCGGGTCTCCCAGTTTTTTTCCTGATTCAGAGAATCTGATCGCTTTAGCTTGCAAGAGTGATATGAGAGAGCCATGAACGCGTAGGTGTTGTGAGAGCAATGTGAGCGCAGAGACATTGCGAGCGGGCCGTGAGCGCAGGTGCTGACGAAAACATTTTTGCTTTTGGACAACCTTAATGGTGTTGTGATTCATGTGTGAGTGGGGTCTAAGCAAGAGTTCTTAGCATCAGTTGTGCTTGAATTGGTGAAATTGGCGATAACGGTAAGCTTATGGACAAGCCCGATGATGTTATTAACCATGTGCGAGTGGGGTCTCGACATCAGTTCTCGACACTAGGCTTGTATGCCTTGGGGGAAATGGAAGTACCCATGTGATTGATGTGATATGATGATGAGTGATGATATGTTAGAATCATCCATGTTGTAGGGTGTCTTAGGTGAATCTCAGGTTTGCATACATATAGCATTGGTAGACCCACTTTTATTTAAATGCTCAACATATAAACATGCCTGATTCTTGTGACACTCATTCTTATTGTTTTTTTTATGTTAATTACTATTTTGTTATATTTTGCATACGAAGTGCTGACCTGTAGGGTGATAAATTGCCCAGGGGCCCGATAGGGATGATCAGGAGGCGGGGTGTTGTTATACCGTTGTGGGCAGCCATTGTTAACCCATGTTACACCACATTTTTTGTGATGGTTGCAGGGAAAGGCTCACAAGTTGGATCTAGCTTACCAGTCAAAAGGGTCTAATTAAGCCTCATGAAGTGTACCTCCTTATGCTGCTCTATTGCATTTTTTATATTATGTTCTAGCTTACATGTTGAGGTAGTCTAGGGTGATTTTGTTGTTTAATACATATGATGTGGTGGATGATGTTTTAAATGATTTGTTGATGTAAGGTCATAAGACTGTTTGGACTCCTATGTATTTGTGAACAACTTCTATTTTCTTTAATATTTTTGCTCTTATATATTCTGAGTTATGAGATGGGTAATGTTATTATACCATCTTATAATATCAAAGCTGTGACGCCTATATATTGTGGGGTCCCGGCCGGACCCATATTATATGGTCATTGTAGGGGAGGTGTTATATTATGAGCGCGCAAGCATTGTGAGCACCCCATGAGCACAAAGGTGTTATGAGCGCGGAGGCATTGTGAGTGCGCCATGAGCGCGCAAGCATTGTTAGCACCTCGTGAGCACTAAGGCGTTGAGCACAGAGGCATTGTGAGTGCGGAGGTGTTGTGAGCACATCATAAGCATGGAGGTGTTGTGAGTGCTGAGGTGTTATGAGCGTGTCGTGAGTGCAGAGGCATTGTGACGTATTGTGATCACAGACGTGTTGTGTAACACCCTCTATCCATCGCATAGCATATAATAGTAGGTTCGGCCGGGGCCCGACGCCATATACTACAGACATACCGGGTGGTTACTTATGGAAACCATCCAACCAATCTCAAACGTCCTACACAGAGCATTCTAGCGGAAGCATTTTATAAAAGTTGCAATAAAGAACCCAACATTAGAGCATGAATGTCCACTAATACAAAATAGGAATGTTATACAAAAATACCCAAAATGAGCCTTAAGGCCTTACAAAATGTTTCACTTCAAATTACATGTTTTACAAACCACGGCACGCAGGCCGGTCACACATGAATAAAGCAGTAAACACTTCCAATTTGGCCTTCAAGGGCCGGCTTCGCATTCGGGATTTAGCCCGCTATTGACCGCTTGGTCCAGCTGCACCTGCAAGCAACATACCACCGCACGGTGGCAAAACAAGGCAACGGTCAGCAATGCTGACCAAATTATAACGATCCCGCCCCCAACTCGGGGCGGCGATGCTCCTTCCCTGCATTTCATTAGCATAAGCGAGCAATATATAATTAGCCATTTCATCACAGACGTTGGCTCTCACGACCACACGCCCCGTGCTCTCAGGGCACATTCTCGGTGAACCGGTCGATGTCACGTCAATTAAAGCCATAGACATTCCGGACTCACCACCGCCACTTTGACGGCCAAACCTATGAGCAATTTGTCTTCCTGGCCTGAGTCACGACAATTTAAGCCATTGACCGCCGAAGACCCTAATCTATGCCAACGGCAAGTGCCACGTGCCTTTAGGTCTCTTTAACTGAACGACATAGAACGGGTACGGTTCCATCTAACCCGTGCTCACATCGCAACGACAATTTAAGCCATTTGCGCGGGTCAAACTTCCACCGAGTCCCGTTTCAATCACAAGTCACATAACCCGGTTATGTTCAAGTTGGCTCTCAGGCCACCAAGTTGGCAAGATCTCGTATCCGTCCAGTTTTCCGGGTGCACCTTTGGGTTAGTCCCCAAGGCTCCCTGCTGCAATCTACCGCGTAGAAAACCCGAAAAACAACCAATAGCACGGAGTCTTCTCCGGCATTAAGCAATGCAACATCACCGATCCAGACCAACATGTCCGGGTAGGCTTCACACATCATGCCTATGTCCGTTCTCGCTTACGGACTTTAAACAACGGGGACTTCACATATCTACCCGAAGGAACGCCTCCAACTCTCCGCAAACTCGCGAGAGCGGGCTTCCTATGCAAAGAAAGAGAGCTACTCATGCTCAAGATGAGGATCGTTACCCTAGCGTTCCTTTTTGGCGCCATTGAAAAGTAATCGGATGGAAAGCACCGCACTAGCTTTGCCTCCGTGGATCCGGAGTCGGCTCGCGATTCGGAGCTTCGAAGCTCCTCCAATGGCGGGATCTAGCTCCTTCTTCCTCCCTTGGATCTCCTCTCTCTAAGGTTTTAGAAAGATAACACTTAAGAAAAGTGAGGGTTTTCTAAGTCCAATCCCGGGTATATCCCTTCAGGAACAACCCCCAGCCGTTGGATCTCAAAATAAGGAAACGAACGGCTTTGATTCGGGACTGAAATGCCCAATCTGGACCGAACACGGCCTGGCACACGCCCATGTCCAGGGCCGTGTGCCTCATTCGCCGTCAAAATCGGCTCGCCTGGAACCTCACACGGGTATCGAACACGCCCGTGTTCGAGCTGACACGCCCGTGTTCCATGTGACACGGCCGTGTGGCCGGCCGTGTACCCCTATCATTTTTCGCCGAAAACAACCCGAGCACTGCACGAGTTCTAGGACACGCCCGTGTCCTTACCCATGTCACCTCAACACGCCTGGACCCCAGGCCGTGTACACGGTCTCGACACTCGACACTTCGTCGAGCGAAGATCGTCGACCTATTGACATGGCCTTGGACACGCCCGTGTCCTAGGCCGTGTGCCTTGTCTCGACACAATGTCGAGACCAAAGTGTTGATTTCCCGGGACGAGTGTCGACACGGGTCGACACGCCCTGCGACACGCCCGTGTCGCAGGCCGTGTGCCATGTCTCGACACTTTGTCGAACACAGAGTGTCGACTTTGCGGCTAAGTGTCGACACGGGTCGACACGCCCTACGACACGCCCGTGTCGCAGGCTGTGTGCCCAGTCTCGACACAATGTCGAGACCAAAGTGTCGACTTCCTGTCTCAGTGTCGACACAGGCTTGACACGCCCGGGGACACACCCGTGTCCCAGGCCGTGTGCCTGCTGCCAGAACCCAAACTGGCCCAAAACGTCCCCCTTTGCTCCTTTGAGTTTCGGGGCGTTACAACTCTCCTCCTCTTAAAAGAATTTCGCCCACGAAATTATATAAAGGAAAGACATGTACAAAACCAAAATTTGTACCTGAGCGGAACAACTCTGGATACTCGTCAAGCATAGTCTGCTCTCGCTCCCAAGAGAGCTCCTCACGACCGCAATTGTCCCAACGGACCTTGACCATCCTGATCTCTTTATTGCGTAGCCGCTTGACCTCCGAGTCCTCAATCCGCACGGGCTTGACCTTTGTCGTTAGCCCACTATCCACCGGCACTTGATCAACCGCGATCACTTGCGTAGGCTCTTGCATCGCCTTCCGAAGCACCGAAATGTGGAATACATCATATAAACCACTAAGCTCCACTGAAAGCTTCAACCGATAGGCCGCTTCACCAACTCGCTCCAGAACCTCAAACGGTCCAAGGTACCTCGGGCTTATCTTTTTCAATCGCCGCACCCGCGAGACACCCTTGAACGGCTTGATCTTTAGGTACACATAATCACCCACAGCGAACTCCACATTCCTGTGCTTGGCATTATAGTATTTCGCTTGCCGGTCCTGAGCGATAAGCAACCTCTCCCGAATGGTTCGCACCAAAGAAGTAGCACCCTCCACTTCCGATCGCTTATACAACTTTGACTCACCCGTTTCTAACCAAGACAACGACGTGCGACATTTTCTACCATATATGGCCTCGAAAGGCGCCATCTGAATACTCGCTTGGTAGCTATTGTTGTATGCGAACTCCACCAAATAAAGGTGGTCTTCCCATTGCTTTCCGAAATCCAAGACACACATGCGGAGCATGTCTTCCATAGTTCTATTGACCCTCTCGGTCTGCCCATCCGTTTGCGGATGGAAGGCTGTGCTGAATTTCAGCTTTGTTCCCAACATTTGCTGCACCAGCCTCCAATCATTGGACGTGAACCGCCCATCTCGGTCACTCACGATGCTGCGGGGCACACCATGAAGTCGTACTATGTTATCCACATAAAGCTTTCCCAACTTCTCCACCGGATCATCCTTCCTATGCGGAATAAAATGCGACACCTTCGTTAATCGATCAACCACCACCCAAATGACGTCGTTCCCCTTTTTCGACCTTGGCAAACCGTGCATAAAGTCCATAGAGATGTCGTCGAATTTCCACTCCGGAATAGGCAAGGACTTAAGAAATCCTCCCGGCTTTTGGCACTCCGCCTTTACCAAGGCGCAAGTTTGGCACTTCGCTACGTAGAGCGCCACATCCTTTTTCAAACCCGGCCACCAAAATAGTTTCTTCATATCACGGTACATCTTCGTGCTCCCCGGGTGAATCGAGTACTTGGTATGGTGTGCCTCGTACAACAACTCCACTCGCAAATGACCCACACTTGGGACGCACAGACGACCGTCTTTCCAAAGCAACCCGTCCTCCACGACGAATTGGGAATTTGACCCATCCAGAGCCTCTACCATGAACTGCTTCATATGAGCATCCATATCCAAAGCCTGCCGAATACGATCAGCCAGGTCATATTGGACTTCAGTCCAATTCAGAACTGCTTCAGCACTTGATTGTCTAACCACGCAAACAATCTCCAATGCCTCCAACTCCCGCACCAACCACTCATCATGCACCGATAGCCAATTGGCTTGAGCTGGGGCTCGGCGACTCAGCGCGTCCGCAACCGCATTCCCTTTGCCAGGCACGTAATGGATCTTGAATGTATAGTCCCCCAGGAACTCCATCCATCTACGCTGCCGTATATTCAGATCCTTCTGATCAATAAGATACTTCAGACTCTTGTGATCGGTGTAGATATCAATCTTCACACCGTACAAGTAGTGTCTCCACAGCTTCAAGGCAAAAATCACGGCCGCTAACTCCAAGTCATGGACCGGATAGTTCCTTTCATGCACTTTTAGCTGTCTCGAGCCATAAGCTATTACACTTCCGTGTTGCAGTAGCACGCAACCCAAACCGCTGCCCGAAGCATCGCTATAAATCTCATAGCCTTCGGTCCCACATGGCGAACTCAGCACAGGCGCCGTGGTCAACCGACACTTCAACTCCTCAAAAGCTCGCGCGCACTCCGGCGTCCAAACGAACTTATGCTCCTTCCTCGCCAATGTAGTGAGAGGTAACGCTATCCGCGAGAAGTTCTCTACGAAGCGCCTATAATAGCCGACAAGCCCCAGAAAACTCCGGACTTCCGCTACCGCAACAAGCTCAGGTCACTCCCGTATCGCAACAATCTTCGCCGGATCCACAGCAATACCCTCTCCACTTACTATATGCCAATAGCGTGAGTTCGAAAATAGGGGAAAAAACAAGGGCCGTCGGATTCGAGTATTTGGATCCAGAGCCGTTAGATCGTGGGCTGCGAATAACACATCTGATTTTTTAGTTTTGTTTTTATAAAAATTAAACTATTAATATTATAAAAATCTAAAAATTAAATTTATTAATATATAAAATATTTTATAAATGTAAATTTAAATTAATATAAAAATTAAAATTGGGCGGGCGGAGCCCGCCGGGAGGGGGTGCAGGCGGAGCCTGCCGGGGGTTGGTGGGGCGGGCGAAAGCCCGCCGTCGGCGGCCAGGTACTGTGGCGCGTAGCCATCGGGCCGGAGGCCCGTGCCTGCGACTCGTATATATATATATATATATATATATATATATATATATATAAATATATATATATACACACACACACACGAGTGCGTGACACGGGGCTCCGCCCCTATTGCCAATCTCGACAATACCCGGCCCGCCCCTACTGCCAATCTCGATAGTACCCGGCCCTCCCCTACGGCCCCGCGCGATTGTATCCGGCCCGCCACTACGATCTCGTGCAAGTGTACCTGACTATAGTATATTTATATGTAATAATGAATTATATTATACTTATATTTATATATATATTTATAAAAATACATAAAATATAATAATATAAGTATAAATTATTTGAACAATTAGCATATAGTTGTCATCTTGCCTCATTGGATTGAGTTGTTTCTCTTGTGCTTGAGGTCCTCGGATCGAAACCGGATAGCCGCGTTTAAATTAAAATATAATTTTAACAGCCAGCTGTTGGATTTTTTAAGAGTTATTGCGGCAAAATCGTAATTTCACATAGGTTTAGGACACCCTAGTAGTAGGTTTAAGAGACCTACTAAAATATGGAGAGATTGAATGATTTTATTGTGCTCGATCAGACGGTTGTTGAATTATGAACTCATGATCTGACGGCTTGTGAAATTTTGAACTCATGATATTCGCAGACCACAGTATTTCTTTATATATGGTAAAGATATATATATATATATAAATTTTGAACTCATGATATTCGCAGACCACAGTATTTTGAACTCATGATAAAGTGTTGCGGGTCTCCCACTTTTTTTCCTGATTCAGAGAATCTGATCGATTTAGCTTGCAAGAGTGATATGAGAGAGCCATGAACGCGTAGGTGTTGTGAGAGCGATGTGAGCGCAGAGACATTGCGAGCGGGCCGTGAACGCAGGTGCTGACGAAAACATTTTTGCTTTTGGACAACCTCAATGGTGTTGTGATTCATGTGTGAGTGGGGTCTAAGCAAGAGTTCTTAGCATCAGTTGTGCTTGAATTGGTGAAATTGGCAATAAAGGTAAGCTTTTGGACAAGCCCGATGATGTTATTAACCATGTGCGAGTGGGGTCTCGACATCAGTTCTCGACACTAGGCTTGTATGCCTCGGGGGAAATGGAAGTACCCATGTGATTGATGTGATATGATGATTAGTGATGATATGTTAGAATCATCCATGTTGTAGGGTGCCTTAGGTGAATCTCGGGTTTGCATACATATAACATTGGTAGACCCGTTTTTATTTAAATGCTCAACATATAAACATGCCTGATTCTTGTGACACTCATTCTTATTGTTTTTTTATGTTAATTACTATTTTATTATATTTTGCATACGAAGTGCTGACCTGTAGGGTGATAAATTGCCCAGGGGCCCGATAGGGATGATCAGGAGGCGGGGTGTTGTTACACCGTTGTGGGCAGCCATTGTTAACCCATGTTACACCACATTTTTTGTGATGGTTGCAGGGAAAGGCTCACAAGTTGGATCTAGCTTACCAGTCAAAAGGGTCTAATTAAGCCTCATGAAGTGTACCTCCTTCTGCTGCTCTATTGCATTTTTTTATATTATGTTCTAGCTTACATGTTGAGGTAGTCTAGGGTGATTTTGTTGTTTAATACATATGATGTGGTGGATGATGTTTTAAATGATTTGTTGATGTAAGGTCATAAGACTGTTTGGACTCCTATGTATTTGTGAACAACTTCTAATTTCTTTAATATTTCTGCTCTTATATATTCTGAGTTATGAGATGGGTAATGTTATTATACCATCTTATAATATCAAAGCTGTGACGCCTATATATTGTGGGGTCCCGGCCGGACCCATATTATATGGTCATTGTAGGGGAGGTGTTATATTATGAGCGCGCAAGCGTTGTGAGCACCCCATGAACACAAAGGTGTTATGAGCGCGGAGGCATTGTGAGTGCGCCATGAGCGCGCAAGCATTGTTAGCACCTCGTGAGCACTAAGGCGTTGAGCACAGAGGCATTGTGAGTGTGGAGGTGTTGTGAGCACATCATAAGCATGGAGGTGTTGTGAGCGCTGAGGTGTTATGAGCGTGTCGTGAGTGCAGAGGCATTGTGACGTATTGTGATCACAGACGTGTTGTGCGACCGTCGCGAGCATGAAGGCATTGTTGCAGATCATAACATCAAGAATCTCTCATGATTGGAGCTTGAGGTTGGAAGTTAAGGATATCCGTGACTCGTCTTCAAAGGACCAAAAGGAATCTTCAAGAACAATGGAGAAATATTTGGGGCTTGAAGGAGATCTTTGTGGGGCTCGAAGGAGATCTTCAAGCATGAATGAGATCTTCGAGGGGCTTGAAGGAGATCTTCAAGCGCCGAGGGAGAATTTGGAGGGATCTTGTAAATTTATTATTCCTTTAAATAGTGGTTTGGTGCCCTTTTTTATAGCTTTTGAAGGGGCATCTTGGTAATTACGCCACTAGGGGATGCACGTATCCATACCCTACGATTGAAGTTTTTACTATTTGCACCCTCATGATGGGATATTTTACTATTTCCACCCCATGATTGAAAATTTTACTTTTCGCACCAAATTATGTGATATTTTACAATCTGTGTCACTAATGATAGATGATTTTACAATTTGCACCCCATTGTGGGGGATTTTACTATTCACACCACTGTGGTGGGGGGTTTTATTATTCATGCCCCATGATGAGGAATTTCACTTTTCGCATGCCCATGATGGGTGAATACGATGGTTGCGGTCGGGAGGGGACGGATGCGGGCACTGTGGAGGTAGGTGACAGAGGCAGGCACTAGAGGCAAGCCTGGCGGCGGGTTCAATGGAAAGCGAGCGCATCAGGAGTCGATAAGAGAGGCGTGATGGAGTGCTCGAGGTTGGACGCCCCCGCACGTTAATACGTGTGGGGGGGAGGGGGGGTCCTATGCATTGGTGCACGCTAATTTATGACTTGAAACCCTTTGAGATCTCTTGTGATGATAAGAGAACAAGCGCAAATGCATGTTTAAACAGGATGAAGGTGCAATATGACCTTGCGGAAAGAGTTTGACAACTTTTGGAGCTTGCCGAAAGCATGAAACAATATGTGGCAAAAACTGTGGATGGTTCTAATGTCGAGTTTTTTCTCCGAAAATGATCTTCTGTAGAAAGACAGTTGATTGTGCATCCCAAATATTGACAAGTTGTGGGAGGAGTTAATGTACGGGACATATTTTACTAAGTAATCAGATCCACCCATGGAGCACAAAGATATTTAATTAAGGATGTGAAAAAGGTTATTTTGGTGGCTAAGTTTTAAGAATGACATAGCTCTCTATGTGTCAAACTATCATACTTGCACACTAGTGAAAATAGAATATCAAAAGCCTGGTGAATTTCTGAGTTTGTTGCCGATTCCAGAAGGGAAGTGTTGAAACCGAAAATTCGGTCTCTGTGGAGTTCACCCTTTGGGAGGGGTGATCGCACACCTACTTCTCTCCAGCAAGCCAAATTACAAAGGAAAAGAAAATGGAACTGACCCAAGGGCTCGACGTGGAGGTCCCACCACACACCCGGAAGATCTTAGAGCGCTTCCCCTCCTTAGACAAGTGCCGAGCTAAGGCAACCTAAAAAAGCGCTAGAAGACTGGGGGACAAGTGAGCATGCCTTCTGAGATACCACTTGGGTCCTATTTATAGATTTCTGAAAACGGCCTGCAAATAGCCAACCTCCGTTGTTCCAAACAGCTATGTGCAGCCCAAGTTGGCCTGCCAACAACGTAACTCCGCTGTTATGAAAGGCTATGTGCAGACCAGCGGGGCATAATGGTAAAAAGCAACATAAATGACTGGGCGAGTTGTCCCTGAGACCTATACTGGCCTGGGGCGGTGAGTGCTCGGTGGACCTGGCACTCACCACCTTTCCATGGAATTTGACGAGTACGGGCCCGACTGGCCCTATTCTCCTGCCACTTGCCGGGCTCGCTTGGGGCGAGTGCAAGTCCTCCGGCTCCACTTGCCCCCTGGTAATTCCACCTCGCCTGGGCGAGTCGGTGGCTGTCGAGCTCTGGCCCCCAGGGTGCTCGCCCGGGACTTGGACTGCTCGATCTGGCCGGTCTGGCTCATGGTATCCCTACTCGCCAGATACTGGGTTATACACAATCCCCACTCTTTGTGAACTTGGCAAAGCTCAAAAATAATCATCCAACCCCAAGTGTTCGGCGAGTGCGGAAGGAGCCAAAGAGAATCCTCTGGTGGGGTCCACATGCGGCTATATATATGTCTGCGTACCTTGTGACTTTTGCCATTTCCTTTGCTCAAAACCTGCCAAGACGCCCATCTCCAAAGGGATCCAAGAGAGGCTTGCTCGAGCTCGCGAGGTTTCCTCTGCTCGCGTTGCCAACTTGATTGCGGTTCCTCATAGCGTCTCACAGAGCGGTTCGACTGAACCAATCCTGCTAAGAGGGCGAAACCATTTTCCTAAGCGGCCGAGCCTATCTTTCATGACTTGAAATCTACCATGGAGCATGGGGCCGACTCCTCTTCTCTGTCTGCCCCTGAGAATGAGAAAAACATCATCTACCTTTGCGCCGACCCGGACAGCCAGCGGGATGACGGCGAGGCCTCCGCGCTGCTTGTCAAGACCCCCCTCGGTGACTTGCGACCTAAAACTCCGGAGAATTGCCCGCGAGACCCGTCACCCCCCTTTGGGACCCTGGGGCTGGACTCGCAGAGGTCGAATTTGCCAGCTCGCATCCCTTCCTCTCAGCAACTTCCTGTCGGGACTGCAGGGGGAGGCGTTGAAGCCATCCCCGTGCCGGGCTTCAACCTCCTCCCGCCAAAAATGCACCGTCTGGGCCGCGGCAAGAATCTGAGCCTGCCCCCACCCTGCACTTTCTTGGGGGCACCGAGGTCATCAGGTAAGCTGACCTTCAGCGATTCTTATCTCGTGATTTTCCTGGGTACTCGCCTTTCATGTTGATACTTAAATTAAATGCATTTGCAGCTCTTCCCAGCCAATCTAAGACTGGCGGTTCTTCGGAGTCAACCCGCTACTCGCCCCTCCCTTCTCCAAGCTCGCTTGACTCCTTCCTGGGCTCTGAGGTGGAGAACGACGAGCTGACGAGGCGGGGGATCGACATCTTCAAGAAGTTGGTTCGCGGGCTGCGCAAGGTGCATGAGGACAATGAGGCGTTGTAGCACGACTATGTTCGGCTCGCTGATGAGATGAGGGACAATCCGACAGGCGAGGCGATGTCCCCTTCTCGGCTCTTGGACGAGATCGATGAGAGCATCCAAATCGCCCAGAGGAACTTGGGGCAGATTCACGAGCTCCACAACTAGCAGCGACCTGCGAGGAAGGAGAAACGGGCCGGGGTAGATAGAAATGGCTCCATTATTGAGCCTACCGACACTCGCCTCTTGCCCCCTCAGCTTGTGCATATTGAATTTGTTCCTTTTTTCTTCTTCTGCATTTGAATTCTTTGAACTATATTCTCCCGCTAGTCTATAATAACTTAGAATATTTTTTAGATTTCAATGTTTGCTATTTGAATATATTGTCTTTTAGGTTCAGCTCGGCATGTGATGGGACAAGTCACAGAAGTCGGCGAGCTGGGGTTGGCGAGCTGGGCCAGGCGAGCTGGACTGATCGGTCAGCTCGGCCTTGTATTTCTTTTTCTATAAATAGGCCCCCTCACCTACCCTGGTCTACCGCCTTTATTGCTTTCATACCTCCTCTTCTCGCTTTCTATCCTACCCGTACTCACGCCTTAACCCTCCTACGAGCATGGGCAAGACAAACCCCGATGCCGACGGTCACTCCAAATACGCTCAGCATTTCTTCGATTACTGTTTCTTTGAGGGTAATATAACCGAGGGGGAGTTCACAGAGTTCTTTGCCGACTACGTGCCCCATAGCTTTGAGGCGCGTCGGCCCAGAACGGGCAAGTCCATCAACACATTTTACCCGGACGAGCTCTCCTTCACCATCTCACATTTCGAGGTGGGGTTGCGCCTACCGCTCTGGCCAGAGGTCCACCAGATCCTGAAGTACTATGACGTTGTGCCCGCGTAGCTCAACTTGAACGCCATCGCCATGATGGTGGCATTCACGTGCTTCCTCTATAGGGAGCGAATAGAGTTCAACCTGACTGTCTTCAGGAAACTCTTCACCTACAAGGCGACTCCAGATGGCGACGCCTACTTCTGGGGCTCCTTCATCAAAGTTCGCAAGATCACGAACAAGCGCCACAACTGGATGACCAAGATCGTCTTCATCAAGGGAGATCTCAGCAATGTCCCCTACTCGCCACTGCAGAATGGCGAGGAGGTGTACCGACCCCCGCCGTGTCCGACAACTATGCCGAGCTCCATAGATTCTTCCTCCACAAATACTTTGAGGTCGCCTTCCCGGCGAAGGTATTTCTCCCACTTTTTGCTCTTGCCTAGCTCGCCGAATCAATAGAATTTTCTGACTAAGTTTTTTCATGCAGGGGAGTGACTGATTCCCGAGAACCCGCCCTTCGCGAACTCGAGACTATTCCTTGACCCACTCGCATGCGAGAGGGCAGCCGCAGCTGCTTGCCGAGATGAGCTGGCCTCATCCAAGCCCTCATCTAGCAAGAAGCGACCAGATCCTGGGGATTCCAGCTCGCCCTGCCTCCAAACACCGCAAAAGATGATGAAAAGGGTTGTGGTGGTCCCCCGGGCGAGGCAACAACAACAACAAAAACTAAAGTTTACGAGCACGTCCAAGATCACCCTGGATGGGTCCCCGAAGAGCTCGCTGAAGGAGACTTCGGGCAAAGGTTAGGGGGTGGCGAGTCCTCCGCTCCCCCTGCTACTAAGAAGACCGCGGCCCGCGAGCCGAGCTCGCTGAAGAGACACCCCCTCTTCGGTTTCGGGGGAAGGTGGAAGGACTCGGCCGGCAAGCCTATGGTACAATGGGACGAGCTGGCCCACCGGATCTCCATCTCCACCCTCCGGCCTTCCTGGACTGACCGCCAGCTCTCCACCGGTCATGCCTACGCACTCGGCTTCAGCCTCTATGGGCGCGAGGACGCCGAGGCCTACAAGGGCATGACCCTACGTCAGCTCGGTCATGAGGGCATGCAAGCCCACATGTGGGCCCTGGAGCTGCACCATATGATGGTCCGCCGCGGCTTCAATCTCAGCCACCTCCTGCAGAAGGCCGAGCAAGAGCGCGACGTCGCCCAGGACAAGGTTGTTGACCTGACAAGAAAACGCGGCATCGTCGAGGACCTACTCGCCAAGGCTGCCGACGGGCTTGTGAGTACCGGTTGCTTCTCTCTTTTTTACTTAGAGAGTTTCCTGCCTTCTCTACAATAGGTTTTCTTACCCCTTTTGTTTTACAGGATGCCAAGGCCGCTGGTGAGTTGCGGGCCCGCGCCATCAGGCTAGAAGAAGAGAACAGCCAGCTGCATACTCGCGCTACCGAGCTGGAGAAGGAGAATGGGGCACTGAAGGAGAAGAACTGAGGACTCCATGGCGAGATCATCCGCCAGGCGGAAGCATTCTTTCCCCCGGGTGGTAGCGAGCCACCCTTCCCGTACAAGAGGCTGAGGATCTTTGGCGAGGCCGAGGTCACTGAATGGCTGCGGATCAACTCGATTGAGTCCATCGAATGCACCCTACAGATTATGAAGGATACGGGGTGCTGGTGGAGGGCTGCGAGGAGATCACATTCCGGGACCTTATGTCAAGCCTGTTCCCGTCCATACTGCCCAACAAGAAGGAGGACAGCTTCGACCTGCTTTTCGAGAAGTACTACAAGGATGATTTCTCTGGAGGGGCGGGCGAAGATCACCAGTCTGGGGGGGAGGCGAGAGCTGACCCGCACCCCTTTTCCTTTTTTCTCTATAATTCTTTCCCCCTCCTTTTTGTAACCTCACCTAGGCGAGCTCCCCTTTTTGTAATCAACATTATATAATTGAAAATAGTTTTGATATAAATTCTATCTTCATTTTTTTCTATCTTTTTTTGGGCTTCCTTGCTATGACGTACTTGCTTGCGATCTCTCCACCTCGGGCGACCTCGCGAGGATAGATCTTGCCATTAGAATGGATGTTAGAACTCGTACTCATGAGTAGACCTTGAGAGCTTGCCAGCCTTAGGAAATCTGGGGGTGGACCACTCACCACGCTGGGCTCGCCACCCTCCAGCTCTCTTGCGAGCTGCCTCCTTTCTTGCCAATGTCAAATTAAAATTGTTAAAATTTTTACAAGTGAAACTGAAGGGGGTGGAGTGTACTGCTGGAGCTTGCTTTCTTCAACGGATGCTGAGGACTCAGCTCGCCATCCCTCTGCCGAGCTGAGCCCGCGAGTCCCGACTCGCCTGTAAGGATTTTATCCCCCCTATTTTTAGGAAAAAGGCCAAACTTCTCAAGAAACATCCAGAGAGGATAGGACAACCCCGGGTGACATCCAGCCCCATCGTCTAGGTGAGAGCCTGACAGCGGGATCTGCTTGGGGTCTGGGTAGATTCTCTCGAGTGACATCCAGCCTTTCCAGAGAGGTGAGAGCATGACAGCGGGATCTGCTCGGGGTCTGGGTAGACTCTCCCGAGTGACATCCAACCTTGCTGATAACTTCCCAAATGAAGTTATCTATGTCGAATATTTCTACCTCTTGCTTAGTGAAAATGAGAATATATGTGCTTAAATGTTAACAAAATATGATTAAATATAAATTTAATGTTATTGTATTAAGTTGGTCATATCCCATTGTTTTTATGCAAGAATCGCCAAAGAAATCAACTTGGAGGAGTAGTGCTGAATTTTTATTTTCGGCCTGGGTTAGTTGTTGCAACAACCAATTTTGAAACTGCAACAATCGTCTGTCCGAAATTCAAATTTCAAAATTCAAATTGTCGTCATTTTCAATTACGGGAGGGTGCATCTCTTTAGGAGGGGCTGGCGTTTTTAGTGCTAAAAACCAACCATATTAAAGGGAGATTATTTACTTGGAGGAGGATGATCATTTTTGGGGATGAACTTTGAGAAGAAGCCATCATCTTCAAAGGAGAATTTCGGCTAGGGTTGGAGACATCCGATCTACAAGGGGAAGAAGCATCGGGGAAATGATGAAAATAAATTCCTGCATCATTTAACGTTCTTAAGCATGTCTTGTAAGATCTTTCTCATTTGGTTTCATCCCTCCAGCCTGAACTAATCTTATGGATCTTGTATGATGTGATTACTTTGCCTTGTTGGGATGATTTTACTTTAATTTTTATTCTAAGATTGTTTGAATCGCTATCTTTATTGGCTTTATGTTCTTTATTTGTGAAAATTTTTGAGCAAACATTCATCTTCTAATTAGCATGGCGAAATTCGAGAGAGGAGTTATGCTAATCTAGGGTTGAATCCGTTATTCTACACGGCGAGATTCGGGAGAGGAGTTGTGTAGTTTTCTAAATCAAAATTCAATCTTTTTACTGCGCTGCAAGATTCGAGAGAGGAGTTGCGTAAGTGTGGCATAAACTCCAATATAGCGTCAAGAGAGAAAGAGATTTCCTCTTGAGTTAGCATCATTGATTTTCGTTCGTCATGTTATTTACTTTCCACCCAAGTTAGAGATAACTAGGGGAAATTGGGTAAACGGAATTCTGAGTTCGAGAGATGATGAAATCTACTCTAAAATCGATGCAAGATAGTAATGAAGAGAACCATTAAGGATCACTAGAAATCTCGTCACAATAGGCAAGGGAAAACAACATGCAAGATCATTTCTCCAACTTTGATAAAAGTATTTTCCAAGAATCGTGTTTAGTTTTATCATTATTTGTTTAAGTTTTTTTTATTATCAAATAAATCCACTAAAAAAGTATCCCACTTGGATTCAAGGAACGAGTAAGGCTATTAATTACGATCACTAACGTTGCACTTCCTCTAAGAACGATAACTCAACTCATCATTTTATTACTTGATTCGACACGTGCACTTGCGTGATTATGTAGATCCATTTTGACTGTATCAAGTTTTTGTCGCCGTTGCCGGGTGTTGGGTATTGTATCCACAATGTACCTGATTTGAAGAAGCCCCTGAACAAGCTAAGGTAAATAGGCAATGTTTTTGACAAAATATTTCAAGTTGTGCTTGCAGTTATTCCACGCTAAGTGCACACCAATGTCAGGGTGCAGTAGGTCAATATACACGGGTCTGCACAACGTAATCCCTCGTTGAGCAGATCAGTGTGTTGGCCCACGTGTACTCTCTCTATTGGAGTGCACTTACTTTCAAGTACAGGGCTGTGTTTATGCAAGAGCAGACAAGGAGCAAGGATGAGTCAAAGAGCAGCTCAGAGGCGTAAGACGAAAAATCATCTAAGTAAGAATCGACGAGAATCACCAAGTGATTCTCGCCGAATCGTCGAGAATCACTGGCTGATTCTCGCCGGCTAAATCAGAGTGCAATCAAGTCAAATTCGACGAGAATCACTTTGTGATTCTCGATGAATCGTCGGGAATCACTTTGTGATTCTCGCCGAATCGTCGAGAATCACCCTTGATTCTCGACGATTCGACGAGAATCACAGGTGATTCTCGCCGATTTTACTTGGGCAATTTTCGGGAAAAAGTTGGACCGGATTCTGCCGCTGGCACTATTTTGAACCGGATTTAGGGTTTCTTCTTGTGGGACCCACAACGGTCTTTAAGGTGTTTACTTGTGTATATATATACGGGTATTTTTTGAACAGTACACACACAGAAAGAAGCCGAGCCGATCTTAACCTAAAATCGCGAAACTGCTCCACCGCCGCCGTCTCCGCTCGCGCTAGTTGGTCGCCGCTTTTGATCGCGATTCTTCCTGATCTTCCGGCGACAGAAGCTTAGCCAAGCTTAGAGTCTCACGTGTCTAACCGGAGATCTCTTATCTCTTGATTTGTAGATCGGGAAAATCTTCCCCATCCGAATCGATCGAGACGATTGATCCTAGTGTGACCGTTGGTAGACCTAGCTAGCTTCGCTACGAAGTTTGGATCTCCAAAGTACCGCAGCCGCACATCGTTGTCGCCGCCCATCCCGTGAACCTAGCCGCCGCCCATCTTGCCGCCGCCGGTTCTGGGGAGATTCTCTCCAAGAGAGATCTAGGGTTGTGGACTCTTCGTGGACTTCAAAAACACGTCGTCAACGAAAAGGGACACCTTAGTCTCCAAACGTAGTTTGTATCTCTTGTACATTCTAGTTTTAATTTTGTTGTAGAGGAACGTTGGTTCCTAGTTGTAAGGGTTGGGTGCAACCCGTATTGTGGGAGTGTTGACTCCTACGCGTGGAAAGGTTCCTTCCGATAGTGCAAGGATTGGATTTCAATCCTGTTGGAGAAGTGACCGAGTCGTCCCTGGTTGGGAGATAGGTCGAAGGGGGAAAGTGGATGTACCCAAATCGGGGAACCACTATAAATAGCTTGTGTACTCTTTTGTGCTGTGTTGTTTTATTTTCGTGTGCAGGTACAATTTAAATTCTGCAAAAACGCTGCACATCACCTATTCCCCCCCCCATAGGTGAAGATAGTTGACACTAGGTGGACTTTCAAGTGGTATCAGAGGGAGGTTCCTCATCAAAAAGGTTAACACCTTGAGTTGAATCCTGCCGCTAGTGTCATCTACTATGGACGGGCTCAAGTTCACAGGCAAGATCCCAATATGCACCAGACTCAACTTTCCTATCTGGAAGGAAAGGATCAGGTTCTACATGGAAGCAGTTGATCCTAGACTCTTCATGATCGTGGAGGAGGGACCTTATGTCCCCACTAAGGTCTCCACCATAGATCCTACCAAGAAAGTACCAAAGAAATTTTCTGAAATGGACAAGGACGAGATGGTGCTGGTGGGACTGGACAAGAAGGCGCAGAACATTCTGGTCAGCGCGGTCGATGACTCAATGATGCAGAACTTCTGCAACTGCAGGACCGCAAAGGAGATCTGGCACTGCCTGATTATCCTAATGGAGGGCACTGATGAAGTGAGGGATGATCGGAGGTCCCTCCTGAACCAGAAATATGAGGCTTTCAGACAAGGGCCTAAGGAAGAGATCGGAGTCACCTTCGAGAACTTCCTCAAGATTGTCAATGCGCTCAAAGGATATGGAAGAGTGTTCACTAATGGTGAACTTAATGACAAATTCCTTAGGTCCCTCACTAAGGAGTGGGACACAAAGATCTGCGCCATCCGAGAGTTTGACAGACTAGCTGTAATAGACCCGCAAATTCTGTTTGGGAAGCTGATGTCCTATAAGCTTCAATTGAACACCAGGAAAGCTGAAGAGGAAGCAGAGAAGGCTGCAGCCAAAGAAAAGACTGTGGCTCTAAAAGCCATTCACTCCAGAAAAGGCAAGGGTGCGGTTTCATACCGTGCCAGGAAAAAGGATGAGGAGGAGGACTCCGAGCCATGCTCCTCCAGGTCAGAGTTGTCGGAGGAGGATTTCTCCCTCATCACCCGAGAATTCAAGAAGTTCCTCAAGATGAAGAATCAAAGAAAGAAAGACGGCTCCTCCTCCAGGCATCAGAAGAAAAATTACTCTTCTGACAGGTATGCTTCTAAACCGAACAAACATCGCTCCTCTGACATTATTTGTTTTGGATGCAATAAGCCAGGACACGTCGTGGCCGACTGCTACCTCGGCAAGAGAGAAAAAGGGAAAGGACATGAGCACAAATCCTCTAGAGATAAGAAGAAAGAGCGGAGCTACATCGCCAAAAGGCCAAAGACACTAAGTGAGTCGGATTCCTCAGACTCCAATGATGATGAGGAAGCCTACTTCAGGCTGGTGGGTCGCTCCGACTCAGAAGGAGAATGTCCCCCATTTACTGGGAAGGTAAAAGCTCACACCCCTCTCTCCGACTCTGACTCTGATCCTGAGTCTCAGGATGATGAACCTGAGGATAGCCTTTCGGCCCGTGAAGCTGAGCTCCTCGAGAAGTATGAGCTTCTGCTCAACACTTTCGAGGAGTGCCGTAAGAGATTGAAGGCTGAGAAAAAGGAAGTAAAATTCCTTAAGGGTGAGTGTGTTTCCCTAAGGGAAGAGGTCACCAGTTTGATTTCTCTCCGACAGGAGCACCTTGACCTGACTTCAAAGCACTCAGAGTCTCTTAAGCTCCTTGATCTTAAGCAGGAGGAAGTCGACAAGTTGGAAGAACAACTTGCGGCAGAAAGGAAGATCGTCAAGAGCTTCTCTATGCCAAAAACTGTTCTTCCAGTAGTTGATACCTTCTCTGCTCAGGCCAAAGGAGCTGGCTTGGGGCATGTAGGGGTATCTGGTTCCTCATCCAGGAGAAACGGGAACCAGAGGAAGAATAAGGCCGCCAAGAAGGCTTCTGCTGATGAAAAGGGAAAGGCTCCGCTTAGTCCTGTTGCGTTCAGAAAGCCTAGCTTTCCTTGCAACCAACATGACTTTGAATCAACCTTTGGTCATCATTTCCGGCCCTCGGTTGCAAAGCCAAAGAGCCGATATGATGGTTTGACCTTTCCCCGGAACTTCGGTGAGAGTGCCCTCAAGGCACCTTATGAGGAAATCCACATGGGAAATTATGGTCAATTCTCTAGCGGCCATAATGGAAAGCAGGCACCAAGAGTCAAGCATGTTATACTGACGAAACAGAAGGTGAAGAAGTCATGTGACTGCAATCACTATGAGGCCTCCACCTCCAGATCCAAGGCCCCGGCTGTACCCACCATTCCCAGGGTAAGGCAGGAGCCTAGGAAGAGGTACAACAGATTTGACTGTTGGTGCTGTGGCAAAGTCGGTCACTTTGCCGTGGATTGTTGGTTTAATCCAAGGTATTACGAGACTCCCTATGTTAGCAATGCGAGGCCGACCACTCGTAGGGTTAACCAACCGAGGGGGAGTATGCTAACCAGGAATCTAGGACCCAAGTTCGATTGGGTTCCTAAGGGAAATTAATTTTGTTTTGCAGGAATGTCCAAAGGCCACCAAAACGCCGATCTGGTATTTGGACAGTGGATGCTCCCGGCATATGACTGAGACAAGAAGCCTGCTGCGTGATTACACTCCAGTCGAGAATGGACCCAAAGTCATCTTTGGAGGGTCAGATCGAGGAGTCACCAGAGGTTATGGTATGATTTCCAACGGTATAATCTCTATCACCGACGTGGCTTATGTTGAAGGGTTAAACCATAACCTGATCAGTGTAAGTCAGTTATGTGACAAAGGTTATGACGTTAAGTTCTGCAAGGATAAATGTCTGATAATTTCACGTATCTCTTCTGAGACGGTATTATCAGGCATTAGGAGCAGAAATATCTTCTGCTTAGATTTTCTCAGTTTAGATTCATCTACCCCCGTATGCCTTGTGGCAACAGGCAGTGCATCTCTTTATGAACAATGGCACAAGAGATTGACACATATTAATTTTAAAATAATTAGTATGTTGTTTTCTAAAAACTTAGTAAGGGATGCTCCCGTTATCAAGTGCATCAAAGATAGCCCCTGTTCTACATGCCAGATGGGCAAATAGACTCGGGCTACCTTTAAGAGCATTGCAGACAAAGACTCTTCTCGATGTCTTTACCTTCTGCATATGGACTTGTTTGGTCCAATGCAAGTTCATAGCTTGGGAGGCAAGTCCTATACACTAGTGATAGTTGATGATCATTCTCGGTTTACATGGGTGTTCTTCTTAAAACGAAAGTCGGATACGTTTGACATCTTCACTAGTTTTGTCAAGCAGGTTCAGAACGAATTTAACTGCCCAGTGGTCAAAATCAGAAGTGACCATGGAATAGAATTCGAATCTGGTGCTATGACAGAGTTTTGTGAAGAACAAGGTATCTTTCATGAGTTTTCCTCCCCGTGCACTCCTCAGCAAAATGGAGTTGCGGAGAGGAGAAATAGAACTCTCATTGAAGCCTGCACGACAATGTTGAAAGTCGCTTCTCTCCCAGAATACTTCTGGGCAGAGGCTGTCAATACAGCTTGTCATGTACAAAACCGAGCATTGATCAACAAACATCATCGTAAGACGCCTTATGAGCTACTGAAAGGCAGGAAACCAACCATGTCCTACTTGAGGATCTTTGGTTGCAGATGCTATGTACTAAATAATGGGAAGTACCCGCATAATAAATTTGGTGAAAAATGCTTCGAAGGCATATTCATGGGCTATAGTTCCCACAGTCGGGCTTATAGGGTCTTCAATAAGAAAACCCTAGTGGTAGAAGAATCAATTAATGTTGTATTTGATGAAGGAAGCTTGCTTAACAGCAGCTCTTCCAGTGGTATTCTTGAAGATGCAGGTGCTCGACTTGAACAGCTGGATCTCAATGAGACAGCTAAAGATGAAACTCCTAAGTACGTCAAAGTTTCCACATCCACGTCATCTGGGAACGTTGAAGATCAACATGGAACAAATCTCTTAGAAGAAGGAGAAGCCCAAGAAGTAGTCGAAGCTCCAGACGCCAGACTTCTAGAGCTCCGGCACGTGAGGGATCATCCTAGAGATCAGATCATCGGAGATCCTCGTGTTGGTGTCAGAACTCGAAGAGGTACTATTAACGAAATTTTGCATCTCAGCTTCCTGTCACAGGTTGAGCCAAAGAAGTTCGACGAGGCGAACAAAGATGCGGCATGGATTATAGCCATGCAAGATGAACTACATCAATTCGAACGTTGCAATGTTTGGTCGCTGGTTCCCAGACCACACAAGCAGAATGTGATTGGCACCAAGTGGATCTTCAGAAATAAACTGGATGAACATGGTGTCATCATAAAGAACAAGGCAAGGCTGGTGGCTCAAGGTTACAGACAGGAGGAGGGGATTGACTTCGATCAGACCTTCGCACCAGTCGCAAGGCTCGAGGCAATCAGATTGTTCCTGGCGTATGCTTCACACAAACGATTCACCGTCTATCAAATGGACGTGAAATCAGCATTCTTGAACGGAGACCTGAAAGAGGAAGTATACGTCGCTCAACCCCCAGGTTTTGTCAATCCTTCTTATCCCAATCATGTATATTTTCTTAATAAAGCTTTATATGGTTTAAAACAAGTTCCACGAGCTTGGTATGAGACTTTATCTAGTTTTCTTCTTGAGAACAAGTTCTCTAGAGGTAAAATAGATAAGACATTGTTTCTCAGGGAAGTCAAAGGCAAGATTTTGCTGGTGCAAATCTATGTCGATGACATAATATTCGGCTCAACGGACAACAATCTTTGCAAAAAGTTTTCCAAACTTATGCAAGTAAAGTTTGAAATGAGCAGTATGTGAAAGCTAAAGTATTTCTTGGGACTTCAAGTGAAACAGTCTGAGGATGGAATCTTCATCTCTCAGACGAAGTTCACAAATGAACTCCTCAAGAAATTCGGTATGGAGAATGCAACCTCTATGAGGACTCCAATGGGATCCACTATGTCTCTGGATAAGGATGAGAAAGGTAAACCTTTCGATGAAACCAAATACAGAAGCATCATTGGATCCCTGCTCTACCTTACTGCCAGTAGACCGGATATCATGTTCTCCACATGTGTCTGTGCCAGATATCAGGTGAACACTAAGGAATCTCACTATGTCGCTGCGAAGCGAATTCTAAGATACCTTAAAGGTACTCCCAATCTTGGCTTGTGGTACCCGAGAAACAATGATGTCGAGCTAATAGGTTTTTCAGATGCTGATTTTGCAGGGAGTAGGGATGACAGGAAAAGCACCTCCGGGACGTGTCAATTCCTCGGACGAAGGCTTATTTCATGGAATAGCAAGAAACAGAATTGTGTTGCAACCTCCACAGCAGAGTCTGAGTACATCTCGGCAGGCAGCTGTTGCGCACAACTCATATGGATCAGAAACCAGTTAGCCGACTACGACCTTCAGTTCAAGGAAGTTCCAATGTACTACGACTCCTCCAGTGCAATTGCAATTGCCAACAATCCGGTATCGCACAGCAGAACGAAGCATATTGAAGTGCGCTATCACTTCATTCGGGAGCACGTGGAGAACATGGACATCTCTCTCTGTTATGTCCCCACGGACAAGCAGATTGCAGATATATTCACAAAGCACTTAGACGAAGCCAAGTTCAGTATTTTCAAAACTGAATTGAGAATGCTAAACTATGAGGAATGAAGTCTACAGAAGCTCCAGGCTCGTGCAAGAACTGAGGGGGAGCAAGGAACTCAAGTGTGAGCACAGATGCAAGAACTGAGGGGGAGCAAGGGGTCAAATGCTACAGACCCAGCTTTGCAGAAGCCGAAAAGGGGGAGATTACCCTCTCGGCTAAGGCTAAGGTGGCTCCAAAGTTTGCTCGTACGAAATTGGTATCGGTAATGAATATCTCTCTCAACTTAATTTCAAGGTTATGATTTTCATTCCCATACGCTTTATTCACCTTAGCTTGTAGGGTTTAGGCTTCTTCAAATAGGGGGAGATTGTTGGGTATTGTATCCATAATGTACCTGATTTGAAGAAGCCCCTGAACAAGCTAAGGTAAATAGGCAATGTTTTTGACAAAATATTTCAAGTTGTGCTTGCAGTTATTCCACGCTAAGTGCACACCAATGTCAGGGTGCAGAAGGTCAATATACACGGGTCTGCACAACGTAATCCCTCGTTGAGCAGATCAGTGTGTTGGCCTACGTGTACGATCTCTATTGGAGTGCACTTACTTTCAAGTACAAGGCTGTGTTTATGCAAGAGCAGACAAGGAGCAAGGATGAGTCAAAGAGCAGCTCAGAGGCGTAAGACGAAAAATCATCTAAGTAAGAATCGACGAGAATCACCAAGTGATTCTCGCCGAATCGTCGAGAATCACTGGCTGATTCTCGCCGGCTAAATCAGAGTGCAATCAAGTCAAATTCGACGAGAATCACTTTGTGATTCTCGACGAATCGTCGGGAATCACTTTGTGATTCTCGCCGAATCATCGAGAATCACCCTTGATTCTCGACGATTCGACGAGAATCACAGGTGATTCTCGCCGATTTTTACTTGGGCAATTTTCGGGAAAAAGTTGGACCGGATTCTGCCGCTGACACTATTTTGAACCGGATTTAGGGTTTCTTCTTGTGGGACCCACAACAGTCTTTAAGGTGTTTACTTGTGTATATATATACGGGTATTTTTTGAACAGTACACACACAGAAAGAAGTCGAGCCGATCTTAACCTAAAATCGCGAAACTGCTCCGCCGCCGCCGTCTCCGCTCGCGCTAGTTGGTCGCCGCTTTTGATCGCGATTCTTCCTGATCTTCCGGCGACAGAAGCTTAGCCAAGCTTAGAGTCTCACGTGTCTAACCGGAGATCTCTTGTCTCTTGATTTGTAGATCGGGAAAATCTTCCCCATCCGAATCGATCGAGACGATTGATCCTAGTGTGACCGTTGGTAGACCTAGCTAGCTTCGCTACGAAGTTTGGATCTCCAAAGTACCGCAGCCGCATATCGTTGTCGCCACCAATCCCGTGAACCTAGCCGCCGCCCATCTTGCCGCCGCCGGTTCTGGGGAGATTCTCTCCAAGAGAGATCTAGGGTTGTGGACTCTTCGTGGACTTCAAAAACACGTCGTCAACGAAGAGGGACACCTTAGTCTCCAAACGTAGTTTGTATCTCTTGTACATTCTAGTTTTACTTTTGTTGTAAAGGAACGTTGGTTCCTAGTTGTAAGGGTTGGGTGCAACCCGTGTTGTGGGAGTGTTGACTCCTACGTGTGGAAGGGTTCCTTCCGATAGTGCAAGGATTGGATTTCAATCCTGTTGGAGAAGTGACCGAGTCGTCCCTGGTTGGGAGATAGGTCGAAGGGGGAAAGTGGATGTACCCAAATCGGGGAACCACTATAAATAGCTTGTGTACTCTTTTGTGCTGTGTTGTTTTATTTTAGTGTGCAGGTACAATTTAAATTCCGCAAAAACACTACACATCACCTATTCCCCCCCCCATAGGTGAAGATAGTTGACACTAGGTGGACTTTCACCGGGGAAGCGCAACTGGTTTAGTGTTTTATTTCTCGTAATATTAGTTAAAGTTTAGTAGTTGGAGATCAAGTATTTTTTTTAATTGTTTTCTTGTTTAGCACTTATTTCGAAGCTTTGTGGTGTATGTCAATGTATAGAAACCCGGAATTATTGCCACTAAACTTAGAAATAGAGCGCACCTATAGACAAAATCGAAGAAACCTTAGAACGGAAAACATTATTCATCCTGAGATGGATAATAACAAATAACAAGTTATCGATGACATTGAGGGTCACGTGAACCATAACGGGCAAGATAAATTTTTAAATAAGTATTTTCCACCTTCTAAGACGGCTAAGTTGATTAGGGATATCACTACATTTATGCAACATCATGGGGAAACTCTTTATGACGCATGAGAGCGTTTTAAGGAGCTGTTAAGAAAATGTCCACATCATGGGTTAGCACAACACCAGCAAGTATCCACGTTTTACAACGGGTTGCAAACCGCAACCATGATTCTAGTAGATGGAGCCGCGGAAGGTTCCTTAATGAAAAAATATCCGGAAGATGCGTACGTCATTTTAGAAGACTTAACGTTTAATAATTACCAAGCATATGAAAGACAAGCAACAAGTAATCCAGCAGGGGTGCACCATGTGGATCAAATCACATCCTTAATTAGCCGCCGAAATGACATCACAATTCAACTTGATTAACAAGAGGCTAAACTCATTATCTAATCCTGTGCCTAGTGCATAACTAACGGTTGAACAATTAAATCTATTAACTGAGGAAGCAAACTTTATAGGAGGACAACAAGGGCGAATTCCACCGGGATTTGCTAATCATTATCACCCCGAGTGACGACATCACCCTAATTTCTCTTGGAGAAATAATCAAGGAGTGAACCAATCACCGGGATTTCATCAAAATTTGAATCCAACCCAGGGGAATCCTCAAAACAATCAAAACAATCATAGGAATTTAACTGACAAAGTAATTGTGGGGATGTTCCAAAAGAATGAGTCTAGGATTGGAGGGATTGATACATCTCTAAGATCTTTAGAGACCACATTGGGGCAACTAGCAACCACATTAAGCAAAAGGCCGATTGGATCATTACCATCAGATACTATGCCTAATCCAACAAGAGAGGAACCTCATAATCATTTTAATGCAATCACTCTAAGGAGTGGGGTAGAGATTCTAAGTGGAGATGGGCTGTTAGAAAAAGCTAGAGATGACGAGAGGAAGGAACAAGAAAATGGACCAAAGGGGTCACAAGAAGAAGAGCCCATAGAAGTTAAGGAACCGGAGGTAGTTGAAGCCCAACCACTAAATAATAAAAAGAAAGAAATCATTCATCCTCCACCTCCTTTCCTATCTAGACTAGCGAAGACAAAGCTCGATAAGCGATTCTAAAAGTTTATGGAAATCTTTAAGAAATTAACTATAAATATTCTGTTTGTTGAGGCTCTTGAACAGATGCCTAGTTATGTCAAGTTTATAAAAGACATCTTATCAAAGAAGAGGAAATTCGGTGAGAGGGAGATAGTCGCCCTAACTGAAGAATGTAGTGCAATATTACAAAATAAACTACCTCTAAAATTAAATGATCCAGGTAGTTTTACAATACCATGTTTGATAGGAACAACGTTTTCAGGGAGAGCATTGTGTGACTTGGGAGCTAGCATCAATTTGATGCCCTTATCTATTTACACAAAATTAGGCTTGGGAGAGATTACAACAACATCTCTTACTCTACAGTTGGCCGATAGGTCTTTAGCTTTTCCTAAGGGAATTGTTGAGGATGTATTGGTTAAGGTGGATAAATTCATCTTTCCAGCCGATTTTGTGGTGCTAGATATGGATGAGGATAAGGAAGTTCCTATTATTTTAGGAAGACCATTTCTAGCCACAGGACGCACCCTTATAGATGTACAAAAGAGTGAGCTAACAATGAGAGTTAACGAAGAGGAGGTAACCTTCAATATCCTTAAGACCATGAAATTACCTGAAGATAAAGAAGAATGCTATTCAATTAAAGAAGTTGAGGTGCCCTCTAGGTCGACACACGAGGAAGAAGATTTTGAACATAGATTGTTAGACATCTTAGTTAACAACGAGGGTGAAGAAGATAAAGTAATGGAAGAAGTTGTTCACATACTCAATTCATGTGAAATGTTGCCACCATATAAGAGTTTTGAAGTGATAACTAGGCTAAGTGAACCAAGAATTATGAAACCTTCTATCATTGAACCTCCTAAATTGGAACTAAAACCACTACCTGAACACCTTAAGTATGTATTTATAGAGGTAGATAACACTCTTCCAGTCATAATCAATGCATCATTAAGAATGGAAGAAGAGTTAAAATTAATTGAGTTACTAAGGGAGTTTAAGGAAGCGATTGGTTGGACTTTTGCCGACATCAAAGGGATTTGCCCATCCATCTGTATGCACAAAATTCTATTAGAAGATGAGGAGAAAGGATCCATCGAACATCAACGAAGGCTTAGTCCTCCAATGAAGGAGGTGGTGATGAAGGAAATCATTAAGTGGCTGGACGCTGACAATATTTATCCTATTTCAGATAGCAAGTGGGTAAGCCCGATGTATTACATACCAAAGAGGAGAGGGATAACGCTGGTTAAGAATGAAAATAATGAACTTGTACCTACTAGGGTTGTCATGGGATGTAGGATATGTATTGATTATCGAAAATTGAACAAGGTGACTAGAAAAGATCATTTTCCGTTACCATTCCTTGACCAAGTCTTAGATAGATTGGCAGGTGGCCAGTATTTTTGTTTCTTGGACAGATATTTGGGATACAACCAGCTTATGGTTGCACCAGAAGATCAAGAGAAGACAACATTTACATGCCCCTTTGGTACATTTGTGTTTAGGAGACTACCATTTGGATTATGCAACGATCCCGCCACATTTCAGCGTTGTATTTTGGCAATACTGGCCGATCTCATCGCTCGAGGCATTGATCCGACAGAGTCTGGAATCGAGGTATTCATGGACGATTTTTCCAACTTCGGTAAATCGTTCGATGCATGTTTGGCATGTCTGAGGAGGGTATTGGCCCGTTGTGTTGAGACTAACTTAGTACTAAACTGGGAAAAGTGTCATTTTATGGTATGTGCGGGCATTGTATTAGGACATAAGGTATCGAGTCAAGGGATAGAATTGGATCGAGCAAAGATTGAAGTGATTGAAAAACTTTCTCCGCCAATGAATGTCAAGGCCATTCGTAGTTTCCTAGGCCATGCCGGATTCTATAGGCGGTTGATTAGAGATTTTTCAAAAATCACAAAGCCCTTATGCAATTTACTCGAGAAAGATGCACCTTTTATTTTCGACGACGAGTGCTTAGAAGCGTTTCAAGCGTTAAAGGGAAAAAAATTAATCTCGACACCCATTGTCAAGGCACCCGATTTCTCATTACCCTTTGTTCTCACGTGCGATGGGAGCAACTATGCGGTGGGAGCCGTGTTGGGGCAAATGCATGACAAAGTCTTCCACACCATTCATTATGCTAGTAAGACTTATAAACGCCCAAGTGAACTATACAACTACAAAAAAGGAACTCCTAGCGGTGGTTTTTGCTTTTGACAAATTCTGCGCTTATCTGATTAGTTCTACAGTCATAGTTTACACGTACCACGCGACAATCATATATCTAGTGGAGAAAAAAGATGCTAAACCTAGGCTTATTAGATGGGTTCTACTCCTCCAAGAGTTTGATTTTGATATCAAGGATCGTAAGGGAGCAGAAAACCTGATTGCCGACCACTTATCGAGATTAAAGAATGGGTGTGAGAAAGATGTTCACATTGAGATTAAGGAATGTTTCCCAGATGAGAGTTTGCTTGCAGTCACAGAAGGGAGCATCCCATGGTATGCTGATTTTGTTAACTATATAGTTAACAAGGTTTTTCCACCAGATTTTAGCTACCAACAAAGGAAGCGATTCCTTCATCAGGTGAAGTTTTACCTATGGGATGAACAATATCTATTTAAAATTGGCGCTGATCAAATTATTCGTAGGTGTGTGCCCGATATGGAAGTTCACAGTATTCTAGAAAGGTGTCATGCATCACCTTATGGAGGACACTATAAGGGAGACAGGATAGCGATGGAGGTTTTAGAGTCATGATTCTATTGGCCAACCTTATTCAAGGATTCTCATCACTTTGTAGGACAGTGCGACCGTTGTCAATGTGTTGGAAATCTTCAACGGGGAGCAAGCATGCCCATGAATGGCATCCTTGAAGTAGAAGTCTTTGATGTATGGGGGATTGATTTCATGGGCCCCTTTGTCAACTCCGATGGAAATTTATATATTTTGCTAGTCGTAGATTATGTGTCGAAGTGGGTAGAGGCGATAGCCACCCAGAGAAATGATGCCAAGGTGGTGTTAAAATTTCTGAGGTCTAACATCTTCACTAGATTTGGTACACCGAGGGCAATAATTAGTGGTGTAGGGGCGCGCTTTTGTAATTTACAATTTAAAACTCTACTAAAGAAATATGGTGTAATACATAAAGTAGTCCTTGCCTACCATCCACAAACCAATGGCTTAGCCGAGGTGTCAAATCGTGAGATCAAGACCATCTTAGAGAAAACGGTGAATGCAACGCGCAGGGATTGGTCACAAAAGCTAAGTGATGCATTATGGGCCTATAGAATGACGTTTAAAACCCTGATAGGATTAACACCATATAAATTGATCTATGGGAAAGTGTGTCACCTTCCGGTGGAGTTGGAACATAAGGCGTATTGGGCACTTAAGAAATTAAACATTGACTTCCAAGAAGCGGGCGATAAAAGGCTACTGCATATTAATGAATTGGAAGAAATTCGATCCAACGCATACAAGAGCGCCAAACTTTATAAAGAGCGAACAAAAAAATGGAACGACGCAAGATTAACGGTGAAAGAGTTCAAGATCGGGCAATTGGTATTGTTATTTAACTCAAGACTTAAATTATTCCCAGAAAAACTAAAATCGAGATGGTCAGCACCATTTATAGTGAAGAAGGTGCACCCGTATGGGGTAATCACGATTTGCAACGAGAAAGATGGCTCCGAATTCAAGGTGAATGGCCAAAGGCTGAAGGAATATCATATAGATATTGATCGTCGGGAGTCGACAGTCATGAATTGGCAATGACGGGTGACGAAGAGAAACGTCTTGCCGAGACGGTTAAAGGAGGCGCTTGGTGAGAGGCAACCCATCGTAGTGTAGTAGTAAGCATATAATTACATGTTTGTTTTCATATTATAAGTTAGTATAATGTACTTTATCTTTATATTCTAAGCTTAAGAGGGAGAATGATGTTGGATGAGCAAGAAAGGACAGACAATTTCGGCCATTTAAATGAAATCAGGATGTTGCAATCTACGAAATTGAAGTTGCAGTTGACTGGTAAAAAGGTTTTTGTGAGAAAATAAAAAAAACTGCAACAACGAAAACCGTTGTTGGCTCTTTTCGAGTTCTGCCTTCTTAGGAATAATCTGCTGAGGTGCGAATCGGAAACCGGTTTAGCCGAACCGCCGCGCCGGTTCTGGGCGTCATTTACTTTGAACTCAAATTAGGCGGTTATGATAATTAAATGGGGATTATTACCTTCCTAATTAAACCGACCCCTAATAATTTCAAATTAATCAAACTTATAAGGCGCAATCATCAGGATTTATCCCTAGGTCAAAATCCTAAGCGGCAGGCGGAGCGACGATTCCGGATCCTGCTCGACGACTCCGGGAGGACAGCAGGCGGCGACCTTCGACAGGCAGCAACCTTCATCGGAGACAGTGCGATACTTCTGAGAAGCGGAACTCCGGCCGCGTTGGAACCATGAGGGAGAAGCAGCATGCAAAAAAAAGCTGCGGGCAAGGGCAAGGGCAAGGCCGCACCGACCCCTGTTCTCCAGAAAACCTTAGGTAAGCCTTTATGGTTCCCTCTAATTTTGGAGCACTTAGGTTTCAAATTTGTCCTTAGTAGAGACTATGCATTGCATTTCTATAAATATGAGCGAAATAGAAGAAGAAAGGGAAGGAAAACTCAAGCTCCAGCAATTGCCCTAAGTTTATAAATGAGGAGGCTGAGCGATGGTTCAAGCATCTAAGGGATATTCCATTCATTATAGAGAGGGGGTTCCTGATGGACAAACAGAGTGGAATGTAAGCTATGCAAACCAAATTTGTGCCCTCAACTGGGAACATTTCTGTTACCCAAGGACAGAGGCTGCCCTCTCCCTTGCTTATGAATTCTACGCAAATGCCAAGATTGCGGAGGGGGAGACGGCTGTCGTTCGAGGCAAGGACATCGATTTCTCGGCTGAGAGGATTTTGGAGTTGTTCGAGCTGCATGATCAGAACTATGATGATTACACTACCATCTTAGATACTGTCACACCACAGGAAATGGCAGCAGTGGTTTGTCACACATCCGAGCCAGAATGGGCTAATCTAACCTCCAAATCCATGAAGTCTATATGCTTGACTAGGCAAGCCAAGGTGTGACTATTGTTCATCAACGCTACCATCCTCCCAACTAAGCATCTCAGCAGTGAATCTCTCCAGAAGATAACACTTATATTTTGCATTATCAAAGGAATGCGAGTTGCTTTGGGGAAGGTAATTGCTCTCCAATTGAAGTCAAAGATAAGGGAAAAGAACCCAAAGCAATTATGGTTTCCGGTTCTTATCACGGAGCTTTGTCGAGCGGCTGACGTTGAGGAAGAAGAAGATGATGTGGTGAAAAGGTTGAAGGGGCACATCACCAAGACTGTGGTGGAAGTTTGCATAAAAGTGGTTGAGGATCCTCCAAAAGTGCAGCCCTCGACGACACAGGATGATGAGCTGCTAGACATTGAAGTTCCGTTCGAAGAAGGAGGAGGTGACTCCGATGCCATGATGGAAGATATCCAATATATAAAGGCATACCAATGGTGTCATCATCTGTATGTGCAAGAGGAATTAGATGATCAACGGGCTATCCTCTACAAGTTATTGGAAAAAGTGAAGCTCCCTAGGCCGCAGTCCAGGTTGAGGATGCGAAAGCATTTTGATGTTGAAGGCTATTTGCTCAATTCCGACTGCGAGCGAGTGGACCCTCGCATAGTACACAAGGATGCTAAAGAGTATGCTGAAGAGGATGCTAAAGAGGACGATGATGATGAGGATGGGGATGAGGATGCTGCTGGTACTACTGACAAGGAAGGTGACGACGAGTAGATTATCATGTTTCTTTCTGGTTTGATTTTATTTATATGATATATGGACTGTGCTTTGTTAAACTTTATTTTGGTTCGGTGCTCCGCTGTGGACATATTATATTTTGTTTGGCGCTATGCATTATGCTAATTTATGTCGATGCACGGTTTTGGAAGTATACTCATATATGGCTGATACGCCTGAAACAGGTTATGCGTACTCTCGCAAGTGCACGTGCCGTAACAAGTAATAAAATGTGAGTGAGATCGTTCCCTCGGAGAAGTGATCAACCTAAAGCTTGCAAGTACTAGCTACACCGTTCTTTCAATCCAAACCGGATGATTAAGGTGATTTTTCAGAGTAATCAAAATTTTTAATAAAAATCGAATCTAACTTAACTACGAAAATCCTTAGAAATTCTTAAACCACTTGGAGAAATTAGCCTTGTATTTCGGATTTCCTATGTGCGTCTGAATGGTGTGTAATAAATAATATTAGTTAAGAGTGTTGAAGGAATTATCATACAACGATTTTTATAGAAGAAATCCTCCTCTCTCGAATCTCGGAAATCCCAACGTCCTAAATTCTCCTAGTTATTTCTAACTTAGGAGGAATGAAGGATATTGATTATCATAAAATCGGACTGCTAGCAAAAGGAGGCAGTCTCCTCCACTCCTCTAAACTACGAAGAACTAATGAGCGAATGCACTTCTCCTCTCTCGACTCTCGAAGTACAACGCAAAAGAGGAGATTTTTGGTTAAACGTTTTACACCGAGCGTCTCTCGATTCTTGCGGTGCAATAAAATAACCTTCAACCTTATATTACGTCACTCATCTCTCGATTCTCGCAACGCATCACAAGATGAAGATCAAAGCCAAAAATCTCATAAATAAATTCAAAAGTTCACTAGATAATAAATCATTCAACAAATCTCAACAACCAAGAACATACACCATAAAAAACACACATAGTACTCTCCTCATACAAGACTTGGAGAATTTAGTTCATAGCAAGAGAAACAACACAAAAAATAAGACAGATCTTACAACACATGATGGAAAGGATTCAAAATAGTGCCGGAAATTGTTCTCCAAGTCGACCATATGCAGTCCTTCTCCGAGATCCGGTTTGCCCTAGTTCTTCTTCTCCAAGTAATCTCTAAGATGATGGCTCCAAGATCCCCTCCTTAATGATAATCCTCTAGTTATGGCATGATATTCTACTCAAAAAAACGTGCAGCTCTTTACCAAAACTTGCCTCTTTTCAATTTTCATTTTGGCGTAAAATTCGAATTTAAAATTCGAAATCTGTCCAGCAGTTGTTGCAACAACTTTTTCAGGTTGTTGCAACAACCTGCGTAGTCCAAAAATAATTCCAGCTTTGCTTCTCCGGATCGATTTCTTTAGTATTTCTAGCAAGAAAACAAAGAAAAATTAGATATATTAACCACAAATAAAATAAATATAAATTTACTCATATTTTTCCTTATTTAACTCATTTGTTTCTCAATACAATAATTATTAAATCAAAATGACGTACTAGATAACTTCTTTTTGAGAAGTTATCACATCTCCACACATAAACGTTTGCTAGTCTCTAGCAAAGTCCAATAGCATGAGTGAAGAAGTAATAAGATATGAACTCAAATGATCTTTAGTTCTTGAAAACAAAATAATCGCGGCATACTCAAGAAACTCGTTTAACTCAACTGATAAGATTAGCAATCTATGAGAGCTCATTCATTCAAAATTCCATTAGTTAGATGGAAGATAAAGCTCAAACAAGTATCGTAGTGCGGTGCGTGGTTTTCTTTAAAAATAGTTTACTTCCATGCAAAATTTTATATTAAACCTCCGCATTTTATTGGAAAGGATAAGAATATGCTAAGTCTACGATTTAACCTCTTCAAGAGTTAGTAGTTCAAATAAAAGTCGGATAGTTTTGGCTTGGTTCGGAATTTGTGGATAACTTTGGTAATAGTATGATGACCTCTAGTTAGTATCCTTAATAATTCACCAGGTTATGGGGTCGTGCATCACCATCAATTTTTTTATTTATTTATAGTTGGGATCATTCCAAGTATAAGTGCACATACCCAGACCACATATCACTATGATGTTTCAACCATTTTTTTTCTCTCTTTTTTTATCATAGTTGGGATCATCCTAAGTATGCATTCACATACCTAGGTCGCATATCACTATGACACAAATTTCTTTTCCCATTTTTTTTTCATCATAGTTGGGATCATTCCAAGTATGTAAACATATACCTAGGCCACATATCACTATAAAATTTAACCATTTAAAGAAAATTTCGGCACCCATAAATGACTAACTTACTAAGGTACAACTAGTAGGAACAAATGACAGATAAGCATGAAATAGTGTGTAGGGCAAAGTTCAAGCTCAAATATGTTAGTGAATGATCAAAAGGAATACTAGCTAAACTCATGTGTAGGCTTACATCATTGACTTAGTTCTTGCTCATCCCTCCCCATTATTTTAGAGGTAAATATCACAATATTGCATTGGAAGTAAACAAATATTTTGTATATAAAAAAAAATGCTTGAGCGAGCTTTATCAGAAAAAATCTTACTAACTTCAAATTCATAGAATGAACTTTTTGGATTGTGCAGCCATACCAATTAATTATCATTGAATGTGTCTAGAATAGCCTAATGATTAAGTAAAACAAGAATTAAGATCAATAAATTTATATTTAAATGAATTATTCTTCACTCAAGTGGTAGAGGTTATAGCACGCCACCTCCACACTTAAGTCATTTGCTAGTCCCTAGCAAATAATTCTTTTTTTATCATATGGATACTCTAAGGTGTGTTTACTAATAAACAAATAATTTTAAGAAAATAATTTGAGGGGATGAAAGAAGCTAGAAATTTAAATAACTCCCCTGAATTGGATGTGAGGGGGTGGTTGGCCATTGCTTCCATTGATTCTTGTTGGCGAACCCATATTACGCCCAACATACGATATGCCTCGACAACCCAGTCATATAGTCTAGCCTGTATAACCCTTGTCCTCAAAGTGCACATAATAATTGACATGAGATCTATTTGTGTTAGAATCGATAAGTATAATTAAAAACCACACAACCATAACACATGTGCTCGATGATTATCAAAGAAACTATTGTCATTACTCAAATCAAACATCGTTCCATATATTTAATTCATATCATACCAAGTTCACTAAGAACGCCAATATACACATCATGCAACATCAAACACAGATCAAGTGTAGGTCAATGTCAAGCCAATCATGAAAATGACTATTGATAGCATCAATAAAGATAAAGCATAAATACAACCATACAACACACATCATCATCACATATAAATCACCAAAGTAGAGTCTAAAAAATCTCATAACCAAATATATGCTAAAGTAAAATGTAAGTCACTAAGAACGCCAATATACACATCATGCAACATCAAACACAGATCAAGTGTAGGTCAATGTCAAGCCAATCATGAAAATGACTATTGATAGCATCAATAAAGATAAAGCATAAATACAACCATACAACACACATCATCATCACATATAAATCACCAAAGTAGAGTCTAAAAAATCTCATAACCAAATATATGCTAAAGTAAAATGTAAGTCTAACGATGCAGAAGTAAAGGTGGATAGACGATAATCCCAAATATTTTCAACAACTGAAGGAAATCTAGAGCACGCCCGCAGATCGCCGGCCGCAGAAATCGGGCGTTGCCGCTGTTGTCACTGTTGTTGCGCGACGATTGGAGCCGCCGCCTGCTATGGTGATGTCAACTTCACGATATCGCTTTGGTACCCGCCGATCGTGGCTGCTGCGGAAGTGAAGTGTGGGGGCGGGTTGCCGATATCGCGCGGGTTGCAAGGGTCGCCGATGGAGTCGCGGTCGCCTAGATCGGTGTAGAGGGGTTGTCGTCGGGCTGCGATTTTTAGAGAGGAGGGAGATAAGCCGGGTTTTAGGTTTTAGAAAGGGGGAAAATGGGCCGGGTTTTCTAAAAGTTAGGGTTTTATTTTATTTTATTAGTTTATTGATTTTAAAATTGAGAGAACCAGCCCAAATTCACAAAAACCTTCACCGGTTTAATTGAATCGAAAATTTCGATTTTTTTCAAGTGGTGGACAACAACTAAAGTGTTGCAACGTCCTTTTCGGGTCATTGCAACAACTTTTTCTCTGCATATTTTGGGCAGAATCATCCCGCTTTTCTTGAGTTTTATTCATACTATTATTATTATTTTAGGCAGAGTTTTAGCAAGTTAAATAAAGTCATGCGACATCAAATCTTTCATATTATTTTACTATACTAGCGAAACAGACGATTTTTTTATATTAATTTATTTATTTAAAATATATATATATATATATTTAATTTAAGATAGAATAGGATGGGTTGCCTCCCAAGTAGCGGATAGTTTATTGTCGGACTACAAAAAGGGACAGGAAAATTAAAACACAATATACAGTAAACGAAAGATAACTACTGGGTTTATTGTCTCCCCAGCACGACTTATTCAGAAATTTTAAAATTCTAAATTATGGGACGATGAAAAGAGAAATGAACACGTAAATGTTCTAATATACGCGTCGGCAGCGGGTACCAATACGACGATAAAACAACCACCTCTTTACCTAAATAATAATACATGTTAATCGCCGGTAATGAGAACAAAAAGTAGGAAGTGGAGTGCTCCTCGCTATTCTCACCATAATCTATATTCATGCCTATCAAGGTATCTTCGTCAACAGAGAGGCTATAAGGAGAGAAGAAAATGAATGAGGCTTCAACTATGGTGGAGGACTCAACCTCCTCGCATAAGGGGATACCCATCTCATCAACTTGAGGATAATGCTCAATAACCTCTTTGAGCATTTGTGACGCATCAACTTGCTTGGGGTCAGATAATGAAAGGAGATTAGGAAATAAAATAGAAGAAAGACATAAATGATTTCTAATTATGTGAGTGATCCCGGTTTCACTTCCAGTAGGTTCCGAAGATTGATCGATGTCGGTATCGTAAGCATCATAACAAGGGGGGCCCGAGAACTCAAGGGCCTCAGTGGTGAGTTGAACCTCCTCATCCAATGAAGAAGTGCATATCTGCTCATCAGAAAGGATATCCTCTTCAAGCGTATCATAGTGCTCCAAAGAATTCTTCCCTCTATTGGACAGGATAATATCTTCGATACACTTTGCCACATCCTCAGGTTCAGGATTATCCCCAAGCGCAATATCTTCGACATGATCGATAAAAATAGGTGTATAAAATTCGTGCAAAGAAGGTGCAGGAACTATGGTGATAGCATTATCAGAGAATATGTGGGTTGGTTCCTCCATGAGTGAATCCAAAATAAGTGATGAATGTGTAGGGAGAGGCAGCTCCGCGACGTCGTTGTACAGATCATCAACGAACATGATGATTATATCTCCAATACTTCCTCGTAGACAAGAAGGTAATGCGTATATATCATTAGAATCATAAGGAATGTCATAATAAGAAGATGAGAGGATTTGAATTTTAGGTTTGTTATACTCCTCTCTTTGACGCTGAAATGCAACACACTCTTTCATAGCGTGTCCGGTGCTATGACAAAATATGCATTGTTTCTCATTTCTTCTCGGCCTTTGAGGGGTCGGGCTGAAATGCGGAAATATTGCATATTGTGGGGGAGCATAATTATAAAAATTAGGAGCACTATATGAAGTATCATCAGATGTTGGTACAACATAGGGTGAGTCATATGACATGTAACTACAATCTTTTATATAACAATCATCACTAGCATGATTGAATTCCCCGCAATAATGACATCGAGAATATAAATATGAATACATGATTTTGCGTGAGCGAATTCAGTAAATGGATATTAATTTTTGCACAAATCAACTACACACAAATAATTTAAATGAATAAACCTACTTTGATTTTTTTTGAAAAAAAATAGATTAGGAATAAATAAAATTAAAATTGTGAATTAAAAAAACAAATCCTAGAAAATAAAATAAAAAAAATAAAAACTTGAGCTCTAAATACTCAGGGTTTACTTTTTTTAAAAAAAATTCTAAGTTTAAGGCAATAACTCAATGGATCAAAATCTGGACATGTACTAACAGAACAAAAACTAGCAATAGCAGAAAAACTACAAACACATTTAAAATTCAATAAGATTAAAGTTTGACCTCCAAATACTAGGGTTTACTAATATTGCAAGAAAATAAACAATAGATTAATAGTACTTCCCCGGCAACGGCGCCAAAAACTTGATACACCTGAAATAGGTTATGCATACTCTCGCAAGTGCACGTGCCGTAACAAGTAATAAAGTGTGAGTGAGATCGTTCCCTCGGAGAAGTGATCAACCTAAAGCTTGCAAGTACTAGCTACACCGTTCTTTCAATCCAAACCGGATGATTAAGGTGATTTTTCAAAGTAATGAAATTTTTTAATAAAAATCGAATCTAACTTAACTACGAAAATCCTTAGAAATTCTTAAACCACTTGGAGAAATTAGTCTTGTATTTCGGATTTCCTATGTGCGTCTGAATGGTGTGTAATAAATAATATTAGTTAAGAGTGTTGAAGGAATTACCATACAATAATTTTTATAGAAGAAATCCTCCTCTCTCGAATCTCGGAAATCCCAACGTCCTAAATTCTCCTAGTTATTTCTAACTTAGGAGGAATGAAGGATATTGATTATCATAAAAATCGGACTGCTAGCAAAAGGAGGGAGTCTCCTCCACCCCTCTAAACTACGAAGAACTAATCAGCGAATGCACTTCTCCTCTCTCGACTCTCGAAGTACAACACAAAAGAGGAGATTTTTGGTTAAACGTTTTACACTGCTCATCTCTCGATTCTTGCGGTGCAATAAAATAACCTTCAACCTTATATTACGTCACTCATCTCTCGATTTTCGCAACGCATCACAAGATGAAGATCAAAGCCAAAAATCTCATAAATAAATTCAAAAGTTCACTAGATAATAAATCATTCAACAAATCTCAACAACCAAGAACATACACCATAAAAAATACACATAGTACTCTCCTCATACAAGACTTGGAGAATTTAGTTCATAGCAAGAGAAACAACACACAAAATAAGACAGATCTTACAACACATGATGAAAAGGATTCAAAATAGTGCCAGAAATTGTTCTCCAAGTCGACCCTATGCAATCCTTCTCCGAGATCCGGTTTGCCCAAGTTCTTCTTCTCCAAGTAATCTCTAAGATGATGGCTCCAAGATCCCCTCCTTAATGATAATCCTCTAGTTATGGCATGATATTCTACTCAAAAAAACGTGCAGCCCTTTACCAAAAGTTGCCTCTTTTCAATTTTCATTTTGGCGTAAAATTCGAATTTAAAATTCGAAATCCGTCCAACAGTTGTTGCAACAACTTTTTCAGGTTGTTGCAACAACCTGCGCAGTCCAAAAATAATTCCAGCTTTGCTTCTCCGGATCGATTTCTTTAGCATTTCTAGCAAGAAAACAAAGAAAAATTAGACACATTAACCACAAATAAAATAAATATGAATTTACTCATATTTTTCCTTATTTAACTCATTTGTTTCTCAATACAATAATTATTAAATCAAAATGACGTACTAGATAACTTCTTTTTGGGAAGTTATCAATGACACCTTGTTAGAGTGCACATTATGGATATTTTGGACTTATGCTTTTAAAATAGAAAGTTATTTTGATTGGTGCAATGCTTTCATGAACAATGTTATCAGTTTATGTGATGAGGTAGTAAGACATAGTGGTTGATTTCTTCGTTTCATTGCCCAATTGAACAAGCTAGATATATATTTATTTTGATATAGTCCTTTGTTTCACATCTATTCTGTTGCTTTCGATGGCCATTTCCATGCAGGAGATGTAAGAGTTAACCAAGGAAACTTATCACGCAATGGGAGGAGCACTTTTTGGAAGCGTGGGTCAATTTGAGAATATGTGGTTCAATCCTATTGCAACTTCATTTGTTAGGGGAGTTCTTTTATTTCTACTTGCTTTCTTCTTTATCTCTATGTGCTCGATTGAAAAAATAATTAAAAACATAACGGTACATCATTTTCATAAATCTAGGAGTAGAGTTGCTAGGGACTTTCTTCTTTATCTCTATGTGCTCGATTGAAAAAATAATTAAAAACATAACGGTACATCATTTTCATAAATCTAGGAGTAGAGTTGCTAGGGACTAGCAACATTTTAAAGTGCGGAGGTGGTGTAGCCGTTCCACTTTGGGTAAGAGCTACTTCTATCTCGACTTCGATGATACTAAATAATGCTCTTGATTAATTAATCTATGGCTTACTCTAGATTTATTTACTGATTGATAGGGCATGTAAATCTTAAGAATCCAACTAATGAATTTGAAGTTAGAAAGATGATTGGTTTGATTGAGCTCACTTAAACAGGTGTTTTCCTGCACTAATTTTTTTTATGAATGTACTTCCATTGCAATCTTACCAACATGGTCCTCTAAATCTAATGGGGAGTGGTGAGTAAGAACTAAGTAAACTATGTATACCAAAGCATGAGTTGGTTAGTTAGTCCATTTTTGATCATTCACATTTAAGCTTGAACCATTCCATACATTCCATTTCGCGACTAAAAATTCCACATGTTCATACTAGTTGTGTCTTAATAAGTTAGCCTATTGTGAGGTTGTGAAAATCATAGTGATATGCGGCCTGAGTATATGTCCATATACTTAGAATGATCTCTACTATGATATATCTGAGAAAAGAGCGAAAAAGAAAGAAAAAATTCATAATGATATGCGACCTGAGTATGCGAATGCGTACTTGGAATGACCCCAACTATGATAAAAAATAAAATAAAAGAAGAACTATCATAGTGACATGTTGCCTAGGTATGTGCACTTATACTTGGAAAGATCTCTACTATGAATAATCTTAGAAAAAATATGACAAACCCCACAATTTGGTGAATCATTAAGACCATTAACTAGAGAACATCATTCCATTATCAAAGTTATCCATAAATGCTAAACCAAGCTTACACATATCCAAGCTTCAGTGTTATATTACTAACTCATGGGAAGGCTAGATCAATTACTTAACATATGCCTATCATTTCCTGTAGATGCGGGGGTTCAAAAGGAAGTATTGCATGAGAGTACATTCTTTGTTTGAGAAAATCACGTTCCACACTATGATTTTTAGTTGAGCTCTAACCTTCCATCTAACTAATGGATTTGTGAATGGTTTGGGTCCTATTGATTGCTAAAATTATCATTTTAGTAAAGCAAATATTTTGAGGATACCGTGGTTAATGGGTTTTGCAAGAAGAAGAAAAAGGGTATCACTGAAGCATACTCTGTGTAGCGTCCTTTACCCAGGTAATTGATATGAATTATCCTTTGCCAGGGATTAGCAAAAACCTAAGTGTGGAGGTGTGATAACATCCCAAATGAAGTTATCTATGCCGAATATTTCTACCTCTTTCTTAGTGAAAATGAGAATATATGTGCTTAAATGTTAACAAAATATGATTAAATATAAATTTAATGTTATTGTATTAAGTTGGTCATATCTCATTGTTTTTATGCAAGAATCGCCAAAGAAATCAACTTGGAGGAGTAGTGCTGAATTCTTATTTTCGGCCGGGGTCAGTTGTTGCAACAACTAATTCTGAAACTGCAACAATCGTCTGTCCGAAATTCAAATTTCAAAATTCAAATTGCTGTCGTTTTCAATTATGGAAGGACGCATCTCTTCAGGAGGGGCTGGCATTTTTACTGCTAAAAACCAACTATTTTAAAGGGAGATTAATTACTTGGAGGAGGATGATCATTTTTGGGGAAGAACTTTGAGAAGAAGCCATCATCTTCAAGGGAGAATTTCGGCTAGGGTTGGAGACATCCGATCTACAAGGGGAAGAAGCATCAGAGAAGTGCTGAAAATAAATTCCTGCATTATTTAACGTTCTTAAGCATGTCTTGTAAGATCTTTCTCATTTGGTTTCATCCCTCTATCATGAACTAATCTTATGGATCTTGTATGATGTGAGTACTTTGCCTTGTTGGGATGATTTTACTTTAATTTTTATTCTAAGGTTGTTTGAATCGCTATCTTTATTGGGTTTATGTTCTTTATTTGTGGAAATTTTTGAGCAAGCGTTCATCTTCTAATTAGCATGCGAAATTTGAGAGAGGAGTTATGATAATCTAGGGTTGAATCTGTTATTCTACACGACGAGATTCGAGAGAGGAGTTGCGTAGTTTTCTAAATCAAAATTCCATCTTTTTACTGCGCTGCAAGATTCGAGAGAGGAGTGGCGTAAGTGTGGCAAAAACTCCAATATAGCATCAAGAGAGAAAGAAATTTCCTCTTGAGTTAACATCATTGATTTTCGTTTGTCATGTTATTTACTTTCCACCTAAGTTAGAGATAACTAGGGGAAATTGGGTAAATGAAATTATGAGATCGAGAGATGATGAAATCTACTCTAAAATCGATGCAATATAGTAATGAAGAGAACCATTAAGGATCACTAGAAATCTCGTCACAATAGGCAAGGGAAAACAACATGCAAGATCATTTCTCCAACTTTGATAAATGTATTTTCCAAGAATCGTGTTTAGTTTTATCATTATTTGTTTAAGTTTTTTTATTATCAAATAAATCCACTAAAAAAAGTATCTCACTTGGATTCAAGAAACGTGTAAGGCTAGTAATTACGAGCACTAACATTGCACTTCCTCTAGGAACGATAACTCAACTCATCATTTTATTACTTGATTCGACATGTGCACTTGCGTGATTACGTAGATCCATTTTGGTCGTATCACCTGCCAGCTAGATGAGAGCTTGACAGTGGGATCTGTTCGGGTCTGGTGGACTCTCTCGAGTAACATCCAACCCTGCCAGCTAGATGAAAGCCTGCAGGTGGATCTGCTCGGGGTCTGGGTAGACTCTCTCGAGTGACATCCAGCCCTACCAACTAGGTGAGAGCCTGACAGCGGGATCTGCTCGAGGTCTGGGTAGACTCTCTCGAGTGACATCCAGCCTTGCCAACTAGGTGAGAGCCTGACAGTGGGATCTGCTCAGGGTCTAGGTAGACTCTCTCGAGTGACATCCAGCTCTGCCAGCTAGGTGAGAGCCTGACAGCAGGATCTTGCCGGGGTCTGGTGGACTCTCTCGAGTGACATCCAGCCCTGCCATCTAGGTGAGAGCCTGACAGCGGGATTTGCTCGGGGTTTGGGTAGACTCTCTCGAGTGACATCCAGCCATGCCAGCTAGGTGAGAGCCTGACAGCGGGATCTGCTCGGGGTCTGGGTAGACTGTCTTAAGTGACATCCAGCCCTGCCATCTTGGTGAGAGCGTGACAACGGGATCTGCTCGGGGTCTTGGTAGACTCTCTCAAGTGACATCTAACCATGACAGATAGGTGAGAGCCTGACATCGGGATCTCCTCGGGGTCTACCAAATGAACACTTCACCCATTCACATGAATCACTACAGGAGAATTGACACATCAAGAAGCTTTATTAGAAAAAGGACATTACTTACATGGCTCAAGGGTAAAAATATTTCAAGTCATTACCGCTCCAGGTGAGACTTATGGTCTCACCCTCCACATTTTGAAGGCGATACCCTCCAGATTTCAATGTTTCTTTTACAATATACAGACCCTCCCAGTTAGGATTGAGCTTCCCCACAGCAGCTGATCTCCCAGCTGCATCCATCTTTTTCAGGACCAAGTCTCTTTCCGCGAACTATTTGACCCTGACGTGCTTGTAAAAGTACTTAGTCATTCTTCTTTTTACTTCTTCCTGTCGGATGGAAGAGAGATCACGCAGCTCCTCCACCATGTAAAGGGAGAGCCGTTGTTCCTCCTCATTTTCAGCTCGTCATTCTTCCCTGCCTTCCTCCGCCTCGAACACCCGAGGCGTCCGGACCTCGAACTCTACTGGGAGTACTGGCTCACATCCATGGTAGAGCTTGAAGGGGGTCTCCCCTGTGGCCATGTTGGGAGTGGTCCACAGGGTACAGGGAACCAAGGGAAGCTACTCCACCCAGCTAACCTTAAAGTTTTCAACTTTTTTATTCAGGAGGTTTACTATGATTTTGTTTGACGCCTACACCTGCCCATTGCTCCTAGGGTGATGGACTGAGACAAATCTGAGATCATTTCCGAGCTACCCGCAGAAGCTGATGAACTCGGCGCTGGCAAACTGAGGCACATTGTCTGTAATAATGGCCTGGGGTAACCCGTACTGGCAGATGATCTCCCCCCAAATAAAATTCCTGATAACCTGGGAGGTCACCTTAGCCAGCGCCTTCACCTCAAACCACTTAGAAAAATAATCTATCATGACAAGTAAGAACCACCTCTGCCCACTGGCCTGGGGGAAAGGCCCTACCAAGTCCATTCCCTAGATGACGAAGGGCCAGGGGGCCGTAATACTTTTGAGGCGCTGGGCCGGTTGTAGTTGGAGGGGGAAAAACAACTGGCACTTGTAGCACTTATTCGTGAACTCTGCAGCATCGTGGCCTAGGGTAGGCAAGAAGTACCCTTGTCTGACGATCCTTCCTTCCAGGGTCCGACTCCCAGAGTAACTCACACTCCCCAGAGTGGACTTCTTCTAAGATCCTTTGAACCTCCCTCTTGGCCACGCAACGTGTCAGCATCCCTGAAAGGGTCTTTCTGTACAATTACCCATCGCGGATGAGATAATACGTCGACTTGTACTTGAACTTCTTTTTGTCCATCCCATCTGGATACTCCCCTGTGGAAAGGAATGTTGTGGAAGGGTCCATCCACGAGGGGTGTTGATCTACCTCCATCAGTTCTCCCTCTTCGATGTAAGGGCAAAATAGGTCGGTGATGGTACCCCCCACCCGGGAACCATGGTTTGCTAGCTGATCCACCTGCTCATTCTCCTCCCTGGGCACGTGTCAGATGGCGAAGGTCTGGAACATGCCGATGACCCCATTCACCTTCGCTAAGTATAACTGGAGGGTGGGATCCCTTGCCTCGAACTCCCCGTTGATCTGGGAAGCCACTACCATGGAGTCAGTGAGGACCTCCACGTCAAGTACTCCCAATTCCCTGGCCAGGCGCAACCCCGCTATCACAGCCTCATATTCGGCCTGATTGTTAGTGATGGGAAAGTGCACCACCACCATTTGTTTGATTCTTGTTCCTTGGGGGCTCTCCAAGATCACCCCCACCCCAGGGAATGCCTCCCTGAAGCGCCATCTACTTTTACCTTCCATGAAGCTGGGTGAGTGAGCACTTCCTCCGCCACCTCGACCACATAGTCAGCCAAAAAGTCAGTCATTGCTAGGGCCTTGATCGAGAGGTGGGGGACAAAGGAGATATCGAACTCACTCAGTTCCACCGACCACTTGGCCAACCTGCCCGAATGCTCCACCCCCTCAAAGATGTTGTGGAGGGGGTGGTCAGTCACCACTCAGATTGAGTATGCTTGTAAGTAGGGCCAGAGCCTTCGAGCTGAGATGACCAGAGCGAAGGACAGCTTATCTAGGATGGGATAACGAAACTCTACCTTCCTCAGGACCCGACTTACATAGTATATGGGGAGCTGCTTCTTCCCCTCTTCACGAACCAAGACAGAGCTCAAGACCTCCGTTCCGACCCCGAGATATAAAGACAGGTTCTCCCCTCCTTCGGCCCATAGAGCAGGGGAGCCCGAGTTAACTGCCTCTTCAAGGCCTGGAACGCTTCCTCGCACTCCCCAGTCCACTCGAACTTCTCCCCCCCCCCCCCAACATTTTAAAGAAAGGGGAGCACTTCTCTCCGGCCCGAGAGAGAAACATGCTAAACCCTGTCAGCTTCCCTATCAACCGCTGCACCTCTTTAGAATTCCGAGGCGATCCAAGCTCCATGATTTCTCGAACTTTGTCAAAATTTGGCTTGACCCCTGAGGGGGGTAAGGAGATGGCCCAAGAACTTCCCTCTGCTAGCCCCAAAAATGCAGTTCAAGGGGTTCAGCCTTATCTTATACTTGCGCAAGATGGTGAAGGTTTCCTCCAGGTCCTGGAGGTGAGAGTCCACGTCTCGACTCTTGATCATAAGATCATCTACATACGCCTCCAGGTTCATTCCCTTTTGTTCTCGGAAGACCCTATCCATCATCTTCTGGTACGTCGCCCTTGCATTCTTCAGCCCAAAGGACATAATTTTGTAGCAGTAGCACCCATCCCCCGCGATGAAGGAGACATCTTTGATGTCAGGGGGTGTATCCTGATCTGGTGGTAACCTGAAATTGCATCTAGAAAACTCATTGTAGAAAAACCGACGGCTGAGTCAGCTAGCAAGTCGATTCAAGGCAAAGGATAATAGTCCTTAGGACATGATTTATTAAGTAAAGAAAAATCGACACACATACGCCACCGGCCGTCTCATTTTTTAACCATAATTACATTGGAGACCCAGCCGGGGTATTGTATTTCAGATATAAAGCCGGCCTTCAGGAGCTTAGACACCTCCTCCCTGATGGGCTCAGCCAGCTTGTCCGCAACTGACCTCTTCTTCTGCTGGATGGGGCAGGTCTCCAGGTCCAGGTTGAGACGGTGGCAGGCAACGCCCCCATCAATCCCTGGCATCTTTCCCACACTCCATGCAAAGATGTTCACATTTTCTAGATGCACTCCAGCATCCGGCCCTGGGCCTCCAGGGTTAGCCCCCCAGGGTGAGAACTTCCATTCCCACTACCTCCTCCACAGTCTCCAGCCAGGACTGCTCCCCCATTCCCCAATGTCCCCCTCCTTAGGTATAAGGACCTCCCCAGCTTCCATCACTTCCTTCACGACCATCACCTAGGCCAACTCCTCCCAGACTCCTCCTGCCACCTCCACCCGGGTGCTGCTCTCCTCCACCTCCATCTCATCTCCACCGGCCTCCTGCTCTGCATCCTCCATCCTCTGATCCATCTCCTCGGCTCCCTCCTACCAAGAGATGGAGTTTACGGCGATGACGTAACATTCCCTGTCCACCTTGGGGTCACCTCGAACCCAGACCTGGATCCCCTTATCGCTGAACTTCAAGCACTGATGGAGGGATGAGGGGACGCAGTGGAAAGAGATGATGAGAGGCCGCCCTAAGATGGCGTTGTAGTTGCTGGGGGCATCCACGATGATGAACCTGTAGTTACGGGACTGCCCCCCCCCCCCCCCCCCCCCAGAGCAACATGAAGCCCCACTCCTCCTTCCACATCCTTCCTCTCCCTTGAAAATCCAAACAGGTGCCCATCTGAGGCCAGCACCCTCTTCGCCTCTACCTTCATTACGTTAAATGCCTTCTTAAAGATGACGTTGACCGAACTCACGTTGTCAATGAAGATTTGGGAGATAGTGAAATTCTTGATGTCTGTCTGGATAACCAGCACATCGCAAAAGGGATCCTCATGATCCGACATATCCTTACTCGAGAAGGTAATCTTCTCCTCTGGGGGTGGGGTCTAGAATGTGGAGCCAACGCTCCTTCGATACATGGTGTGGAGGCTCGCCTTCCGGGAAGCCTCAATCCACACACCCCATGGATTACTCTGATCCCTCCCCGGGTTCCAACATCCACCCGGTCTTCGCACATATCCTCCTCTGCCCGAGGCAGGACCTCCTCAATACGCACTTCCTGGCGACCTTGTTGTTGTCGTTGCACCCTGTTTTCCCTCATCTCGAGGAACTTCAGACACATGGCTGTAGCGTTCCCTTCCTCTTGGTGGAAGTCACAGTAGGGTAACTCCACCCTAACTTCTCTTCTCCTTCTTCGTGCAGCTCTCCTCCTCTCCCCCAGGGATATGACCATAACTTGATTTTGATCGGGGAGGGGAGGTCTTTGGGCATGCCTCCAACCCGGAGGATGGAACTGATCCTACCCCCCCCCCCCCATGCAGTTATCTCCTCCATGGAAACCTCTACGCGGCCCCAGATCCTGCCACTCCGGCCTCCAACCTAGCCGACAGTCTAGCTCCTGACGCCCCCACCTAGGCTGCTGCTGTTGTTGCTGATGTTCCCTCTATTGGGGTTCATCTCTCCTCTCCTCTCCTCTCCTCCTGACCTCTGCCATCTCTGGGCACCTTCTCCTCCTCCATAGCCCACCTTGCCAGCTTCCGGGCAAACTCCGGGTTCGACACCTCCCCGTCGACTTCCCTTGTCGCCCTCTCCATTAAATCCTCGTAGGAGAGGGGGCACCCTCTTCAACTACATCCTGAAGAAACCATGTTGCAGCCCCAGGGTGAAGGCCATCATTAGGGTGTGCCCTGACATCTCTTGGACCTGGGTGACCTCCTCCTGGAACCGGTCGACATAACTCCTTAAAGTCTCATTCATCCCCTGCTTGATGCAGAACAGGGACTCTGAGTCCTTCTTCCTCCTCTTGGAGGTGGTGAATCTCAGCATGAACCCCCAAAGCGCGTTCTCGAAGCAGTAAATGGAGTGGCTGGTAGTTGGTTGAACCACTCTCTCGCCTTCTCCTTGAGAGTGATGGCAAAGAGCCTGCACTTGAACCCATCTGACATCTGTCAGATGTAGACCACATCCTCAAACCACTGGATGTCCTAGACCGGGTCGCCCTTCTCGGTGTAGTAAGACATCTCTGGCTCCCTGAACCCCTCGGGAACTGGGGCAGTAGAAACCAGTTCGTTGAAGGGGATGCCTCCCCCTACTGGGCGAGCAGGAGGGTCTCGCACCCCCATCTTACCAAACCGGCCCCCACTCACCGAGCCCAGGAAGAGTACTCGCCCAGGGAGCTCGCATCTTATCCCCTCCTCTGCAACTTCCTTCCCAGCTCTCCTGTCGGGAGCGTCCTCGCCAAGGGCCGGGACCACGAGTACTGGTGATGTTGTTGTCGAGCATTAGACATGCGCACCGAGTGCAAACCTGAAGAGGCCGAGCACCTCCTACCTGAATTATTTGAACATCCCAACCGTGGCGAGAGAGGGAGGGGGTGGCAAGTCGGACCTGTTCAAGCCTTGTCCTGATCCTCTAGTCATCGAGCTAACTGAAGATTTTATGTGCTGACCACTTTTCACACTCACCCCGCAAAAATGTTGAAATCGAAAATTCAATCTCTGTGGAGTTCACCCTTTGGGAAGGGGTGATCGCACACCTACTTCTCTCCTCCAAGTCAAATAATAAAGGAAAAGAAAAGGGAACTGGCCCAAGGGCTAGGCGTGGAGGTCCCGCCACACACCCGAAAGATCTTAGAGCGCTTCCCCTCCTTAATCAAGCGCCGAGTTAAGGCAACCTCAAAAATCACTAGAAGACTGAGGGACAAGTGAGCATGCCTTCTGAGGTCCCTCTTTGGGTCCTATTTATAGATTTCTGAAAACGGCCTGTAGATAACCAACCTTCGTTATTACAAACAGCTATGTACAACCCAGGTTAGCCTGCCAATAGCGTAACTCTGATGTTCTGAAAGGCCATGGGCAGGGCAGCTGGGGCAAAATGGTAAAAAGCATCATAAATGACTGGGCGAGTAGTCTCTGAGACCTCTACTCGCCTGGGGCAGTGAGTGCTCGCTGGACCTGACACTTACCTCCTCTCCCCGGACTCCGGCGAGTATGGGCTTGGCTGGCTATATTCACCTGCTACTTGTCGGGCTCGCCTGGGGCGAGTGCGAGTCCTCCGGCTCCACTGGCCCCTCGATAATTCCACCTCTCCTGGGCGAGTCGGGGGCTGCCAATCTCTGACCCCAGGGTGCTCGCCCGGGACTTGGACTACTCGATCCGGCCGGTCTGGCTCCTGGCGACCCTACTCGCCGGATACGAGATTGTACAAGAAGTTTGATGATATTTCTATGAATTTCATGGAAGTCTTGCCGAGATTGCAACAAGGGAACAATGTCATTTGCATGATTGTTGACCGTTTGATGAAAGTGTCACTTCATTACAAACCGGAGAGACGATTCAGTGGAAAGTTAGCAAAATTTTATGTTGATAACATAGTATGATTGCACTGTGTGCCTCGTAACATCGTAAGTGATCGAGATAAGCGCTTCACTTCAAATGATTGGAGGATAATCTACCAATTGTTGGGTATCAAGCTGAACTTCAATACGGTCTTTCATCCTCAAATGGATGGTCAGACCGAAAAGGCCAATGGAATAATGGAAGATATGTTACATATATGCGCCTTGGATTTTGGAAAGAGGTGGGAGGACTATCTATATATGATTGAGTTCGCCTACAACCTTAGCTATCAAGCAATTATTCAAATGGCGCCCTTCGATGCCCTTTATGGTAGAAAATGTTGTACTCCCTTAGCTTGGGCAGAAACAAATGAAACAAGGTTGTTTAAGCGAAAGGACGTCGAAGATACAAATTCGACGATTCAAATGATCCTGGAGCAATTGTTGATTGATCGGGATATGCAAGCAAAATACTATAACATCAAGCACATAAATATTGAGTTTGTTATTAGCGACTAGGTTTATCTGAAGATCAAACCATTCATGGGTGTATTAAGGATTCGACGCTTGAAAAAGCTAAGTTCGAGATACCTTGGACCGTTTGAGATTTTAGAACTTGTTGGTGAAGCTGCATATAGGCTTGCTCTTTCGACGAAGTTGTGGGGTTTGCACATTGTATTCCACATTTTAGTGCTAAGGAAGGTTGTGCAAGAGCCTACTCAAATTGTTGCAACTAATAGAGTGTCAGTCGTTGGTGGTCAAAAGACGAAGGTCAAAGCCATTTACATCAAAGACACTGAGATCAAGCATTTGCGGAATAAAATGATGCAAATGGTCAAAGTCCACTGGGACAATTGCGGTCGCATGAAACTTTCATGAGAGCGAGAGCAAACCATGCTTGAGGAGTTCCCAAAGCTATTCCGCTAATGTACAATTTAAGTTTTGTATCTTTCTGTTGCTTTCTTAATTCTAGAAGTTTGGGACAAAATTTCTTTAAGGGGAGGAGAATTGTAACACTCTAGATTTCCCAACATTGCAAAGCAATAAGTTTCTGTTTGTTGGGATATCACCTGACGATAAGTAGATATCGCCGACGATAGTTGGTAACGTGGTAAACAACCACGTGTCAGTTGGGCGTGCAACGACCAATAAGAGGCACTGGCTTGGATAGCGGCCACCGCCTGAGATATCAGCAGTGATAGGAAGATATCGCCGATGATAGCTCGTGGACAAAAATCTCAATTTAAATCATTACAGTCCATTTTTTTAGAATTTGGATTTGAGGGCTGAGATTTATCCCGTGTGTGTTAAGCCAACTATGGGGGATAACTTATCCTTATTTCATCTCTTACACCCTCCAAAAGAAAGAAGATAGGAAGAAAGGAGGAAGAAGAGGGGATTCAGAATTAATGGGGATTCCAAATTTTGATCTGCGTGCCAGAGATATATCTGCGGAGAGAAAAGTGCTACGAGTGTTTGCATCCACATCAATTGTGTGTTCATGACGTAGAAGCGATCGTCAAGGGTAACAATCCTTCTTCCTGTTGATGGGACATGTTAGTCCTATGTTTATTATTGCATAATTGCATGGAAGTGCCTCCATTAATTAGTGGAATGTGAGACTTTCAACATGTTGATATTGATTATCCCTGTTATTCATTGCATATGGAGTCTGAATCGATGTACAAACATATGCATGATGTGTGAAACTCATATGCAACAAGTTGGTCTGGATTAGTGATGTTTAATTTTGCATGTCGGAGAAGACTCCGTGGAAAATCTTGTGGCATTTCGGTTTCTGGTGCTGCAGGATGTTGTAGTGAGCACTCCAGGAAACAGCCAATGTTGTAACTAGTGGGCATTGTTTGTGGTCTTAAAGACTAAGTACAACGGACTAGGTGTGTAACATCTTAAGCTGAAGGGCCTGATGTGCTTAGCTTTAGTGTCCTTGTGTGCCAATTTTGTGTATGATAATATTGGTTATCATATTAATGAGAAGAGTTGAAGCCGTACCAGCATCATGACAGCGTGATTCTGATGATTTAAGCACGAACAAAGTTGATCTGAACTCGTCCCATGCTAGTCAGTGAAGAGGTAACTCCTCAGTGCACTTTTTGATCTTGGGAAAGTCCGTAAAACAAAGTGACATTTGACAACAAAAGCTCAACAATCATCTAAGTCTAAGACTGAGGATGGAGGTGGAGCTCAGGGAGTACACCGAAAGAGTGTCTTGAGAGCACGAAATGTGTGGTCGTGCGTGCTATCGTTTGTGGTGATTATGCTTGGTTGTAGATATATGTTGTTATATTGCTTGCTTGCAAGAAAGAAGTACCACTGCCGCGGGAATGAGGTGAGGTCGTTATACCACTGTGGTCAGCTAAAGCTGTCTGGTGTTTTGTTTTGCCACGTCTTTGTGGAATGTACTTCAGCATGTGCCGACGAGTCAAACAGAAAATAGTGAGTTGAAGCCCATTATTGTGTTGCCCCTCGAAGGCCAAGTTTTGGTGTTTATATCTTTCATGTATTGTCGGTCTGCGTGTCAATGTATGTAAACCATGTAGATGTTTAAATACTTTTGAAAGCATGTAAGGCCTTAAGGCTAAGAACAATTGTTATATTTCATTCCTATAGTGTCGTGGACATTCTAGTTTGGTTTAGGCTCCCGTTTGATTGTTCATCTCATAAGGCTTTCACTTGTTCGATTAGTATGGCATGGGATCTCAGTCGGACCTGCTGGTATACTCTCTGGAATGGGCAAGGTGTTACACTAAGTCTCACGTTCTTGCTTGTATGCCTGAAAATTTTCTCTAGTCTATATAGTTGTTTGTCTTCAAATGAAAGTTTGGGGGTCTTTTTATTATTTTTGGAGAGACATGCTGGTAATTGCGCTAGACTGGATCTTAAGTTGATGAATGGCGTTGCTCCATTCTGATCACATGAATCACCAATTTTCAAGAAATAACGGGTGTGCCTCCTGGGCGGTTCGGGTGGCCCGAGTAGGTCCCCTCGGGCGCTTCGGGCGGCACGAGTAGGTTGCCCGGCAAGGGAGGCGACTGTAGAAAACGACATCTTGGTTCTGCTCTCCTTTTAGGGTGATTTCAGGCCCTTCGAGCGGGCACGACTGATCACTCGATTGGGTCATACTGTTTGAATATTTTTTGTTGGAGTCCTACCGGGTTGATTCGGAAAAATCCATGGGAACCCTCATCATAAGCCACAATAATTTTTTGGATACACTAAATACATGTGCTAAGCTCCAACGCAGGGGCGGATCCAGGAATTTCAACGCTGGTCAATTATTGTCTTTCCTAGTAAATTTTTTAAACATCTACATCTTATCAGAGTCATTTTTCTCTCATCAGGGCACTGTTTTGCGTGCAAGTGCTCAAAATTCATTATCTCGACAAGAAAAATCTGAATCCATTATCCATTTTGCATATGTCTACACACTCGAACGTCAACATGTAGTGTGGTATTCAAACGTAAGACGCGAATTTGAATATATTCACTCATATTAGTGGCAGATCTAAGAATTTTAACAAGTGGGTGAACATCAACTTCCTCTTTTAAAAAAAATTTGAATGACTTCATCCTACCAAAGCAGTTTCTCACTCTTACAGTCACCACTGTTTTTCTGGTATAACTAATTATTTGACAGCACCCCTTGAAATACTATGGCCGTGACATCATCTGCCCCCTCCAAACAGCACACACATTATCCGTACTAATCTGCCAAAGACAGTTGCACACGTCATCATACTTGAGCATTACCTCCACCCAAGTGCGGTCGATATTCATGCGAAACAGCGTAACGGACGCACACATTTCCAAATATACACCATCCAATCGATGGGACGCAGCTTAGTATTTGGAACAAATATTTCTATTTATATAAATTTACATATTTATACAAAATTATAAACCATATATAGAAATTTCTAAAATTTTAGCATAACATTATCAAATGCTCAGCAACTATTCAATTATTTTATCATAACTTTTATATTTTAAACTAATGTAAAATTAGATTTTATTAAAACAATTGACAATATTGTTCAGAATTAATTAGCTATTGGATATTTGGATGTCCCCTCAAATTGTCATCGGGCATTATTTTGTGATAAATAGAGTACTAAAATCACCTTTGTGAATACTTACACAAATTTGGCTCATTTCAGAATGTCGTGCATGAGTGACACTGTGTTCAAGACACAAATTATAAATCAGTCAATTCTCATAATATATATATAATATATATATATATATAATATATAATATATATATATATATATATATATTATATTATTATATATATATATATATATATATATATATATATATATATATATATATATATATATATATATATATATATATATATATAATATATATATCTATACTACTATTATAAGCGAAGGGAACGTTTTTATGTCCGTAACTTTTAGATTCCCGTTTTTGCCCTCCGTAACTTTTAGATTCCCGCTTTTGCCCTCTGAGTCGCACTTCTACCCCCGCCGGTTCGTCCACCCGTCGGAAAATGGACATGACAGCTGCACGCGTCGTTCTCATCCACGCTTTTCCGCACCGCTTCCCGTGACACCACCGCAAGCCCTCCTCTCGCCGCATGCAGCAGCCGTCGCCCCCAGGTATCTTCCGGCCAAAAGCTTGCTCAAGATTCTGGACGCATAGAAATGCAAAACGTGGCAGCTTTCTACACCATCCGTCCAAGAAAACTTAAAAGAACTTGATCTATAAGCTTCCATCTCACCTTCCAAGTTTCATAAGAAATGGCAAAGGCGCAGGGATGGAGGTATTATACTCCGGCGGTGGCGCCGCCGAAGCTGATATAGGTGGCGCGGCCCAGCAGTGCGGCCAAGTCCATGGATACTATAGCGGAGGAGGAACGGGAAGACGCGATCCTCTCCGGCGATACTTGCTGCGGCAGAAACTCTTCGTGCGCGGGGAGGGAGCGGCTCGACCGCCGGTCGTTCTCCGCCGGTCATCGCTGTGAGGAGTGGCTGGCACGTGCGAACCTGCAGTTTCACACGGTCAAGTGATTGTGCTGTTTTGATGATGCTCCTCTGCAAAACCCCCAACATTTCCTTTCCCTGCTCCTCCATGCAGCAAGTCCTGCCCTGAATCGATGGCAACCTGCTCCCTGCTCGACCTTTGGGATATCCAGCTCGCCATTTGCGCTCGCCATGTCCATGATGCCATCGACGATATATTAAAGGTGCTCTCCCTTTTCCCTATCCAATGAGGGTAGACAGAGACGACAGGGTTTTCCACAGCCGGAGCAGCTTCAGATTCTTCACTGATTGCTTTGCCTCATTACTGTGAGTTTTTCTTTCAGTAAAATAATCAGTTTTTAGAAAAAAAAATGACCATGCCCTGCAACATTAGTAGGGGTATCTGATAATAAATTTGCTCTGCCCCCTCACCAGTGCTGGGCTCAAAGGAGTTTCAAATTGCTTTGTCTTGCCATCTTTTTTTTCCTGTTTGGCTTACCACTATTTCCCTTGATCTGATGTAATTTTTTGATGTTATATTTTGATAAGAAATTATTTTTTATCTTATTGTTCATTTAGCTAAAAAATATGTATAGAATTTTATCTTTAATCTTTGCACATGCCCTTTACATGTTTGATAAAATGTGTGAGAGAATTTTATTTACTGTTCATTTAGCCTGTCTGCTAATAATTTCTCATCTAATTATTGTATGGTTATGATTAAGGCATGCAATTTTTGATGGGAAATGATCTACTTCGGATATTTCTTTAATTAATATTATTATTATTAGTTAATCCAATATTTACCTAATAATTTTTAAGCATGACTTTATTGGTTAAAAGTTTTAATAATATTTCAATTATCATATCATGGATTTAGCTTAAAGCCAGACGTTCCTAAATTTTTAAACATGGAGAGTTTGATACCGTCAAAGAACTATGATTAAAGAGGTACTTTCAGATTTTGTATTCTCTTTATCTATCTATCTATACTAATAGTATAAGGGAAGCCATCGTCCGCCCGTCCGTAACTTTGGATCTGCCCAATTTGCCCTCCTGCCTCCGTAGCGTGCCACGTCGCCTGCCGCGTGCCGCGTGCCGCAGCCTGCTCTTCCGTGTCCCATTAGTTGCCATCGTCCGCCCGTCCGTAACTTTGGATCTGCCCAATTTGCCCTCCTGCCTCCGCAGCGTGCCACGTCGCCTGCCGCGTGCCGCGTGCCGCAGCCTGCTCTTCCGGGTCCCATTAGTTTAAAAAGACAAATTATAAAAGAAAAAATGTCCTTACCATCGCCGCTATCAACCCCCGATGCTTCTTCTCTCTCCCTAGGTTGTCGTGGGATATGCATCTTCTCAAACTCCTCTTCACGATCTGCTCTGACGAACGCCGCTCCGACTACAACCTGTTCCAACGCCCGATGATCCAGGGAAGCCATCGTCCGCCCGTCCGTAACTTTGGCTCTGCCCAATTTGCCCTCCTGCCTCCGCAGCGTGCCACGTCGCCTGCCGCGTGCCGCGTGCCGCAGCCTGCTCTTCCGTGTCCCATTAGTTAAAAAAGACAAAAATTATAAAAGAAAAAATCTCCTTACCATCGTCGCTATCAACCCCCGATGCTTCTTCTCTCTCCCTAGGTTGTCGTGGGATATGCATCTTCTCAAACTCCTCTTCACGATCTGCTCTGACGAACGCCGCTCCGACTACAACCTGTTCCAACGCCCGATAAAAGATCCCACGACATTTACGATATGCCGATCTGCCGGCCTGATTCATGAACTGCGAACCCGATGTTCTCATCTTCGACACACCGGCGCGTGGGTCTACCTGATTCAAAACCGATGTTCCCATCTTTGAAGGAAGCCACGATCTCTGATTCAAATCTACTTGACTGAAGGCTACTCGACTGAAAGCTACTCCACTGAAAGCTACTCGATTGGCTTCTTCTCAACTCCTCCCCTTCTTTTGCCATCCTCCATTTCTGCAGATCAGCAAGCATAGCTTCAGGTATGTCCTCCTCCTTCCTGCTACCTTTTAGCTTTTCCTCCAATGGCAAGTTTCTGTCTTCCCAGTATCGCATCACAAGCACAATTTTTTATTTCTTCATTTTCTTGCTTCCAGACTGTAATACTTTTGACATAATGAGCCGCCAGTTATCGATCTTATTTCTTATTAAGTGGAAAAATGAACAGGAGCAGTTAAAAAAAGAGCTTAGAAATATATTTTACCGGAAATCAAATTAAATCTACCTATTTTCATATTCGATGGAGCGTTGGGAAATAAAGGAAGGTGGCTGCAATCTCAAATGAAGATGAACCGTGCCGTTTCACTCACGTAGGGTCGGAGGCCTGTGCCATTTCACTTGCGTATGGCCGGAGGCCCGCGCCGTTACACCCACATAGGCCTGGAGGCGTGTTTGCCGGATATCAGTTTGATTGAGCGAATTGGAGTATAAAAATATCCCCCCAAATATTCAATAATACCAGAAGAAAAACAAGAGATATTTTGAGCATCATGGGCAAAGCCCGTGCCGAGGCGGGCGAAGCCCGCCTGGATGCGGCCGAAGGCCGCCCGAGAGCATCGAGCACGGGCGTAGCCCGTGCGAAGATGCTCGTATATATAATGACAATCAAATGCATCATAACATCTATTTATTATTATTGTTGTTATTATTAATGAAGCATGATGAGGTTCCTCCTGAATTTTCTAAGTTCAAGCGGGAAGAGTTCGATCAAGGACACGGAGGTGAGCCAACCAGGTTGAGCGAGCCGCGCACACCAAGCCGTGCTCGCCTCAAAGACCCAAGAACACCTTGAAAGGGGAGCACACGCATGCACGAGTAGCAGGCATGCGTCCCGGCGAGAGGCGCGCGCTCAAGGGCAGCGCAACCGCGCGCGGGTGGCCAGCCCCCGCACGCGCTCGACCGTTGCCACCGGGGGCGCACGCAAGCGCGGGCGGCTTGCACCCGTGCGCCCCCCCCCCCCCCCCCCCCCCCACTCGCACGACCTGCGTGTGTGTCCCTCACGCGGCCTACGCGTGCGCGCCCCTCGCCGGTCATCTTGCCGGGCTGCCCATGGGGCACGCCCATGTTTTCATGAAAATTGACGATCCATTTGACCAGAACGGATCGACGTCATTCGCTGACTCAGAATCCAGCCCGATGCAATTACCAGTGCGTCCCTCAAGAAAACTATAAAAAAACCCTCAGAGCTTCATTTGAAGAGAAGCAACTCCAGAAACTAGAGAGAGCTCTGACATTTTCCGGCGAGAATGTGAAACTTAAATTATTTCTCCATTTGGAACTCACTCCGCTCCCATTATAGCCTGTACAACGCCCGACGTCACTTGGATGCTTTTGTTACTCGGGAGAAGACACAGGAAAGCGGATGGTCACATGGAGACATTTCAAAGCTTCGAGAACTTAGCATTCGTCTCCACAAGGAGGGTCTCATCCAAACCTCGTGGACGCTCCAATCCAAGCTCCGTAGACGCATTCATCCCAGCTCCGTGAACTTAGATTATTTTCTGCACTTCTTGTATTTAAAACTTATGACGGGAGGTGGTCTGTCACCAGAGTAGACTTCCAACACTTGTAAACTCAATGCTAAATAGTGGATTTTGGCCCGATACAGATCCGGTTATGTGGTATTTCACCCTTTTCGGGTTTTCCATGGTGAAAAAAGCCTCATGTCATTCATACTGGATTTTCATTAATTGTTTGCGCATCCGGTCCAACTCTGAGCTAAGGCGGTCTGATTCTTCGGACAGAGAAAAAATCATGTGACCCGCAACAGGAGGCAACATGCCCATGACACTAATTAAAAACAAATATAATTTGATATGATGCTAATAATTTTATTCTAACACTTGTAAACTCAAAGCCAAAACTTTTTGTTTCCCAATATTATGCATGCATTTGAAGACTTTCATCATCTAATAGTAGGGTGCACAATGTACAACGGTCCATCATGCTAGTATATAGTATTTATACAAACACTCAGCTAAGTTTCTTTTATGCCTCGAGCACAAAAAATTAGACTGTCAAACAACATTACACAAAAAGATGAACACTTTGCCCTCTATATACAAAACTATAGAGACCATAAATACGATCATAAAATAGCGGCAAATGCAACCCACAGTTGGCATAAATCTCACTCTTTCATATATATGAGAAAGAGAGCGTAAAATTACGTGTTATATATATAATATATATATATATATATATATATATATATAATATATTATATATATATATATATATATACAGTCATGCACATTGTTCCCCTATGCCAGTATAATTGTCGTTGTTTATTTTCATAATTTTAATTTAATACAAATTAAAGAGATATTGAAATATTCTTTTAATAAAATAAATTAAATTATAGAAAGTTGTAAGATTTGAAATAAGAATATATGGTTTACCAAAGCATGTTTTGCCCAAGGTTTTAAAAATCGGATAGGACCTGTTGCAGACCAACTCGATGCCCCGGTCGAGCCGGATTTGTTCGAACCGTCTTAGCTCACGAGGCGGTCGAGCGCGCACACAGTTAATGAGAGTAAAAAGTTGACACAAGATGTGATGACGTGGAAAAATCCCTTAAATGGGTAAAAAACCACGTGACCGTGTTTGTGCCGATCAAATTCCACTAGATTTCGGTGTTTACAGTGTTTTGGAGATTCAGGGCGACATACCGCTCCCGTTACAGCTTGGGGAGAGAGAGAGATACTACGACTCCCGACGGGCAACAGGCTGCGCCGCGGGAGTAGTTTGGATGTTGGAATGCGCGGGACGGTCCTGGTGCTCTGACTCTTCTGGTTGCGTTCCCTTGCTGGCTGCGATCACCTTCCTCCTTTGGCTCTTGCGGGGATTTGGGCGTTTTCCTGCTGGCTACGTGGTGGAGCGCTGGAGGCAGTGAGCGGCCGCTGGTGGTTCACGGCGACTCGAGGCCGACGCCGGGGGAGGAGGCAGGAGAGCTCTCCCCTGAAGAAGAAGAAAGCTCCGGGCATACCAAGGTAAGAATGAAGACCCCCTGGGGTCCTTTATAGCCTCAGGGGAGGGTCATGGCGGCCTCCACCACTAAAGTGGGGGGTTAGTGGGTGGTTACCCTCTTGATCGGACGGCGAGGAGAGTCTCCCCCTGATCGGACGGTGGGGAGATCGCCCACGGTGGTGGGCCGCCACGGTGGCGGCGGCGGCCCGCCGAGGGCTAACCACGGCTAGGCCGGCAGCCTGCTGCGGCGTGGCCGGCGGCCTGCCGCGGACGGGCCGCCAGCGGCCTGTAGGGGCCGGCCGGGCGGCCGGTAGCGGGAGCGGCCGGCCTAGCGGCCGGGGTGCGACAGCCTGCCGAGGGCCGGTCGGCCGGCGGCCCGCCGTAGCTAGGCCGGTGTCTGTCCGTCGACCTGCCGCGGCCGGGCCGCCGGCAGCCGGCCGCGGGAGCGGTTGGCCGGCGCAGCGGCTTGCCGAGGGCCGGTCGTGGCCAGGCCGGCGGTCTGCCGTGGCTAGGCCGGCGGCCTGCCGTGGCCGGGCTGTCGGCTGCCAGGCGGCCGTCCGCGGCCGCCGGCGCCCCCCCGGCGAGGACGGCGGAGGCGGTCGCTGGCGGCGGTTAGGCCGCCCGTTGGCGGTTTTCCTCCATGGAGTGAGTGGCGGGCCCCACCCCCATGATTTCCTCCTTATGAGAGTTCATGGAGGGGGTGGGCCACCCATGACCCATTTTGGGGGGAGAGCCTTATGGGGGAGGCGGGGGGGGGGGGGCTTTTCTCGTATAAATGAAGGTGGAACCCATCAGGACCAACTAGTCAGATTGTGGACCGGACACTAGCCGGTTCGGTCCTGGTGTTTGCCCACATTTATAAACGGACCGCCCGGGGAATGGGAAACCTGACGGGTCAAAAAAGTACCATTGGGCCTAAAACCTATTAGAGTGCTCGAAGCATCTCGTGTGATCATCAAGTTTGAAACAACCTCCACATTGCCCCCAACATGAGTATTTATAGGCGTAACCCTAAATCTCCGATGAAGGATTTTTGGATGTCTAACAGATCCAAACAAAACCTGCTAAGACTTGTTATATTTATATCAATATATCTCAATAATCTTCTCCTATATTGTATATAAATGATTCAACATAACAGATTACTTAAAATAACTGCTAATAACGACACAAAATAAGTTTTTCAGAAACTTAAATATGAATTTTAGAGCACAGATAAATCTAAATTTAAACAAATAGTTCCAAATATAACAGTAAATAAAACTGAAATCTCAATCTGATGGTTGATCTTTGGTCTATGCGAACAACAAATCATCGTCATTCGGGTTGAAATCAACTTTCTCTCCTCCATTCTCCATTTGATTTGCAAACAGTTACAATAAGAATGTCATGAGACAAATTTTTATGAATTTAAACATTTTCTATAAAAGATAAAGTGATTAGTTCTAGCAATAAAAGAACGTAATACTATAACCAGAAAAAAAAGAATCACAAATCAACATCTCTATATGATTAAAAAAATTTAGGATATTTGATTTTATAAAATCAAATCATGTCGCTTCGATTATGAAGATTATTAAGCTCTTCACAATTTGTTATACCATCAAGTTTGAAATGATACAACAAGCTGTAATCATTATATCATCAGGTTTGAAATGATATAATTAATAATCATAATATCAGGACGCATCAATAACTTCATTATTTATTTTTGGAATGATACCCAAATCAACCTTTGAATATAAATAATTGCACAAGTCATTAAATTTGGAATGACTAACAATTATTCATCTTTATCTTTCATCAAATAGTATCTGAAATACTTCAGTGCACACACTTTAGATGTTTAAATGTAAGCAGATTTCGGTTTTAAAAATTTAAAACATAAGAAAGGTATTACGTCATACTAAATGGAAGTTAATCTCATCTCTCACGATATTTTTAATGTAAGAACCTTACATAAGTCATTAGTAAAGACATCTGCTACATTATCTTTTGACATCACGTCCAGTAGAGAGATTATCCTCTAACTTGTGAGATAGGTCAACTCGGCCTGTTTCATCCTTAATTGCTTTCTCTTTTCATTGAACAATGTATTTATTGCAATGGTATTTGTGACTGATTGTTACAATTGATCAAAATAAAGTGCATTTTCAAATTCATTATTGGAATGTCTATTATCAGATCTTTTATCAACTATACTTCTCCTACTAAAGCTAGTACATAGAGTTCTGATTCCATAGAGGATATTGTAATGGACATCTGCCTCTTAGACTTCCAAGCTTTGATAGCTCCTCTAAATGCAAACACAAAATCACTAGTTGATCAACTATCATCAATTTTTGAGCATCAGAAGGCGTTAAGATACTCTTCAAGCACTAAAAGATGTTCACTAACATAAAACATACTCTTTAGTGTACTCTAAGTATCTTATTAGCCTTTTTAAGGGATCCTAGTGGTCTTTCTTAGGATTATTAGTAAATCTACTTAACATGTCGACCGTAAATGTGATATCAGGTCTAATGTAGGTTGTAACATACATGAGACTTACTATGAGTTTGGAGTAATCCAACTTTATAATAGATGAACCATCATTCAGTTTTAGTTTATTGTTATTGTCATATAAAGTCTCAATCTTTTTGCTCTTATCATAACCTCATCTTTCTAATAGATTTCTAATGTAGTGACTTTGACTCAGAGTTACATCCTTTTTAGTGAATTGTCACTTCCATTCCTAAAATTATTTATACCACTCCTAAGTCTGTCATGCTAAATTGTTTCGTCAAGTTAACTTTCACGTATTCCACCTCAAACTGATCAGTGTCCAGAATTAGCATGTCATGAACATACAATTATATAATTGCAACTTTATTTGAACTTATTCTTAAATATAGACATTTATCTAAATGGCTTGACTTGAAACTCATGTTTTAACACAAATGTCAAATTTTTCGTGTCACAATATTGATGTTTCCTTCAATCTATAAAGTGACTTAATAAACATACAGACCTTGTTTTCTAAGCCTTCTATGAAAAACCCTTCAGGTTGGTGCATATAAATCTCTTCAATCAGATCTCCATTAAGAAATGTAGTCTTGACATCCATCTAATGAACCATTAAATGTTCAATAGATGTTAACGCAAGAAGAATCCTAATTATCATAATGTGATAAACATGTGATTATATATTAAAGTAGTCTATATCACTCACTTGAGTGAAGTCTCTAGCAACTAGACATGCTTTATATTTGGTATTACTCGCATCAGTATTGAGCTTCTTCTTCAGAACCTACTTACTTCCAATGGTTCTCGCCCCTTTGGGCAAATCAACCAAAGTCACAGTGTGGTTTTGCAAGAGAGAATTCATCTCATCATCTATGACTTCTTTCCATAATAGGGAATTCCTAGATCACATCTTTTCCTTATAAGTAGATGATCAGTTTCAATTTGGTAAGTCACAAATTCTATACTGAAGTTTTTAGATACTCTTTCTCTATTAGATACTAATTTAAATTATACACCACTAGTGTTTATGGGCTCAGTACTAGTGACTGACAAACCAAGAAGGGTTGAGATTTTATCTTTAAGGAACTTATTCTCAAAGAGAACAACATCTCTAGTTTTTATTACAATATTGATTTAGAGATTTAGAAATCTGTCTGTAATACTATCATCTACACATTCTAGATAGACGCAAGTGTTTGTTTTAGGTCCAATCTTGGATCTCCTAGAGTCATGTATCCTAACATAAGTGATATAACCATAAGTCTTAAGATGTCAAATCTAAGAGGTCTTTTAAACCATATCTCATGGGATGTTTATTTCATCTTTGCATGAAAAATTTTATTAAGAATGTGATTTGAAGTGAGTGCGGCTTCACCCAAATAGGTCACAGGCATATTAGCATACAATAATATAAAATTCAACATTTCTGTTTAAATTTATTTTTCTCTCAGCAATATTGTTGGATTGTGGTGAATACTGAGAAGTAGTTTTAGGGATTATGTCATTGTTGGTAAGAAAGTCTCTAAACTCCCTCGATACATATTTTCCCCTTATCACTTCATAGCCTTCTAATTTTCATGTCGAGTTGATTTTCTACCATATTTTTTAAAATACAAAATTTCTCAAAAGCTTCATCTTTGCTTTTAAGGAGATAAATGTGACTAAATTTAGATTAGTTGTCGATAAAATTTATCAAATATTTTTGACCTTCTCTTGTGATAAAGCTTTTGTAGCTACGAATATCAGAATATATTAACTATAGTCTTTAACAATTGTGTGCTCCTAGAAACCTGACTAAAAGGTATTCTAGTTATCTTACTATGAGCACAAATTTTACATTTGTCAAACTTGGTTGTTGTGTCTAAAGGAATATTGTGAGTTTTAGATATCAATAGTCATTTTTTATAGTTCACGTATCCTAGTATTATATATAAAGTTTTATGATTTATCAGATTTGAACTAACTTGATTTACTACTTCGTTTGCTAAACTTAACTTATACATCCCATTTACGACATAAACACAACAAAAATAATGCTAATTAACCTTTAAAATTACTCTACCACCACCAATGTTAAAATACATAGCAACATCACATAACAAACAAATTGAAATTAAATTAGTCGCTAATGTATGTATAATGTTGATGCGCGAAAACGGCACCGGGGGGACAGCTATCACCGAGGGGGTGATTGGCCTCACAGGCTAGGTGAGGAGGAAGGAGAAGGTTGCGGGAGGAAGGGAGAGGCTTGAGAGGAGAGGCGAGGCTTGATCAATAGAGAGGGTTGATCAAGAGAGGAAGAGGAAGGAGACCAGGAGCGGTCGAGCAGACAGTAATTGCAACGGTTGCGCCTACAGGTTGGATGCCGAGGAGAGCTGAGCTGAGGGCAAGACTTGCTGAGCAGAGAAGCAAGGCTTGCTGAGCAGAGAAGCAAGGCTTGCTGAGCAGAGAAGCAAGGCTTGCTGAGCAGAGAAGCAAGGCTTGCTGAGCAGAGAAGCAAGGCTTGCTGAGCAGAGAAGAGAAGAGGGGGCCGCTAACAGCGGCAACAACACACTTCGCCCGTCGCGGCCTAAATGCCACTCCTGCGACGAGCTTTCCTTTGATTAATAGCTAGAGATTACAATCTTACAAGTACACCTTTACAACAAAATCATTAAAGGGGTACAAGGAGAAGCTGGCGGCTAAAGGAGAAGAAAGTGCCAGAAAACAAGGAGGAGAAGCTGTCAGAGACTAAGTAAAAGAGTCTGCCAGCTGCTGGAGGACTGGGAAACAGATTCTGCAGAGTATGTTGGCAAGCTGCTGAAGAGCTATGAAGGACTGCGCGGACAGGAAATCTGAGTCCGCAGGGCTTGCTGGAAGGGTGCTGACGGACTGCGCGGACTGGGAAACAGAGTCCGCAGGGGCTGCTGGCAAGACTTGTCTCCACCTCTAGGATCCCTGAATTAGAGGCTTCAGGTGGTATTTATAGGCCCAGGGAAGTTCTTGAAGAAGCGGGGCCCAGTGACATCAGCATGACGACCTGCGCGGACTCCGCGGACTGGGAATTTGCGTCCGCCACCTTGAGCGATGAAAACTGCAGAAGGCCCTGGAGAGGACCGGAGGCCGCACCCCTAGCGGGCGGCCTGGGCGGACTCCAGGGGGAGTCCGCCCGGCGGCCTGGCCGCCCCCTTGCGGGCGGCCTGGGAGGACTCCAGGGGGAGTCCGCCCGGCTGGACGCCGGGGCCGCCCCCTAGCGGGCGGCCTGGGCGGACTCCAGGGGGAGTCCGCCCGGCAGGCCTGGTCGCCCCCTTGCAGGCGGCCTGGGCGGACTCCAGGGGGAGTCCGCCCGGTTGGACGCCGGGGCCGCCCTCTAGCGGGCGGCCTGGGCGGACTCTAGGGGGAGTCCGCCCGGCGGGCCTGGCCGCCCCCTTGCGGGCGGCCTGGGCGGACTCCAGGGGGAGTCCGCCCGGCTGGACGCCGGGGCCACCCCCTAGCGGACGGCCTGGGCGGACTCCAGGGGGAGTCCGCCCGGCGGGCCTGGCCGCCCCCTTGCGGGCGGCCTGGGCGGACTCCAGGGGGAGTCCGCCCGGCTGGACGCCGGGGCCGCCCCCTAGCGGGCGGCCTGGGCGGACTCCAGGGGGAGTCCGCCCGGCGGGCCTGGCCGCCCCCTTGCGGGCGGCCTAGGCGGACTCCAGGGGGAGTCCGCCCGCTGGACGCCGGGGCCGCCCCCTAGCGGGCGGCCCTGGGCGGACTCCTGGTGGAGTCCGCCCGGCTGGCGGGCAGAGACCGCCCCGGGTGGGCGGCCTCGACGGACGGTGGCAGGAGACCGCCGCCCCTTGGGCTGACTAGGAGGTCGCTCCGGGTGGTGCTGTTGGCGAACTCCTGCAAGGAAAAGCACTGCACGATTAGCGGACCTAACCGCATGTCCCGCGATGGTGAGCCATGGGAATAGTCCGCCGTCCCGCAGGGCACGCGGTTGCTAGGAGACCTAGGCAGACAGGGAAACTGTCTGCCTACGCTGGTACTTGTCGCGATCGAAAGGGAGAATCTAAGGGTCGCGACTGGCCAGCTGGCCACCTTGGGAAGGATTGCCGATTTCTGGGTTAACATAATCCCCGCACTTTTTTAAGTTCTGAAGGAAACTTCGAAAAAGTTGGAGACCCACGAAAATCGTGATCCACCCCAAAGGAAAGAGAAGGGGAGGCAGAGAGAGATAGAACCTGAAGTCTCCCCTTACAAGCCTGATGTTTCATGTCTATTTTCCTGCAAGAGGAAAATTAAGTGTAAGCACGTATGGGTGGTACATCGAGTGTGTACCTGAGTTTGCTTTTGCAAAACGAAGAAGGCGTGTCTTCTGTTAAGTTCTGCAAAACAATAGTGAGGGAAAACAGAAAGACATAATAACTTGCAAGTACCTGATAGAGGCTTGCAAGCACATGTCATTCTCTGCAAAAAGAGGAGGGAAAATAGTATACAAGGACAGAAAAAATGAGTTGCAAGTACTTGGAAGGGGCTTGCAAATCTTTTGTGGTCTCTGCAAGAGAAGAGTTAAGAGTATGCATAGTGCATGAAAGTAACTTGCAAGTACCTGAATGATGCTTGCAAGTGTCGGTGACCTATGCAAGAATAGAGTTAAAGGCTGATATTGTTTATAAAGATAGGCTGCAAGTACCTGAATATGACTTGCAGTTGTCTGCTAACCACTGCAAAGTGAAGAGTGAGCAGCATAGATAAAATAATAACTTAAACTGCAAGTACCTGGATGAGGTTTGCAGGTGTCTGTTGTTCTCTATAAAGAGAAAAGTTAGAAGCAGACAATATGCATATAAAAGGAGCTTGCGAGTACCTGTGGAGAAGGCTTGCAAGGATTTGCTAACCTCCGCGAAGAGAGAGAGAGAGAGATTAAAAGCAAACAAGACGCGAGGATAACCGCACCAGAATCATACCAAAACTGTTGATATGATTCAATTAATGATTGACGTCATTAGACTTTGACAAGAAGAATGAGCAGCTCTGTGAATCTCCATATGATAGAGCTTGAGCAGACAAAGTATATGAGATGAGCATAAGCAAAGTGATTGCTAAAAATCTTCTTGAGATAAACCATGAAGGTTGATGAGATAGAGTCGATATGACCAAATAGCAAGAGAAATGCTTGATGATCATTATCACGAAGTCCAGATTACTGAATCGAGCGCTAGCTGTCGACATGACTGGATGGACATGATCAAAATGAATGCCAGAATCCTTTTGGTAGGTTGGATTAACCTGTTCACCTGTGAAAGGAGGGAAGAGAGAAAAGGAGGTCTACACCCGGAATGATTAAAGTGGGTTGAATGCTGCCACAGGTGTTCCCCGTGGGCCTTATGCATCACTTGCCCGAAAAATCATCCCGAGTATAGTCCTACTCAAATCGGGCTGGCCGCGCATCCTCAAGGAGGGGGAAAAGTAAAAAGAGGTTCATATTCGGAATGACTAAAGAGGGTTGAATGCTGCCACAGGTGTTCCCCGTGGGCCTTATGCATCACTGGCCTGAGAAAATCATTCCGAGTATGATCCTGCTCAAAGCGGGCTGGCCGCGCATCCTCAAGGAGGGAAAAAAGAGAAAAGCAAGGGAAGGGTCCTGAGAAGGACCGCTAGAAGAAACGCTCTCTCGCCTTGGGTACAAACATCACTGATCAATGAGACGGGTTGCGCCAAGAGGCTTATCTTGTCTGTATATTGATCAGTGGAGTTGCGAACCCAAGAAGGCACGGATAGAGGATACCGGAGAGTGCTTCGGCAACCACAGTTGAAGGATGAGCAAAGAGACAAGGCTACGCTTGATCGCCATTGCTTGTCCAGCGAAGATCATCCTAACCGTAATGTATCCTATAGGACGCACAGCAGAGCTAACACATGGGGCTCCCCTAGCACACACTCTGTGTCAGATGCTGGCTAGGATCCTAAGTCTGAAGCCCATTCCCGCGATTGAACTGCTCCCACTACACACATGGGTATACTCCCGCCATGTGTGGTCGTAGCGGTTGTGCGAGAACAAACTACGGAGGGAACGTTTCAGGCTCGGCGAAATCTCATTGGTGTAACGAACCTAAGAGAGGGAAAAGAGAGGAAGGAGCAACACAAGAAGGGAACTGTGTCAGTACAGGATCTCTGAATAAAAGCTTTGCTGGAAAGCAAGTAAAGAACACTGAGAAGTGTTGTACTGAAAATGTTTGAAAAGGAGAGAAAGCAAGGGTTGAGATAACCCCTGAAGGTTGCAAGGAGCTCCGGATAACTGTGAAGTCCATCGCTTTGGAGGACTGTGAGTCCTTGCTAGCTTAGAATAACCTTCCCAGCACACCCTCGTCGTCGTCATCGAAGCATTCAACTTCTTTGTTAACAACGAGGAGAGGAGGCTCTTCGACGTGGTTCACCCCTCTTGAGGAGCAAGGAGCGTCTGCAAGTTCTTTGCCCCTTGAAGTTGCTTGATCGGGGCGTTCTTCTTTAAGAAGCAGGTCATGCATCTTGACCTGCCGGAGCATCCTTTGCACAAGCTGGCGGAATGCTCGGCAATCTTCCGTTCGATGGCCTGATTCTTTGTGAAATTCGCAGTAGGGCTCTGAGTTTCTAGACCTCTGATCTACTGGCCGATAAGGCTTCTTGAAGCTTGCCCTATCCTTCATGATTTGGATCACTTCTTGCACGACGTCGTCGAGATCAGACTCATGCAAGTCATCGTCCTGCTGTTGTTGAACAGCTGCTGCTTGCAAAGACGGAGCTAGCGGCAGCAACAGATCTTGAGCATTGTCACGGCTCGGGAAGGAGTATCGATGGCGATGGATCCTTCTCTCTTTATTTGAGTGAGTTGGGAAGTGATTGCGAGGAGACCTTGGAGGATGCTTGCGAGAGGGATCCTCCTCGGATAGAAGTTTGGAGACGAAGCCTGGATTGCTCTTTTCACCTCGGATGTATGAGTTGGCTAGAGCGCTCAACTCTTGATAAGTCCTTGGAGCACGGACGTTTGCTTCAAATTTGAGAGGCCCTTCACGGAGACCGTGGATAAGAGCCACTCGGTACATCTCTTGATCAGTAACTTCGATGTCCAAAATCTCTCTTTGGAATCGATCAACAAACTGAGACCAAGTCTCATTTCCGCGCTGCTTGATCTCAAAGAGGGCTTCAGGACCGCCCTTTCTCTTAGTTGATGTAGAGAATCTAAGAAGAAACTCCCTTCGAAGATCAAGGAAGGAAGCAATGGAGTGAGGATGGAGGCCATAGAACCAGTCCCTCACTTGCCCATCAAAGGAGGTGACAAGGAGCTTGCACTTAATTGCATCTGAAAGAGTCTTGAGAGCAACGGCTGACTCAAATGCTTGGAGGTGCTTTACTGGATCTGTATCTCCAGTGTAGGTTGGTAGTCGAGGCTCTCTGAAGTTTGCTGGAGTTGGCACATGGTGGACACTCTCTGCGAATGGTGAAGGCTCTTCTTGCTCTCCTACAATATATGGAAAGAAAGGAGCATAAGCTGCAGCTGTAAAAGGAGCATGAGGATAACAAGGAAAAGCTGCTGCAGGAGGAGCAGGGGCAGGAGCTGGAGGGTAGGGATGACTTCCCTGAAAGTTGAGAACTCTAGCTGGACTTCCCCGGGCAGCTTCCCGGAAGAAGTTATGGAGAGCAGCAAACTCTTCATCTTGAGTTCGCAAAGGAGCTGCAGGCCCTTGCGGAAAGGTTGGAGTGTACGGGGGATAGAACGGCTGGCAAGCTTGAGGGTAAGCTTGTTGATGCCCTGCTATTGGTGTTGGGTTGATTGGAGCAGCTGGAGCAGCTGCTGGATGAGCGTCCAATCACTGCGTTATAGCAGCAAGAAATTTGTTGATAGCCTGGAACTGTTGAGCATTCTCTCGACGCGACTGCTCAAAGGCTTCCCAGAGAGGATCTTCACTGGGACTTGGAGCATGGTTCTCGGCTGATTGGTGGTCTGACATGGTTAGCTGTTGCTTTCACTGCCTGTTCAGATCTGAAGGTTTGCGCGTGAGCTGTTCGAATCCACGCTCACCGCACCAACTGTTGATGCGCGAAAACGGCACCGGGGGGACAGCTATCACCGAGGGAGTGATTGGCCTCACAGGCTAGGTGAGGAGGAAGGAGAAGGTTGCGGGAGGAAGGGAGAGGCTTGATCAACAGAGAGGGTTGATCAAGAGAGGAAGAGGAAGGAGACCAGGAGCGGTCGAGCAGACAGTAATTGTAACGATTGCGCCTGCAGGTTCGATGCCGAGGAGAGCTGAGCTGAGGGCAAGACTTGCTGAGAAGAGAAGCAAGACTTGCTGAGCAGAGAAGCAAGGCTTGCTGAGCAGAGAAGCAAGGCTTGCTGAGCAGAGAAGCAAGGCTTGCTGAGCAGAGAAGCAAGGCTTGCTGAGCAGAGAAGCAAGGCTTGCTGAGCAGAGAAGAGAAGAGGGGGCCGCTAGCAGCGGCAACAACACACTTCGCCCGTCGCGGCCTAAATGTCACTCATGCAACGGGCTTTCCTTTGATTAATAGCTAGAGATTACAAGCTTACAAGTACACCTTTACAACAAAATCATTAAAGGGGTACAAGGAGAAGCTGGCGGCTAAAGGAGAAGAAAGTGCCAGAAAACAGAGAGGAGAAGCTGCCAGAGACTAAGTAAAAGAGTCTGCCAGCTGCTGGAGGACTGGGAAACAGAGTCTGCAGAGTCTGCTGGCAAGCTGCTGAAGAGTTATGGAGGATTGCGCGGACAGGAAATCTGAGTCCGCAGGGCTTGCTGGAAGGGTGCTGACGGGCTGCGCGGACTGGAAAACGGAGTCCGCAGGGGCTGCTGGCAAGACTTGTCTCCACCTCCAGGATCCCTGAATGAGAGGCTTCAGGGGGTATTTATAGGCCCATGGAAGTTCTTAAAGAAGCGGGGCCCAGTGACATCAGCATGACGACCTGCGCGGACTCCGCGGACTGGGAATTTGCGTCCGCCACCTTGAGCGATGAAACTTGCAGAAGGCCCTGGAGAGGACCGGAGGCCGCCCCCTAGCGGGCGGCCTGGGCGAACTCTAGGGGGAGTCCGCCCGGCGGGCCTGGCCGCCCCCTTGCGGGCGGCCTGGGCGGACTCCAGGGGGAGTCCGCCCGGCTGGACGTCGGGGCCGCCCCTAGCGGGCGGCCTGGGCGGACTCCATGGGGAGTCCGCCTGGCGGGCCTGGCCTGTAACATCCCATGTTACTTTTAGACCCCTCAACTTAGATTGGGTTAGGCATGGGGTGAGATTTGAGGAGACCAACTAGTTTTGACCCTAGGTAGTGGGTGGTGGCCATGTGGGGCCCACTATAAGACCATAGTCAAACTAGGTCAAACTAGCCTAAGTGGGGACCCTAGCCACACCATGACCCCACCACATTGCCCTAACCCTAAAAACAATCTAAGTGGACCCTAGGGTATGTCACTGGGTCAACATTTTGACCCCAGTTGACCAAGGTCAACCTTGGGCTTAATTTGGTCAAACCCACACCCATAGGCCTAATTAACCTAAGTGGGGTACCCCCTTGACCCAAACCAAGTTGGGTGGTGCCACTAGACCCATTTCCACCAAGTGGGGTCAGTCCACCCACCATAGTTGACCAGTCAACCCCAAAAGTCAAATTGGTCAACAATTTGACCTAAGGAATGAAATGAAGGCCAAGTCATTCCCCTTGGACCAAGCCCACCAAAATTGGCCCATAGTCAGCCCAAGTGAACAAGACCAGCCCTACCCCTCTAAATCAGGAGAGAGAATACATGCAAGGGGGTAAAATTGGAATTTTAGGAGAAGAGGAGAGAGAAAGAGGAATGAAGGAAATGGTGGCCACATGGCCACCCCATCAGCTGACTTAGGCTGCCCAAGACCAGGTGGCTGACCTCCCCTCTTTAATTCCAGCAGGAAACCAGGGCTGTGAGCCACATGGCTGCTGGGTGAAGCCTCCAAAGCTCAAAACCGAGCTAACATTGGAGTTATCTCCACTTATAGGTCACCTCAGTCCAAACAGAGCTCACCATTAGCTTCAGAAGGCCGAGAGGAGTGGAATTCGACTACTTACTCATGGAGAACGGTGGAGAATTGAACTTTCGGGGAGGAGCTCGCCGGCGCACCACCACCACGGCAAACCGCCGCCTGACCCGCAGCCAAGCCCTGATTCAGGTGCGTTTCACTTCACCTCTACCCGTACTAGCTTCTTAGATCAAATAGGCGAGATATCGGGCTCAATTGAGCCCGATGCCATGTGAGAAAATCGAGAGAATTCCAAGTTCTGAAACCGCTCGGGATCGCCGTCGCCGCCATCTCCCGCCGCCCCATCGCCGGGAAATGATAGCCACCACCACCGTGAAGGTGATGACACCGTTGGCCGGAGGTGGCGACGTCTCAGCTGGCCGGAAACCGCCGGCAAAATCGCTCCAGGTCGGCTCGATCTCAGCCGTTGGCTGGAGGTAGACGATGACCAGATCCGTTGGATCTTACTTCAAGATTCGTGCTGCAGAATAAATGATTCATTTTAATTTAATATATGAATAGTGACATTTCCTGTCACACTTTTTCAGTACTTTTGCATGTTAAATTTAGGCCTCTTAGATGCATTTCCAGAACTTAGGCCCTTAATGAAAATTGTAGCCTAGGGTCTTACCTTTTATATTCCACCCTAAACTTACATTTTGGTGTAGCGTACAGTCCTGTAGGATATTTCTCCTAGGACTGGTCCTAGACTAGGGCAGAAAATATATTGGATGCCCTGGTCTCAATATTAGTCACCATGGCCCCAAATTTTGGGCACATGCATGATTAGGGCATACTTACCTCCTGCCAAAAGTTAGGAATTTTTAGAAAAGATTTTCCTATAGTTTTTGGTAAAATATCAAAATTTAAATAAATGGCATATATGGAGTTCTACTCCTCCCCATGGCCCCAAATTTTGGTGGTGGGTCAGTGGGGTCACCCTTGGTGCATGATAAAATTTTCAGCACCTTGGGTTCACTGCATGTTGGGGAATCCACTTGCATGTGCTAACCTATGTTTAACCTTGGTGTGCAAATAGCAAAAATGCAATTTGGTGAATTTAGCCCAATGGTTACATGCATGAGTCATGAAATTACTTACAGTGGTTCATTAGGGTAAATTTCACTTCTCAAATTAATAAGTGAATTTTTGGAATCAAAATTCCATTTATTGAATTTATTTTAAAATAGCTATTTTGCATTAAAAATTGGAAAATAGGATTTATTCAAGTACAAATCCAAACAACTTTGTCAAGGCATAGATTACATCACATTTGACTTAGGAAAATTATGATTTCTCTGTTTGAAGAACTTTGGAGTAGATACCCTAAATTTCCCATTTTACCCTTATCATGATAATTCTTGAAATGATGGATTTATATCTCTGAAAAATTTGGAATTTATTCTACTGTAATAAAATGTTGTTATAAGTTTATCACAAATTTCTCAGAATTTAATGGATGCATTACTTGTGTTAAATTAGTACAATGGCATTTTGGTAAATATCTTATATTGGAATCCCATAGGCCATCTTACATTAAATGTTGATGATTCTCTGTCAATAGCCATAATTTAGTGTTCTAAAGGCCCTGTAATTTTTCTGGAATTTTGAGTATACATGCTTATACTTCATTTGGAAAATGGAATTTTTGTGGAATTGATATTAAATTGAAAATGATAATAAATATTTTAAGGAAAATTATGAAATTCTGTAGGCAGTAATATTTTGTCAATATACATCTCAAAAAAAATTCCCTAGTTCAGTGGATACTTAATCAAACTACTTCATGTGTAAAGTGACCTAGCATTTGAATTAAAAGAATTAATTAAAGGACTATTTGGTCAAGGAAAATTACGAGAATTCCTAGGGTAGTTCCCTTAGTCCATAACACCTTAGGATAAAAATTTAGGGGCAAGATGCCTTAAGGTTTGGAAGATCACAATTCTAGGTAGGCATAGGTCATGGTCTGCATATAACACAAATAGGTCCTGCCTTAGGGGAATTACCAGGGATTGATTATCGGCAGAAATAAGAGAGAGTTCAACATGAGTAACCCTGGTGGGTAGAGTTGTCTTAGTGAGAGATTAAATGCAAGTCTTAGCTAGCAAATGGAGCGGGGATCGGCGGAAGACCGTCGTTTTCCCGGTAATACCTTAAGTTACTAGGGTTATACTAAAGCAATAAGGAGAGCTGGGGAGATACATGGGTAGCCATCAACTAAAATAAATATCCTTGCGAAAGGGAACGCTGGGCGTAATCCCAACACAGTTCCTAGTGCCCCTTGAGAGCCCTTCACAGGGAATACCGGGGCAGTCCTGGGATTAACCTTAAATCTCTAAGTATAATAAACTGTAGACAAGAGTAGTATAATAGGTTAGGACATTGACGTACCTTCTCGCCCGTGTGGGGCTGGAGAGATTCATGATATATGCTCACCCGTTTTGGGGTTTGAGGGAGTTGGTATAAAGGCACTGATGTGCGTGCTCACCCGTTTTGGGGTTGAGGGAGTTGGTATAAAGGCACTGATGTGCGTTCTCACCCGGGTTTGGGTTTGAGGGATTCAGGACGGGTTTGGTCCTGCGAGCGGAAGGCTCGGTATGAATTACTTGCATGTGCATAAATATCGTGGCGGGGCATGCGGTACTGGCCGTTCGTCACACCGATGGCAGTACGGTGCACCAGGCGGTTGTGGGAGTTAGAGGGGCCAGTGGGTTGTTTTACACTGCGGTCTGGAGGACGACCCCCGATAACACACATCCGACCAACAAGACTGACGGGTTTGTCAGCAAAGTACGTACGCGAGACTCTAGAGTGCACCTTGGACGTGTACAGAGGCGTATGAGAGGGGTCTAAGGCTTGGTAGTGTGCATACCGGTCTAGAAGCGGAGACGCCCGCTCCGCTGCTGCCGTAGCCACAGCGGTGGTACCCGAGAGTGATGCTAGCTCTCAAAAAGTGGGAACTAAAGGTCTGTGATCACAGAGTCGTTGTGTGTGAGTTGCACTTGCCTGCGCATAAAATTGCATCATATCATTCATTCATATTAGGTCATACGCTTCATAGATCCTTATCATATAAATTAGTATGAGCTCTTTTATATGATAAGTTAAATTTCCTGGAAATCCTAACTTATATATTTGTATGGGCATTTATATAAGTTAGGGTACGTTTGTGATGATAGCATAGTGGTAGCTTTGCTTATTTACTTATTCATACTGCTGCTTCTTTACTTTTCATTACTGCACTACTCTTACTTGTTACTTGTACCGTACATAGAATTGCTAGAGTAGAACTACAGTACTTATTACATCATTAGTTAGATATTGTCACCTGCTTCCATTTTGCTACCCCTTGTTGTCCTCCGCTTCGTCCTCCCGCTCGGTGCCTAGGAGCTACGGGGCGAGGTGCGGAGGAAACGACTTAGTCTTTTTGACTAATGGTCGGTTACCAACTATTTTTAGGAGCCCGTGGAGATGGAGCACCAGCACGTCGAGGAGGCAGGGCATGAGGAGCAGATACCACTTCAGCAGGCTACTACCACTACTGTGCGTCCTCAGGTGGGATGAGATCTGATGATCTAGTTTAGCTTCCGCTTCTACTATTTTGTGAGAGAGAGATTTGATGTACTGGGCATAAGCCCTTTTACTCTTTCTTCTGTACTATTCTGTGGACTAGTGATGTACTATTCATTTCCTTTATATGATTGTACTGTGACTTGTGGACTGATGGCATTTTATACTCAGTTTTACTTCTTATTTCTCATATTGGCCTACAAGTTTATGATCGTACTAGCCGGCAGAATCGGCGTGTTGCGGTGTCGACTAACCCGTGAGTTAGTGCCACCGTAAGACGGCGGTTCTGGGCATAAGATCCGGTAGCCCTCCTTGGTAAGGGGGAGGGGGGGTCTTACAAACTGGTATCAATTGAACAACGATCCTATGAGAAAGAAGTCCACAACATGGGACCACCCCCGCCCCAGCATTAGTTTGCGGACAAACTATGCAGCGGAAGCAGTGGTGTGCCCATGTGTAAAGTCACATAAATGGTCCACAAAGTACAATTTGTTAGGCCAATTTTGCTCTAACCTTACCTTTATGCAACCTCCACAGGTCGCAGCGCCGCAAAATGTGGCTCCTCCCCCTCCAGCTGCCACTCCATTCCTACATACGGAGATGGGGCAGACCCTGATGGCGATTTTGGATGCCTTTAGAGCCCAGCAAGTCCCGGCTCCACAGCCAAATCCGGGGTCGAGCTGGCTGAGTGCATTCAAGAGCCTGTCCCCACCGACGTACCGTGGGACAGAGGATGCGGTGAAGACGGAAGAATGGCTGGAGGCCATACACGAGATCTTAGCGGGCATCAGCTGCCCAGTCGGCCAGGCAGTACCTCTAGCCACCTCCGTGCTAGAGGCCCACGCGAAGAGATGGTGGAAGTCAGTCCGGGAGACTACCTATGCGGACTTTGAGCTGTCAGAGATTTCTTGGGAGGAGTTTGGCGATGTGTTCCTGGAACACTTCGTCTCTGCTACGGACAGAGATGCTTTGGAGGAGAGGTTTTGAACCTCAAGCAGGGGACTAGATCAGTGATAGAGTACCAGAGAGAGTTCTCCCACTTGGCCAGGTTCGCGGGGATTCAGGACACCGACGATAGGAGGTATGCGAAGAGGTTCTACCGGGGCCTCAGGGATGATCTGAGGCAGGCTCTGTTGTTCATTTCTCATGGCACATCCAGGCAGATCATCGAGATGGCGAAGAAGCTGGAGGCTGACCAGCTGATGGTGCGAGCCGGAGGGAAGAGACCATTTGACGGATCGACATCAGGTGAGAGCAGTAGGGGCTCTCAGAGAGGCAGGACCATTGGATATAGGAGGGGTGGGGGACGTCGTCGTCCCAATTTCAGGCAGGAGCAGGGGCCTCCTCCAGCATTGGCTCCCCCACCTCTACAGATACATGATCCGAGGAGACAAGATGACCGAGGCCACCGACAAGTGGTTTGTTACGGATGCCGCCAGCCTGGGCACATCAGGTCGGAGTGCCCGCACCGATTCCATCCCCCTCCTCCTCCTCCACCTCCAGTGGCCCCAGTACAGCAGGGCCGAGGACGAGGCCGAGGACGAGGCCGAGGTCGGGGATATCTTGGCAGGAGCGCGAGCAGGAGCAGATATACGCCTTGGACCTCACAGAGCCGAGGAATCCCGAGGAGGTCATCACAGGTACTTGAAGTTAATTATGAGTTTTCTTGAATTTTTCAATGATATATATATAGTACCTGGAACCATAGGACAACAATTAACTTTCACATAAACAAACCTCAGGCATAGTCATGATCAGCGCAAGCCTGCCCATACTCTTTTCGACACGGGTGCTTCACACTCGTTCGTATCCGAGGCCTTCATCGACGGACTCGAAGGCGTGGAGAGGTTCCCTGGACTAGAGATGAGGGTACGCCTACCCGATGGGTCGGAGCTGCGGACTACTGCACATTGTGACATGGAGGCCGAGATTGGCGGCAAGGCATTTGAGGCGCCGGCGACTATTCTGAAGCTGCAGGACTTTGACTTGATCTTGGGCATGGCCTGGTTGCACACGGAACCATGCCCAGATAGATTGTCCGTCCAGGAGGATCACGCTGAGACATGGCGACTCTCATGTTATCGTTGAAGGTATCCAGCCTATCTGCCACCTACTATTATCTTCTATACAGACTGTGAAGGCCCATGAGCAGGGTGAAGAAGTCTATATTGTCTGCTTCGAGATGGTGGGAACAGAGGCGACTATCTCAGATATTCCGGTGGTTCGGGATTTCGCCGACGTATTCCCGGGAGAAATTGCCCGGGCTACCGCCTGCTAGAGATTTGGATTTCAGGATTCAGTTGGGTACCGGGAGCGAAGCCGGTGTCCAGGCACCCTACAGGATGGCTCCTAGGGAGTTAGCAGAGTTCAGGACTCAACTACAGGAGCTAGTAGAGTCAGGATTTGTGCGACCTAGTTCATCGCCATGGGGAGCGCCAGTTCTATTTGTGAAGAAGAAGGACGGATCACTGCGATTATGTATAGATTACCGGGAGCTGAACCGGTTGACGGTCCGAAACACCTATCCTCTGCCTCGGATAGATGAGTTTATTTTGACCAGCTACAGGGAGCATTCTGGTTCTCCAAGTTAGATTTGCGATCCGGCTATTATCAGCTCCGTATCAGGGAAGAAGACATACCGAAGACGGCTTTCAGTTCGCGCTATGGATTATACGAATTCACGGTGATGCCTTTTGGGCTCACGAATGCTCCTACTGCATTCATGAGTCTGATGAACCGTGTTTTCGAGCCTTTCTTAGATCGCTTCGTGATAGTATTCATCGACGACATCCTTATTTATTCTCGGACTCAGGAGGAGCATACAGAGCACTTGGCACAGGTCCTGCAGAGGTTGAGGGAGACACAGATGTACGCAAAATTTTCGAAGTGCCAGTTCTGGTTGCAGGAGGTGGCTTTCCTGGGGCACACGATCAGTGGGGCTGGGTTAGCTGTGGACCCAGCCAAGATAGAGACGGTGAGGGATTGGCCACGGCCGAAGAAGACCGCATCTGACATCCGCAGTTTCTTGGGACTAGCAGGCTATTACCGCAAGTTCGTGGAGGGGTTCTCGAGGATAGCACTCCCCCTCACGTCCTTGACGAAGAAGGATGCAGATTTTGTTTGGTCAGAGCGGTGTGAGACGACTTTTCAGGAGCTGAAGGACCGACTCATCTCATCCCCTATTCTTGCGCTTCCATCCGGGAGCGAAGGATTCCAGATCTACACGGACGCCTCTATCAGGGATGGGTGCAGTCTTGATGCAGCATGGACACGTTATCGCTTATGCTTCGCGACAGTTGAAGAAGCATGAGCATAATTATCCAGTACATGATCTAGAGCTCGGGGCTGTGGTTTTCGCCCTGAAAATATGGAGGCATTACTTATATGGGATTCATTGTGACATCTTCTCAGATCACAAGAATCTCAAGTATATCGATACTCAGAAGGACCTAAACCTGAGACAGAGGAGGTGGCTGGAGTTTCTCTGTGATTATGATTACAAGATCCACTATCATCCGGGAAAAGTGAACACGGTTGCGGATGCTTTGAGCAGGAGGGCCGGCACTTCTGGACCGGAGCCCCGATTGATGTCCATAGAGCTGCTTCAGATGATGGAGGACATGCAAATTACCGTTGTGTCCGAGACTGAGCCAGTGGTATATAGAGAGTATTTGAGCTCAGTGATCAGCTGCGATGATATACAGGAGCGCATCCGAGCACATCAGAGGCTGGATGCTGCGTTACAGCCGATTTTCAGTACCCTAGAGAGGGGCAAGGTCGAGGACTACACGTTGAAGGATGATCTTCTTCGGTTCCGGGGGCGCATCTACATACCAGCAGGAGGCAGTAGTATCCGGAGGACATACTCCGGGAGGCACATTGCTCGAGATATTCAGTACACCCGGCATCACCAAGATGTGGGCAGATTTGCGGAGATCTATGTATTGGCCCGGGATGAAGAGGGAGATCACGGATTTTGTGACCCATTGCGAGACCTGCCAGCGTGTGAAGGCGGAATGCAAGAGCCCGGGAGGTTTACTACAGCCACTGCCAGTTCCAGAGTGGAAGTTCGAGGACATTGCTATGGACTTCGTACACGGATTGCCTCGCTCCCACTCTGGGCATGATTCTATATGGGTTATAGTGGACAGATTGACCAAGGTAGCCCGGTTTATTCCAGTTCGGAAGGATGCCCCAGTTGCAGTCCTGGTGAGACTATTTGTGGAGCAGTACATCAGATATCATGGTATCCCCAGGACTATTGTTTCGGACCGTGATGGTCGGTTCACTTCGAGCGAGTGGAGGTCCGTGCATGCTTACTTGGGATCTCGGCTTACTTTTAGTACCGCCTTCCACCCGCAGACCGACGGACAGACCGAGCGGACCGTCCGGACCATGGAGGACCTGCTCAGATTATGCATATTGGATACAGGGAGGCCTTGGGAGAGGCTGCTGCCATTGATCGAGTTCTCGTATAATAACAGCCACCAGGCTAGCATCAGGATGGCTCCGTACGAGGCTCTTTATGGGAGGAGATGCCGGACACCGCTATCATGGGTACAGGATGTGGATACCAGGGCTCTGGGATCTGATTATATAGAGGACACTGAGGCTCAGATTCGATTGATCAGGGATCGGCTACTGGAGGCCCAGAGCAGGCAGGCAAAGTATTATGATGCTCGGCACCGGGAGGTGGAGTTCCAGGTTGGAGACAGGGTATTCTTGAAGATACGTCCGGTACACGGTGTTTCACGGGTGCAGAGGCACAAGAAGCTCAGTCCACGATACATGGGGCCCTACCTGATCCTGGAGCGGATCGGCCCCTTAGCTTACCGACTGCAGCTGCCACCGGAGTTGGGTGCACTACATGACGTCTTCCATGTCTCTTCCTTACGGAGAGCTCTCCTTCGGCCGGAGCAGCACATCACTACTACAGCCAGACCGGTAGAGCCTGACAGATCAGTGAGATTGGAGCCGATCCGGATTGACGATACAGTCATCCGAGTGTTGCGGAAGAAGAAGGTTCCCCTTGTGAAGGTGCTGTGGTCCAACCATGGACGGGAAGAGCACACTTGGGAGCCGAGAGATCTGATGCTGGAGCAACACCCGGAGCTATTCGCATCAGGTACATTTAAGTTATGCTTTAAGATTCTTGATAATTCTTGCAATTAGAACCCCGTAGACCCGAACTTAAATTTCGGGGACGAAATTATTTTCTTGTTTATTGGAATTTGTAACATCTCATGTTACTTTTAGACCCCTCAACTTAGATTGGGTTAGGCATGGGGTGAGATTTGAGGAGACCAACTAGTTTTGACCCTAGGTAGTGGGTGGTGGCCATGTGGGGCCCACTATAAGACCATAGTCAAACTAGGTCAAACTAGCCTAAGTGGGGACCCTAGCCACACCATGACCCCACCACATTGCCCTAACCCTAAAAACAATCTAAGTGGACCCTAGGGTATGTCACTGGGTCAACATTTTGACCCCAGTTGACCAAGGTCAACCTTGGGCTTAATTTGGTCAAACCCACACCCATAGGCCTAATTAACCTAAGTGGGGCACCCCCTTGACCCAAACCAAGTTGGGTGGTGCCACTAGACCCATTTCCACCAAGTGGGGTCAGTCCACCCACCATAGTTGACCAGTCAACCCCAAAAGTCAAATTGGTCAACAATTTGACCTAAGGAATGAAATGAAGGCCAAGTCATTCCCCCTTGGACCAAGCCCACCAAAATTGGCCCATAGTCAGCCCAAGTGAACAAGACCAGCCCTACCCCTCTAAATCAGGAGAGAGAATACATGCAAGGGGGTAAAATTGGAATTTTTAGGAGAAGAGGAGAGAGAAAGAGGAATGAAGGAAATGGTGGCCACATGGCCACCCCATCAGCTGACTTAGGCTGCCCAAGACCAGGTGGCTGACCTCCCCTCTTTAATTCCAGCAGGAAACCAGGGCTGTGAGCCACATGGCTGCTGGGTGAAGCCTCCAAAGCTCAAAACCGAGCTAACATTGGAGTTATCTCCACTTATAGGCCACCTCAGTCCAAACAGAGCTCACCATTAGCTTCAGAAGGCCGAGAGGAGTGGAATTCGACTACTTACTCATGGAGAACGGTGGAGAATTGAACTTTCGGGGAGGAGCTCGCCGGCGCACCACCACCACGGCAAACCGCCGCCTGACCCGCAGCCAAGCCCTGATTCAGGTGCGTTTCACTTCACCTCTACCCGTACTAGCTTCTTAGATCAAATAGGCGAGATATCGGGCTCAATTGAGCCCGATGCCATGTGAGAAAATCGAGAGAATTCCAAGTTTCTGAAACCGCTCGGGATCGCCGTCGCCGCCGTCTCCCGCCGCCCCATCGCCGGGAAATGATAGCCACCACCACCGTGAAGGTGATGGCACCGTTGGCCGGAGGTGGCGACGTCTCAGCTGGCCGGAAACTGCCGGCAAAATCGCTCCAGGTCGGCTCGATCTCAGCCGTTGGCTGGAGGTAGACGATGACCAGATCCCGTTGGATCTTACTTCAAGATTCGTGCTGCAGAATAAATGATTCATTTTAATTTAATATATGAATAGTGACATTTCTGTCACACTTTTTCAGTACTTTTGCATGTTAAATTTAGGCCTCTTAGAGGCATTTCCAGAACTTAGGCCCTTAATGAAAATTGTAGCCTAGGGTCTTACCTTTTATATGCCACCCTAAACTTACATTTTGGTGTAGTGTACAGTCCTGTAGGACATTTCTCCTAGGACTGGTCCTAGACTAAGGCAGAAAATATATTGGATGCCCTGGTCTCAATATTAGTCACCATGGCCCCAAATTTTGGGCACATGCATGATTAGGGCATACTTACCTCCTGCCAAAAGTTAGGAATTTTTAGAAAAGATTTTCCTATAGTTTTTGGTAAAATATCAAAATTTAAATAAATGGCATATATGGAGTTCTACTCCTCCCCATGGCCCCAAATTTTGGTGGTGGGTCAGTGGGGTCACCCTTGGTGTATGATAAAATTTTCAGCACCTTGGGTTCACTGCATGTTGGGGAATCCACTTGCATGTGCTAGCCTATGTTTAACCTTGGTGTGCAAATAGCAAAAATGCAATTTGGTGAATTTAGCCCAATGGTTACATGCATGAGTCATGAAATTACTTACAGTGGTTAATTAGGGTAAATTTCACTCCTCAAATTAATAAGGGAATTTTTGGAATCAAAATTCCATTTATTGGAATTTATTTTTAAAATAGCTATTTTGGCATTAAAAATTGGAAAATAGGATTTATTCAAGTACAAATCCAAACAACTTTGTCAAGGCATAGATTACATCACATTAGACTTAGGAAAATTATGATTTCTCTGTTTTGAAGAACTTTGGAGTAGATACCCTAAATTTCCCATTTTACCCTTATCATGATAATTCTTGAAATGATGGATTTATATCTCTGAAAAATTTGGAATTTATTCTACTGTAACAAAATGTTGTTATAAGTTTATCACAAATTTCTCAGAATTTAATGGATGCATTACTTGTGTTAAATTAGTACAATGGCATTTTGGTAAATATCTTATATTGGAATCCCATAGGCCATCTTACATTAAATGTTGATGATTCTCTGTCAATAGCCATAATTTAGTGTTCTAAAGGCCCTGTAATTTTTCTGGAATTTTTGAGTATACAATGCTTATACTTCATTTGGAAAATGGAATTTTTGTGGAATTGATATTAAATTGAAAATGATAATAAATAATTTAAGGAAAATTATGAAATTCTGTAGGCAGTAATATTTTGTCAATATACATCTCAGGAAAAATTCCCTAGGTCAGTGGATACTTAATCAAACTACTTCATGTGTAAAGTGACCTAGCATTTGAATTAAAAGAATTAATTAAAGGACTATTTGGCCAAGGAAAATTACGAGAATTCCTAGGGTAGTTCCCTTAGTCCATAACACCTTAGGATAAAAATTTAGGGGCAAGATGCCTTAAGGTTTGGAAGATCACAATTCTAGGGTAGGCATAGGTCATGGTCTGCATATAACACAAATAGGTCCTGCCTTAGGGGAATTACCAGGGGATTGATTATCGGCAGAAATAAGAGAGAGTTCAACATGAGTAACCCTGGTGGGTAGAGTTGTCTTAGTGAGAGATTAAATGCAAGTCTTAGCTAGCAACTGGAGCGGGGATCGGCGGAAGACCGTCGTTTTCCCGGTAATACCTTAAGTTACTAGGGTTATACTAAAGCAATAAGGAGAGCTGGGGAGATACATGGGTAGCCATCAACTAAAATAAATATCCTTGCGAAAGGGAACGCTGGGCGTAATCCCAACACAGTTCCTAGTGCCCCTTGAGAGCCCTTCACAGGGAATACCGGGGGCAGTCCTGGGATTAACCTTAAATCTCTAAGTATAATAAACTGTAGACAAGAGTAGTATAATAGGTTAGGACATTGACGTACCTTCTCGCCCGTGTGGGGCTGGAGAGATTCATGATATATGCTCACCCGTTTTGGGGTTTGAGGGAGTTGGTATAAAGGCACTGATGTGCGTGCTCACCCGTTTTGGGGTTTGAGGGAGTTGGTATAAAGGCACTGATGTGCGTTCTCACCCGGGTTTGGGTTTGAGGGATTCAGGACGGGTTTTGGTCCTGCGAGCGGAAGGCTCGGTATGAATTACTTGCATGTGCATAAATATCGTGGCGGGGCATGCGGTACTGGCCGTTCGTCACACCGATGGCAGTACGGTGCACCAGGCGGTTGTGGGAGTTAGAGGGGCCAGTGGGTTGTTTTACACTGCGGTCTGGAGGACGACCCCCGATAACACACATCCGACCCAACAAGACTGACGGGTTTGTCAGCAAAGTACGTACGCGAGACTCTAGAGTGCACCTTGGACGTGTACAGAGGCGTATGAGAGGGGTCTAAGGCTTGGTAGTGTGCATACCGGTCTAGAAGCGGAGACGCCCGCTCCGCTGCTGCCGTAGCCACAACGGTGGTACCCGAGAGTGATGCTAGCTCTCAAAAAGTGGGAACTAAAGGTCTGTGATCACAGAGTCGTTGTGTGTGAGTTGCACTTGCCTGCGCATAAAATTGCATCATATCATTCATTCATATTAGGTCATACGCTTCATAGATCCTTATTATATAAATTAGTATGGGCTCTTTTATATGATAAGTTAAATTTCCTGGAAATCCTAACTTATATATTTGTATGGGCATTTATATAAGTTAGGGTACGTTTGTGATGATAGCATAGTGGTAGCTTAGCTTATTTACTTATTCATACTGCTGCTTCTTTACTTTTCATTACTGCACTACTCTTACTTGTTACTTGTACCGTACATAGAATTGCTAGAGTAGAACTACAGTACTTATTACATCATTAGTTAGATATTGTCACCTGCTTCCATTTTGCTACCCCTTGTTGTCCTCCGCTTCGTCCTCCCGCTCGGTGCCTAGGAGCTGCGGGGCGAGGTGCGGAGGAAACGACTTAGTCTTTTTGACTAATGGTCGGTGACCAACTATTTTTAGGAGCCCGTGGAGATGGAGCACCAGCACGTCGAGGAGGCAGGGCATGAGGAGCAGATACCACTTCAGCAGGCTACTACCACTACTGTGCGTCCTCAGGTGGGATGAGATCTGATGATCTAGTTTAGCTTCCGCTTCTACTATTTTGTGAGAGAGAGATTTGATGTACTGGGCATAAGCCATTTTTACTCTTTCTTCTGTACTATTCTGTGGACTAGTGATGTACTATTCATTTCCTTTATATGATTGTACTGTGACTTGTGGACTGATGGTATTTTATACTCAGTTTTACTTCTTATTTCTCATATTGGCCTACAGGTTTATGATCGTACTAGCCGGCAGAATCGGCGTGTTGCGGTGTCGACTAACCCGTGAGTTAGTGCCACCGTAAGACGGCGGTTCTGGGCATAATATCCGGTAGCCCTCCTTGGTAAGGGGGAGGGGGGTCTTACATGGCCGCCCCCTTGCGGGCGGCCTAGGCGGACTCCAGGGGGAGTCCGCCCGGCTGGACGGCGGGGCCGCCCCCTAGCGGGCGGCCTGGGCGGACTCCAGGGGGAGTCCGCCCGGCGGGCCTGGCCGCCCCCTTCCGGGCGGCCTGGGTGGACTCCAGGGGGAGTCCGCCCGGCTGGACGCCGGGGCCGCCCCCTAGCGGGCGGCCTGGGCGGACTCCAGGGGGAGTCCGCCCAGCGGGCCTGGCCGCCCCCTTGCGGGCGGCCTGGGCGGACTCCAGGGGGAGTCCGCCCGGCTGGACGCCGGGGCCGCCCCCTAGCGGGCGGCCTGGGCGGACTCCAGGGGGAGTCCGCCCGGCGGGCCTGGACGCCCCCTTGCGGGCGGCCTGGGCGGACTCCAGGGGGAGTCCGCCCGGCTGGACGGCGGGGCCGCCCCCTAGCGGACGGCCTGGGCGGACTCCAGGGGGATTCCGCCCGGCGGGCCTGGCCGCCCCCTTGCGGGCGGCCTGGGCGGACTCCAGGGGCAGTCCGCCCGGCTGGACGCCGGGGCCGCCCCCTAGCGGGCGGCCTGGGCGGACTCCAGGGGGAGTCCGCCCGGCGGGCCTGGCCGCCCCCTTGCGGGCGGCCTGGGCGGACTCCAGGGGGAGTCCGCCCGGCTGGACGCCGGGGCCGCCCCCTAGCGGGCGGCCTGGGCGGACTCCAGGGGGAGTCCGCCCGGCGGGCCTGGCCGCCCCCTTGCGGGCGGCCTGGGCGGACTCCAGGGGGAGTCCGCCCAGCTGGACGCCGGGGCCGCCCCCTAGCGGGCGGCCTGGGCGGACTCCTGTGGGAGTCCGCCCGGCTGGCGGGCAGAGACCGCCTCGGGTGGGCGGCCTCGACGGACGGCGGCAGGAGGCCGCCGCCTCTCGGGCAGCAGGGAGGTCGCCCCTGGTGGGCGGCCTCGACGGACAGCGGCAGGAGACCGCCGCCCCTTGGGCTGACTAGGAGGTCGCTCCGGGTGGTGCTGTTGGCGAACTCCTGCAAGGAAAAGCACTGCAGGATTAGCGGACCTAACCGCATGTCCCGCGAGGGTGAGCCATGGGAATAGTCCGCCGTCCCGCAGGGCACGCGGTTGCTAGGAGACCTAGGCGGACAAGGAAACTGTCTGCCTACGCTGGGACTTGTCGCGATCGAAAGGGAGAATCTAAGGGTCGCGACTGGCCAGCTGGCCACCTTGGGAAGGATCGCCGATTTCTGGGTTAACATATAAATTTAACATTTTTCAAAATTAAATGCGTACCTAAAGAGAGTATTAGATCCGCAGTCCCAATTTGGAGTACCTGAGCATTGTCTCCATTCACAATAGTAATAGTCTCATCAGCTGCGGTGACATCCTTATTTAAAAGCCCAGAATTACTGCATACGTGGCAGGCAGCACATGAATCTAGCTACCATTCAATACTGGTCTTTCCTTTTCCAACCATGACAATAAAATTGGCAGACGCTGCCTGCTAAAATATGTTTGCTTTGCTATCGTTCTTTGGTGTGCTGGACTCACCTCTTAGGTTGCTTGCACTCTGATGCACCGTGATCCCACTTATCACAGTTATAACACTTGTCTTTAAATTTCATAATTTTCTTGCTGGTGTCAGTAACTGCAGGTGCATTGGTTGGCGATCTACTCTTCCCAGGCTTAATCTTCCGCTTAGGATGCGTGATCATATTAGCAGCAGAGTTCTGCTTATTAACTGTCTCTAAGGCGTGCTTAGTCCAATTCTCATTCTAAATGCAAATGAATTGTTTGAGGTCTTTAAGACTGACCTGTGTTTTCTTTTGACACATCTCCATCTTAAAGGAGTGACATGCCGATGAGAGCTTGAAAATGATGGCTCCTGCAACAAATCCATCTGGTAGGGGGATATCCTCACTGTTCAGTTTGTTCAAGAGTCTCAAAATCTGCAACATGTGGAGGAATCTCTCTGTCTTTAGCGAAAGTGAGGGTCATGAGCTTGTCCACCAGGTGCGTCCTTGAAATGTTCTCTTTTTCTCTGAAATGCTACTCCAGAGTGTCCTAGATCTCCTTGCAATTTTCATCTTATTGTACGTCCCTGCTAGTCTGTTTGAGAGACAATTGTGGAGGTAATAACGACAAAAGTCTTCGTCATTGATCAAGTGTTCCTCATCTTATCCTTTAAAAAATTCGAAGTCGGATTGCACAGTGTAAAAAATGTTCAAATACTTCACATGAACATGAAATCTCTAGAGATATTTAGAAACACCCTATCCACCATGCCAACTTATTTTAATTGAAAGATTATAAAATATTTTGATTATTTAATAGTTGTTTTAATGTTAAATAATACAATATAGATGCTATAATAATATATCCTATTGTTTTTTATAAAATATATAAATATATAAATATAATATAATATATAAGATTTTAAATTTATTTAATTTTAAGTAGATAAAATATTATTTCAAGAATATTTAATATATATATATATAACGATTTGACACTCCTTAGTAGATTGGGCTGATTTAATATTGAATCTTTCAGTTTGATAACTAGTCCAATCGACTATGGAGACAATATTAAATCTGATGGACCCAAAGGTTCAATATTAAATCTGCCCAATCGACTAAGGAGACACACACAATATATCCCCGCCCCCTGCGGGACAATATTTTGCCCCGACGTGACGCCCCACTGCTCGCAAATTCCTGAACGCTATACCTTCCCGTCGCTCGTTTTTTCCAGTACATCAGAGTTTGCAAGCGATGATGAAAGTGTTTTTTAATCGTAATTAAGATATTTTGCCTATATGATATGAGATCACATATTTCTAAATAACAATTATTCACCATTATCCATCCTAAGAATCTTAAAATTACAAAAACACTTGAGAACCTTCCTAAGCTCACCTTATGATCAAATTAACTTGGATTCCTTGAAAAATTTACAAAAAAGCCATCAATCTTCCCCTAGCTTTTGCAGTAATCAGCAGCAGAAGAAGATTGAATAAAGAAAGGAAAAAAAGATGATAATAATAACACAAAATCAGCTTATTCAAATCGAACAAAATGAGCAGCAGATTTCTTCACCATTTCTTTTGCAGGTAGAAATCTCTTTCTGCGTCCCGGTTCAATTCCAAACACCTATCCAGCCTCCCCAACACTGCCTTTTTGAAGCTGAACTCCTCCTCCATCTTCCTCATTCGCATGCCGCTCAGGCTCGCCCTCGACTGCTCCATCACCAGCTCGCTCAACGGAAGCCGCTTGCTCGAACCCGGGTCCTCCGGCCTCTGCTTCGGCGCGCTCTGAGAGCGCACCTTCGCCTCGAATGACCGCGTGCTGGTCATGTAGTTGGGGTAGTCGATCGAGTTAATGAGCCTCTTTCGGAAGTGGCCTTCCGTCATCCCGCAGACACTCTTCACGGGAGTGGACGGCGCGAAGCCGCGCGGCGTGCTCTGCGCCGTCGACGAATACCGGCATTTGTCGATGGGGAAGCGGCGGTCGGGCAACGAGATCCTTCCAAGATTGGGGAGAGGAGAGGATATTGAATTGGGAAAAATTTCATCCGAATGATCCAGCAAAGAGTGGCTTGCTCTTTGAGAAGATCTCGAGTTCGGGTGGCACGAGTCGATTTGGACGATCTTTGGTCTGCCGGGGTTGTCGACGCCGCCGGAGGAGAGACGGCGGCCGTGGAAAGAGGTTGCTCCCTGAAATTAGTATTGGAAGATGAGCACGCACATATGATACTATATTGCTAGTTGATTTGGTAAGAAATCATACCTGCAGTGAGCTGTTCTTATTAGAAGAGAGAAAAGCTCTGCATTTCTGGGCTCTAATGGTGGCCTGGGCTTTGATTAGAGCCTGCATACTGTGAAAAGTTGCTGCTGCTTGTTTTCGAACAAGGTAGCCCCGAACTAAGGCCTGGAGCTTCACCAATGCTCTCAGTGCTCTCAGAGCTTTCTTTGCCTGCAGAGCAAATTCAATTTAATTAAATTTTGATGCGTATTGTTGACATGGAAGACGTGTTTTGGGGGGAATTAAGGACATTGTGCTCCTGTTCCACAGAATCACGATGATTAAGTTTAATTGAACAGAGATCAAGTACAAGATTTGTTTTTTTAAAAATTTTCTGTTAGGTTGCGTTGGCAAGAACAACAGGTTGGAAGAAGAGGAAGAGGTGATCACTGGCATCATTAATGCGCAATAGTGCGGAAGAATAAGTGAATGAATGCCGGATTTCAGAGAATTGAAGAACAACTAATTCAAAATCTTCGCTACAGTGAAAACCGATGGGCGCATTGATTGCATCTAGACGACAAATGAGTGTGAAGTCTTCATTCGGAAGGAGGATATCAACTACAATGAATGATTCAAATTATCAGATGCTTTTTTTTACAATTTACAAATCATATCTTTGGGGCGATTTGGATTTGAATATATCTGAATTCTCATTTTTGAAATGAAGCTTACCAGATAACCCCTGAAAACCCTCTGTATCTTAACAGCAGCCAGCCATTCTGGGAAGCCGCCGGGCTTTCCGCTCCGGCCATGGCTGGTGAGCTGGAGCACCGCTACTGCTGCCTGAGCGGCGGTCACTGCTGCGTCAGCGGCAGCGGCGGTGGCAGCTGCCACTGCAATGGCGTGCTTGCTCTGTTCTTTCTCTGTTTCAGCATACAATGATTTAAGCCAGGTTGAGCCGCCGCTGCCCAGCGCGGCTGGTTCGCCCGAATCCCTTGCAGATTTGAAGCTCCATCGCCTTTTCTCCCTTCGTTCATCGGGCACGGCCGAGGCCGTGCTTCCCTTGTGCTCTTTGCCGTTCTTCTTCCCTCCAAATAAACTCCTCAGCCATCTTGTAGCTCGGCCCATCTCCAAAGGGGCTTGGTTGAAGAACCAGAAACGGTAAGCTTAAGTAACTACGGATATGAAACAGGGGATAAGGAAACCGAATCAAAAAGTTAGATAAATAATTGAATTAATGGATAAGTGAAGGAATCTTATCACCAGATAAAAGAGCAAAGTGAAGAAAGCTAATCAAAATTCGCACAAAGAGAGATGGAGAGGGTAGGATCTTTTTGAAGCCGACCTGTCATCTCCTCGTGAAGAACTGCATTAGAAGACAAAGGGGCTGTCCCGTGGTAGAATCAAGGATAAGGAAACGGAAAACAGGTCGCTAGCTAAACGGTTTCACACCTGTGACTGTTAGACCCGATAGCAAACGGAGGAGGGAAAACAAGGGGAAATGCGAGAGTTTGAAAAAGGGTTGCAAGTAGGAAACAGCTCATGTTTCCAAATATTCTCGTCTGATGCAAAAATGTAGCAGAAAAGACAGAGAAACGGGTGAAAGAGAAGAAAGCCTTTGGAAAGATGACGTTCCAATGCCATCGCTATCTAAAGCTTTAGAGAAAACTGAACAGGAAGGGTAGGAATAAAGGCGTCTTTCTCAATGGCGAATGAAGGGGGGAAAACAGAAACGGGCTGCATTCCTGGAAGGAGGTTCCGCCATTAGCGCTTCTTCTATTCCCGACATTAGTGCGAAGTTTGAGGGAGGGAGAAATGGAAAATGACTTACTTTGCTCACTCTCTGCTTTCTTCTTCCCGGGGATGCTTCTCCAGGGCAACCTTGCTTAGGCAAAAAATTGATTGCTGCTTTAAAAAAGGAAGAGGGAATTTTAGGGGGGAGCGGGTGATGAGAGAGATAAAGCAAGGGTATATTTCTATATATATAATAGAAATAATTATTCAAATCTTTCGCGTAATTAGTGAGAACATCTTTTTATTTTTAAAATTATAAAAATTTCTTTAAATTTTCATTTCATTATCAAAACCTCTCATGATGTTTTTATTTCATTACATTCATGAAGAAAAATATCCTCCTGCACATTGTATATCGAAGGGGGTGTTTTTGTGCATGAATGTTATGAAATTAAAACTTCATGGGAGGTTTTGTAATGAAATGAAAACTTTAGAGAAATTTTTTATAATTTTAAAAATTAGAGGAGTGTTGTCATAATTTAGCAAAGTTAGAGGAAAAGTCCCGGTAAATAGTCTTATAATATATATATATATATGCTTAATGAGGGAAATAAATGGTGGAGTGTGTTTTAGTGTTTATTTTAGTGGATTTCTATTTCCAAAATGGACGGGAAGGAAAGTTATTAGTTTTTAAGTACATTTATTAGTAGGTAAGTACACCTTATTATTTCTACCGCCTTTATTCTGGATTTCGGTATTATATTGGTTTGATTTAGATTCAAATTTGAGATCATTTTGAGCTGAGAAACTTCACCCTCTGCTTCTGGGCTTCACTGCAGTATTTGTGGGCGGGGGACGAAATTTTAGGCTCCGTTTGGGCCGGCGGGTCCACACGATTGGAATGTGATTCTGTGGTTGTGTAGCGGGGATCTGCTTGCCTTTGGAGAAATCCATTGTGATCAGGTTGGCCTCCGCGAGGATTTGCGAAGATTTGCTTCGCAGGAGTTCGCTCCATAGAGATGCGAATAAAACTTAGGAGACTTGCTTGAGCCCGGGGGCAGGGGCTTTTATACCTGAGAATGGGCTAATAATGGTGGGATTGTTTTTGCTTGATTGCCCAGACCTGACCTTCTCGGCTTGGCCAGGACGGAGCGACCTGACCTTAGCTGAAAGTTAGTGTTTTTTAAATGTTGGGCTCGCCCGCCTAGCAATTACTGCTTATTGGTCTCCCTGCATTATAAAATTGATGAACTGCGGCTCAAAGTTAGGCTCTATTTGTTTGTGCGTTTTGGTGCTCCGTTTTGGTCAAATGCCGCCGGAAGGCGGGGAAACAAATGAACCTCCGACGATGTTTGCTCCTTTTCCACCGCCCGCCTTGAGAAATGCCCCAAAAAGCTCTGTTTGGAGCAGCCACCTCCCCCCTCCGTTTCGAACACTCCGTTTCCACCCGCTGGATCGATCCGCCACCGTCGAAATAAATGAAGCCTTAATTGTTTGGCGGACGCCCAACATGTTGGGCCAGGCCTATGTCTACTCTGGGCTTGAGACCAGGCGAAGTCAGTTAAATGGGGGCCCAACTAGATCCCTAGGTCAGGCCTGTGTCTAGCCTGGGCCATCCTAGGCTTTTAACCTTATGGACCCTGCAGGCTGGATTTTGAGGCCCAAGCTTTTCCATAATCCTATTTTTTGCCAGGCAGAGTTTCCTTCTAGCTTGAAAATATTGTTTTATTTTAGAAATATTTATTTCTCCCAATTTTATATTTTTATATGTTTTTATTCCTATTTTGTTTCCTTTTTATTTCACTTATCTTACATCTTAATTTATAACTAATTTCTACGAGAATTGAAATAAATTTCAATCCGAGGTATTTTTATGACCGCCGAACGCTGAAATTGGAATCGTCAATTTAATTCTAATTCCAACACTTCAATTCCGACCTAACGAACAGACCCTTAATTAGGATTCGTCAACTCTTGATGATGTTTCTTGCTTAAGCATATTAAGGTTAGCAAAACATTTCAAATTAAGGCTTCGTTTGGTGTGGTGATAGTGGTCGTGAACGTGATGATTATGAACCAGCGTTCGTGAACACCTGACCTCAACAAAAAAAATTCATGCATTTTATGCTCAGAATTAGTTTATTTTCTTAGTAGCGGTCATAATAATTATCTTGTCAATCATATATTCTATGATAATGATGTTTTTGACCAAATTCATTGGAGCAAATAAGCTGTGTCAAATAAAGCCCAAATCTGCAACCTTATCTCTTTATTTACAACTCATTTGTAATAATTTATCAATTTTAATTGGTTCCTTGACCTATTAAATCTTCCCAGTGACCTGCCCTTCAAATTGCAGTATAGTTTATCTATCTAAACAGGTTCTTTGGCATGAATTCATCCTATATAATACTGTCCTGCATTTCAAATTGCATATTCATACAAATAGTAAATCAAAGCATCTATCCTTATCTCTTCATTTACAGCTCATTTGTAATAATTTATCAATTAGATTTGGCTCTAATTTACAATAATGTGTTGAAGGGAAAGCTTCGTATAAGATAGTTTATATTCCCTATCAAGTTTGGAATATGGTTTATTTAGTATTTCCAGCATAGAGCCTAGCCATAAAGTGACACGAACCCAATAACTTACTCCGAGTCGATCTCAACACGTGCGGACATATATTAAATATCTAACATAATTGTGGTTTTAATTTCTGTAAATTTTATTTGGGAATTATAATTTTGTTTACGAATAAATTTTTTTTTAAAAAATAATTTGCGTATATCAAATAGTTATGAATAGTAAAAAACTATGGTGATAATAACAATCCTTTATTATTTGAGTGGTGTTAAGCGCAAATTAATTTTGTTAAGTGCAGATCAAGTTTAGATAAATGTACATGAAATTTTTCGATTTGCACATAACTGTGATTTGCACGTAGCAAAAATAGATTTGCACATGAAATTACTCTATTATTTATGGACGCCAATTCGTGATCTAATCAGATTCAGATGAACTCAATCGATGAAGAGGACAACGCCTTCCAAACAGATAAAAGAGTTTACTGCTACAATTCGATGTTCTTCGACCTCAAGAATATCAATGCGACCTATCAGAAGCTAATGAACAAAGTGTCCAAAGACCTCATCCGGAGGACAATGGAGGTCTACGTCGATGATATGTTGGTAAAGAGCATTCACCGGTACAGTTACTTGGAAGACCTGGAAAAATGTTTTCAACTACTTCGTCGCTTCAAAATGCCGACTCAACCCGAGTAAATTGTATTTGGTGTCACGGCAGGAAAGTTTCTTAGTTTTATGATAACTCATCGGGGTATTGAAGCAGAGTCCAAAAAGATCAAGGCATTAGAAGACATGACACCTGTAATACCCCCTATCCGTCGCATAACATATAGCAGTAGGTCCGGCCGGGGCCCGACGCCATATACCACAGACAGACCGAGTGGTTACTTATGGAAACCATCCAACCAATCATAACGTCCTACACAGAGCATTCTAGCGGAAGCAGTTTAATAAGTTGCAATAAAGAACTCAACACAAAAGCATGAATGTCCACTAATACCAAATAGGAATGTTGTACATACATAATAGGCCTTAAGGCCTTACAAAATGGTTCACTTGATATTACATGTTTTACAAACCACGGCACGCAGGCCGGTCATACATGAATAAAAGCAGTAAACACTCCAATTAGGCCTTCTAGGGCCGGCTTCGCAATTTGGGTTTTAGCCCGCTATTGACCGCTTGGTCCAGCAGTACCTGCAAGTAACAAACCACCGCACGGTGGAAAAACAAGGCAACAGTTAACAATGCTGACCAAATTATAATGATCCCGCCCCCAACTTGGGGCGGCGATGCTCCTTCCCTGCATTTCCTTAGCATAAGCGAGCAATTTAACAATATTCATTTCATCACAGGCGTTGGCTCGCACGGCCACACGCCCCGTGCTCTCAGGGCACATTCTCGGTGAACCGGCCAATGTCACGTCAATTAAAGCCATAGACATTCCGGACTCACCACCGCCACTTTGACGGCCAAACCTATGAGCATTTTGTTTCTTGGCCTGGGTCACGACAATTTAAGCCATAGACCGCCGAAGACCCTAATCTATGCCAACGACAAGTGCCACGTACCCTTAGGTCTCTTTAACCGAACGACATAGAACGGGTACGGTTCCATCTAACCCGTGCTCACATCGCAACGACAATTTAAGTCATTTGCGCGGGTCAAACTTCTCCCGAGTCCCGTTTCCGTCACATTTCACATAACCCGGTTATGTTCAAGTTGGCTCTCCGGCCACCAAGTTGGCAAGATCACGCATCCGCCCAGTTTTTCGGGTGCACCTTAGGGTTAATCCCCAAGGCTCCCTATTGCAATCTACCACGTAGAAAACCCGAAAAACACCCAATCGCACGGAGTCTTCTCCGGCATTTATGCAATGCAACATCACCGATCCAGACCAACATGTCCGGGTAGGCTTCACACATCATGCCTATATCCGTTCTCGCTTACGGACTCTACACAATGGGGACTATTCATGTCTACCCGTAGGAACGCCTCCAACTCACCGCAAACTCGCGAGAGCGGGCTTCCTATGCAAAGAAGAAGAGCTTCACATGCTCAAGAAGAGAATCGTTACCCTAGCGTTTTTCTTTGGCGCCATGGAAAAGTAAGCGGATGAAAAGCACCGCTCTCTCTTCGCCTCCGTAGATCCGAAGTCGGCTCGCGATTTGGAGCTTCGAAGCTCCTCCAATGGCCAGATCTAGCTTCTTCTTCCTCCTTTGGCTCTCCTCTCTCTCCATGCTTTAGAAAGATAACCACTCAAAAGAAATGAGTGTTTCAAGGGTCCAATCCCGGGTATATCCCATCAGGAACAACCCCCTACCGTTGGATCCCAATCTAAAGAAACGAATGGCTTTGATTCGGGCCTGAAATGTATAATCTGGACCGAACACGGCCTAACACACGCCCGTGTCCTGGGCCGTGTCCCCCATTCGCCGTCAAAATCGACGCGCCTGGAACAACACACGGGCATCGAACACGCCCGTATTCGACCTGACACGCCCGTGTTCCAACTGACACGGCCGTGTGGTCGGCCGTGTGCCCCCATCGATTTATCCCAAAAACAACCCGAGAACAACACGGGTTCCCGGACACGCCCGTGTCCTGACCCGTGTCCACTAGAATATGCCTGGGCTCCAGGCCGTGTTCATGGTCTCAACACTTCATCGGGCGAGGTTCGTCGACTGCCTGACACGGCCTTGGACATGCCCGTGTCCTAGGCCGTATGCCTTGTCTCGACATATCGTCGAGCAAAAATGTCAACACCCCGGGCCGGTTGTCGACACGGGCTCGACACGCCCTGAGACACGCCCGTGTCTCAGGCAGTGTGCCCTGTCTCGACACTTCGTCGAGCGAAAATCGTCGACACTTTGGGCCGATCATCGACACGGGCTCGACACGCCCTGAGACACGCCCGTGTCTCAGGCTGTGTGCCCTGTCTTGACACAGTGTCGACCGAAATTCGTCGACTTTGCGGCCAAGTCGTCGACTTCAGTCTGACACGCCCTGGGACACGCCCGTGTCCCAGGCCGTGTGCCTACTTCCAGATTCCAAATCTGGCCCAAAACTTCCCCCGTCGCTCTTTTGAGTTTCGGGGCGTTACAACTATCCCCCTCTTAAAAGAATTTCGTCCACGAAATTATGCAATTTGACCGGGCTTCTCCGGCATATATGCAAAGTAACATCACCGATCCAGACCAACATGTCCGGGTAGGCTTCACACATCATGCCTATGTCCGTTCTCACTTACGGACTCTACACAACGAGGACTATTCATGTCTACCAGTAGGAACGCCTCCAACTCACCGCAAACTCGCGAGAGCGGGCTTCCTATGCAAAAAAGAAGAGCTTCACATGCTCAAGAAGAGAATCGTTACCCTAGCGTTATTCTTTTGCGCCATGGAAAACTAAGCGGATGAAAAGCACCGCACTCTCTTGGCCTCCGTAGATCCGAAGTCGGCTCGCGATTTGGAGCTTCGAAGCTCCTCCAATGGCCAGATCTAGCTTCTTCTTCCTCCTTTGGCTCTCCTCTCTCTCTATGCTTTAGAAAGATAACCACTCAAAAGAAATGAGGGTTTCAAGGGTCCAATCCCGGGTATATCCCATCAGGAACAACCCCTGGCCGTTGGATCCCAATCTAAAGAAACGAACGGCTTTGATTCGAGCCTGAAATGTACAATCTGGACTGAACACGGCCTGGCACACGCCCGTGTCCAGGGCCGTGTCCCCCATTCTCCGTCAAAATCGACACGCCTGGAACAATACACGGGCATCGAACACGCCCGTGTTCGACCTGACACGCCCGTGTTCCAACTGACACGGCCGTGTGGTCGGTCGTGTGCCCCCATCGATTTATCCCGAAAACAACCCGAGAACAACACGGGTTCCCGGACACGCCCGCGTCCTGACCCGTGTCCACTCGAACACGCCTGGGCTCCAGGCCGTGTTCACGGTCTCGACACTTCGTCGAGTGAAGTTCGTCGACTGCCTGACACGGCCTTGGACACGCACGTGTCCTAGGCCGTGTGTCTTGTCTCGACATATCGTCGAGCGAAAATGTCGATACCCCGGGCCGGTTGTCGACACGGGCTCGACACGCCCTGAGACACGCCCGTGTCTCAGGCCGTGTGCCCTGTCTCGACACTTCGTCGAGCGAAAATCATCGACATTTCGGGCCGATCGTCGATACGGGCTCGACACGCCCTGAGACCCGCCCGTGTCTCAGGCTGTGTGCCCTGTCTCGACACAGTGTCGATCGAGATTCGTCGACTTTGCGGCCAAGTCGTCGACTCCAGTCTGACACGCCCTGGGACACGCCCGTGTCCCAGGCCGTGTGCCTACTGCCATATTCCAAATCTGGCCCAAAACTTCCCCCGTCGCTCTTTTGAGTTTCGAGGCGTTACAACACCTCCCCGCTCAATCAAAGAAGATGTAGCGATTGAATGGAAGGATCTCCGCACTCCTGCGTTTCCTTGCCCGAACAGGAGATGAGTATCTCCCTTTCTTCAAAGCTCTTTGTGGGGCACGCCAAATAGGCTTCTAATGGACGAACGAGTGTCAGACAGCCTTTGAGCATCTTAAGCAATACTTGGCCTCGCCCACACTCCTTTCAAAATGCATCCCGAGAGAGCCCCTATTTGTATACCTAGCGATATCCCCAACAACACTCAGCTTAGTGCTCGTAAAAGACTAGGGAAGAGTTCAACGCCCAATCTATTATCTCAGCAAGTTCCTTACAGACACTGAAACCATATATTCAATAGCGAATAAGACGGCCTTTGCCCTTGTCTTCTCTGCAAGAAAGCTTTGACCATACTTTTAGGCCCGCACAATAAAGACACTAACACAACTACCATTGCAGACCAAACTCCAGAAACTGGAAGTCTTCATAAGATTGGTCAAGTAGACGGTTAAGCTCAGAGAGTTTTACATCCAATTCCTCACCCTTCTAGATATCAAGTCCCAGGTTCTCGCTGAATTTATTGTAGAGTACACCATCCCTCCATAAAAAGCCCCCAAAGAAGGCTCCTCTGTCGCCCGTTGGACCCTTTACATAGACGGTGCCTCAAGAGCGGAAGGCGCGAGGGCAGGTCTACTCTTAATCAGTCCTGAGGAAGTTACCCTGGAATACAAACTCTAGTTAAAATTCACAACCACCAACAACATGGCGGAGTACGAGGCACTGATTGCTGGAATTCTCCCCACCATTAATTATAAGGTAGAGAATCTAACAATTTATACTAATTCACAGTTAGTTGTTTCACAGGTAGGTATGAGGCGAGGAACGATCAATGAGCACAGTACCCAACACTCATCATGTCTCTACTGCAAAAGATACCCTCACACCAGGTACTGAGAGCAAAACTCCAAAGCTGACACTCTCTCCAAGCTCATCACATCGCTAGCCGGATACCAGTTCTGGAGAAGAAGGGTCAAGGATGTCATGGTCCTAAGTATTTAAGGACCATGGGAGATCACCACAGTTAGTAGCGAAGGATTATCATGGATGATCCCCTGTGAGCCTACCTCGAGCATGTGGTACTCCCTGAGAATCGTCTAGAAGAATGTCAGTTCCGGCTACGAGTAGCAACATTCGCTATTATAGACGAAGAGTTATACAACTGAGATTTTTTTGGGCCCTATATAAAGTGCTTACAAGCAGCCAAGATGGAGTATGCCTTACATGAAGTACACAAAGGATTCTGCAGGGAGCATTTAGGTGGAAAGGCAATGGCTCGAAAACTCCTCCACCAGGGGTTCTATTGGCCAACTATAAATAATGATGCAATATAGTTCGTCCAATAGTGCAAAAACTATCAGCTTCATACCAGTGCAACTCACTAGCCGCTAATTTCCCTCACTGCACTCCAAAGCCCTTGGCCATTCACGCAGTAGAGAATAGATCTCTTAAGACCACTCCCCAAATTGTCAGGACAGAGAAAGTTTATAATTGATACGCCTGAAACAAGTGTGCGTATTACATGCAAGTGCACGTGCCGGTTCAAGTAATAAAGAGTGAATATAGATCGTTTCCACGGAGAGGTGGTGAATTCGGTGCTTACAATTACTAGTTAGACTCTTTCTCTAAATCCAAGTGAAACAAGATGATGGTTTTGATTTTATTAAGAACTACAAAGAGAACTTCTAATTAAAACAAACTACGGATCTTAGAAAAAAATATTTGTGCTACTAGTTACGAGAGGTAATCTTGTACCGTGATTTCCTAAGTATAGTGTGATGAACTTATAAATATGACATTGTGAAAATGTGTGGTGAAATGCCTTGCAACGATTTTAAAATATAGATCTGTATCTCTCGATATCGGAAATCCCTAGCCCACCATTTCCCCTTGGGTGAAATAGGAAACCAAATGAAGAACGAAAACCAAAGTTGCTAATATCAAGAGGAAATCTCTTTCTCTCTTCAAATACTATACCGAATCTATGATGCACACACGCAACTCCTCTCTCGATTTATGAAGCATAGTAAAAAGATGAAACCTTGGCCACAAGTTTCATAATAGAAGATCATAAACTTAATAAAAAATATTCATCAAACATTCACAAAGATAAAATTAGAGAATAGTCATCACACACAACTTAGTACTTTCACAATACAAGATTAGAGGAATTAGTTCATAGCGATAGAAGAAAACCGCGAAACGATTGGAGAGATCTTACAATACATGATGAATTTAACGATTAAACGTTGCAGGATTCCCCTTCCGAAGTCGATCACTCGATCAGCCCGAGGATCTGTCGTCTTCCTTGCTCTAACCGCCTTCTTCAATGGAGGATTTTCACAAACCCTAGATGAAGAGCTTTTGATTTCCTCCTATCCTCTCTCTTCGAATGTCTTGGAATGACTCCATATTCCTCCATAATCAGTCAAAAAAACATCCAACCCTTTCCCCAATGGATTCATCTTTCCAAAATTGCAAATGACGCAGTTTTTTTGAAATTTGAAATTCGTCCAGACGTTGCAACTTGCTTTCCAGCGCGTTGTAACCTACTTTCCTGGTTTTTATATTTGAGCAGATTTCTTTCTCCAAATAGATTTCTTTGATATTTCTTGCAATAACATCATGGAAAAAGACTTGATTAGTCACAAAATAAATAAGTATGAATTTACTTTCATTTCCATTTATTTAAAATCATTTTAAGCATTTTATAACAAATATTTTAGTCTAGAATTGGTCATGATAACTTCTTTTTGAGAAGTTATCACACCTCCACACTTATATCTTTACTAGTCCCTAGCAAAGACAATACTAAACATTGAAATTGAGTGAGAGGGAATAGTCACTCACAAGATCCATCTCCTCAAACATAATTAAAGAAAGCTTACTCAAAAATTTCAAATTTAACCAAATGAGAACTTGTCACACCTTAATGGTTCGAAATAAACAAATATTAACTAGTTTGATGAAAGATAAAATTCAATTAAACCTTCTAGTGTGGTGTGTGTCATCCTCTAAAATCATTTTTCTCCCATAAACTTTTCCATCGAACCTCCTTAGTAGCTAAGAAAGAATAAGATGAAACCAAGTCTTTGACTTAACCTCCACTAGAATTCATGATTTGATTTGAAAAGAAAAGATGAGGACTTGTGGTGGAAATGACCTTGGCTTGGTAAAAAATCAAATGCAATAGTAGAAAGTATTTCCCTAGTTTATATTCTTATTAACTCTCCAAACTATAGGGTTCCTCTTTAGTTTTCAACTTCTTAGACTGTAGTAGGGATCATTGCAAGTAGGTGTACACACACTCGGACCACATATCACTACAACTAACACATTGTAATTTTTTTCTTCTGTAATCATAGTTGGGATCATTCCAAGTATGAATATACATACCTAGGCCGCATATCACTATGACACGTTCTCTTTTCTTCTTTTTTTTATAAAGTCGTAGCAGGGATCGTTCCAAGTAGGTGTACACACACTCGGGCTATATATCACTACGAATCACAAAACTATTAAAAATATAGAGAAATGGTACGTGAACATTCAAAGTTCAAGCTCAAAGGATGGTGGATGATCAAATCAAATAACGGTAGTGAAATACAAATTGATCAAAGGTAAGTCCTAATCGTTCTTTCAAATCAACTAGAAATCACAACTTTTTGGTTTACATCTCCGACTTGGTTCATGCTACCCTTCCATCATTACTTTTAGAAGTCGGTGAGGGTCAATTTTTAGGAAGAAAATTTCTTTTAAAGAATTGTGTGGATAAAAGAAATAGTTAAAAGAGTTTTTACCAATATCACTAAATTTTCAATCAAAAATTTGAACCGTTAAGATGGACTACCCTATTAACCAGTAATCATCAAAAACTCCTGATTAACCTAATCGATAATTATATTGAGAAGTGGAATTAACTATTATTGTTAAAAATACTCAACTCTCACTCAATTGGTAGAAGTATACTACCACACTTTTGCCATTTGTTAGTCCCTAGCAAATAGACTTCAATACCCGAGAAATCTTGTTTAAAATATTTTGACTAATTGGCATAAAAAGGAATGGGCAAAATGAGACTTGAAATTTAAATACTCCCCTGAGAATTGGAGTGTCTGCATGATTGTCCATTACTTTCTCAATGTTGTGCCCAATTTACTAGATGGTGGAATGTCCATCAACAATTCTGGCCGAGCGTTGTATCCTGTAATACATATATCTTGGACATAGACAAATGTTAAAGCAGGAAGAGTAGTATTATCAAACTGCGTGAGTATCATAAGATGTAATCAAATAGAATACAAATTCAGCATGGTACATCATAGGCAAAAGGCCCTAAATCAGTCCTGATCACATTCATAAGTATTTCAATAAAAAGTGCTAAAACTACGGAAACAAAATTATAATAGCACATTATATCTTTACCCGCCCTAGCAGACATCAGATGGTATTATAAAACAGAATTCCAAGCATCATAAAAAAAATACAGGTCCAAAATAACAACACACCAAAGCGCAGAGTATACAGTCAATAAGAGATCGTAGCACACAGATAATGTCCAAAAGAATAAACCTGTCATCACAAAAATGTACTAGTGCAACGCTAAATAACCAACTGTCCCAAAATAGAACCAAAAGAGTAAATGTATATATAGCTAAGCTGGGACGAACTAGAAACCAAACAAAAAGAACTATGCATCCCCCTCGTCCGCCTCGTCATTCTCGTCCTCCTTTTCCACGTCTTCATCCTCTTCCCCATCCTCATGGTCGTCCTCGTCCTCATCGTCGTCCTCGCCCTCCTCATCCTCCGCCATTTCTTTAGCTTTTGTCAATGTTGGATCAACCCGTGATCAATCGAAAGTCAGAAGGTGACCGTCTTTGTCAAACTGGGACTGCATCTCATAGCTAGGCTCTGACACTGAAATCTGGGGCTTGCGCATCAGCTTGGCTTGGTTCTCACAAATGAAGTCCAGTTGGGAATTGAATTAAACAAATTGATAACGATGATACGCCTTCAAATACTCAAGCTGCTCGGTCATTGCGTCGGGATCCGCTCCGTGGTCAACTGCCGGAATATCGATGTGCTTGGGGGCCGCGGCCGAGGCCCTTGCGGATTTGGCGGCACCCACAACCTTCAACTTGCCTTGCTTCCGAGGAGGTTCGGCTGCCACCTTTATGTGCACGTTCACTACTGTTTCTGTGATATGGCGATCCACTTGGGTGACCAGGTCACCCTCGCCCAGCTCAACTCCTGTCGTGCGACATAGCTCGGTGATAGTGGCGGGGAACCAAATATGCTTCATTTTTTATCGTTCACTTTAGTCCAGATAAGTCGGGAGATGATCCTTCCCATATTTACCTTTATTCCCTTAATGATGTAGAAAATCAATGCAATTCTATCAAGTTGAACGTGGTTTAGATGACGCGTGGGCAGCAAGCTCATGTTTACGAAATGAAGCCAGACCTTCGCTTCTCTCGATAAGCATGTAGATTTCAGAGCATTCTCTTTGGTGTTCACCCAGTCGGGCCCTAGTGCACTACAGACAACAACAGTTAACTCAGCCTTAGGCGTGGTAGAAAGCAGAGATGTATGATCTGGACCTATGTTATCATCTAAATCAAAGAACGAGTTAATTACAGCAGCAGAGAAATCCACCTTCTTCCCTCGCACAAACACTGTCCCACCCTCTGCAACCGGTGCATTGGCATAGAATTCGCAAACCCAGGGTAAAACTGCCTCCGTCCTTGGATGACATAACGTTTCCCAGCCCATAGCTTTAATTTGCCCTACGTATCCAATACTCCAACCCCGCTAATCCATCTTGAAACATCTCTCATAAATGGGTGGTATGGATTGGAGGAAATGGAACCTTTGGCCGGCTTCTTCACTCAAAAACCTCACTTGTTTGCGAACAATCTCTTTCCCCTTTCCTTTTTTTCTCGTCGCCATGACTAAATCTACCAAATCCGAAACCCAAAACTAAGCAAAAATGAAGCGATACACTACTCTGCTGGACTTAGGGTTTAGGATTATACCTTTTGAGACTTGTGAAGCTGACTTTGTGCCGTCGGCGGTTGCCGAAAGTCGCAGGAAAGCCGCAATACACATACCTCCACATCACGCTATCGCCTTGCGTTCCTCCCTTCGAAACCAGCGGCGGCTCACCCGCTCCCGTCGATGCAGAACACTGGCGCTAGATTCCACGCGAACCTCTGTCTCCCGAGTCCTATTGAAAAGGAAATCTCAACGCTCCAATGTTGCCGCACGCTGGTTGCGAAGCCCCCGAAGATATCGCCGGCGGGCGAAGAGGATCAGCCAACCACTGGATACGCCGACCTCAACCCCTCTGCGATGGCGTCGATGCTAGGGCAGGAAGACGAAAGATCGGGAGACAAAATTTTGGGAAAGCCGGTGAAAAGGTGTCCAGGCCTCTTATACAGCGCCTCTAAATCGAAAGGGTCAGGTACGGTGACCGGCTCAGCCGGTTCGCGAGAATTACAGGGAGTGAAGGCAGAAAAAAGAAAGTCACAACCTCATTGCTGTACATTGCAACTTTTTGCATTCGGGAATTCAGGCGCCGGTTTAGCCGGGCGCCGGTTTAACCGAACCGGACCGGGTTCCAGGTTAATTATTCAAGTACAAATAGCAAAAGAAAAGTCGCAACCCCTTATTTTCATGTTTCAACAGGCAATTTGACATTAAAAATTTTAATTGTTCTACGATTTTGGATCAAAACATATAAACATAACAAGTTATTAAATTAATAGTATTAATGTGATGATTTTTATTATTATTATTATTATTATTATTATTATTATTATTTAGAACTAATTAAACAAATATATAAAACTAACAGACGATGGGTTGCCTCCCACCATGAGCCTAATTTACCGTCCCGACAGGACGGTCCTAGCTTACAGAAACCTTACACACGACACCGCCCGGTCGTCATCGTCTTTCAGATATAACTTAAGTCGTTCGCCGTTTACTTTGAATTCAGACCCGTCACTCTCATTAATGATGGTCACCGCACCATATGGATGCACTATTTTAACTTTAAATGGCCCCGACCACCTCGACTTGAGTTTTCCGGGAAATAACTTCAAACGGGAATTGAATAATAGGACCAATTGGCCCAGCTCGAAGTGCTTTTCCTTAATGCGTTGGTCGTGCCATTTCTTTGTGCGCTCCTTATAGATCCGCGAGTTCTCGTAAGCTTACATCCAGATCTCCTCGAGTTCATTTAGTGGCAGTAATCACTTCTTTCCGGCATCCCGAACTTCATAATTTATTTTTTTAATCACTCAGAATGCTCGGTGTTCTAACTCGAGTGGTAGATGACAAGATTTTCCATAAACTAACATATACGAGGTTATTCCTATGAGAGTTTTGAACGCAGTCCGGTATGCCCATAATGCATCTATGAGCTTTTTTGACCAGTCTTTCCGTTTTATGCTCACTGCTTTCTCTAAAATCCTTTTTATCTCCCTATTCGATACCTCCGCTAGTCCATTTGACTGAGGGTGGTAAGCGTGCGACCTTATTGGTAATCCCGTATTTGTTTAGCAATAAGGTGAATTGATGGTTGCAAAAATGACTTCCCCCATCGCTAATGATCACTCTAGGTACCCCGAATCGATTGAATATGTGATTTTTTAGAAAATTCAGGACTACCTTGTCATCATTCTTAGGTGTTGTGATCGCTTCTACCCATTTAGATACGTAATCAACCGCCAATAAAATGTATAAATTACCATTTGAATTGACGAACGGACCCATAAAATCCATTCCCCAAACATCAAATAATTCGACCTCTAACATGATATTCATTGGCATTCCCTCATTCCTACTTAAATTCTCACACCGTTGACACCTATCATATTGTTTAACAAATTCATTAGCGTCACAAGATAAATTAGGCCAAAAGAATCCGGTCTCTAATACCTTCATTGCAGTCCTCGTTCCCATAAAATGACCTCCGTACGGTGAGCTATGACACTTCTCTAATATTGATTTTGTTTCAACCTCCGGCACGCATCGCCTTACCACTCCATCAGCTCCGATTTTAAACAGATAAGACTCGTTCCAAAGATAGGAGCGTACCTGGTGTAAGAATCGCTTCCTTTGTTGATACGTCAAGTCAGACGGTAGAATATTACTTACTATGTAATTTACGTAGTCAGCATACCAAGGTGGAGTACTATCATGAATCACTAAAACCCTCTCATCTGGGAATCTCTCATCAATTTTCGGATTATAGGAGGATCGTGTAGACTCTATCCTGGACAAGTGATCAGCAACCGGATTATCAGTGCCTTTCCTATTCTTAATCTCCACGTCAAATTCTTGTAGAAGAAGCACCCATCTGATCAATCGGGGCTTAGCGACCTTTTTGCCCATGAGATAACGGATCGCAGCATGATCCGTATAAACGGTGCTCTTTGTGCATAAAAAATACGATCTAAATTTCTTGAAGGCAAACACTACCGCTTGTAATTCCTTCTCGGTAGTTGTGTAATTTATTTGGGTGTCATTCAAGGTCTTACTAGCATAGGCTATCGTGTGAAACACCTTCTCTCGTACCTGTCCTAACACAACTCCAACCACGTAATCACTAGCGTCACACATTAGGACAAACGACTTCTCCCAATCAGAAGTTATCACGATAGGTGTTGTAGTCAAGCGATGTTTTAATGTGGCAAAAGCGTTTAAACACTCCTCGCTCAACTGAAATTTTGCATCTTTTTCTAGTAATCCACTTAATGGTTTTGCGACTTTAGCAAAGTCTTTAATGAACCTTTTATAGAACCCAGCATGTCCTAAAAAACTATGCAACATTTTAACATTATTGGGTGGTGAAAGCTTCTCAATCACATCTAGTTTCGCCTTATCAACTCCTAAACCATCTCTTGAAACATGATGACCAAGCACAATACCCTCCCGCACCATGAAGTGACATTTCTCCCAATTTAGTACGAGATTAGTGATAACTTCTCAATTGAAGTTATCTAGTCCCCTAGTTTTACATAATCGTTGTGATAAATGAGAAGAAATGACTTAAATTAGTATAAATGTCCATAAATTAATAGTCATGTTATTCACGCTTAATTAACATATTTTGATTATGTTTTTCTTATTAGAAATGACGTAAAAATCGAACCGGCAAAGTAAGTGCAGGAATTGTATTTTGGCTGTGCAGTTGTTACAGAAAACCTGAAGCAGTTGTTGTAACAAGTCTGGGCGTTTTCAAAATTCGAATTTCGAATTTTGCGCCAAAACTAAATATGAAAGAAGGCATCTATTGGAAAGTGGCTGCTCGTTTTTAAGGGGGGATTTTCATTCCTAAAGGGCACGAAATTGGAGGGAGAAAAAGGAAGACATTGGAGGCCATCCTCTTGGAGAAGAAGAAGAGAAGAACGGCTAGGGTTTGGAGGCACTTGCGAGAAGGAAGAAGGGTCTAAGCGAGATCTACACGCATATTCCTGCAGTATTAAAACTCATTAAGCATGTTTAGTAAGACTTTCTTTGTTGTGTGGTTTCATTCCTCTAGCATGAACTAATTTCATAAGTCTTGTATGTGAGAGTAACTTGTGTTGTTGTTATGTTTTGATGTTAACCTTCCCTCTATGAATGGTTGAAAACTATTTTTCTTGGATCTATATTTATTTCATGGAATGTTTGGATAAGTGTTCTTCTTCTAGATTGCGTAACAAGATTCGAGAGAGGAGTTACGTTGTTTAGGGTTGAATCCTCTCTTTTGTGCGGCGAGATTCGAGAGATGAGTCGTACAAATCTTTAACCAAAATTCCACTATCATACTTCGTCGCGAGATTCGAGAGAGGAGTGACGAAAGTGCAATATAGATTATGAGATAGCGTTGGAAAGAAAGAGATTTCATTTCTCGCTAGCGAACTTTGAGTTGTGTGTGTATGTTATTCTCATTTCATCTAAGTTAGAGATAACTAGAGAAATTAGGGTAAATGGATTTCGGAGATCGAGAGATAAAGAAATCTACTTTCAACTCGCCGCAGGATAGTAATTAAGCATTCATGAGGGTTTACTCTTAGAACTCATCACAACAAACAAGTGAAATCACATACGAGACTATTTCTCCAACTTGATAAAGTCTCTTAAGTAAGTGTTATTTAGTTTTAATTTTGTTATCTTTAATTTTTCTTAATCTAAATTCACCTTTGATCATCTCACTTGGATTCACGGAACGGGTAAGGCTAGTAATTACGAGCACTAACGTTGCACTTCCTCTAGGAACGATAACTCAACTCATCATTTTATTACTTGATTCGACACGTGCACTTGCGTGATTACGTAGATCCATTTTGGCCGTATCAAGTTTTTGGCGCCGTTGCCGGGGAAGCGCAACTGGTTTAGTGTTTTATTTCTCGTAATATTAGTTAAACCTTAGTAGTTGGAGATCAAGTATTTTTGTTTTTAATTGTTTTTCTTGTCTTAGCACTTATTTCGAAGCTTTGTGGTGTATGTCAAGGTATAGAAACCCAGAATTATTGCCACTGAACTTAGAAATAGAGCGCACCTGTAGACAAAATCGAAGAAACCATAGAACGGAAAACATTGATCATCCTGAGATGGATAATAACGGACAACAAGTTATCGATGACATAGAGGGTCACGTGCACCATAACGGGCAAGCAAATCCTAATAATCAACACGTGCCGCCTCGAATGACATGTAGGGATTACAACACACCTTTTAGGGGAGGTTTGCACACGAGTATTGCCCGACCACCTATAGAAGCTAATAATTTTAAGATGGACCCTTTCATTATGCAACAAGTTCAACTAAATAGATTTGGGGGTCTTAGCCATGAAGATGCAAACTCTCACTTAAAAACCTTCTTAACAATATGCGACATGTTTAAGGCAAATGGTGTGTCCGCAGACGCAATTCAACTAAGAGCATTTCCTTTTTCCTTAGAAGGTCGAGCAAGGGATTGGTTGGACTCATTACCCGATGATGCTATCACCACATGGGCCCAATTAGAAGATAAATTTTTAAATAAGTATTTTCCACCTTCTAAGACGGCTAAGCTGATTAGAGATATCACTACGTTTATGCAACATCATGGGGAGACTCTTTACGACGCATGGGAGCGTTTTAAGGAGCTGTTAAGAAAATGTCCACACCATGGGTTAGCACAACACCAACAAGTATCCACATTTTACAACGGGTTGCAAACCGCAACCATGATTCTAGTAGATGGAGCCGCGGGAGGTTCCCTAATGAAAAAATATCCGGAAGATGCGTATACCATTTTAGAAGATTTAACGTCTAATAATTATCAAGCATATGAAAGACAAGCAACTAGTAAACCAGCAAGGGTGCACCATGTAGATCAAATCACATCCTTAGCCGCCGAAATGGCATCACAATTCAACTTGATTAACAAGAGGCTGGATTCATTATCTAATCCTGCGCCTAGTGCACCACTAACGGTGGAACAATTAAATCTATTAACGGAGGAAGCCAATTATATAGGAGGACAACAGAGGCAATTTCCACCGGGATTTGCTAATCATTATCACCCCGAGTGGCGACATCACCCTAATTTCTCTTGGAGAAATAATCAAGGAGTGAACCAATCTCCGGGATTTCATCAAAATCTGAATCCCACCCAAGGGAATCCTCAAAACAATCCTAGGAAGTTAACTGATGAAGTTATTGTGGGGATGTTCCAAAAGAATGAGTCTAGGATTGGAGGGATTGAGTCATCTCTAAGATCTTTAGAGACCACATTGGGGCAATTAGCAACCACGTTAAGCAAAAGGCCGATTGGATCATTACCTTCGGACACCATGCCTAACCCAACAAGAGAGGAACCTCCTAATCATTGTAATGCAATCGCTTTAAGGAGTGGGGTGGAAATTCAAAGTGGAGATGGGTTGTTAGAAAAGGCTAGAGATGACGAGAGGAAGGAACAAGGAAATGAACCTAGGGGGATGCAAGAAGAAGAGCCCGTAGGAGTTAAGGAACCGGAGATAGTTGAAGCCCAACCACTAAATAATAAAAAGAAAGAAATCATCTATCCTCCACCTCCCTTCCCATCTAGATTAGCGAAGACAAAGCTCGATAAGCAATTCCAAAAATTTATGGAAATCTTTAAGAAATTAACTATAAATATTCCGTTTGCTGAGGCTCTTGAACAGATACCTAGCTATGTCAAGTTTATGAAAGACATCTTATCCAAGAAGAGGAAATTCGTTGAGAGGGAGATAGTCGCCCTAACGGAAGAATGTAGTGCTATATTACAAAAGAAACTACCTCAAAAATTAAAAGATCCAGGTAGTTTTACAATACCATGTTTGATAGGAACGACATTTTCAGGGAGAGCATTGTGTGACTTAGGAGCTAGCATCAATCTGATGCCCTTATCTATTTACACAAAATTAGGCCTGGGAGAGATTACACCAACATCTCTTACTCTACAGTTGGCCGATAGGTCTTTAGCTTTTCCCAAGGGAATTGTTGAGGATGTATTGGTTAAGGTGGATAAATTCATCTTTCCAGCCGATTTTGTGGTGCTAGATATGGATGAGGATAAGGAAGTTCCTATTATTCTAGGAAGACCATTTTTAGCCACAGGACGCACCCTCATAGATGTACAAAAGGGAGAGCTAACAATGAGAGTTAACGAAGAGGAGGTAACCTTCAATATCCTTAAGGCTATGAAATTCCCTGAAGATCGAGAAGAATGCTATGTAATTAAAGAGGTTGAGGTGCCCTCTAGGTTGACACACGAGGAAGAAGATTTTGACCATAGATTGTTAGACATCTTAGTTAACGACGAGGGTGAAGAAGATAAAGTAATGGAAGAAGTTGTTCACATACTCAATACATGTGAAGGGTTGCCACTATATAAGAGTTTTGAAGTGATAACTAGGACAAGCGAACAAAGAATGATAAAACCTTCTATCATTGAACCACCTAAGTTAGAATTAAAACCACTACCTGAACACCTTAAGTATGTATTTCTAGAGAAAGATAACACTCTTCCGGTCATAATCAATGCATCATTAAGATTGGAAGAAGAGTTAAAATTAATTGAGTTACTAAGGGAGTTTAAGGAAGCGATTGGTTGGACTCTTGCCGACATCAAGGGGATTAGCCCATCCATCTGTATGCACAAAATTCTTTTGGAAGATGGGGAGAAGGGATCCATCGAACATCAACGAAGGCTTAGTCCTCCAATGAAGGAGGTGGTGATGAAGGAAATCATTAAGTGGCTGGACGCGGGCATTATATATCCTATTTCAGATAGCAAGTGGGTAAGCCCGGTGCATTGCGTACCAAAGAAGGGAGGGATAACACTTATTAAGAATGAAAATAATGAACTTATACCTACTAGGGCGGTCACGGGATGGAGGATATGTATTGATTATAGAAAATTGAACAAGGTGACTAGAAAAGATCATTTTCCGTTACCATTTCTTGACCAAGTCTTAGATAGATTGGCAGGTGGCCAGTATTTTTGCTTCTTGGACGGATATTCAGGATACAACCAGCTTATGGTTGCACCAGAAGATCAAGAGAAGACAACATTTACATGCCCCTTTGGTACATTTGCATTTAGGAGACTACCATTTGGATTATGCAACGCTCCCGCCACATTTCAGCGTTGTATTCTGGCAATACTATCCGACTTCATCGCTCGAGGCATTGATCCGACAGAGTATGGAATCGAGGTATTCATGGACGATTTTTCCATCTTTGGTAAATCGTTCGATGCATGTTTGGCATGTCTGGGGAGGGTATTGGCCCGCTGTGTTGAGACTAACTTAGTACTGAACTGGGAAAAGTGCCATTTTATGGTACGTGAGGGCATTGTATTAGGACATAAGGTATCGAGTCAAGGACTAGAAGTGGATCGAGCAAAGATTGAAGTAATAGAAAAACTCTCTCCGCCAACGAATGTCAAGGGCATTCGTAGTTTCCTCGGTCATGCCGGATTCTATAGGCGGTTCATTAGAGATTTTTCAAAAATCACAAAGCCTTTATGCAATTTACTCGAGAAAGATACACCTTTTATTTTCAATAATGAGTGCTTAGAAGCATTTCAAACGTTAAAAGAAAAATTAATCTCGGCACCCATTGTCAAGGCACCTGATTTCTCACTACCCTTCGTTCTCATGTGCGATGCGAGCAACTATGCGGTGGGAGCCGTGTTGGGGCAAATGCACGACAAGGTTTTCCACACCATTCATTATGCTAGTAAGACCCTTATTAATGCCCAAGTGAACTACACAACTACAGAAAAAGAACTCCTAGCGGTGGTTTTTGCATTCGACAAATTCCGCGCTTATCTGATTAGTTCTTCAGTCATAGTTTACACGGACCACGCGGCAATCCGATATCTAGTGGAGAAGAAGGAGGCTAAACCTAGGCTTATTAGATGGGTTCTACTCCTCCAAGAGTTTGATTTTGAGATCAAGGATCGTAAGGGGGCAGAAAACCCGATTGCCGACCACTTATCGAGATTAGAGAATGAGTGTGAGAAAGACGTGCACGTTGAGATTAAGGAAAGTTTCCCAGATGAGAGTTTACTTGCAGTCACAGAAGGGAGTATCCCATGGTATGCTGATTTCGTTAACTATATAGTTAGCAAGGTTTTTCCACCGGATTTTAGCTACCAACAAAGGAAGCGATTCCTTCATCAGGTGAAGTTTTACCTATGGGATGACCCGTATCTATTTAAAATTTGTGCTGATCAAATTATTCGTAGGTGTGTGCCCGAGATGGAGGTTCATAGTATTTTAGAAAAGTGTCATGCATCACCCTATGGAGGACACCATAAGGGAGACCGGACAGCGAGGAAGGTTTTAGAGTCAGGATTCTATTGGCCCACCTTATTCAAGGACTCTCATCACTTTGTGGGACAGTGTGACCGTTGTCAACGGGTTGGAAATCTTCAGCGGGGAGCAAGCATGCCCATGAATGGAATCCTTGAAGTAGAAGTCTTTGATGTATGGGGGATTGATTTCATGGGCCCCTTTGTCAACTCCGATGGAAATTTATATATTTTGCTAGCAGTAGACTATGCGTCGAAGTGGATAGAGGCGATAGCTACGCAAAGGAATGATGCCAAGGTGGTGCTAAAATTTCTAAGGACTAACATTTTCACTAGATTCGGTACACCGAGGGCAATAATTAGTGATGGAGGGGCGCACTTTTGTAATTCACAATTTAAAACTTTACTAAAGAAATATGGTGTGACACATAAAGTAGCTCTTGCCTACCATCCGCAAACCAATGGCTTAGCCGAGGTATCAAATCATGAGATCAAGACCATCTTAGAGAAAACGGTGAATGCAACGCGCAAGGATTGGTCACAAAAGCTAGGTGATGCTTTGTGGGCTTATAGAACGGCTTTTAAAACTCCGATCGGATTAACACCCTATAAAATGATCTATGGGAAGGCGTGTCACCTACCGGTGGAGTTGGAACATAAGGCGTATTGAGCAATTAAGAAATTAAATTTTGACTTCCAAGAGGCGGGCAATAAAAGGCTATTGCAAATTAATGAATTGGAAGAAATTCGGTCCAACGCATACGAGAGCGCCAAACTCTATAAAGAGCGAACAAAAAAATGGCACGACGCAAGATTAACGGTGAAAGAGTTCAAGGCCGGGCAATTGGTATTGTTATTTAACTCAAGACTTAAATTATTCCCGGGAAAACTAAAATCGAGATGGTCGGGACCATTTATAGTGACGCAGGTGCACCCGTATGGGGTAGTCACGATTTGCAACGAGAAGGATGGCTCCGAATTCAAGGTAAATGGCCAAAGACTAAAGGAATATCATATAGATATTGATCGCCGGGAGTCGACGATCATGAAATTGCAATGACAAGCAACGAAGAGATACGTCCGGCCGAGACGTTTTAAAGGAGGCGCTTGGTGGGAGGCAACCCATCGTATCGTATAATATATATATATAAATAATAATGATGATAATTATCTATATTCGTTTATTTTCATTAAGTAAAAAAAAAAAAAAAAAAATGATGTGTTGAAGGAAGCAAGGCCATATGAACTTAGTTGACTATGCTCAAGAATTTTTAGGAGTGAAAATGCTGGAGGAGAGAAAAAACTGGACAAAAATCTGTAGGAATTTAGAGTAAAATAGATTCTGTAAAACAGAAGGCAGTTGTTACAACGCTACAAAAACATGCGTAGCGGAATTTTAATTTCTGACTGCTTCTTCATGGATGCCGCGGAAGACCTCCAGCCGTCGGTTCAACTGAACCGGCACGCGTGAATCGCCACACCGGCGGTTGGGGTTAAATTAAGTTAAGTTAATTTAGGTTTTAAAATATAAACGCAATTATTTAAATATTAAACCGGTTTTATGTTTAATCAAATTCCTTAATCCATTAATTATTGCAGTAATAAATATAAAATTTTTTTTATCTCCCCTCATTCCCACCGGGTTCTAGGGCACGATTGCGAGCGGGCGAGGGTGCGACATCGGCAAGGAGCAAGCGGCGGAAGCTCTGCCTGGCGGCGATTTCCACCCGGGCGGCGGCGGCCAAACCCTGGCTCGTAGATTTCGAACCAGGCGGCGACCTTATCTGGGCTGTTGCGATCAAGGAAGAATCGCCACGGGGTGAGTTCTGGGGGAGGATCTCCGAGGTTGTTGAAGGTAAATCCTTTAATCCCCAACACATTGTAGAATCCGACCCACATTTTAGTCTTCCCGATTTATGGTTAGGTTACCGACGAAGTGGGAGACAACCGGCGCACGGCTGTGACGTGATCGGGATTTTGGAAGCAAGCTACAGTACATAAGCGGAGTTCTGAACGAGTGCGGTGGACGGCGAGCACATTACCTCCATCTGAGTTCAACGAGAGCAGTGCCAGGGCTTCAAATCACATTCCCTAAAAGATTTGAGGTATAAACCCTAACCTTGCAACTCATGGATAAGAGTAGTTAGTAGAAAATTTATATATTCTCCCATGTTGTGTGCTGTGTTAGTTAGGACTATGTCTTCTAAACGAAGGTCTAATAAGAAAAAGGGGAAGGAAGTTGTTGGAGAGAAAGCAGTGAAGTTTTCAAGTGAGGCCGCGGAGTATTGGTTTCGCTCATTGAAAACGCTCCCTTTCATCTTTGAAAGAGGATTTAAAATGGAAAAGAGGGCTTGGAGTCTAACCTATGCTGAGCAGATCAAGGCACTCCAGTGGGAGGTCGTCTGCCATCCGAGGACAGAGGCTATACTCCCCATGGTCTACGAATTTTATGCAAATGCTAAAAGCATAGAGGGACAAGTAGTGACTATTAGAGGGAAGACGGTTGAGTTTTCTGCAGAGATGATTAGTGATCTGTTCAGTTTGGAGGATCATGGGTATGACGACTATGCTGAAATTCTTAATAAGGTATCTCTTCAGGAAATGACGGATACAGTGTGTTGCACACCGACACCAGAGTGGGCTAGTAAGACACATAGAGTACTGAAGACGTCTTGTCTAACTAGGGAAGCTAAAGTGTGGCTGCTGTTTATTAATGCTAGTATCATGCCCACTCGGCACCCGAACACTATTACCTTGGATAAGGTGGCATTGATCTACGGTATTATTAAGGGCCTATACTTCGATTTGGGAAAGATTATTTCATTGCAACTTCGGCAGAAAATTAGAGAGGAGAACCCTAAGCAGCTATGGTTTCCTACCCTCATAACTGAGCTATGTCTGCAAGCTGGTGTGGAAAAGGGTGTGGAGGACATGGTTACACCTGTGAAGAGACATATTACTGAAACGGTTGTAGAAGTTAACATCAAGGTTGCTGCGGAAACACAGGAAAGGGGTCGCAGTTGGAAGAAAGGGGATGCAGCTCAGACTTCACAGGCACCAAGACTGAAACCAATGCGAATTGACATTCCAGTGGTCGACCATGGCACTGATCCCGACCTGTTGATGGAGCATATTGAGTACATCAAAGCCTATCAGAGATGTCACCATTTGTTTGCAAGGGAGCAATTTGAAGATATTCGTACCAACATCCGTAAAATCATGGAGAAAAGGAAGATTCCGGTGTCTGAGCCGAATTTTAGGATGATGGGGCAGTTCGATGATAAAGGCTTCCTCTTGACTTGTGACAAGACTAGAGTTGATCCAGCGACGAAAGCAAACGCGGACGATGATGATGAGGACGATGATGACGAGGACGATGATGATGACGAGGGAGATGCTGATGACGACGAAGATGACGATGAGGATGCCGCGGACGATGAGGAGTAGGACCTCCCCAGATTACATTTTGTCTTGCATAGTTTTGACTATATGATTGTTAACGGATATATCATCCATATTTTGTTCTTCACTATTCCTGGATGTTTATGAGTATGGACTATTGTCTGGGGATTTATATTTTGTGGTGTGACACCATGAACGCTCCATTTTGGTACATTGCAGTTTGTATTGTCATAATATGTTTATGTGCTAATTGCAACTTATATTTGACTTGATACGTTATCTTGCACATGATCTGTACTATTTTAATACATTATTACTGCTAATGATTGGGCATGGAGGGCGCAAACTGTCATCCATTTTGGGATAAATCATGATTGGAGGTCATATATGCATCCTTGAACTTTACTGTGTTATGGTTGCTAATTATTACTAAGCGGACTTCACATCTTCAATGCCATGCCACGTTTTTGATACATGCGTATGCTGGGCTGTTGTCCTGATTTATGCTGATATGCTGGTCAAAAATAGAGAGGTATTATGATATGCCATATGTGCCTAGTTGTTTTTGTCTTAATCGCATTTTTCTACTGCACTGTTTATTCCTCTCATACATGAACATACCTTTCGATTACACATGCAGTTTAGCTTATTACTTGGACAGTTACTTTGGGAAATTGTGTAGAATGAATTGTCTCCAGGTTTTGTACACATGTTAAGAGTGCAGATCATTAGGACACATGAAGTGACAATCTCTATGCACTTAGCTCCTGCTACGATCATTGGCCAAAGTATCTTTGCGGGCACTCCTACTTCAGGGAAGTTTCTTTTTTTTTATATATACAGTTCAATTCCGCTCTTTTATCTGATTTTATACGTCGTACTACAACTATTTTGCAATATCATAGTCCAACGATAGTTTTGCTAGGGACTAGCAAATCATTTAAGTGTGGAGGTGGGGGTATTACACCCCTACCATTTGGATGAATCGTTAAACCACGTTTTGAATGATCTCAGTTCTTGTTTCATTCAATCAATAGACTATTCTAGATATATTCAATGATAATTGATTGGTATGGCTGAACAGTCCAAAGAGTTCAATTACTGAATTTGAACTTAGTTAGATTTTTTGTGATAACGCTCACTTAAGCATTTTTGTTTTGATGCACAAAATTTTTGTTTACTTCCATGACAATCTTTTGATATTGACCTCTACAAATAACGGGAGGGGCGAGCAAGAACTAAGTCAACGATGTAAGCTAAGACATGTGCTGAAGTAGTTATTCCATTTTGATCTTCACTAGAATAATTGAGCTTGAATTTTTTTCATACATATGATTTCATGCCTAAATTCCCTATATTTCGACTAGTTGTATCTTAGTAAGTTAGCCATTTATGGGTGTTAAATTTGTACAAACAAATGATTGAACTTTATAGTGATATGCGGCCTAAGTATATGCCCACATGCTTGGAATGATCCCAACTATGATGATATAAACAAATATAGAGAAATTTATGTCATAGTGATATGCGGCCTAGGTATGTGAAAACGTACTTGGAATGATCCCAACTATGAGTAAAAAAAAAAGAGAGAAAGATGTGGTTGAGCATCATAGTGATATGTGGCCCGGGTATGTGCACTTATACTTGGAATGATCCCTACTATAAAAAAAATATGTTAAAGAATAAATATTGTTAGACCCCATAATACGGTGAAGTACTAAGACTACTAACTAGGGAATGTCATTTCATTATCAAGGTTATCCATAAATTTTTAACCAAGTCAAGTTTATCCTATTTTTAAATTGAACTACTAACTCATGTGTATGCTAAATCGAAGCTTAGCCTATTCTTATCCTTTCCACTAAATGCTGAGGTTCAATGAGAAAAATTGCATGGGAGTAAATTACTTTTAAGAAAAGCACGCACCGCACTAAGTTACTTATTTGAGCATTATCTTCTATCTAACTAATGAATTTGTGAATTTTGAGCTCTTGTTGATTTCTAAGCCTATCAGTTAAGTAAAGTGAATTTCTGGAGTAAGCTTTGATTAAGTTATTTTACAAGAAGGATCATTTGAATTTGCATCTTGATAGTATATCTTCATCCAATCCATTGATTTGAATTATCTTTGCTAGGGACTAGCAAAAGTTCAAGTGTGGAGGTGTGATAACTTCTCAATTGAAGTTATCTAGTCCCCTAGTTTTACATAATCGTTGTGATAAATGAGAAGAAATGACTTAAATTAGTATAAATGTCCATAAATTAATAGTCATGTTATTCACGCTTAATTAACATATTTTGATTATGTTTTTCTTATTAGAAATGACGTAAAAATCGAACCGGCAAAGTAAGTGCAGGAATTGTATTTTGGCTGTGCAGTTGTTACAGAAAACCTGAAGCAGTTGTTGTAACAAGTCTGGGCGTTTTCAAAATTCGAATTTCGAATTTTGCGCCAAAACTAAATATGAAAGAAGGCATCTATTGGAAAGTGGCTGCTCGTTTTTAAGGGGGGATTTTCATTCCTAAAGGGCACGAAATTGGAGGGAGAAAAAGGAAGACATTGGAGGCCATCCTCTTGGAGAAGAAGAAGAGAAGAACGGCTAGGGTTTGGAGGCACTTGCGAGAAGGAAGAAGGGTCTAAGCGAGATCTACACGCATATTCCTGCAGTATTAAAACTCATTAAGCATGTTTAGTAAGACTTTCTTTGTTGTGTGGTTTCATTCCTCTAGCATGAACTAATTTCATAAGTCTTGTATGTGAGAGTAACTTGTGTTGTTGTTATGTTTTGATGTTAACCTTCCCTCTATGAATGGTTGAAAACTATTTTTCTTGGATCTATATTTATTTCATGGAATGTTTGGATAAGTGTTCTTCTTCTAGATTGCGTAACAAGATTCGAGAGAGGAGTTACGTTGTTTAGGGTTGAATCCTCTCTTTTGTGCGGCGAGATTCGAGAGATGAGTCGTACAAATCTTTAACCAAAATTCCACTATCATACTTCGTCGCGAGATTCGAGAGAGGAGTGACGAAAGTGCAATATAGATTATGAGATAGCGTTGGAAAGAAAGAGATTTCATTTCTCGCTAGCGAACTTTGAGTTGTGTGTGTATGTTATTCTCATTTCATCTAAGTTAGAGATAACTAGAGAAATTAGGGTAAATGGATTTCGGAGATCGAGAGATAAAGAAATCTACTTTCAACTCGCCGCAGGATAGTAATTAAGCATTCATGAGGGTTTACTCTTAGAACTCATCACAACAAACAAGTGAAATCACATACGAGACTATTTCTCCAACTTGATAAAGTCTCTTAAGTAAGTGTTATTTAGTTTTAATTTTGTTATCTTTAATTTTTCTTAATCTAAATTCACCTTTGATCATCTCACTTGGATTCACGGAACGGGTAAGGCTAGTAATTACGAGCACTAACGTTGCACTTCCTCTAGGAACGATAACTCAACTCATCATTTTATTACTTGATTCGACACGTGCACTTGCGTGATTACGTAGATCCATTTTGGCCGTATCAAGTTTTTGGCGCCGTTGCCGGGGAAGCGCAACTGGTTTAGTGTTTTATTTCTCGTAATATTAGTTAAACCTTAGTAGTTGGAGATCAAGTATTTTTGTTTTTAATTGTTTTTCTTGTCTTAGCACTTATTTCGAAGCTTTGTGGTGTATGTCAAGGTATAGAAACCCAGAATTATTGCCACTGAACTTAGAAATAGAGCGCACCTGTAGACAAAATCGAAGAAACCATAGAACGGAAAACATTGATCATCCTGAGATGGATAATAACGGACAACAAGTTATCGATGACATAGAGGGTCACGTGCACCATAACGGGCAAGCAAATCCTAATAATCAACACGTGCCGCCTCGAATGACATGTAGGGATTACAACACACCTTTTAGGGGAGGTTTGCACACGAGTATTGCCCGACCACCTATAGAAGCTAATAATTTTAAGATGGACCCTTTCATTATGCAACAAGTTCAACTAAATAGATTTGGGGGTCTTAGCCATGAAGATGCAAACTCTCACTTAAAAACCTTCTTAACAATATGCGACATGTTTAAGGCAAATGGTGTGTCCGCAGACGCAATTCAACTAAGAGCATTTCCTTTTTCCTTAGAAGGTCGAGCAAGGGATTGGTTGGACTCATTACCCGATGACGCTATCACCACATGGGCCCAATTAGAAGATAAATTTTTAAATAAGTATTTTCCACCTTCTAAGACGGCTAAGCTGATTAGAGATATCACTACGTTTATGCAACATCATGGGGAGACTCTTTACGACGCATGAGAGCGTTTTAAGGAGCTGTTAAGAAAATGTCCACACCATGGGTTAGCACAACACCAACAAGTATCCACATTTTACAACGGGTTGCAAACCGCAACCATGATTCTAGTAGATGGAGCCGCGGGAGGTTCCCTAATGAAAAAATATCCGGAAGATGCGTATACCATTTTAGAAGATTTAACGTCTAATAATTATCAAGCATATGAAAGACAAGCAACTAGTAAACCAGCAGGGGTGCACCATGTAGATCAAATCACATCCTTAGCCGCCGAAATGGCATCACAATTCAACTTGATTAACAAGAGGCTGGATTCATTATCTAATCCTGCGCCTAGTGCACCACTAACGGTGGAACAATTAAATCTATTAACGGAGGAAGCCAATTATATAGGAGGACAACAGAGGCAATTTCCACCGGGATTTGCTAATCATTATCACCCCGAGTGGCGACATCACCCTAATTTCTCTTGGAGAAATAATCAAGGAGTGAACCAATCTCCGGGATTTCATCAAAATCTGAATCCCACCCAAGGGAATCCTCAAAACAATCCTAGGAAGTTAACTGATGAAGTTATTGTGGGGATGTTCCAAAAGAATGAGTCTAGGATTGGAGGGATTGAGTCATCTCTAAGATCTTTAGAGACCACATTGGGGCAATTAGCAACCACGTTAAGCAAAAGGCCGATTCGAACATTACCTTCGGACACCATGCCTAACCCAACAAGAGAGGAACCTCCTAATCATTGTAATGCAATCGCTTTAAGGAGTGGGGTGGAAATTCAAAGTGGAGATGGGTTGTTAGAAAAGGCTAGAGATGACGAGAGGAAGGAACAAGGAAATGAACCTAGGGGGATGCAAGAAGAAGAGCCCGTAGGAGTTAAGGAACCGGAGATAGTTGAAGCCCAACCACTAAATAATAAAAAGAAAGAAATCATCTATCCTCCACCTCCCTTCCCATCTAGATTAGCGAAGACAAAGCTCGATAAGCAATTCCAAAAATTTATGGAAATCTTTAAGAAATTAACTATAAATATTCCGTTTGCTGAGGCTCTTGAACAGATGCCTAGTTATGTCAAGTTTATGAAAGATATCTTATCCAAGAAGAGGAAATTCGTTGAGAGGGAGATAGTCGCCCTAACGGAAGAATGTAGTGCTATATTACAAAAGAAACTACCTCAAAAATTAAAAGATCCAGGTAGTTTTACAATACCATGTTTGATAGGAACGACATTTTCAGGGAGAGCATTGTGTGACTTAGGAGCTAGCATCAATCTGATGCCCTTATCTATTTACACAAAATTAGGCCTGGGAGAGATTACACCAACATCTCTTACTCTACAGTTGGCCGATAGGTCTTTAGCTTTTCCCAAGGGAATTGTTGAGGATGTATTGGTTAAGGTGGATAAATTCATCTTTCCAGCCGATTTTGTGGTGCTAGATATGGATGAGGATAAGGAAGTTCCTATTATTCTAGGAAGACCATTTTTAGCCACAGGACGCACCCTCATAGATGTACAAAAGGGAGAGCTAACAATGAGAGTTAACGAAGAGGAGGTAACCTTCAATATCCTTAAGGCTATGAAATTCCCTGAAGATCGAGAAGAATGCTATGTAATTAAAGAGGTTGAGGTGCCCTCTAGGTTGACACACGAGGAAGAAGATTTTGACCATAGATTGTTAGACATCTTAGTTAACGACGAGGGTGAAGAAGATAAAGTAATGGAAGAAGTTGTTCACATACTCAATACATGTGAAGGGTTGCCACTATATAAGAGTTTTGAAGTGATAACTAGGACAAGCGAACAAAGAATGATAAAACCTTCTATCATTGAACCACCTAAGTTAGAATTAAAACCACTACCTGAACACCTTAAGTATGTATTTCTAGAGAAAGATAACACTCTTCCGGTCATAATCAATGCATCATTAAGATTGGAAGAAGAGTTAAAATTAATTGAGTTACTAAGGGAGTTTAAGGAAGCGATTGGTTGGACTCTTGCCGACATCAAGGGGATTAGCCCATCCATCTGTATGCACAAAATTCTTTTGGAAGATGGGGAGAAGGGATCCATCGAACATCAACGAAGGCTTAGTCCTCCAATGAAGGAGGTGGTGATGAAGGAAATCATTAAGTGGCTGGACGCGGGCATTATATATCCTATTTCAGATAGCAAGTGGGTAAGCCCGGTGCATTGCGTACCAAAGAAGGGAGGGATAACACTTATTAAGAATGAAAATAATGAACTTATACCTACTAGGGCGGTCACGGGATGGAGGATATGTATTGATTATAGAAAATTGAACAAGGTGACTAGAAAAGATCATTTTCCGTTACCATTTCTTGACCAAGTCTTAGATAGATTGGCAGGTGGCCAGTATTTTTGCTTCTTGGACGGATATTCAGGATACAACCAGCTTATGGTTGCACCAGAAGATCAAGAGAAGACAACATTTACATGCCCCTTTGGTACATTTGCATTTAGGAGACTACCATTTGGATTATGCAACGCTCCCGCCACATTTCAGCGTTGTATTCTGGCAATACTATCCGACTTCATCGCTCGAGGCATTGATCCGACAGAGTATGGAATCGAGGTATTCATGGACGATTTTTCCATCTTTGGTAAATCGTTCGATGCATGTTTGGCATGTCTGGGGAGGGTATTGGCCCGCTGTGTTGAGACTAACTTAGTACTGAACTGGGAAAAGTGCCATTTTATGGTACGTGAGGGCATTGTATTAGGACATAAGGTATCGAGTCAAGGACTAGAAGTGGATCGAGCAAAGATTGAAGTAATAGAAAAACTCTCTCCGCCAACGAATGTCAAGGGCATTCGTAGTTTCCTCGGTCATGCCGGATTCTATAGGCGGTTCATTAGAGATTTTTCAAAAATCACAAAGCCTTTATGCAATTTACTCGAGAAAGATACACCTTTTATTTTCAATAATGAGTGCTTAGAAGCATTTCAAACGTTAAAAGAAAAATTAATCTCGGCACCCATTGTCAAGGCACCTGATTTCTCACTACCCTTCGTTCTCATGTGCGATGCGAGCAACTATGCGGTGGGAGCCGTGTTGGGGCAAATGCACGACAAGGTTTTCCACACCATTCATTATGCTAGTAAGACCCTTATTAATGCCCAAGTGAACTACACAACTACAGAAAAAGAACTCCTAGCGGTGGTTTTTGCATTCGACAAATTCCGCGCTTATCTGATTAGTTCTTCAGTCATAGTTTACACGGACCACGCGGCAATCCGATATCTAGTGGAGAAGAAGGAGGCTAAACCTAGGCTTATTAGATGGGTTCTACTCCTCCAAGAGTTTGATTTTGAGATCAAGGATCGTAAGGGGGCAGAAAACCCGATTGCCGACCACTTATCGAGATTAGAGAATGAGTGTGAGAAAGACGTGCACGTTGAGATTAAGGAAAGTTTCCCAGATGAGAGTTTACTTGCAGTCACAGAAGGGAGTATCCCATGGTATGCTGATTTCGTTAACTATATAGTTAGCAAGGTTTTTCCACCGGATTTTAGCTACCAACAAAGGAAGCGATTCCTTCATCAGGTGAAGTTTTACCTATGGGATGACCCGTATCTATTTAAAATTTGTGCTGATCAAATTATTCGTAGGTGTGTGCCCGAGATGGAGGTTCATAGTATTTTAGAAAAGTGTCATGCATCACCCTATGGAGGACACCATAAGGGAGACCGGACAGCGAGGAAGGTTTTAGAGTCAGGATTCTATTGGCCCACCTTATTCAAGGACTCTCATCACTTTGTAGGACAGTGTGACCGTTGTCAACGGGTTGGAAATCTTCAGCGGGGAGCAAGCATGCCCATGAATGGAATCCTTGAAGTAGAAGTCTTTGATGTATGGGGGATTGATTTCATGGGCCCCTTTGTCAACTCCGATGGAAATTTATATATTTTGCTAGCAGTAGACTATGCGTCGAAGTGGATAGAGGCGATAGCTACGCAAAGGAATGATGCCAAGGTGGTGCTAAAATTTCTAAGGACTAACATTTTCACTAGATTCGGTACACCGAGGGCAATAATTAGTGATGGAGGGGCGCACTTTTGTAATTCACAATTTAAAACTTTACTAAAGAAATATGGTGTGACACATAAAGTAGCTCTTGCCTACCATCCGCAAACCAATGGCTTAGCCGAGGTATCAAATCGTGAGATCAAGACCATCTTAGAGAAAACGGTGAATGCAACGCGCAAGGATTGGTCACAAAAGCTAGGTGATGCTTTGTGGGCTTATAGAACGGCTTTTAAAACTCCGATCGGATTAACACCCTATAAAATGATCTATGGGAAGGCGTGTCACCTACCGGTGGAGTTGGAACATAAGGCGTATTGAGCAATTAAGAAATTAAATTTTGACTTCCAAGAGGCGGGCAATAAAAGGCTATTGCAAATTAATGAATTGGAAGAAATTCGGTCCAACGCATACGAGAGCGCCAAACTCTATAAAAAGCGAACAAAAAAATGGCACGACGCAAGATTAACGGTGAAAGAGTTCAAGGCCGGGCAATTGGTATTGTTATTTAACTCAAGACTTAAATTATTCCCGGGAAAACTAAAATCGAGATGGTCGGGACCATTTATAGTGACGCAGGTGCACCCGTATGGGGTAGTCACGATTTGCAACGAGAAGGATGGCTCCGAATTCAAGGTAAATGGCCAAAGACTAAAGGAATATCATATAGATATTGATCGCCGGGAGTCGACGATCATGAAATTGCAATGACGAGCAACGAAGAGATACGTCCGGCCGAGACGTTTTAAAGGAGGCGCTTGGTGGGAGGCAACCCATCGTATCATATAATATATATATATAAATAATAATGATGATAATTATCTATATTCGTTTATTTTCATTAAGTAAAAAAAACAAAAAAAATGATGTGTTGAAGGAAGCAAGGCCATATGAACTTAGTTGACTATGCTCAAGAATTTTTAGGAGTGAAAATGCTGGAGGAGAGAAAAAACTGGACAAAAATCTGTAGGAATTTAGAGTAAAATAGATTCTGTAAAACAGAAGGCAGTTGTTACAACGCTACAAAAACATGCGTAGCGGAATTTTAATTTCTGACTGCTTCTTCATGGATGCCGCGGAAGACCTCCAGCCGCCGGTTCAACTGAACCGGCACGCGTGAATCGCCACACCGGCGGTTGGGGTTAAATTAAGTTAAGTTAATTTAGGTTTTAAAATATAAACGCAATTATTTAAATATTAAACCGGTTTTATGTTTAATCAAATTCCTTAATCCATTAATTATTGCAGTAATAAATATAAAATTTTTTTTATCTCCCCTCATTCCCACCGGGTTCTAGGGCACGATTGCGAGCGGGCGAGGGTGCGACATCGGACAAGGAGCAAGCGGCGGAAGCTCTGCCTGGCGGCGATTTCCACCCGGGCGGCGGCGGCCAAACCCTGGCTCGTAGATTTCGAACCAGGCGGCGACCTTATCTGGGCTGTTGCGATCAAGGAAGAATCGCCACGGGGTGAGTTCTGGGGGAGGATCTCCGAGGTTGTTGAAGGTAAATCCTTTAATCCCCAACACATTGTAGAATCCGACCCACATTTTAGTCTTCCCGATTTATGGTTAGGTTACCGACGAAGTGGGAGACAACCGGCGCACGGCTGTGACGTGATCGGGATTTTGGAAGCAAGCTACAGTACATAAGCGGAGTTCTGAACGAGTGCGGTGGACGGCGAGCACATTACCTCCATCTGAGTTCAACGAGAGCAGTGCCAGGGCTTCAAATCACATTCCCTAAAAGATTTGAGGTATAAACCCTAACCTTGCAACTCATGGATAAGAGTAGTTAGTAGAAAATTTATATATTCTCCCATGTTGTGTGCTGTGTTAGTTAGGATTATGTCTTCTAAACGAAGGTCTAATAAGAAAAAGGGGAAGGAAGTTGTTGGAGAGAAAGCAGTGAAGTTTTCAAGTGAGGCCGCGGAGTATTGGTTTCGCTCATTGAAAACGCTCCCTTTCATCTTTGAAAGAGGATTTAAAATGGAAAAGAGGGCTTGGAGTCTAACCTATGCTGAGCAGATCAAGGCACTCCAGTGGGAGGTCGTCTGCCATCCGAGGACAGAGGCTATACTCCCCATGGTCTACGAATTTTATGCAAATGCTAAAAGCATAGAGGGACAAGTAGTGACTGTTAGAGGGAAGACGGTTGAGTTTTCTGCAGAGATGATTAGTGATCTGTTCAGTTTGGAGGATCATGGGTATGACGACTATGCTGAAATTCTTAATAAGGTATCTCTTCAGGAAATGACGGATACAGTGTGTTGCACACCGACACCAGAGTGGGCTAGTAAGACACATAGAGTACTGAAGACGTCTTGTCTAACTAGGGAAGCTAAAGTGTGGCTGCTGTTTATTAATGCTAGTATCATGCCCACTCGGCACCCGAACACCATTACCTTGGATAAGGTGGCATTGATCTACGGTATTATTAAGGGCCTATACTTCGATTTGGGAAAGATTATTTCATTGCAACTTCGGCAGAAAATTAGAGAGGAGAACCCTAAGCAGCTATGGTTTCCTACCCTCATAACTGAGCTATGTCTGCAAGCTGGTGTGGAAAAGGGTGTGGAGGACATGGTTACACCTGTGAAGAGACATATTACTGAAACGGTTGTAGAAGTTAACATCAAGGTTGCTGCGGAAACACAGGAAAGGGGTCGCAGTTGGAAGAAAGGGGATGCAGCTCAGACTTCACAGGCACCAAGACTGAAACCAATGCGAATTGACATTCCAGTGGTCGACCATGGCACTGATCCCGACCTGTTGATGGAGCATATTGAGTACATCAAAGCCTATCAGAGATGTCACCATTTGTTTGCAAGGGAGCAATTTGAAGATATTCGTACCAACATCCGTAAAATCATGGAGAAAAGGAAGATTCCGGTGTCTGAGCCGAATTTTAGGATGATGGGGCAGTTCGACGATAAAGGCTTCCTCTTGACTTGTGACAAGACTAGAGTTGATCCAGCGACGAAAGCAAACGCGGACGATGATGATGAGGACGATGATGACGAGGACGATGATGATGACGAGGGAGATGCTGATGACGACGAAGATGACGATGAGGATGCCGCGGACGATGAGGAGTAGGACCTCCCCAGATTACATTTTGTCTTGCATAGTTTTGACTATATGATTGTTAACGGATATATCATCCATATTTTGTTCTTCACTATTCCTGGATGTTTATGAGTATGGACTATTGTCTGGGGATTTATATTTTGTGGTGTGACACCATGAACGCTCCATTTTGGTACATTGCAGTTTGTATTGTCATAATATGTTTATGTGCTAATTGCAACTTATATTTGACTTGATACGTTATCTTGCACATGATCTGTACTATTTTAATACATTATTACTGCTAATGATTGGGCATGGAGGGCGCAAACTGTCATCCATTTTGGGATAAATCATGATTGGAGGTCATATATGCATCCTTGAACTTTACTGTGTTATGGTTGCTAATTATTACTAAGCGGACTTCACATCTTCAATGCCATGCCACGTTTTTGATACATGCGTATGCTGGGCTGTTGTCCTGATTTATGCTGATATGCTGGTCAAAAATAGAGAGGTATTATGATATGCCATATGTGCCTAGTTGTTTTTGTCTTAATCGCATTTTTCTACTGCACTGTTTATTCCTCTCATACATGAACATACCTTTCGATTACACATGCAGTTTAGCTTATTACTTGGACAGTTACTTTGGGAAATTGTGTAGAATGAATTGTCTCCAGGTTTTGTACACATGTTAAGAGTGCAGATCATTAGGACACATGAAGTGACAATCTCTATGCACTTAGCTCCTGCTACGATCATTGGCCAAAGTATCTTTGCGGGCACTCCTACTTCAGGGAAGTTTCTTTTTTTTATATATACAGTTCAATTCCGCTCTTTTATCTGATTTTATACGTCGTACTACAACTATTTTGCAATATCATAGTCCAACGATAGTTTTGCTAGGGACTAGCAAATCATTTAAGTGTGGAGGTGGGGGTATTACACCCCTACCATTTGGATGAATCGTTAAACCACGTTTTGAATGATCTCAGTTCTTGTTTCATTTCAATCAATAGACTATTCTAGATATATTCAATGATAATTGATTGGTATGGCTGAACAGTCCAAAGAGTTCAATTACTGAATTTGAACTTAGTTAGATTTTTTGTGATAACGCTCACTTAAGCATTTTTGTTTTGATGCACAAAATTTTTGTTTACTTCCATGACAATCTTTTGATATTGACCTCTACAAATAACGGGAGGGGCGAGCAAGAACTAAGTCAACGATGTAAGCTAAGACATGTGCTGAAGTAGTTATTCCATTTTGATCTTCACTAGAATAATTGAGCTTGAATTTTTTTCATACATATGATTTCATGCCTAAATTCCCTATATTTCGACTAGTTGTATCTTAGTAAGTTAGCCATTTATGGGTGTTAAATTTGTACAAACAAATGATTGAACTTTATAGTGATATGCGGCCTAAGTATATGCCCACATGCTTGGAATGATCCCAACTATGATGATATAAACAAATATAGAGAAATTTATGTCATAGTGATATGCGGCCTAGGTATGTGAAAACGTACTTGGAATGATCCCAACTATGAGTAAAAAAAAAAGAGAGAAAGATGTGGTTGAGCATCATAGTGATATGTGGCCCGGGTATGTGCACTTATACTTGGAATGATCCCTACTATAAAAAAAATATGTTAAAGAATAAATATTGTTAGACCCCATAATACGGTGAAGTACTAAGACTACTAACTAGGGAATGTCATTTCATTATCAAGGTTATCCATAAATTTTTAACCAAGTCAAGTTTATCCTATTTTTAAATTGAACTACTAACTCATGTGTATGCTAAATCGAAGCTTAGCCTATTCTTATCCTTTCCACTAAATGCTGAGGTTCAATGAGAAAAATTGCATGGGAGTAAATTACTTTTAAGAAAAGCACGCACCGCACTAAGTTACTTATTTGAGCATTATCTTCTATCTAACTAATGAATTTGTGAATTTTGAGCTCTTGTTGATTTCTAAGCCTATCAGTTAAGTAAAGTGAATTTCTGGAGTAAGCTTTGATTAAGTTATTTTACAAGAAGGATCATTTGAATTTGCATCTTGATAGTATATCTTCATCCAATCCATTGATTTGAATTATCTTTGCTAGGGACTAGCAAAAGTTCAAGTGTGGAGGTGTGATAACTTCTCAATTGAAGTTATCTAGTCCCCTAGTTTTACATAATCGTTGTGATAAATGAGAAGAAATGACTTAAATTAGTATAAATGTCCATAAATTAATAGTCATGTTATTCACGCTTAATTAACATATTTTGATTATGTTTTTCTTATTAGAAATGACGTAAAAATCGAACCGGCAAAGTAAGTGCAGGAATTGTATTTTGGCTGTGCAGTTGTTACAGAAAACCTGAAGCAGTTGTTGTAACAAGTCTGGGCGTTTTCAAAATTCGAATTTCGAATTTTGCGCCAAAACTAAATATGAAAGAAGGCATCTATTGGAAAGTGGCTGCTCGTTTTTAAGGGGGGATTTTCATTCCTAAAGGGCACGAAATTGGAGGGAGAAAAAGGAAGACATTGGAGGCCATCATCTTGGAGAAGAAGAAGAGAAGAACGGCTAGGGTTTGGAGGCACTTGCGAGAAGGAAGAAGGGTCTAAGCGAGATCTACACGCATATTCCTGCAGCATTAAAACTCATTAAGCATGTTTAGTAAGACTTTCTTTGTTGTGTGGTTTCATTCCTCTAGCATGAACTAATTTCATAAGTCTTGTATGTGAGAGTAACTTGTGTTGTTGTTATGTTTTGATGTTAACCTTCCCTCTATGAATGGTTGAAAACTATTTTTCTTGGATCTATATTTATTTCATGGAATGTTTGGATAAGTGTTCTTCTTCTAGATTGCGTAACAAGATTCGAGAGAGGAGTTACGTTGTTTAGGGTTGAATCCTCTCTTTTGTGCGGCGAGATTCGAGAGATGAGTCGTACAAATCTTTAACCAAAATTCCACTATCATACTTCGTCGCGAGATTCGAGAGAGGAGTGACGAAAGTGCAATATAGATTATGAGATAGCGTTGGAAAGAAAGAGATTTCATTTCTCGCTAGCGAACTTTGAGTTGTGTGTGTATGTTATTCTCATTTCATCTAAGTTAGAGATAACTAGAGAAATTAGGGTAAATGGATTTCGGAGATCGAGAGATAAAGAAATCTACTTTCAACTCGTCGCAGGATAGTAATTAAGCATTCATGAGGGTTTACTCTTAGAACTCATCACAACAAACAAGTGAAATCACATACGAGACTATTTCTCCAACTTGATAAAGTCTCTTAAGTAAGTGTTATTTAGTTTTAATTTTGTTATCTTTAATTTTTCTTAATCTAAATTCACCTTTGATCATCTCACTTGGATTCACGGAACGGGTAAGGCTAGTAATTACGAGCACTAACGTTGCACTTCCTCTAGGAACGATAACTCAACTCATCATTTTATTACTTGATTCGACACGTGCACTTGCGTGATTACGTAGATCCATTTTGGCCGTATCAAGTTTTTGGCGCCGTTGCCGGGGAAGCGCAACTGGTTTAGTGTTTTATTTCTCGTAATATTAGTTAAACCTTAGTAGTTGGAGATCAAGTATTTTTGTTTTTAATTGTTTTTCTTGTCTTAGCACTTATTTCGAAGCTTTGTGGTGTATGTCAAGGTATAGAAACCCAGAATTATTGCCACTGAACTTAGAAATAGAGCGCACCTGTAGACAAAATCGAAGAAACCATAGAACGGAAAACATTGATCATCCTGAGATGGATAATAACGGACAACAAGTTATCGATGACATAGAGGGTCACGTGCACCATAACGGGCAAGCAAATCCTAATAATCAACACGTGCCGCCTCGAATGACATGTAGGGATTACAACACACCTTTTAGGGGAGGTTTGCACACGAGTATTGCCCGACCACCTATAGAAGCTAATAATTTTAAGATGGACCCTTTCATTATGCAACAAGTTCAACTAAATAGATTTGGGGGTCTTAGCCATGAAGATGCAAACTCTCACTTAAAAACCTTCTTAACAATATGCGACATGTTTAAGGCAAATGGTGTGTCCGCAGACGCAATTCAACTAAGAGCATTTCCTTTTTCCTTAGAAGGTCGAGCAAGGGATTGGTTGGACTCATTACCCGATGACGCTATCACCACATGGGCCCAATTAGAAGATAAATTTTTAAATAAGTATTTTCCACCTTCTAAGACGGCTAAGCTGATTAGAGATATCACTACGTTTATGCAACATCATGGGGAGACTCTTTACGACGCATGAGAGCGTTTTAAGGAGCTGTTAAGAAAATGTCCACACCATGGGTTAGCACAACACCAACAAGTATCCACATTTTACAACGGGTTGCAAACCGCAACCATGATTCTAGTAGATGGAGCCGCGGGAGGTTCCCTAATGAAAAAATATCCGGAAGATGCGTATACCATTTTAGAAGATTTAACGTCTAATAATTATCAAGCATATGAAAGACAAGCAACTAGTAAACCAGCAGGGGTGCACCATGTAGATCAAATCACATCCTTAGCCGCCGAAATGGCATCACAATTCAACTTGATTAACAAGAGGCTGGATTCATTATCTAATCCTGCGCCTAGTGCACCACTAACGGTGGAACAATTAAATCTATTAACGGAGGAAGCCAATTATATAGGAGGACAACAGAGGCAATTTCCACCGGGATTTGCTAATCATTATCACCCCGAGTGGCGACATCACCCTAATTTCTCTTGGAGAAATAATCAAGGAGTGAACCAATCTCCGGGATTTCATCAAAATCTGAATCCCACCCAAGGGAATCCTCAAAACAATCCTAGGAAGTTAACTGATGAAGTTATTGTGGGGATGTTCCAAAAGAATGAGTCTAGGATTGGAGGGATTGAGTCATCTCTAAGATCTTTAGAGACCACATTGGGGCAATTAGCAACCACGTTAAGCAAAAGGCCGATTCGAACATTACCTTCGGACACCATGCCTAACCCAACAAGAGAGGAACCTCCTAATCATTGTAATGCAATCGCTTTAAGGAGTGGGGTGGAAATTCAAAGTGGAGATGGGTTGTTAGAAAAGGCTAGAGATGACGAGAGGAAGGAACAAGGAAATGAACCTAGGGGGATGCAAGAAGAAGAGCCCGTAGGAGTTAAGGAACCGGAGATAGTTGAAGCCCAACCACTAAATAATAAAAAGAAAGAAATCATCTATCCTCCACCTCCCTTCCCATCTAGATTAGCGAAGACAAAGCTCGATAAGCAATTCCAAAAATTTATGGAAATCTTTAAGAAATTAACTATAAATATTCCGTTTGCTGAGGCTCTTGAACAGATGCCTAGTTATGTCAAGTTTATGAAAGATATCTTATCCAAGAAGAGGAAATTCGTTGAGAGGGAGATAGTCGCCCTAACGGAAGAATGTAGTGCTATATTACAAAAGAAACTACCTCAAAAATTAAAAGATCCAGGTAGTTTTACAATACCATGTTTGATAGGAACGACATTTTCAGGGAGAGCATTGTGTGACTTAGGAGCTAGCATCAATCTGATGCCCTTATCTATTTACACAAAATTAGGCCTGGGAGAGATTACACCAACATCTCTTACTCTACAGTTGGCCGATAGGTCTTTAGCTTTTCCCAAGGGAATTGTTGAGGATGTATTGGTTAAGGTGGATAAATTCATCTTTCCAGCCGATTTTGTGGTGCTAGATATGGATGAGGATAAGGAAGTTCCTATTATTCTAGGAAGACCATTTTTAGCCACAGGACGCACCCTCATAGATGTACAAAAGGGAGAGCTAACAATGAGAGTTAACGAAGAGGAGGTAACCTTCAATATCCTTAAGGCTATGAAATTCCCTGAAGATCGAGAAGAATGCTATGTAATTAAAGAGGTTGAGGTGCCCTCTAGGTTGACACACGAGGAAGAAGATTTTGACCATAGATTGTTAGACATCTTAGTTAACGACGAGGGTGAAGAAGATAAAGTAATGGAAGAAGTTGTTCACATACTCAATACATGTGAAGGGTTGCCACTATATAAGAGTTTTGAAGTGATAACTAGGACAAGCGAACAAAGAATGATAAAACCTTCTATCATTGAACCACCTAAGTTAGAATTAAAACCACTACCTGAACACCTTAAGTATGTATTTCTAGAGAAAGATAACACTCTTCCGGTCATAATCAATGCATCATTAAGATTGGAAGAAGAGTTAAAATTAATTGAGTTACTAAGGGAGTTTAAGGAAGCGATTGGTTGGACTCTTGCCGACATCAAGGGGATTAGCCCATCCATCTGTATGCACAAAATTCTTTTGGAAGATGGGGAGAAGGGATCCATCGAACATCAACGAAGGCTTAGTCCTCCAATGAAGGAGGTGGTGATGAAGGAAATCATTAAGTGGCTGGACGCGGGCATTATATATCCTATTTCAGATAGCAAGTGGGTAAGCCCGGTGCATTGCGTACCAAAGAAGGGAGGGATAACACTTATTAAGAATGAAAATAATGAACTTATACCTACTAGGGCGGTCACGGGATGGAGGATATGTATTGATTATAGAAAATTGAACAAGGTGACTAGAAAAGATCATTTTCCGTTACCATTTCTTGACCAAGTCTTAGATAGATTGGCAGGTGGCCAGTATTTTTGCTTCTTGGACGGATATTCAGGATACAACCAGCTTATGGTTGCACCAGAAGATCAAGAGAAGACAACATTTACATGCCCCTTTGGTACATTTGCATTTAGGAGACTACCATTTGGATTATGCAACGCTCCCGCCACATTTCAGCGTTGTATTCTGGCAATACTATCCGACTTCATCGCTCGAGGCATTGATCCGACAGAGTATGGAATCGAGGTATTCATGGACGATTTTTCCATCTTTGGTAAATCGTTCGATGCATGTTTGGCATGTCTGGGGAGGGTATTGGCCCGCTGTGTTGAGACTAACTTAGTACTGAACTGGGAAAAGTGCCATTTTATGGTACGTGAGGGCATTGTATTAGGACATAAGGTATCGAGTCAAGGACTAGAAGTGGATCGAGCAAAGATTGAAGTAATAGAAAAACTCTCTCCGCCAACGAATGTCAAGGGCATTCGTAGTTTCCTCGGTCATGCCGGATTCTATAGGCGGTTCATTAGAGATTTTTCAAAAATCACAAAGCCTTTATGCAATTTACTCGAGAAAGATACACCTTTTATTTTCAATAATGAGTGCTTAGAAGCATTTCAAACGTTAAAAGAAAAATTAATCTCGGCACCCATTGTCAAGGCACCTGATTTCTCACTACCCTTCGTTCTCATGTGCGATGCGAGCAACTATGCGGTGGGAGCCGTGTTGGGGCAAATGCACGACAAGGTTTTCCACACCATTCATTATGCTAGTAAGACCCTTATTAATGCCCAAGTGAACTACACAACTACAGAAAAAGAACTCCTAGCGGTGGTTTTTGCATTCGACAAATTCCGCGCTTATCTGATTAGTTCTTCAGTCATAGTTTACACGGACCACGCGGCAATCCGATATCTAGTGGAGAAGAAGGAGGCTAAACCTAGGCTTATTAGATGGGTTCTACTCCTCCAAGAGTTTGATTTTGAGATCAAGGATCGTAAGGGGGCAGAAAACCCGATTGCCGACCACTTATCGAGATTAGAGAATGAGTGTGAGAAAGACGTGCACGTTGAGATTAAGGAAAGTTTCCCAGATGAGAGTTTACTTGCAGTCACAGAAGGGAGTATCCCATGGTATGCTGATTTCGTTAACTATATAGTTAGCAAGGTTTTTCCACCGGATTTTAGCTACCAACAAAGGAAGCGATTCCTTCATCAGGTGAAGTTTTACCTATGGGATGACCCGTATCTATTTAAAATTTGTGCTGATCAAATTATTCGTAGGTGTGTGCCCGAGATGGAGGTTCATAGTATTTTAGAAAAGTGTCATGCATCACCCTATGGAGGACACCATAAGGGAGACCGGACAGCGAGGAAGGTTTTAGAGTCAGGATTCTATTGGCCCACCTTATTCAAGGACTCTCATCACTTTGTGGACAGTGTGACCGTTGTCAACGGGTTGGAAATCTTCAGCGGGGAGCAAGCATGCCCATGAATGGAATCCTTGAAGTAGAAGTCTTTGATGTATGGGGGATTGATTTCATGGGCCCCTTTGTCAACTCCGATGGAAATTTATATATTTTGCTAGCAGTAGACTATGCGTCGAAGTGGATAGAGGCGATAGCTACGCAAAGGAATGATGCCAAGGTGGTGCTAAAATTTCTAAGGACTAACATTTTCACTAGATTCGGTACACCGAGGGCAATAATTAGTGATGGAGGGGCGCACTTTTGTAATTCACAATTTAAAACTTTACTAAAGAAATATGGTGTGACACATAAAGTAGCTCTTGCCTACCATCCGCAAACCAATGGCTTAGCCGAGGTATCAAATCGTGAGATCAAGACCATCTTAGAGAAAACGGTGAATGCAACGCGCAAGGATTGGTCACAAAAGCTAGGTGATGCTTTGTGGGCTTATAGAACGGCTTTTAAAACTCCGATCGGATTAACACCCTATAAAATGATCTATGGGAAGGCGTGTCACCTACCGGTGGAGTTGGAACATAAGGCGTATTGAGCAATTAAGAAATTAAATTTTGACTTCCAAGAGGCGGGCAATAAAAGGCTATTGCAAATTAATGAATTGGAAGAAATTCGGTCCAACGCATACGAGAGCGCCAAACTCTATAAAAAGCGAACAAAAAAATGGCACGACGCAAGATTAACGGTGAAAGAGTTCAAGGCCGGGCAATTGGTATTGTTATTTAACTCAAGACTTAAATTATTCCCGGGAAAACTAAAATCGAGATGGTCGGGACCATTTATAGTGACGCAGGTGCACCCGTATGGGGTAGTCACGATTTGCAACGAGAAGGATGGCTCCGAATTCAAGGTAAATGGCCAAAGACTAAAGGAATATCATATAGATATTGATCGCCGGGAGTCGACGATCATGAAATTGCAATGACGAGCAACGAAGAGATACGTCCGGCCGAGACGTTTTAAAGGAGGCGCTTGGTGGGAGGCAACCCATCGTATCATATAATATATATATATAAATAATAATGATGATAATTATCTATATTCGTTTATTTTCATTAAGTAAAAAAAACAAAAAAAAATGATGTGTTGAAGGAAGCAAGGCCATATGAACTTAGTTGACTATGCTCAAGAATTTTTAGGAGTGAAAATGCTGGAGGAGAGAAAAAACTGGACAAAAATCTGTAGGAATTTAGAGTAAAATAGATTCTGTAAAACAGAAGGCAGTTGTTACAACGCTACAAAAACATGCGTAGCGGAATTTTAATTTCTGACTGCTTCTTCATGGATGCCGCGGAAGACCTCCAGCCGCCGGTTCAACTGAACCGGCACGCGTGAATCGCCACACCGGCGGTTGGGGTTAAATTAAGTTAAGTTAATTTAGGTTTTAAAATATAAACGCAATTATTTAAATATTAAACCGGTTTTATGTTTAATCAAATTCCTTAATCCATTAATTATTGCAGTAATAAATATAAAATTTTTTTTATCTCCCCTCATTCCCACCGGGTTCTAGGGCACGATTGCGAGCGGGCGAGGGTGCGACATCGACAAGGAGCAAGCGGCGGAAGCTCTGCCTGGCGGCGATTTCCACCCGGGCGGCGGCGGCCAAACCCTGGCTCGTAGATTTCGAACCAGGCGGCGACCTTATCTGGGCTGTTGCGATCAAGGAAGAATCGCCACGGGGTGAGTTCTGGGGGAGGATCTCCGAGGTTGTTGAAGGTAAATCCTTTAATCCCCAACACATTGTAGAATCCGACCCACATTTTAGTCTTCCCGATTTATGGTTAGGTTACCGACGAAGTGGGAGACAACCGGCGCACGGCTGTGACGTGATCGGGATTTTGGAAGCAAGCTACAGTACATAAGCGGAGTTCTGAACGAGTGCGGTGGACGGCGAGCACATTACCTCCATCTGAGTTCAACGAGAGCAGTGCCAGGGCTTCAAATCACATTCCCTAAAAGATTTGAGGTATAAACCCTAACCTTGCAACTCATGGATAAGAGTAGTTAGTAGAAAATTTATATATTCTCCCATGTTGTGTGCTGTGTTAGTTAGGATTATGTCTTCTAAACGAAGGTCTAATAAGAAAAAGGGGAAGGAAGTTGTTGGAGAGAAAGCAGTGAAGTTTTCAAGTGAGGCCGCGGAGTATTGGTTTCGCTCATTGAAAACGCTCCCTTTCATCTTTGAAAGAGGATTTAAAATGGAAAAGAGGGCTTGGAGTCTAACCTATGCTGAGCAGATCAAGGCACTCCAGTGGGAGGTCGTCTGCCATCCGAGGACAGAGGCTATACTCCCCATGGTCTACGAATTTTATGCAAATGCTAAAAGCATAGAGGGACAAGTAGTGACTGTTAGAGGGAAGACGGTTGAGTTTTCTGCAGAGATGATTAGTGATCTGTTCAGTTTGGAGGATCATGGGTATGACGACTATGCTGAAATTCTTAATAAGGTATCTCTTCAGGAAATGACGGATACAGTGTGTTGCACACCGACACCAGAGTGGGCTAGTAAGACACATAGAGTACTAAAGACGTCTTGTCTAACTAGGGAAGCTAAAGTGTGGCTGCTGTTTATTAATGCTAGTATCATGCCCACTCGGCACCCGAACACCATTACCTTGGATAAGGTGGCATTGATCTACGGTATTATTAAGGGCCTATACTTCGATTTGGGAAAGATTATTTCATTGCAACTTCGGCAGAAAATTAGAGAGGAGAACCCTAAGCAGCTATGGTTTCCTACCCTCATAACTGAGCTATGTCTGCAAGCTGGTGTGGAAAAGGGTGTGGAGGACATGGTTACACCTGTGAAGAGACATATTACTGAAACGGTTGTAGAAGTTAACATCAAGGTTGCTGCGGAAACACAGGAAAGGGGTCGCAGTTGGAAGAAAGGGGATGCAGCTCAGACTTCACAGGCACCAAGACTGAAACCAATGCGAATTGACATTCCAGTGGTCGACCATGGCACTGATCCCGACCTGTTGATGGAGCATATTGAGTACATCAAAGCCTATCAGAGATGTCACCATTTGTTTGCAAGGGAGCAATTTGAAGATATTCGTACCAACATCCGTAAAATCATGGAGAAAAGGAAGATTCCGGTGTCTGAGCCGAATTTTAGGATGATGGGGCAGTTCGACGATAAAGGCTTCCTCTTGACTTGTGACAAGACTAGAGTTGATCCAGCGACGAAAGCAAACGCGGACGATGATGATGAGGACGATGATGACGAGGACGATGATGATGACGAGGGAGATGCTGATGACGACGAAGATGACGATGAGGATGCCGCGGACGATGAGGAGTAGGACCTCCCCAGATTACATTTTGTCTTGCATAGTTTTGACTATATGATTGTTAACGGATATATCATCCATATTTTGTTCTTCACTATTCCTGGATGTTTATGAGTATGGACTATTGTCTGGGGATTTATATTTTGTGGTGTGACACCATGAACGCTCCATTTTGGTACATTGCAGTTTGTATTGTCATAATATGTTTATGTGCTAATTGCAACTTATATTTGACTTGATACGTTATCTTGCACATGATCTGTACTATTTTAATACATTATTACTGCTAATGATTGGGCATGGAGGGCGCAAACTGTCATCCATTTTGGGATAAATCATGATTGGAGGTCATATATGCATCCTTGAACTTTACTGTGTTATGGTTGCTAATTATTACTAAGCGGACTTCACATCTTCAATGCCATGCCACGTTTTTGATACATGCGTATGCTGGGCTGTTGTCCTGATTTATGCTGATATGCTGGTCAAAAATAGAGAGGTATTATGATATGCCATATGTGCCTAGTTGTTTTTGTCTTAATCGCATTTTTCTACTGCACTGTTTATTCCTCTCATACATGAACATACCTTTCGATTACACATGCAGTTTAGCTTATTACTTGGACAGTTACTTTGGGAAATTGTGTAGAATGAATTGTCTCCAGGTTTTGTACACATGTTAAGAGTGCAGATCATTAGGACACATGAAGTGACAATCTCTATGCACTTAGCTCCTGCTACGATCATTGGCCAAAGTATCTTTGCGGGCACTCCTACTTCAGGGAAGTTTCTTTTTTTTATATATACAGTTCAATTCCGCTCTTTTATCTGATTTTATACGTCGTACTACAACTATTTTGCAATATCATAGTCCAACGATAGTTTTGCTAGGGACTAGCAAATCATTTAAGTGTGGAGGTGGGGGTATTACACCCCTACCATTTGGATGAATCGTTAAACCACGTTTTGAATGATCTCAGTTCTTGTTTCATTCAATCAATAGACTATTCTAGATATATTCAATGATAATTGATTGGTATGGCTGAACAGTCCAAAGAGTTCAATTACTGAATTTGAACTTAGTTAGATTTTTTGTGATAACGCTCACTTAAGCATTTTTGTTTTGATGCACAAAATTTTTGTTTACTTCCATGACAATCTTTTGATATTGACCTCTACAAATAACGGGAGGGGCGAGCAAGAACTAAGTCAACGATGTAAGCTAAGACATGTGCTGAAGTAGTTATTCCATTTTGATCTTCACTAGAATAATTGAGCTTGAATTTTTTTCATACATATGATTTCATGCCTAAATTCCCTATATTTCGACTAGTTGTATCTTAGTAAGTTAGCCATTTATGGGTGTTAAATTTGTACAAACAAATGATTGAACTTTATAGTGATATGCGGCCTAAGTATATGCCCACATGCTTGGAATGATCCCAACTATGATGATATAAACAAATATAGAGAAATTTATGTCATAGTGATATGCGGCCTAGGTATGTGAAAACGTACTTGGAATGATCCCAACTATGAGTAAAAAAAAAGAGAGAAAGATGTGGTTGAGCATCATAGTGATATGTGGCCCGGGTATGTGCACTTATACTTGGAATGATCCCTACTATAAAAAAAATATGTTAAAGAATAAATATTGTTAGACCCCATAATACGGTGAAGTACTAAGACTACTAACTAGGGAATGTCATTTCATTATCAAGGTTATCCATAAATTTTTAACCAAGTCAAGTTTATCCTATTTTCAAATTGAACTACTAACTCATGTGTATGCTAAATCGAAGCTTAGCCTATTCTTATCCTTTCCACTAAATGCTGAGGTTCAATGAGAAAAATTGCATGGGAGTAAATTACTTTTAAGAAAAGCACGCACCGCACTAAGTTACTTATTTGAGCATTATCTTCTATCTAACTAATGAATTTGTGAATTTTGAGCTCTTGTTGATTTCTAAGCCTATCAGTTAAGTAAAGTGAATTTCTGGAGTAAGCTTTGATTAAGTTATTTTACAAGAAGGATCATTTGAATTTGCATCTTGATAGTATATCTTCATCCAATCCATTGATTTGAATTATCTTTGCTAGGGACTAGCAAAAGTTCAAGTGTGGAGGTGTGATAACTTCTCAATTGAAGTTATCTAGTCCCCTAGTTTTACATAATCGTTGTGATAAATGAGAAGAAATGACTTAAATTAGTATAAATGTCCATAAATTAATAGTCATGTTATTCACGCTTAATTAACATATTTTGATTATGTTTTTCTTATTAGAAATGACGTAAAAATCGAACCGGCAAAGTAAGTGCAGGAATGTATTTTGGCTGTGCAGTTTGTACAGAAAACCTGAAGCAGTTGTTGTAACAAGTCTGGGCGTTTTCAAATTCGAATTTCGAATTTTGCGCCAAAACTAAATATGAAAGAAGGCATCTATTGGAAAGTGGCTGCTCGTTGTAAGGGGGGATTTTCATTCCTAAAGGGCACGAAATTGGAGGGAGAAAAAGGAAGACATGGAGCCATCTCTTGGAGAAGAAGAAGAGAAGAACGGCTAGGGTTTGGAGGCACTTGCGAGAAGGAAGAAGGGTCTAAGCGAGATCTACACGCATATTCCTGCAGCATTAAAATCATTAAGCATGTTTAGTAAGACTTTCTTTGTTGTGTGGTTTCATTCCTTTAGCATGAACTAATTTCATAAGTCTTGTATGTGAGAGTAACTTGTGTTGTTGTTATGTTTTGATGTTAAACTTCCCTCTATGAATGGTTGAAAACTATTTTCTTGGATCTATATTTATTTCATGGAATGTTTGGATAAGTGTTCTTCTTCTAGATTGCGTAACAAGATTCAAGAGAGGAGTTACGTTGTTTAGGGTTGAATCCTCTCTTTTGTGCGGCGAGATTCGAGAGATGAGTCGTACAAATCTTTAACCAAAATTCCACTATCATACTTCGTCGCGAGATTCGAGAGAGGAGTGACGAAAGTGCAATATAGATTATGAGATAGCGTTGGAAAGAAAGAGATTTCATTTCTCGCTAGCGAACTTGAGTTGTTGTGTATGTTATTCTCATTTCATCTAAGTTAGAGATAACTAGAGAAATTAGGGTAAATGGATTTCGGAGATCGAGAGATAAAGAAATCTACTTTCAACTCGCCGCAGGATAGTAATTAAGCATTCATGAGGGTTTACTCTTAGAACTCATCACAACAAACAAGTGAAATCACATACGAGACTATTTCTCCAACTTGATAAAGTCTCTTAGTAAGTGTATTAGTTTTAATTTTTTATCTTTAATTTTCTTAATCTAAATTCACCTTGATCATCTCACTTGGATTCACGGAAGGGTAAGGCTAGTAATTACGAGCACTAACGTTGCACTTCCTCTAGGAACGATAACTCAACTCATCATTTTATTACTTGATTCGACACGTGCACTTGCGTGATTACGTAGATCCATTTTGGCCGTATCAATTAGTTTCAACACAACGCATTAACACTTTCTCCAAACAAGCCAAATGCATCAAAAGAATTACGAGATAGAGAAGTCACCATGAAAATTTCAATACCATGCATGGTCCATAATATCCGAGAGAAATGGCAATCATGCACGCTGAAATTTGGCGGTGCATTACATAGACCGAAATGACATCCTTTTAAATCAAAAGCCCCATAAGGACATGTGAATGTGGTCTCTCCTGATCCTCTGGGCTACCGTAAATCGATTATATCCTGAATAGCTATCGAGAAAACAGAAAAAATTATTCTCCGCTAGCTTATCTAGCACTTGATCAATGAAAGGCAAGGAGAAATGATACTTTTGAGTGGCCTTATTCAGCTTTCGATAATCCATACAGATACGACACCCGGTAATCGTTCTAGTTGATACTAGCTCATCCTTCTCATTTTGTACTACCGTCATCCCTCCTTTTTTGGGCACACATTGCACCGGCGATACCCACGAACTATCCGAGAAGAGATAGATGATCCAGACATCTAACCATTTAATAATCTCCTTCTTCACCACTTCTTTCATTGGTGGATTGAGATGATGCTGGGGTTCGATCGATCCCGTAAAAGATTCTTCCAAAAGAATCTTGTGCATATATAGTGAGGGGCTAATCCCTCGGATATCCGCTATGGTCCACTCTATGGCCGTTTTAAATTGAGTTAGCAATTCCAAAAGCTTTTGATATTGATCAGTTGATAATTTAGAATTGATAATAACCGGAAATGTGTTATCTTTACCTAAGTATGCGTACATGAGGTGGTCTGGGAGAGGCTTCAATTCAAGAGTCAGCAGATTAATAATAGAGGGATTGTCCGCCAACACCTTATCCGACATCTCAAAAGGTTCTGGTCTCCTAACGAAAATAGATTGTGACTCAAATACCTCTAGGAAATCACAAATTTCTTCATCATCATCCGAAGTCTCCTCATGTATCAAAAATCGGGTCAACACGTCATCTTGCATAGTGGATTCAATATTCAGATTATAGTCCTGAAGTGAAATTTGATTTACCACCTCCATATGATCTTCTTGACCTCGAGGGAATTTCATAGCTTCAAGTACATTAAAGGTGATTTGTTCGTCGTTAACTCTCATGGTCAACTCCCCCTTCTGTATGTCTAGTAATGTCCGACCGGTGGCGAGGAAAGGTCTCCCTACTATAATGTGAACCTCCCTATCCTCTTCCATATCTAAGATAATAAAGTCCGCTGGAAAATAAACTTGTCTACCTTAACTAGGACATCTTCAACTATCCTTTTGGGAACGCAGGGTTCTATCGGCTAGTTGCAAGGTGATGGAGGTCTTGGAGATTTCTCCTAAACAAGCTTTTTTTATATCAAAAAAATGGCATCAGATTGATGCTCGCACCTAAATCACATAGAGCCTTACCCTCGAATTGGTAACCTATAGAGCACGGTATGGTGAAACTCCCCGCATCTTCAATTAGCGGGAGTTTCTTCTGGAGTATAGCACTGCACTTTGCTTGAGTGCCACCATCTCATGCGTTCCAAATTTCCGCTTTTTAGATAAGATGTCCTTCATAAACTTCGCGTAGCTTGGCATTTGCTCCAAAACCTCCGCGAAAGGGATGCTGATTTGCAGTTTTTAAATATTTCAACAAATTTTGGAAATTGTTGATTGAGTTTTCTCTTCTTTAACCGCTGTGGAAATGGCAGTGGTGGATAGATTTTTATATTAACGTTCTTCTTTTTATCTTCAGTGACAGGTTCTCTCTTAGTCTCTCCATATGCTTCTTTTACTTCTTCATTTCTCTTATCCTTTCCTTTTAACTCGTTGTTCGCGGCATTAGAGCCAACAATATCCAACTCTTTTTCCTCACCAACTTGGATCTCAATCTCATTTACAGTCCCACCCACTAACTCCTTACCACTCCGTAGAGTGACAGCTTTGCAGTGAGGATTATCTCCCTTCGGATTTGGTGTTGTATCCGTAGGTAGCGAACCTTGGGGTCTAAGACTTAAAGCATTAGCAATTTGTCCCAACTGAGTTTCAATTACACGCAAAGAGCCCTCTAGACTAGAAATGCGAGTATCCATCTTCTACATGGATTCAAGGAGTAACTCATCCGATAATTTTCTAGATGACCCCTGTTGATTATAATTATTATTCTGTGGTGGATGAGGGTTTGAGTTGAATCCGGGTGGGTGTGCCAAACTCGAATTATTCTTCCATGAAAAATTAGGGTGATTTCACAAATCCGGATTGTAATGAGTTAGAATTGCATTATGATTATTATGATTCATGTATCTTGGTTGACCACCTATATAGTTGACCTCCTCGTTACTACTAATGAGTTGTTCCACCGTGAGTGAAGGATTCATATTAATCGGAGGAGCAACTATACTATTAACTTGGGGGTTCATTTGAGCTTGATTTTGATATAAGGTTAAGGCATCTAACCGCTTATTCATCGGGTTGAATTGTGCAGTCATTTATGCAGCGAAAGAAGTGAGTTGGTCAACTTGGTGTACACCTCCCATAGATGAAGAACCTTGACGCTCAAATGAATGATAATTATTGGATGACAGATCCTCTAAGATTTCATACGCATCCTCGGGGTATTTATTCATAAGAGATCCTCCTGCAGCTCCATCTACTTGGATCATGGTAGACGTCTGGAGACCATTATAAAAGGTCCATACCTGTTGGTGTATGGCTAGGCCATGGTGTGGGCACTTATGCAGTAGTTCCTTAAACCTTTCTCATGCGTCATAGAGTGTCTCTCCGTTCCCTTGCATGAATGTAGATATGTCTCTCTTAAATTTTGCAGTTTTCGATGGAGGAAAATATTTAGCTAAGAATTTCTCTATCAAAATTACCCAAGTAGTGATGGAACCGTTGGGCAGAGAATTCAACCAATTCTTTGCTTTTTCTTCCAAAGAAAATGAGAATAACCTAAGTTTTATAGCCTCCTCAGATGCGCCATTGATTTTGAAAGTGTCGCATATTTTGATGAAGGTCCTTAAGTGAGAATTAGGGTCTTCATGGTTATGGCCACAAAATTTATTGTGTTGAACGAGTTGCATTGTCATAGAATCTATTTTGAAGTTGTTCGCTTCAATTGCGGGTCTAGTAATACTAAATTGTAATCCTCCTTGTAAGGGCATGTTATAGTCGCGACACGTTCTTCTTTGTTCAACTGGATGACCGTTTTGATCTACTTGGCCTCCTAAATCCTGACCTTCTCGGTGATTTTCATTTTCCACGTTTTGGTTATTGTGATCCATTGTTAAAGAGTTATTATGTCCTATACGAACCACACTCCTATTCTGTCTACACGTCCGTTCGATTTCTAGGTTTAAAGGCAATAGTTCTGGTGATCGATAACGGGACATGCACTAAAGAGAAAGCCAATATAAAAGTAAAAGGAAACAATCAAAAGAAAACCAAACAATGTTACAAACTTGAACTCTAAATACTTAAGGTTCACTAATATCGCAAGAAAGAAACACTAAATACGTCGCACCTCCCCGGCAACGGTGCCAAAAACTTGATATGCCTAAAACAAGTGTGCGTATTACATGCAAGTGCACATGCCGGTTCAAGTAATAAAGAGTGAATATAGATCGTTTTCACGGAGAGGTGGTGAATTCGGTGTTTGCAATTACTAGTTAGACCCTTTCTCTAAAGTCAAGTGAAACAAGATGATGGTTTTGATTTTATTAAGAAATACAAAGAGAACTTCTAATTAAAACAAACTACGGATCTTAGAAAAAATATTTGTGCTACCAGTTACGAGAGGTAATCTTGTAACGTGATTTCCTAAGTCCAGTGTGATGAACTTATAAATGTGACATTGTGAAAATGTGTGATGAAATGCCTTACAATGATTTTAAAATAGAGATCTGTATCTCTCGATATCGGAAATCCATAGCCCACCATTTCCCCTTGGGTGAAATAGGAAACCGAATGAAGAACGAAAATCAAAGTTGCTAATATCAAGAGGAAATCTCTTTCTCTCTTCAAATACTATATCGAATCTATGATGCACACACGCAATTCCTCTCTCGATTTATGAGGCATAGTAAAAATATGAAACTTTGGCCACAAGTTTCATAATATAAGATCATAAACTCAATAAAAACATTCATCAAATATTCACAAAGATAAAATTAGAGAATGGTCATCACACCCAACTTAGTACTTTCACAATACAAGATTAGAGGAATTAGTTCATAGCGATAGAAGAATACCGCGAAACGATTGGAGAGATCTTATAATACATGATGGATTTAACGATTTAACGTTGCAGGATTCCCCTTCCGAAGTCGATCACTCGATCAGCCCGAGGATCCGTCGTCTTCCTTGCTCTAGCCGCCTTCTTCAATGGAGGATTTTCATAAACCCTAGATGAAGAGCTTTTGATTTCCTCCTATCCTCTCTCTTCGAATGTCTTGGAATGACTCCATATTCCTCCATAATTAGCCAAAAAAACGTTCAACCCTTTTCCCAAATGATGCATCTTTCCAAAATTGCAAATGACGCAGTTTTTTTGAAATTTGAAATTTGAAATTCGTTCAGACGTTGCAACCTGCTTTCCAGCGCGTTGTGACCTACTTTCCTGGTTTTTATATTTGGGCAGATTTCTTTCTCCAAACATATTTCTTTGACATTTCTTGCAATAACATCATGAAAAAAAGACTTGATTAGCCACAAAATAAATAAATATGAATTTACTTTCATTTCCATTTTATTTAAAATTATTTAAGCATTTTATAACGAATATTTTAGTCTAGAATTGGGCTGGATAACTTTTTTTTGAGAAGTTATCAATAATCATGACCATCAATTACTTCACAATTTGTGTTACAGAACAAAATCCATCCTGCTCGTCGACATTAGCGTCCTAAGCGCATGCATCCAGACCTTCGACCCCAAAAAAACAAAGTGCTACTTCGAGAAAACCTCGACTTGGTTTTTGATGTGCGAGAAGCAACAACTCGACACGTCGTAGCCTGTACAAGGTGTGTAGCCCACTACTATGACAGAAGGGTAAAGCCAAGTCCGATCAACATTGAAGACCTTGTCCTGTGTAATGTGGAGGTGGTCGACAAGCATGGGGGGAACGACCTGTGGGCACGGTAGGGCACGTGCCCGACCGATTTTATCGCTAAATTAGGTTTTTTCTTCGATCCCCTCGCCGCTACCCGCTCCGGCTCCCGATCCCGTCGCTAAACCTAGCAGGCTCCCGATCCCTCCCCGCTACCTGCTCCGACTTTGATTTCAGCTTGGGAAACTATCAGTAGGGCTGGGCTGGTCGTGCGCTGCTCAGCATAAGCGAACACCGTGTGGTTTCTTGTCCTTCTCTAATGTTAGTTCTTCTCCTCTCCTCCCATTTCTTCTTTATTTTGGATTCTGGTAGATGACTTAAATGTTGCTTGAATTTGACTTGAAATGAAAGATGAAATCAGGTTAGGGTTTCTCCCTCTACTTTTTTTTCTTCTTCTTCTTCTTCACTTTCTAGATCAGGGCTCCTCTAAATTAACCGGTTGTGTTTAACAATATGGATTTGGGAATTATTTGGTGGATTATGGAAATCAGATTCTTTTTTTTTCTATTTCTTCCAACTCTCTCTCTCTCTTTTCCACTTTCTGGATGCTTGATTTCAGTAGAGATGGGGTTAGGATTTGAGCACAGAAGTTTTATTTTAATTTTCTTTGCTGCAATCGGATTATAAAGGCTTATGGTCATATTGCTTTTGAGGTTCAATTAGTTTTGTTCCTTGTTAGATTTATGTTGTTCTTCATGTTAGATCTTTGATAGAGAGTTGTGGTGGCAAATGCACCCGATTGAGTTTTATGGAATCTGAAGGCTTTGTGATTATATGAACTAAACTATAAGTTCTTAAAACTGATATTGTTTTTGAAGTGACATGATGAATATTGGGCTTTGATACTAAATGGCTAATGTGGGGATTTGATTCACTAATTTAGAAATAGTTGCATAATGGATATTGGCTTTGGATAGTCGACTGTATTTTTGGTTGCCCCCAAACCCCCGCTCAGGGTGCGCTGTCCCTCGAACCCCCCGAATTGACAATATTTAGATTGTGCCCGTGCGACTTCAAAATCCTAGTTCCGCCACTGCTGACAAGGGTCCCCAGAAATACAACCTTTCGCTAGTATGGGAAGGTCTGTTTGTTGTCACGATATTTGTCAAAACCGGGACATACAAACTCAGAACGACAAAAGGAAAGAATCTTTATCAAACCTGGAACACCCAGAACCGGGGACGATTTTATGAGAAATCTCCTTTACATGCATTATTAAGAAATTATATTTAACTCTAGCACCAATCCGCTCTTCCGGGCGAACTCCAGCACCAGTCCGCTCAAACTGGTGAACTCCGACACCAGTCCGCTCTAACCGGCGAACTCCGTGGCTACCACCTGTCGCGCCACCAGAGCTAGACCAAAGCACCTGCCATGCCGATCTCCCGAGCTCCAGTCCAGTTCGCATCTTGCCAGACTCCATGGATAGTGAAGCTATCCTCCCGGTGTAATGACCCGGGATTTGGCCCATAGCCCCCCATGGCATCGCTATCGGGCTGCAGCCCAAGCACCACAACCCCTCTCATCCTACTGGCGAGTTGTTGGTGGTCACAGCCTCCCTTTGATGAGCGAACTCGACTGTTAAGCTGGGCCGTACGGGGACTTCCCAGGAGATCACCCATCCCAGTACTACTCTCGCCTAAGCACGCTTAACTATAGAGTTCCTTCAATTCTCATCATCAATTGATCTGGAACTCCATAGTTAAGCGTGTTTGGGCGTGAGTAGTACTGAGATGGGTGATATCCTGGGATGTCCCTGTACGACCCAGCTTAACAATCGAGTTCGCTCATCAAAGGGAGGTTGTGGCAACCAACAACCCGCCAGTGGGCTGGAGAGGGGTTGGGGTGCTTGGGCTACAACCTGGTAGCGATGTCATGGGGGGCTATGAGCCAAATCCCGGGTCGTTACAATAAAAGTGCATGTTTTATTGTAAGGCCCCTAGCCGATCTAACGTGACAGTGTCACAGCTCCGCACTAAGCGACCCTACCGGGCTGTAGCCCAAGCACCCCAACTCTCTCCATCCACAGGCGGGTTGTTGAGGTCAGGGATTGAACCCGAGACATCCTTGATAAGGACTTTTCAAAGCACTCCTCATCACCAACTAAGCTTCATTGTAACATTCCCGCGCCCCAACGTGTACTCTAATTTCCACATGGTCTGGTTCCAGCGCAAGCACCCCAACCCCTCTCCCTCCACAGGCGGGTTGTTGGTGGCCACAGCCTCCCTTTGATGAGGTAAACTCGATAGCCAAGTCTGCACTACGGGGACTTCCTAGGAGGTCGCCCATCCCAGTACTACTCTAGCCCAAACACGCTTAACTATGGAGTTCTTTCAACTCTCATCACCAATTGAGCCGCAGCTCAATTGGTGATGATAAGTGAAGGAACTCCATAGTTAAGCGTGCATGGGAAAGAGTAGTACTGGGATGGGTGACCTCCTGGGAAGTCCCCGTATGCCCCAGCTTAATTGTCGAGTATGCTCATCAAAGGGAGGATGTGGCCACCAAAACCCGCCAAAGTTGGGAGAGGGGTGGGGGGGGGTGCTTGCGCTGCAGCCCATGTAGCGTCGCGTAGAGCAGAGCTGTGACATCGTCACGATGGATTGACTAGGGACATTACAATAAAAAAGTGCACTTTTATTAAAACGACCCGTGATTTGACCCATAGCCCCCTATGACATCGCTACCGGGTGCTGAGCCAAGCACCCCAACCCCTCTCTCCAACCACAGGCGTGTTGTTGGTGGCCACAGCCTCCCTTTGATGGGGCAAACTCGATAGTCAAGCGCGCACCACAGGGACTTCCCAGGAGGTCACCCATCCCAGAATTTCTCCGAGCCCGAGCACGATTAACTATCGAGTTCTTTCAACTCTCATCACCAATTGAGCAACACGCTGGAGAACTTCTGGGATGGGTGATCTCCTGGGAAGTCCTCGTGGTGCGCGCTTGACTATCGAGTTTGCCCCATCAAAGGGAGGCTATGGCCACCAACAACCCGCCTGTGGATGGAGAGGGATTGGGGTGCTTGGGCTGCAGCCCGGTAGCGATGCCATGGGGGGCTATGGGCCAAATCCCGAGTCGTTACACCCGGTTACCTTCTGGAAACAAACCTCCTACTTAGCATAAGCCGGCCTAGCTGACCGCCACCTCTGTTCGCACAGACCGCGCGAACAGACCGCTCAGACCTCCAAGGAACAAGCCGACTGCAGCAGCCCTGCTGACCTGGCTAACCGCTAGTCCTGTCCGCATTGATCGCGCGGACAGGTCACCCAAGTTTCCCAATCCTCCACTTTCAGTTCAAAAATTTCAACACCTCCTTCTGTCACAATCTACTTCAACAAAATGATAAATTCTATTTTTAACCGACTACATGATATCAATAAATGTTGAAACCTTATCTAGTCTCAGAGAGAGTTCCAACTCAAGGTAGTAGTTTGCACTTACTTATCCTGAACTGAATTTATGGCCAATGACTTTGAACTAGGAACAGACTCTGAGCTGCAGTGAGGAGGTCCCGCCACACACCTAGAAGTTCTGAAAGAGCTTCTCCTCCCAAGCCAAAGTTGAGTTGGGTACCTTGGAGGGCTCTTAAACCCAACCAAATCAAACCAGAGGAGGAATAAAACCAAAGACCGATCCCCCCCCCCAAAGGTGCCCTTAAGGGTCTATTTATAGTTTTTTCAAGTCCGGCATGTCAATAGCACAATCCCGCATTTTGGCTTTACTAAACGCAGCTCAAATTGGTCTATCAATAGCGAAACTCAGCTATTTGAAGGGGCTATTAGCAGACCAAGAAGGACATTCTGGTAAAAACAATGTTGGGCGAGTGATTTATGCGGCTACCACTCGCCTGGGGTGGCGAGTTCCTGATGAGGCTGGCACTCGCTACCATCCTGGGGCTGAGGGCGAGTGCGGGCCTGGTTACCCCACTCGCCTATCCCTTAGCAAGATCCTGGGGTGAATGTGGGCATGTGCGCCCCAGTCACCCCCTGTAACTGATGTCCTGACCCCATGTGAGCTGAGGAATTCCTTCCCCACTCGCACATCCGACTCGCCTTAGCCTAAAACTGCTCTCTTTGCATTGGTTTTCTTCTGAGGGACCCACTCGGTGAACACAGTGTTGTACAATAATAGCTTGAGCATTGCATTCCAGAGGCAAGAAGAACCATATGACTTTCATGTGTGTTGTAGACATACCGGCCTACATTCTAACGTTTTGCTTATATTAATCCTGGAATTTTCAATTAAGCTTCATAAGAAAGAAATACATACCATTGCAAAAATAAAATGTGCTTTATCAATAAAAAAAATACTCTTTCATGTTCCATTGTTTTTTATGAAGCATTGTGATAAGGATCAACTGAGCCTCATTTGGCACGGTGGTGGTGATCATGAACGCATGAGTTAAATCGTCATTCGTTAAGAATCGCCTTACAAACAACATCCGTTTGAACATAAAAGTGGATGAAGTTACTTAGGTGGGCGTCAACGAATGACAGTTTAAACCCCATGTTCATGTCTGCCACCACCATGCCAAACGGAGTCTGAGTCACACTGAGCACACCTATCAAGCCCTGTTCATCGTCGATTCATGCAGCCGACAATCTCAGAGTCACCATCTGAATGATCAAAATTCATGAATGCAATCGGATTGTTTACTCATATTTTTATGTATTTTTCTTTCATTTGTTTCAGTTGGATCTTGTGGTTTTAACTCAATGTTGTGATTGGGTTATATGCACCCTCCATTAATTGCATCCAACCTAAGGCTTCATTTGTTTCGCCGGTGGCGGGTCGATTCGGCGGATGGAAACAGAGTGTTCGAAACGGAGGGGGGAGGTGGCTGCTCCAAACGGAGCTTTTTGGGGCGTTTCTCAAGGCGAGCGGGTGGAAACGGAGCAAACGACGCCGGAGGTTCATTTGTTTACCCTCCTTCCGGCGGCGTTTGCCCAAAACGGAGCAGCGAAACGCCGAAATAAATAGAGCCTAAGTCTTTTTTCTTTAAATACAATTAGGTAATTTAGTGTATTGGTGATTTTCTAGCTGAAATTAATAAGTGAGGTTGGACGTTCACAAATGATGGTTCATAACCACCACTTTCACAACCGATACCGCCATGTCAAACGGAGCGTAAATCTCTTCATTCAAATCATAATATTAACCTTAGCTAATCAACATATTTTCTCATTTCTAAGGCCATATTTTCTCACCATTGTCTCCGTGCTCCCCTTACCCCGCATTATATATCTGTCTAAAACCTGCCCTGTCATTGTTGAGAGCAAGAGAACATGACTCTTTTCGAACAACGCTCTTCTTTGGTGGATCAAATGCAATCAGATGCATCTACAACTTTCGTGCTGAACACTTTTTCTGAAATTGTGCAAGGCGTATTTCTGAAAGACGCAAAATCTGGGCATATTTTCAAAGTACGTCTTGTACATGCATTTTTAGGTAATGTGATCAACACGAAAGTTGTAGATCTCGACGAGATCAACAACTTTTGTGTTGAGCACTTTTCCTAAAATTGCATGTGCAAGACGTATTTCAAAAAAGCGCAAAAAGTTATGATATTTTGAGGTGCGACTAGCCAATAACGGGTTGTGGTTAACAGTTGCCAAAATCTATTATGATTAGATTTATTCAAGAATTCATAAACAACAATTTCATCCATCGATCCGATTCAAATCCAAAACAATAGCTCATGCTTGTTTATCATATTCAGGTCTAATGATCTAACATATTCATAATCTTATTTATCTGATTCAATATGAGATTGCAATTCAGTTGAAATCTCATTACTAAATTTTGTTTGCATATAAACTTGTATTGAAGCTTGTGTTTTTGCATTAAAGTTGTGATATATATATATATATATATTAATATATATATATATATATATATATATTATATATTTATATATATATATATATATATAGTATATTATATATATATATATTAATATATATATATATATATTTATATATATTTATATGCATATATATTACATACTTGCACCCAAAAAACTTCGGCAATGGATCAAATCACTCGTTTTTTTTTCAATTTCTAAATTTTTCACATTAAAATATTAGACGATGATTCCATCTCTATACTCTATACTCATGTGAATGCTATAATCATACAACGAAGTTTTAGTTTTGTTACTTGATGCTTGGGCTGAGTCAGAATCCTAATTCCATCACTATAGTCTTTGTGGGTGACATATTTGCGTCTCTTCCCCATAGTTCTTTCATTTATCTTGACTCATGGTAGAGCTATTCAATTGCCAAGAGTCATATGTAAGATGATAAAGTACAAAATAATTGCAATAGCGAAGAGTCCTATGTTACATAATAAAAAATAATAGCAATTGCTCACCACTAATAATGTAAAATAATATCTTTGAATGTGGATGTTTATATTGAATTACATCCATAAAAACCTCTACAAACAGTGGGAAAGAAGTGAGGGAGAAGGTATGGAGAAGAAGAAAATGATCGTGTTGATGAAGAGAGTCCAGTTTCTCTTCATAGTTTTCATTGTCTTAATGTTGAGGGATTCTGGTTGTTGCCCAACATGGAGATGCTGCGCTCTTTCCAGGTGTCAATTTCCTGTCTGCCTTGCGAACAAATGTTGCAGTTCTAAATAAGGAGCTCTATTGTCAATTTCATTTGATCATCAAATAATGCTAAGAGTTAATTTCTTAATTTTCTCATCTGAATATTAATGGACTGCCCTAGAATTCGAGTTGGAGGTCATTTTCTTTAAAATTAGATCTCCAGTTTTAATTTATATGCTCTATTTTTGTTCTTAGATGTTCTTGTTCCTCTACTGCCGCGAAACTTTCAGTTATAAATGTTTCCTGTTGTCTATCATAGCACTTTCAATCTTTATATCTGGCTTTAGATATCCATTTGGATTTTCCAGTATACCTACCTTATGAGTTAAGATCACATATATAATATCACAACTTTTGGCTCAGTATGGCGCGGTATTTTTGCACCGGTGAGTTAATTTGGGCAAAAACGCCACCATCATAGAATGCATGTTTGGCATGACAATCATCAAGAAAAGAAAACTATTTTTAAACCTCGAAATGGACGGAGTTTCTTAGGCGATGTTGGGCGTTTACGATTGATGGTTTAAATTGGAACGAATCGAACAACATAACCAAACCTAATCAAACCGTATGGTTCGGTTTGATTTTAGTAGCCTACGGTTCGCTCACGATTCCATTTCGAAAAGAACCGAGTGGTTATGTTTGGTTTACGGGTTGAAATGTCAAACCAAATCGAGTCGAACCAAAACAAACTGTATTAGCTTTGTTGTGGGTCACCCGGATTTCCACCGGTCCAGAAAATCGGATCTCCTTAGCACGGAGTTGGATCGGGAGCGCAAACAATCAATGAGAATCCAACAACAATAACAGAAGGCTTTTTTACCGTGGAAAATCTGGAAAGTGAGAAAATCACGTGGTCGGATCTGTGTTTGACCAAAATACACTATTTAGCTTTGAGTTTACAAGTATTAGAAGTCTCCTCGGAGGGTGACAAGTCACCTCTCCGTAACAAGCTTTGAATACAGAAGAGCATAAAATAAACTATATTTGTGAAGCTTGGATGAGTGAGTCGATAAAGCTTGAATTGGAGCGTCAACGAAGCTTTGGATTGGAGCGTCCGCAAAGCTTGGATTGGAGCGTCAACAAAACTTGAAGTGTCCGCACGCGAGCACCCGCGGGAGCGCTTTCCAGCGCCCTCTCCCGATCTCACAAAAGCGTCTAAGTGAGCTTTGGGCGTTGTGCACGCTAGAGAGGAAGCAGGGCAAGTTCCAAGCAGAAAAAAACGATCTAAGTCTCATGTTCTTGCCAAAAAATATCACAGCTCTCTTTAATATACGCAGTTGTCTGTCTTCAAATGAAGGCCTGAGGGAATTTTTATAGTTTTACGAAGAGACGTGTTGGTAATTGAGTCGGGCTGGATCATGAGTTAGTGAATGACATTGTTCTGTTCCTGTCACCTGTATCATCTATTTTCATGAAAAGACGGGTGTGCCCCTAAGGGCAGTCAGGGCAAGATGCCTGGTCGTGGCGACGACTGAAGGCGGCGGAGGCGGACGGCAGCGATGACATCCGTCGATTTGCGTCGACCTTGTGCGCACGGGGCGCGCACTAGAGCGTGCGCAGGCCAACCGTTCGCGCGGGCTGGCCTCCCGCGCGAGCGTGCTACCCGTGCGCTCGCGCTACTCGTGCGGGCGCGTGCCCGTTGCTCATGTGTGCTATGTGCAGCGGTCGGCTTCACTCCCCTTTCGGTGTGTTTCTGGGCCTTTGAGGCAAGCGCGGCTCGCTCGGCCGGGTTGGCTCGCCTCCGAGTTTTTGGTCGAAATCTTCTCAATTGGACTTAGAAAATTCAGGATGAACTCCATCAAGCTTTCATAAAATATTAATATATTGTCAATATAATTATGTCTTCACTCTTGTTACAACTGTTGAATTCTGTGAAGTGAAAGTGGGTGAATGGAAGGCTTGGGAAACCTATCCGCGCGGCCTACGCGGACAGGGTTGGCGGACTGCTAGGTCGGCAGGGATGTTGCAGGCGGTTTGCTCTGTGGCGGCCTGGGCGGTCTGTTCGCGCGGACTGCGCGGACAGCAGCAGCGGTCTAACAGGCCAGTGTATGCTCAGCAGGCGGATGACTCCCAGAAAGTAACCGGGCGGATAGGAATGCTATCAGCAGAGTCCGGCATAAAGCGGACTGACGAACTGGAGCTCGGCAGACCGGTTTGGCAGCTGCCTTGGTCTTGCTCTAGTGAAGCGGCAAGTGGAAGCCGCGGAGAGCGCCGGTCAGCGCGGACAGAAACTGGAGGTCGCCCGGTATGGCGGGCTAGATCCAGTGTCCGCCAGTAAGTGCGGACTGGCCCTTGCGGCCAGTGGGCTGGACTAGGTGGGAATTGAACCAAGTCCAGGAGGCTCAGTCCGGGGAGATCGCGCAGTGGAGCGCGGGCTGGTTTCTCAGTCCGCCAAGCTTAGTAGAAGTGCTGTGCCTTGTTTGCTAGCTTGGGGATATGCGGACTGGAGGATTGCTTGTGCAGGAGCGTGCGGACTGGAGCCAGAGTCCGCTGAGTCCGGTTGAGCCTTGTGATGAGGTTATGGACTCAGGGAAGCGGACTGGAGTTCGCTGTGTACGCGGACTGGATCTGTGTGTCCGCTGAGTCCGGCAATGCCTTGGTGATTAGGCAATGGACTTGGGATATGCGGACGAAAGCCGGGTGTCCGCTGAGTCCGGCAGGCGTCTTGATGGCGAGGCTGCGGGCTCGGGTTTTGCGGGCTGATGCCTTGTCCGCAGAATGGCGGACACGCTGTTGTGGAGTCCGGCTGTTGTCCTGGCTGGTATCTGGCGGCAAGGCGGACTGATATTGGAGTCCGGCCTTGGAGAAGCTGGGGCGGACTGGCTATCTGCACAGGAGCGGCGAACTGGAGTGTGTGTCCGCGGGCTGGCGGACACACTATGTTCTTGTCGGCGGGTTGTGGCGGTGATCCTATCGGAAGGGCGTGACCATACTCATCGTCGTGCCTATAATAGGACCCATGTCACATCAGGAGTAAGAGACCTAGACCCGAAGTAAGTGAAACGTAATTGAGCTCGCGTAAGTTGTTGCGGTCTGGACTTTGTGTCCGCGCGCGATTGAGAGTTGACCCGGTTGTGCTGTGCAGTTGTGCGGATAGCACTGGAAAGCCAGGACTTGGCGCTGATTGCGGTCAGGGACAGTGCGGACTCTGCGGTTAAGCAACAGGCGGTAAACAGCAGGTCGCGGATAGCGACCAGGCGGTCTTATCTTTGGCAACTGGTTCGGGGTTCAGGAAGTCGCCTGCTTCAGGCGGACTGTTTCCATTCGGTGACGCAGCTTGTGCGTCCTGGCGCTTGCAGACCGGCGGTGAAGAACTAAGCATTGGAATAAGGGTGAGTCCGCGCGGCTTGGGTTGCGGTCTGACGACCTGGCGGACTGAGCGGACTCCACAACAGTAGGTCGGCGGCTTGTTGAGTTTAGGTCCGCGCCGGCCTGTTTTTTGTTCTTGTCTTGTAACTGTCTCTGCGTTCCCCCGGTGTGGGTTTTGGTGAAGCATGTCTCGCCATGTAGTCTCGTCTTGTAAAGAAGGTTGCTCTTGATCAATAAAGAAGCTTGTGCGGCATGTGTTGCTGTTGTTACGGCTTGTTGAGATAATCTCTGCTAACTCCACGATCCGGGAAAACTTTCAACATTATAAGTGGGCGTATTCTTCGGTTTGTTGAGTTTTCAGCAGGGTATCCAACGGGGCGTCTGCGGTTTGTTGAATTTTAACATGGTATCAGAGCGAGGTTGTTGGAGTGTCAAGCAGTGCTCAATGGATAGTAGTTGCTCTTTTGTAGAGGAAACCAGTGGTAGAACCATGACAGTGGAGGATGCAAGTTGTCTTGGTATGATCTTCTTACAGAGACGAACTGTGAACAGTTGAAGTCCTGTATGAAGAGCTTTCTTCTTGCGAGGACCTTTGGGAGGTTGTATGCGGAGCAAAGACAAGATAACTGCTGGCAATGCTGAGGCGATGAGAGCTTGGAAGGAGGCAAATGCGAAAGCGAAGTCTATTCTCAAGCAGGTAATCTCATCGGAGCTCTGGACCACATCAGTGGATGTCGGTCAGTGGCGGAGGTCTGGACTTCCCTTGATGGGTTGTTCAGAAGAAGGTGAAGGTTGCTGCAGAAGTGGTCCCTCTACTTCGTATCAGGAAGAAAGGAGTGTTTCTCCTAGCGTGATAGGAAGAGAAAGGAAGGACCAAGGTGCTATAAATGCAAGCAGCAAGGTCATCTTCGGAAGGAGTGCAAGGTTGTCTTTCTCTCGGCGAACGTAGCTCATGTAGGGAGGAAGGAGAAGAACGTAGTTGGGATTTCAACTAGTTCTGGAGCTGATCGGAGGATGTCAGTGATAGTGCAGCTATCTGGCATGAAAGACTGGGGCATGTAGGGATGGACAAGCTGAAAGCAATGGCGGAAAGAAGACTCGTAAGAGGCTTGCCTAGATTGTCATCCTATGGCGATGGTCGGGGGTGTGCGGATGTCCAGGAAAGTGGAGCCTATCGCTTCATGGTGACAAAGCACAATCCAGATGTTAAGCACCATTGGCGGTTTCCATTGTGCTCTGTGGGACCGACCGTCACGGCCAGTCTTGGAGGCAGCAGATTCATGCTGGTATTGGTTGATGACTATTCTAGGTATACTTGGTATACTTTATGAAGACGAAGTCCAACTTGGTACGCTTGTTTGTGGAGTTCAAGAAGCTTGTCGAAGGCCAGCTTGGCCGGAGGATCAAGGTGTTGAGGACAAGTATCGGTGGTGAGTTTGCCTCAACCGAGTTCTCACGCTTTTGCAGGAAGCAAGGGATCCATGGAGCTTTCTTGTGGACATACTTCACAACAAGGCAGTATTGCAGCTCGGATGGTCCGTTGGTTAACGGCAACCTGCAAGTGTTCTTCATAAAGAGTAAAGCATTCTGAAGGCTCTTTGGCGGAAGGGATGGCCTGTGCTGCTCATGTCATCAACCGGATGCCCTCTTAGTCCGATCATAGTGAAGACTCCTTATGATTGATGTTCGGAGTGAAGCCCTCAGTGAATCACCTTCGGGTGTTTGGATCTACCTGCTATTTACACTCTCCAGTGCTCTGAAAACAAAGCTAGCCTTTGTTGGGTATGATGAGCAGAAAGAAGATGGAGGTGTATGGATCCTGCGACGAAGAAACTCATAGTGTCGAAGACATTGTTTTCGATGAGTTGACGCCGTATTGGGTAGCTCTTATGTGGAGCTAGAGATAAGCAGGTTAGATGGTGGGCTGAAGGAGGCTGCTGCTAAGGAAGTGGAGTTGCCTGAGTCACCAGGTGCTCCAGGTTGTTCTAGCTCGGGAAAGGCGTCAGAGTCGGTAAGAAGGGGGAGCAAAGCTCCAGGAACTTCAGACTCGAAGGCGGAAGCTTCCAGTTCAGAAGAAGGGGGAGCGATGTTCCAGTAGTTCTTTCAAGAGGGGAGTCTTCTGGTTCAGGTAGCAGGGGGAGAGTTGCTCCAGGTGCTTCTGGTTCCAGTAAGGAGGCGTCTTGTTCAGGAAGCAAGGGGAGCATTGTTTCCGGGTTTGCCCGGAACGGAGCTGGTTCAATAGCAGCGGAGGTGGTTAGCCATGATCCGTTCTTCGGAGATCGAAGAGGATCAGTAAGCCACCAGCTCGATATAGCGAAGGGAATACGGCAGACTTGGTCTCGTGTTTCTTTGCTAGCCCTCAGGTCGAGCAAAGGACTTCTGGCTGTGATGACCTCACTCGAATCAAGGAGGTGGTTGACACCAAGGCTGAAGAGGTGACTTCTCTTAGAGGCAACGAGGCTTGGACTTCAGTGTCCAAGGAAGTTGGTGATACTCCTATGATGCAAGAGTGGAGGTTGAAGCTGAAGAAGGCAGAGGGAAGCATGACTCCTTTTGGAGATGCTGGAGGGCTCCCATGGTCCATGATATGTGGGCGAAGACTATGTCTTTGACATCTCTTCGTAGATGCTATCGGAAGGACCAGGTGCAAAGTTACGGGAGCTGCTGGAGTTATTCACCACTTCTCACTTCAAGGGGAGTGTTGAATTCTGGAAGTGAAAGTGGGTGAATGGAAGGCTTGAGAAACCTATCCGCGCGGCCTACGCGGATAGGGTTGGCGGACTGCTAGGTCGGCAGGGATGTTGCAGGCGGTTTGCTCTGTGGCGGCCTGGCGGTCTGTTCGCCGCGGACTGCGCGGACAGCAGCAGCGTCTGACAGGCCAGTGTATGCTCTGCAGGCGGATGACTCCCAGAAAGTAACCGTGCGGATAGGAATGCTATCCGCAGAGTCCGGCATAAAGCGGACTGACGAACTGGAGCTCGGCAGACCGGTTTGGCAGCTGCCTTGGTCTTGCTCTAGTGAAGCGGCAAGTGGAAGCCGCGGAGACGCCGGTCAGCGCGGACAGAAACTGGAGGTCGCCGGTATGGCGGGCTATATCCAGTGTCCGCCATTAAGTGCGGACTGGCCCTTGCGGCCAGTGGGCTGACTAGGTGGGAATTGAACCAAGTCCAGGAGGCTCAGTCCGGAGATCGCGCAGTGGAGCGCGGACTGGTTTCTCAGTCCGCCAAGCTTAGTAGAAGTGCTGTTGCCTTGTTTGCTAGCTTGGGGATATGCGGACTGGAGGATTGCTTGTGCAGGAGCGTGCGGACTGGAGCCAGAGTCCGCTGAGTCCGGTTGAGCCTTGTGATGAGGTTATGGACTCAGGGAAGCGGACTGGAGTTCGCTGTGTACGCGGACTGGATCTGTGTGTCCGCTGAGTCCGGCAATGCCTTGGTGATTAGGCAATGGACTTGGGATATGCGGACGAAAGCCGGGTGTCCGCTGAGTCCGGCAGGCGCTTGATGGCGAGGCTGCGGGCTCGGGTTTGCGGGCTGATGCCTTGTCCGCAGAATGGCGGACACGGCTGTTGTGGAGTCCGGCTATTGTCCTGGCTTGTCTCTGGCGGCAAGGCGGACTGGATATTGGAGTCCGGCCTTGGAGAAGCTGGGGCGGGCTGGCTATCTGCACAGGAGCGGCGAACTGGAATGTGTGTCCGCGGGCTGGCGGACACACTATGTTCTTGCTGCGGGTTGTGGCGGTGATCCTATCGGGAAGGGCGGTGACCATACTCATCGTCGTGCCTATAAATAGGACCCATGTCACATCAGGAGTAAGAGACCTAGACCGAAGTAAGTGAACAGTAATTGAGCTCGCGTAAGTTGTTGCGGTCTGGACTTTGTGTCCGCGCGGATTGAGAGTGACCCGGTTGTGCTGTGCAGTTTGTGCGGATAGCGCTGAAACCAGGATTTGGCGCTGATTGCGGTCAGGGACAGTGCGGACTCGCGGTTAAGCAACAGGCGGTAAACAGCAGGTCGCGGATAGCGACCGGGCGGTCCGTCTCTTTCTTTGGCAACTTGGTTCGGGGTTCAGGAAGTCGCCTGCTTCAGGCGGACTGTTCCATTCGGTGACGCAGCTTGTGCGGTCTGGCGGCTTGCAGACCGGCGGTAAAGAACTAAGCATTGGAATAAGGGGAGTCCGCGCGGCTTGGGTTGCGGTCTTTGCGACCTGGCGGACTGAGCGACTCCACAGCCGTAGTCGGCGGCTTGTTGAGTTTAGTCCGCGCGGCCTGTTTTTGTTCTTGTCTTTGTAACTGTCTCTGCTTCCCGGTGTTGGGTTTTGGTGAAATATGTCTCGCCATGTATGTCTCGTCTTGTAAAGAAGGTGCTCTTGATCAATAAAGAAGCTTGTGCTGCATGTGTTGCTGGTTGTTACTGCTTTGTTGAGATAATCTCTGCTAACTCCACGATCCGGGAAAACTTTCAACATTATAAGTGGGCGTATTCTCCTTTTCGGTTGTTGAGTTTTCAGCAGGGTATCCAAGGGGGGCGTCTGCGGTTTGTTGAATTTTAACAACAACTACATAAAAATGACTATTTTAGATAATAATCTAAAATGTCTCATTTTATTTCGCTATAAACCTATAATAAAATAAAAGATTTATTATTACTTTTAAGAATTGTGATTTTTTACTTTTCAGCTTCCACCTTTCCCATTAGGGTTCATTCGGCGCGCAGGTATTGACTTTATGGAATTGGCTTTGGTCAGAAAACCAATATTTGCAGGAATTGGTTTTGTGCAGAAAACCAATTCTGTTGTTCGGCTACAGGATAGAATTCAGCGAATAGAATTGGTATTGATATGTTAAAGCTGTTCGGCTGCACAATAGAATTGAATTTCTGAAATCAAAATTTTTAAAATTTAAACCAGCAAAGCTAACTAGTACTGATAATTAATGTTCAGAATTATAATTACGTTCTGTCGCATAAACATTGTCCATAATTCAAAATTCAAAAATAGATATGTGTCCGTCATCGATTTAAAAAAGCACAAATCTAGCGATCAAACTGCATTCGCAGTCATACGCCCTTCATGTCTTCAGGTAGCCGTACGCAGAATATGTCACGTTTGACATTATCATGACACAGTATATCCATCGCCTTGAGAAAATCACCCCGGTCTAAATCCGTCATCTGAGCTAGTGAGACATATATGTCATCAACATTGCTAGCCGACTTGCCAGGTAATACATATAAGAATTTCATATATGTCATCAACATTGCTCCAATGCATCACGTAATACACGAGAGTCAGATGTTGAGCCCACCCAACCAGGTAATACATATAAGAATTTCATGTTACTATCACATACACCAAGCACCTTTGTGGTGATTGCATGTTTACGGTTTTGATATCTGCCTTGATCTTCAATGGGCACAGTTACGTCAATATGTGTACCGTCTAATAAACCAATGCTATCTGTGAACCATCTAGATTTGTGTTGTTGTCTGTTTTCAGGCAATTGGATATAATCGTTTGAGAGTCTTAGAACTGCATTCAACACAATGTTAATGTGCCTGCTAATTGTATCTGTCGATCGGATAAACGTGACACCATCAATTCGAAACTTTGTGTTATGTGCCAAAATATGTAGAAATAACACAACTGATTCCGTAGTGGATACAGACTGTGTGTCGCATACAAACCCTTTTGCGCGGAGAATACCACAAAGCTCATTGAAGGGTGCTTTACCCTAGGGGCGAGACCGGCGGCCAACCCTCTCACCCCAGGCGGCGAGCTCGCGAGGCGAGACCGGGCGGCGAGCCTCTCGCCCCAGGCGGCGAGCTCGCGGGCGAGACCGGGCGGCCAGCCCTCTAGCCCCAGGCGGCGAGCTCGCGGGGCGAGACGGGCGGCCAGCCCTCTCGCTCCAGGCGGCGAGCTCGCGGGGCGAGACCGGGCGGCCAGCCCTCTCGCCCCAGGTGGAGAGCTCGCGGGGGAACGGGCGCCAGCCCTCTCGCCCCAGGCAGCGAGCTCGCGGGGCGAGACCGGGCGGCCAGCCCTCTCGCCCCAGGCGGCGAGCTCGCGGGGCGAGATCGGGAGGCCAGCCTTCTCGCCCTAGGAGGCTAGTCTGGGGAGGGTTCGTCTTCCGCCCCCTAGACCCTTATGGACCCTGCGGTTTTATCATTTTTCCCTCGAGGGGAATTACCTTTTTACCCCCCGGCGTGGCTGTTTTTTATTGGCCCAAAGTCTTTTGGCCCTAAGGGCATTTCAGGCATTTTGGCCCATGGGATTTGGAAAACTATAAATAGACACCCCTTGGGTGCCTTTGAAAAGGAGACCCTTTCTTGCTTCCTCCTCCCTTAGCTTCTTTTTGGTAGAGTAGAGAGAGCTCCTCCAAGGCACCCTAGCTTGAGCATTGGCTAGGGAGGGGAAGTGCTCAGGTAGCCTTTCGGGTGTGAGGTGGGACCTCCGCGCTAGAGCCGAGGGTCTGTTCCTAATTTCCCAAGTCTCTGGTCTGTGACGTTCTCCCGAGTGTACTAGGTGTGAGGTCACCCCTCTTTTGGGACCCCGACCTCCACAGAGGCCATTTTTGATTTCAACAGTCAGGCCCCTGACTGAGGAGGGGGCAGCAGTGAGGGCAGATATTTGGGCAGATAAAGATGTAATGGTGGTAGCAAAAGGTGTAATGGCCTCTGCTATAAGTGATTTAAGAATGGGAGTTATGATGGTGATGATAGATGAGATGGTAGTGGGGTCCAATAAGAAAGGTATAGATAGTGTTGCAGTTGGTGTGGAAGAGGTGGTAACTATTGATGGAATAAAGGGTGGAACATCAGGTATGTGAAGGTTAGATGTTGATGGGGATGGAAGAGTGGCATCTTGCATCATGGTGTCTGATGGTAGGATGTAAGAGGGTATGGAAGATAAATGTGGGGGAAGTGGAGACTGTGGTGGTGTAGAAATGTATGTGTCATGAGGGGATTCAGGAGGTGTGAGTGGTTGAATTTCCTGAAGGGAGTAAGATGGAATGTTAGTGATATGGATTGGTAAAGATGGGGTGACTGGGGATTTTGTTGTTGTTGGAAGGGGGGCTGGAAGAGAAGATATGGAAGGAATGTTCTCTTCAGCATGGTGGGGAGTGGCTTTGATAACCCTTGTGCCTTCAGAAGCTTTGATGGAAGAGGTGGAAGCCTGAGAGGGCTTAGTGATGGTCCTCTCCCATCTGCCAAATAAGGCACATGTCAGCCTTTTAAGTGGGCGATCTCTGCGGTCTCAGCAGGTCGCTCTGCGGCTTGTCAGTTCTCTGCTTCAATGTTTGCAAGTTCCAATAACCTGTTTGCCAGTCTCAGGCGGGTAGGCGAGCTGTTCTTCAGTTCCTTGGCAGTAGGCAAATAACAGTGTGTCCGCGCGTCCTCGCTGCCTCGACGGACTCCGTGTCTATTCGGCGTGTTGCAGCTTCAGCTCGGGCAGCTTCGGCGGACTTGGCGACTTCGGCGGTCTCGGCGGTTTCCAGTGCTGTCCGCCCGGATTTGTGCTTTCTGTTATAGCTTGTGTACTAGCGAAATCATGTCTCACTATGTATACCTCGCCTTGTAAAGAAGTGTAATGAATAAAGAATCTGCTTGTGCTTCCATTGGTTGTTGGTGTTAACTTGTTCCTTGGGTTTCCGCTTGATCAAAGTGTGAACTGGGTAGTGCCAAGAATATTAATTTGGCTTTGGGCTACCTTGCTGGCCACTTTGATAAAATTCAACATGGTATCAGAGCTAGGTTTAGTTCCTTGAGCGGTGGTCAACCAGTGTTATTACTCTGTGCTTGAGTGGTGATCAACCTGTGTTGGTGCTCTGAGCTTCTGAAGGGTTGCTAACCAACAGTTGTTGCAATGGAAGGGAGTTATGCAAGAGGTCTTGACATTGAACTCTTAACGCCAACTAACTTCAAGAAGTGAAAGTCGTGCATGAAGAGTTATCTTCTTGGTGAGGAGCTATGGGAGGTCGTCGGTGGTGACGACAGGCAAGAAGTGACGGCTGCTTTCGGAACAGCTGAGCAGGTGAGGCTCTGGAGGAAAACAAATGCGAAGGCGGAGTTTGTTCTCAAGAGAGCTGTTTCACCAGAACTGTTTGATCACATCATTGGATGTGAGTCTGCTGCTGATATTTGGAGAACTATTGATGAGTTGTTCAATAGAAAGAATATGGCCAGACTTCAGTTTCTGGAGAATGAGTTGGCTAGGACAATTCAAGGAGACCTGACTATCTCTAAATATTTCTTAAAGATGAAGAGTCTGTATGCAGAGATATTAGCTCTTGATCCTGATGAGACTATCTCTGAGGCTAAGTTGAAAAGGCACGTTATCCGCGGCTTGTAGAAGGAGTATGTTGCCTTTATGACATCAGTTAAAGGCTGGGCTACTCAACCATCCTTGCTGGAGCTTGAGAATCTGCTTACTTCACAGGAAAGCTAGGCAAGGCAGATGGCTGGAGTTACTGTCTCTGAGGAGAGCAGTGAAGCACTCTTCACGGGAAAGAAGAAGAAGAGATGGGAAGGGAAGAAGAAGCAGGTCGCTGGTGAGAAAGAGCCTTCAACTTCTTATCAGCCGGAGAAGAGCGCTGCTCCAAAGGACTGGAAGAAGAACCTGAAGTGCTACAGGTGTCATCAGCGAGGGCACTTTAAGCGGGACTGCAAGGTCAAGCTGCAGTCCGGGCATGCTGTAGGCAAGGAGGAAGCTTGCTCTAAGAGTGAGGAAGCTGAATGGGGCAGAGCCTTCATGACGGGCACTTGTGTCTGTGCCTTGTCTGCTGATGACTTCACCGACGAATGGATCGTGGACTCCGGATGTGGTCATCACCTCACCGGAGACAAGTCGAAGTTCTCTTCCTTGCAAGCATACTCAGGTAATGAAGCTATTATCACTGCTGATAATACTGTTTATGCAGTAGAGAAAGAGGTGGTTGTGTCTTTGGGTAGTGATCAAGGGCCACACACATTAAGGAGTGTGTATCACGTACCGGGCATGAAGAAGAACCTCTTCTCTGTGACCAATGCGGTAGATGCTGGTTATCACATTCTGTTTGGGCCAACAGACGTGAAGTTCTTTCGCAACGTATCAGCTGTTAAGGCTGATGTTGCTCATATAGGAAGGAGAGTGAAGAACTTATTTATTCCTGCTACTAATGCGTATGTTGATCGAATGAGAGCCAATGATAGCGCTTCTATCTGACATGAGAGGCTGGGGCATGTAGGAATGGACAAGCTGAAGGCTATGACTAGTAGAAGTTTGGTGAGAGGTCTGCCTAAGTTGTCCTCCTTTGGTGACGGGCATGTTTGCGCGGGATGTCAATACGGTAAGGCACATCGCCTTCCTTTGGATAAATCACAAACAAGGAGCAAGCAACCATTGGAGTGCATTCATGGCGATTTGATGAGACCAACTGTCACTGCCAGCCTTGGTGGAAGCAGATACATGCTTGTCCTGATTGATGACTACTAAAGATATACTTGAGTTTATTTCTTGAAGGAGAAGTCAGAAGCCTTTCGTTTGTTTGTGGAGTTCAAGGAGTTGGTGGAAGGCCGGTTTGGCTTGCGGATCAAGAAGCTTAGAACATACAATGGTGGTGAGTTTATCTCCTCCGAATTTTCTAACTTCTCCAGGAAGCACGAGATCTAATGAGATCTCACTTGTGCTCACACTCCACAACAAAATGGAGTAGCGGAGCGGAAGATCCGCCATCTGACGGAGACTTGCAAATGCTGGCTTCATGCGAAAGACATTCCAAGGTCCTTTTGGGCAGAGGGGATGTCTTGTGATTCTTATATCATCAACTGGATGCCGCTTAGGCCTATCAACATGAAGACTCCTTTTGATTTGTTGCTGAAGGAGAAGCCTAGTGTGGGATACCTTCGGGTGTTTGGTTCAACTTGCTATATGTATGTCCCGGATGCTTCACGAACTAAGCTGGATGCAAAGGCAGGGAAGCTTGTCCTTGTTGGCTACGATGAGCGGAAGAAGGGATGGAAATGCATGGATCTTGCGACAAAGAAGTTCGTTGTGTCAAGAGATGTAGTATTTGATGAGCTGACGTCGTATGGAGGTGGCTTTGTTGAGCTGTCTAAGAGCAAGGTTGATGAAGAAGAGAAGGTGGCTGTTGATTTTCCTGGAGAGGAGCTTGCTGTTTCACCAGCATCTCCTGTTGCTTCTAACTCTGAGACTGAGCCTTCTAGCTCAGGAAGCAGGGGGAGCATTGCTCTAAGCTTGCCCCAAGAAGGAGTTGAGCCTGAAGAAGCAACGGAAGCAGTAAGCAAGGAGCATACGCTGAGAAGGTCGAAGAGGACTATCAAGCCACCTGTTCGGTACTGTGATGAGAATGTAGTGAGTTTTGTCTCCTGCTTCTTTGCAGGTCCTCTGGATGAGCGAGAGCCTACAAAATTCAACGAGGTCACTGGAGTCAAGGAGTGGGAAGATGCCATGAAGGAAGAGATCGCTGCTCTCAAGAAGAATGAAACCGGATCTTGTGCCCAAGGTTGATGGCATTACTCCAGTGACTTGCAAGTGGGTGTATAAGTTGAAGAAGAAGGCTGATGGGAGAATTTATAGGTTCAAAGCTCGCCTGGTTGCTCGAGGATTCTCACAGCAGTATGGAGAAGACTATGAGAAGATGTTTAGTCTGGTTGCGAAGATGACTTCAGTTAGAGTGGTGATCGCCTTGGCTGCTATCAAGGGATGAAGGATGTGACAGCTTGATGTGAAGAATGATTTCCTTTATGGAGAGATTGACAAGGACATCTTCATGGATCAGCCACTTGGATTTGTTTCTGAAGTTCATCCGGACTATGTCTGCAAGCTCAGGAAGGCTCTCTACGGGCTGAAGCAAGCTCCTAGAGCTTGGTATGGGAAGATAGCATAGTATTTGCAATTCTACGGGTATCTTGCTTCCAACTTGGATTCTAGCTTGTTCGTCAAGAAGAAGGGGGAGCTTCAAGTCTTGGTCCTGCTGTATGTGGATGACATGATCATCACAGGAAATTCGAAGGAGGAAGTAGCAAGGCTCAGGGCTAAGCTTGTTATACGCTTCGAGATGAAGGACTTGGGAGAGCTTCTTCACTTTCTCGGTCTTGAAGTGGAGAGGAAGAAGAGCGGTATACTCATTTGCCAAAAAGGATATGCAGATCGCATTGTGAAGCGGTTCGGCATGGGCAAAGGGAAGAGTTGCTCTACTCCACTAGAACATGGGCTGAAACTTCGGCGAGATGAGGGAAGAATTCTTCCTGATCGTTTGGTGTTCAGAGCTCTTGTTGGGAGCTTGATCTACCTGACGATTACAAGGCCATACATTGCTTACGTTGTTGGCCGAGTAAGTCGGTTTATGGCTGAACCAAGGAAGTCTCATCTTATGGCGGCGAAACACATCTTGAAGTATGCCAAGTCAACTTCTGACATGGGACTTTTCTATATAAGAGACTCGGATTTTGCCTTGCTTGGATACACAGATGTTTACTATGGCGGTGATTCGGATGATCGAAGGTCCACTTCAGGTTATGTGTTCACTTGAGGATCAGCTAGCATATTGTGGTGTAGCAAGAAGCAGGACTCGGTGTCCGTCTCAACTACGGAGGCAGAGTATAAGGCTTAGGCCTTGGCTGCTCGGGAAGCCATCTGGTTGAGAAGGCTTATAGAGGATGTTCATGAAGAAGTGCAAGGGCCAACTTTACTCCGGGGTGATAATGAGAGTGCGCTCAAGCTGGTAAACAATCCAGTGTGTCACGTTAGGACCAAGCATATTGAGATCGATCAACACTTCATAAGGGAGAAGGTGTTGGAGGGATATCTTTTGGTCGGGCATGTTCGGAGTGAAGATAATCTTGCTGACATCTTCACGAAGCCACTGTCGAAGGGGCCATTTGAACGGTTGCGCAGCTTGCTGGGCTTGATCACCACTTCTCACTTCAAGGGGGAGTGTTGAAATTTGTGAAGTGGAAGTGGTTGATGGGCAGGCCGGGCGGCCTGAGCGGACATAGTCGGCGGACTGGGCGGACTGCGCGGACTGTTGTGTGCGGCCTGGTGATAGGCCTAGGAGCTGGCTATTCTGAGCGGCCTGTGCGGACTAAGTCTGCGGCCTGGGCGGTTTGTTGTCCGCTAATATGGAATTAGCTGTCTTGCTGGCTTGGATGATTAAAGAGCGGCCTGAGCGGATAGAGGTTCGCAGTCTGTAGGCAGTGCTCTGTGCTCATTGGCCGTGTAGCAAGCTTGTGTTGTCCGGCAGACTGAGTTCTGTCCGCGGGAGGTTTGCGGACTAGTGTATTCGCTATTGCGGACTGGCCTTAGAGTTTTGGCTGAGGCCTTGCCGAGCTCTGATTGTACAGCAGTATTATTGCCGTGGCAGACTGGTGTATGGAGTTCGGCAGTTGGCCGCTTGTTTGGGCAGTGGTGCGAGGTTCTTGCGGATTCTGCCTTAACTCTGGAGGAGTGTGGCGACCTGCTTGGATGGTTGGCGGACTGGGCTTTTGTCCGCCGTACTCGCGTTAGGCCTTTGGTGGTTTACTGGACTTGGTCACATTTGTTAAATGTTCTCAACGTGGTCAGCAAGATAGCCCAAACGCCAAATTAATATCTTCAGAACTACCCAGTTCTCACGTTGAACCAGCGGAAAACCAAGGAACAAGGGCTACACCCAACAAACAATGGAAGCATGAGCAGGTCTATTATTCATTCACTTCTTTACATCACGAGGCATACATAGCGAGATATGATTTCGCTAGTATAACATCTGTAAATAGAAAGCACCAAAAAACAAGCCGGGCGGACAGAACCGGAGTCCGCCGAGACCGCCGAGGTCGCCGAGGTCGCCGAAGTAAGCTACAATACGCCGAATAGCCACGAAGTCCGCCGAAGCCGCGAGGCCGCGAGGCCGCGCGGACACACCGTTATTCGTCTCCTGCTGAGCCTGAACTAAGGAACACCCCCTACCCGCCTGAAGCCGGTGGACAGGTTATTGAAGCTGGCAAAGATGAAACAGAACTGACAAGCCGCAGAGCGACCTCCTACTGAGTCCGCAGAGACTGCACACTTCCAAGCACTTGACCGAAGTCACAGCCAAAACTCCTGACTCCTTGAAGCAAACCGAGCGACCTGCACACAGCAAATGTCAGCACTGAAACAATTCGCGCGGACTGACAAACAGAGACCGCAGCTCCTTGCACAACCCAACTTACTGTTCACTCAAGTTACTTAGGTTACTGTAGACCTACCAGAGGGTCCTATTTATAGGCGAGGTGAGAGTGTGGTCACTGCCCTAGAGATAGAGACACCACCCCAGCCCGCGCGAGTGCAAAACACCGACCGCCGAGTCTGCAAGGACTTAGCCGATACCAAGGAAAACTGTCAGGAGCAGGCAAACATTGGCGAACCCTCTCCAGTCCGCCGAAGCTATGCGGACAAGGCATCAGCCCGCAAAGCTCCAACCACTGCAGGACATCAACCCCCTTCAATGGTTGTCCGCACCAACCCGAGGCAGTCCGCAAGACTTACACCTCAATCCGCCATAAGTCCACAACCAAAGGCAGGTAGAAATAGTTCGCCCGGTCACAGCGGACTTGGCGGATACCGCGGACACCATGATCTTGACACAGAGTGTGACCAAGTTCAAAACCAACAAAGGCCAATGCGAGCATGCGGACGCAAACCCCCGTCCGCCAACACCGAAGCACAGACCGCCAGCAGTCCGCAGGCTCCTCGCACTCCTTGCCCCATCGCAGTAGCTAACTCCCGGACTCCCAAACCAGGCCGCCAAACGATCTCCACAGCAAAGCACCTGCTGTACCACCAGAGCTCGACAAGGCCTCAGCCAAGCTCTAAGCACAGTCCGCAACAGCCCACACCGCGGACACATCAGTCCGCAAGCTTCCCGCGAACATGAGCCAAACCGCCTATCAGCACAAGCTTGCACCCGCGGCCACTGAGCAATGCACCAGTCCGCAAGCCTCCATCCGCTCAGGCCGCTCCTTGGCAAAGCCAAACAGCAAACACCCTATCCGCAGAAACCAGGCTGCATAGTCCGCGGACTCCATGCAAACAACCCGCTCAGAAGACAGCCGGCTTCCACCAGACTTCCCATCAGGCCGCACAACACAGTCCGCCCAGTCCGCCTAGTCCGCCAATGCTGTCCGCCCAGGCTGCCCGGCCTGTCCCGTCAACCACTTCCACTTCACAAATTTCACACTCCCCCTTGGGAGTGAGAAGTGGTGACCAGCCCAGCAAGCTACGCAAGCGCTCAAAGGGTCCCTTCGACAGTGGCTTCGTGAAGATGTCAGCAAGATTATCTTCACTCCGAACATGCCCGACCAGCAGAGATCCTTCCAACACCTTCTCCCTGATGAAATGGTGATCAATCTCTATATGCTTGATCCTGGCATGACACACTGGATTGTTAACCAGTTTGAGAGCACTCTCATTGTCACCCCCGGAGTAAGTAGGTCTGATAACTTCCCAAAAGAAGTTATCTAGTACGACATTTTGATTTAATAATCACCGTATTGGGAAACAATGGATTAAATAAGGAAAAATATGAATAAATTCATACTTATTTTTTTTGTGATTAATATGTCTAATTTTCCATTGTTTTCTTGCTAGAAATGCTGAAGAAATCGATTCGGAGAAGCAAAGTAGAATTATTTTGGACTGCGCAGGTTGTTGCAACAACCTGAAAAAGTTTGTTGCAACAACTGCTGGAACGGATTTCGAATTTTAAATTCGAATTTTGCTCCAAAATGAAAACTGAAAAGAGACAACTTTTGTAACGGGTTGTACGTTTTTTAGAGTATAATCTCATACCATATGGGGAAATTAATTATCATTAAGGAGGGGATCTTGGAGCCGTCATCTTGGAGATTACTTGGAGAAGAAGACCTACTAGGACAAACCGGATCTCGGGAAGGACTGCATAGGGTCGACTTGGAGAGCAATTTCCGGCACTATTTTGAATCCTTTTCATTATGTGCTGTAAGATCTGTCTTATTTTATGTGTTGCTTCTCTTACTATGAACTAAATTCTCCAAGCCTTGTGTAAGGAGAGTATTATGTGTGTTTTTATGGTGTAATGTTTCTTGCTTGTTGAGATTTGTTGGATGATTTGCTATCTTGTGAAATTTTGAATCTACTTATGAGATTTTTTGGCTTTGATCTTCATCTTGTATTGCGTTGCGAGAATCGAGAGAGGAGTGACATAATATATGCTTGAAGGTCAATTCATTGCACCGCAAGAATCGAGAGACGAGTGGTGTAAAACGTTTAACCAAAGGTCTCCACTTTTGCGTTGTACTTCGAGATTCGAGAGAGGAGAAGTGCAATCGCTCATTAGTTCACCGTAGTTTAGAGGAGTGGAGGAGACTCCCTCCTTTTGCTAGCAATTCGATTTTTATGATAATCAATATTCTCCATTCATCCTAAGTTAGAGATAACTAGGAGAATTTAGGACGTTGGGATTTCCGAGATTCGAGAGATGAGGATTTCTTTTATAAAAATCGTTGCATGATAATTCCTTCAACACTTTCAACTAATACTATTTCTCCACACCATTTAGACGCACATAGGAAATCTGAAATGCAAGGCTATTTCTCCAATCGGTAAAAGAATTTCTAAGGATCTCCGTAGTTAAGTTAGATTAAATCTTTATTAAAATTTCATAACTCCCAAAAGTATTTTACTCATCTTGTTTGGATTTAAAGAACGATGTAGCTAGTACTTGCAAGCATTAGGTTAATCACTTCTCCGAGGGAACGATCTCACTCACACTTTATTACTTGTTATGGCACGTGCACTTGCGTTATTATATACATCTATTTCGGGCGTATCAACGCCCTTGCACTTCTTTATGAACATCCTCTATAAGCCTCCTCAACCAAACGGCTTCCCGAGCAGCCAAGGCCGAAGCCTTATACTCCGCCTCCGTAGTTGAAACGCGACACCGAGTCCTGCTTCTTGCTACACCACGAGATGCTAGATGAACCGCAAGTGAACACATAACCTGAAGTATACCTCTGATCATCCGAATCACCGGTATAGTCAGCATCCATGTACCCGAGCAACGCAAACTCCGAGTCCCTTCCATAGAGGAGTCCCATGTTAGAAGTCACCTTGACATACTTCAGAATTCCTTTTGCCTCCACTAGATGAGATTGCATTGGTTCAGCCATATACCGACTTACTCGGCCAACACATAAGCTATATCCGGCCTTGTAATCGTCAGATAAATCAGCTCCCAACAAGAGCCATGAACACCAAGGGATCATGAAAAACCCTTCCCTCATCTCGTCAAAGCTTCAGCCCAGTTTTCAGTGGAGTAGAGCACTTCTTCCCTTCACCATGCCGAACTGCTTCACAATGCGATCAGCATACCCTTTCTGGCTGATGAGAATCCCGCACTCCTTCCCTCCACTTCCAGACCGAGAAAGTATGCAACTCTCCCAAGTCTTTCATCTCGAAGCGTATAGCAAGCTCAGCCCTGAGTCTTGCTACTTCCCCCTCCGAATTCCCTGTGATGATCATGTCATCCACATGCAGCAGGACCAAGACTCGTAGCTCTCCCTTCTTCTTGACGAACAAGCTTGAATCCGAGTTAGAAGCAAAGTATCCACAGAATTGCAAGTACTATGCAATATTCCCATACCACGCTCTAGGAGCTTGCTTCAACCCATATAGAGCCTTCCTGAGTTTGCAAACATAGCCCGGATGCTTTTCAGAGACAAAACCAAGCGGCTGATCCATGAAGATGTCCTTGTCAATCTCTCCGTAAAGAAAAGTGATAACTTCCCAAATAGAAGTTATCTAGCCTAATTTTATGTCTTAATATCCATTATAAATGCTCAAAATAAGTTTAAATAAAATAGAAATAAGAGTTTAATTCATATTTATTTAATTTTGAGCTAATCCGGTCTTTTTCCAATGTATTTGTGCGAGAATTGCCAAAGAATTCTATTGGAGAAAGAAATCTGCCCAAAGAATCATAACCAGGAAAACAGGTCACAACGCGCAGAAAAACAGGTTGCAACGTCTGGACGAATTTCAAATTTTAAATTTCAAATATGGCGCCATTTGCAATTTTGGAAAGATGCATCCTTTGGGGAAAGGGCTGGACGTTTTTCTTGGCTGATTAGGGAGTCATTAAGAAAGATTATTCAGATTCCATTGGAGAGAAGAAAGGAGGAGAAAAACCTAGGGTTGCTCTTCTTACGCGAGGAAGACGACGAATCTCCGGACGGATCAAGCAAGCAACCTCGGGAAAAGGATTCTACAGCGGTTTGGACTAATTTCTACCATGTTTTGTAAGAACTTTCCAACCATAGTGTGTGATTTCTCCATCGTTATGAACTAAATTTCAAAAGTCTTGTATGTTGTGAGTACTAGACTCATTGTGATGATTTAATTTCAATTTTACTTTCATGTTTGGTTGACGATCTATTTTTATTGGGTTTATGTACTTTAATTGTGGAATTTTTGAGTAAGTGTTCTTCTTTTAGATAGCGAGACGAGATTCGAGAGAGGAGTCTCGCTAGTCTAGGGTTGAATCCTCATTTTATGCGACAAAATTCGAGAGAGGAGTTGCATAATTCTTTTAGTCAAAATTCCATCTTTTTACTGCACTGCAAGATTCGAGAGAGGAGCGGTGTAAGTGTAACATAAACCTTAATATAACGTCAAGAGAGGAAGAGATTCCGTCTTGAGTTAGCAACATCGATTTTAAACCTTCATGGTATTCTAAATCCACCTAAGTTAGAGATAACTAGGGGAATTAGGATAAGCGGATTTCGGAGATCGAGAGATAATGTCATCCATCTTAAAAATCGTTGCAGGATAGTAATCAACCAATCATGAGAGGTCACTAAGAAAAGTCGTCACAATAGTCTAAGAAAACAACATACGAGACTAATTCTCCAATTTGGAAAAAGTAACGAAGCAAGATCAAATTAGTTTCTTTTATTATTATTATTATTGTTATTGTTGTCTCTAAAATTCTCGCTATTAATATCTCGCCTGAATTTAAAGAATGGGAGGAGCTAGTAATTGTGAGCACTAATCAATCACTTCCTCGAGGGAACGATCACTTCTCACACTTTATTACTTGTTACGGCACGTGCACTTGCGTTATTATATACACCTGTTTCGGGCGTATCAAGTTTTTGGCGCCGTTGCCGGGGAAGTGCAACTGATTTAGTGTTATTTCTTACAATATTAGTGAATCCTTAGTATTTAGAGATCAGGTGTTTGTTTGTTGTTTGTTTTATTTTTTTTTAAATCATTAGAAGTTGGGCGGTGTATGTCCAGGTATAGGCAAGTAGAATTATTGCCTTTGAATTCTGAAATCGAGCGCTCCTGTAGACAAAACAGAAGAGAAGCTAGAAACGTGAATATTATTCATCCTGCGATGGATAATAATAATAATAATGCTAATAATAATGATGGTCAGGTGGATCAAAATGGCCACCCTGCGGCACCACGGATGACTTGTCACGAGTATAATACACCATTAAGGGGAGGTGTGCACTTCAGCATTGCTCGACCTGCAATTGCTGCTAATAATTTTAAAATGGACCCACTAATTATGCAACAAGTGCAAAATAATAAGTTTGGGGGTCTAGGTCATGAAGATGCAAATTCCCACTTACGAACCTTCTTAGCAATTTGCGATATGTTTAAGTTTAACGGAGCATCAGAAGATGCAATAATGCTAAGATTGTTTCCTTTTTCTTTAGAAGGGAGAGCGAAAGATTGGTTAGACTCTTTGCCTAACGATTCTATCACAACATGGGAGCAGTTGGTGGAAAAATTCTTGCATAAGTATTTTCCTCCATCTAAAACTGCAAAGCTGATAAGGGATATAACCACATTCACACAGGGTAACGGAGAGACACTGTACGACGCTTGGGAGCGTTTTAAGGAGCTATTAAGGAAATGTCCCCATCATAGGTTAGCCCTACATCAGCAAGTTTCCACCTTCTATAATGGTTTGCAAACTGCAACCATGATCTTAGTAGACGGGGCTGCAGGAGGTTCGTTGCTTAAGAAGTATCCTGAGGATGCATATGCAATCCTTGAAGATCTCACTGCTAATAACTATCAAGCCTATGAGCGTCAAGGGAACAACAACACGGTTGGTATCCACCAAGTGGACCAATTCACATCCTTGGCCGCTCAAATGGCATCACAGTTTAATCTAATCAATAAGAGATTAGATTCATTATCACAACCTTCATCTAGTGCTCCATTGACGGTGGAGCAATTGAATCAAATTTCTGAAGAGGCAAATTATGTAGGAGGAGCACAAAGGCAAATTCCACCTGGATTTGCCAATCATTATCACCCCGAGTGGCGGAATCATCCGAATTTCTCCTGGAAAAATAATCAAGGGATGAATCAACCACAAGGGTTTAATCAAAATATAAATCACCTACCTATCAATAACAACTCTCAACCCCAACAAGTAAACCAAAGAAAGATGACGGATGAGTTTATCTTAGGCATGTTCCAAAAGTATGACTCAAAAATGGTAGGAATAGAATCATCGTTAAGATCACTAGAAACGACTATGGGACAAATTGCAAACTCATTAAGTCAAAGGCCCATTGGAACTCTACCTTCTGATACCACACCCAATCCAACAAAAGATAATCATAATAATCATTGCAAGGCTATTGCACTGAGGAGTGGTGTAGAGATTCCAAGTGGGGAGGGGTTGCTTGAGAAAGTTAGAGAAGAAGAGACAAGTAAGAAGCCAAGTGAGACGAGCATATTAGAGAAGGACGAGTTGGGTGAGAAAAATGATGTGGGAGAAAAACAAAAGGAGAAATTAATTCAAAAGAAAGAAGTAGTCTATCCACCACCCCCATTTCCGTCTAGACTTGCTAAATCCAAACTTGACATACAATTCCAAAAGTTTATGGAGATTTTCAAAAAACTATCTATAAATATCCCATTTGCTGAGGCACTTGAGCAAATGCCAAGTTATGTCAAGTTTATGAAGGATATCTTGGCAAAGAAAAGGAAGTTTGTTGATAAAGAGATAGTGGCTTTGACTGAGGAGTGTAGTGCTATATTGCAGAAGAAGTTGCCACCCAAACTTAAGGACCCCGGTAGCTTCACAATTCCTTGTTCTATCGGATTAAAGTTTGTTGGGAGAGCTTTATGTGACCTTGGGGCGAGCATCAACTTGATGCCATTATCCATCTATAAGAAGTTGGGTCTAGGTGAGATCACACCTACATCTCTGACTCTACAGTTGGCTGATAGGTCTCTAGCATTTCCCAAGGGAATCGTAGAGGACGTGTTGGTTAAAGTGGATAAGTTCATCTTCCCTGCTGATTTTGTGGTACTTGATATGGATGAGGACAAGGATGTCCCCATCATTCTTGGTAGACCATTCTTGGCCACCGGACGAACACTCATTGACGTCCAAAAAGGTGAGCTTACGATGAGAGTTAATGATGAGAATGTGACATTCAACATCCTCAAAACTATGAAATTTCCCGATGATAAGGAGGAGTGTTTCTCCATTGAGGAAGTGAATGCACCTATACATATGATGTATGATGAGAATGATTGGGAGCGTAAAATCTTTAGTGTGTTAACAAATGAAGAAATAGAAGACGACCCAGACTTAACAGAAACTGTATACACTCTAAGTACTCATGAGCATATATCACATGGTAACATGTTTGAATTAATAAGTAAACCAAGTGAGTCTAAGGTCACTAAGCCTTCTATCTTAGAGCCACCTACGCTTGAATTAAAACTGTTACCTGAAAACTTAAAGTATGTTTTTCTAGGTGAGGATAACACACTACCGGTTATTATTGATGCGTCTTTAGTAAAGGAACAGGAAGACAAATTGCTTGAGATTCTTCGTGAGTATAAGGCGGCAATGGGTTGGACCATTGCAGACATTAGAGGGATAAGTCCCTCAATTTGTATGCACAAAATTCTTTTAGAGGAAGAAGCAAAAAACTCAATCGAACCCCAACGAAGACTTAGCCCACCAATGAAAGAAGTGGTGAAGAATGAGATAATTAAATGGTTGGATGCGGGTATTATTTATCCTATCTCCGATAGCCGGTGGGTAAGTCCTGTCCAATGTGTGCCAAAGAAGGGGGGCATTACGGTAGTTAAAAATGAGAACAATGAGTTGATTCCCACTAGAACGATAACTGGATGGCGGATTTGTATGGATTACCGAAAGTTAATAAAGCAACTAGGAAAGATCATTTTCCACTTCCATTCCTCGATCAAGTTCTTGATAGGTTAGCAGGGAATGAGTATTTCTGTTTCTTAGATGGTTATTCTGGGTATAATCAGATCATGGTAGCTCCCGAGGATCAGGAGAAGACTACATTCACCTGTCCTTTTGGGACATTTGCATTTAGGAAAATGCCATTTGGCTTGTGTAACGCCCCTGCTACATTCCAGCGTTGCATGATCGCTATTTTTACTGATCTGATTGATGAGGGCATCGAGATCTTTATGGATGATTTTTCAGTATTTGGGAGATCGTTCGATGAATGTTTGAAAGTGTTGAAGAAGACTTTGGATAGGTGCATTCAAACCAATTTGATCCTAAATTGGGAAAAATGTCACTTTATGGTCAAAGAAGGAATTGTTTTAGGACACAAGGTGTCGAAGAAAGGATTGGAAGTAGATCGGGCAAAGACAGAGGTTATAGAGAAATTGCCGCCACCAACTAATGTTAAGGGAGTACGTAGTTTTTTAGGACATGCGGGCTTCTACCGTCGTTTCATTAAAGATTTTTCTAAAATTTCTAAGCCGCTAAGCCATTTATTAGAAAAAGATTCACACTTTAATTTTGATGAGGAATGCCTAGCCGCCTTTCATTCTTTAAAGCAAAGTCTGATTTCTTCACCCATTATTATCTCACCCGATTGGTCTTTACCATTCACCATTATGTGTGATGCTAGCAACTTTGCTGTGGGTGCGGTTTTAGGACAAGTGCGCGACAAGATCTTTCACACAATCTACTATGCTAGCAAGACGCTAATTGATGCACAAGTAAACTACACAACTACCGAGAAGGAGCTATTAGCAGTCATTTTCGCTTTTGACAAATTTCGCTCCTACTTGGTAGCCTCTAAGGTGATTGTTTATACGGACCATGCGGCTATCCGATTTTTAGTAGAGAAAAAAGACGCTAAACCTAGACTGATTAGGTGGGTTCTCCTCTTACAAGAGTTCGACTTGGAGATTAAAGATCGAAAAGGGGCGGAGAATCCTGTAGCAGACCACCTATCACGTCTAGAGTATGAGCGTGAGAAGGTTGGAGACATAGAGATTAGAGAGAATTTTCCGGATGAGAGGTTGCTGGCAATATCTGAGGCGAGTATTCCATGGTATGCTGATTTCGTCAATTTCATTGTGAGTAACATTTTACCCCCAGATATAGGTTATCAACAGAAGAAAAGATTTCTTCATCAGGTTAAGTTTTATCTATGGGATGCCCCACATGTATTTAAGATATGTGCTGACCAAGTTATTCGTCGGTGTGTACCAGAAATAGAAGTTCATGATATCCTAGAAAAGTGTCATGCATCTCCTTATGGAGGGCACTTCATGGGAGAACGAACTGCTATGAAGGTACTAGAGGCTGGTTTCTATTGGCCAACACTGTTTAGGGACGCACACTTATTTGTTAAGAAGTGTGATAGATGCCAAAAGACGGGCAATATTCATCGGGGTGCAAGTATGCCTATGACCAATATTCTAGAGGTAGAAGTATTTGATGTTTGGGGCATTGACTTCATGGGACCATTTGTGAACTCGGGAGGAAATTTCTACATCTTATTGGCAGTAGATTATGTGTCAAAGTGGGTGGAGGCCATTGCCACACAGAAAAACGATGCCAAGATTGTACTCAAGTTTATAAAAACAAACATATTTACGAGATTCGGCACGCCTAGGGCGATAATTAGTGATGGAGGGTCGCATTTTTGCAATACACAATTTAAATCACTTCTAAAAAATACGGTGTAACACATAAAGTGGCCTTAGCATATCACCCGCAAACCAATGGATTAGCCGAAATCTCCAATAGAGAAATCAAGTCTATTTTAGAGAAGACGGTGAGTACAACTAGGAAGGATTGGGCATTTAGGTTGAACGATGCATTATGGGCCTATAGGACTGCCTACAAAACACCCATAGGTGTGACTCCCTTTAGAATGGTGTATGGAAAAGCTTGCCACTTACCCGTAGAATTGGAGCATAAAGCGTACTGGGCAATAAAAAGATTGAATTTTGATCTCCAAGAAGCGGGCAAGAATAGACTTTTTCGTTTGAACGAATTGGAGGAGATCAGATCTAACGCTTATGAAAATGCTAGGTTGTACAAGGAAAGGACGAAAAAATGGCATGATTTGAGGTTAAACAGAAAGGAATTCAAAGAGGGCAATTTGTTCTCCTGTATAACTCAAGATTGAGATTATTCCCGGGAAAATTGAAGTCGCGATGGTCGGGACCTTTTCGGGTGGAGAAGATACATCCGTTTGGAGTAATCACGATTTGTAATGAGAAAGACGGATCCAAGTTTAAGGTTAATGGACAAAGGTTGAAAGAATATTTTCAAGACAATGATCATCGAGAGACGATGGTCATCATGCTGAAATAAAAACGAGTGCGAAGAAGAACGTCCGGCCGGGACGTTTTAAACTAGGCGCTTGGTGGGAGGCAACCCATCGTGTGTTAGTTTTATATGTTTGTTTAATTAGTAAAATAATAATAGAAATAAAATCATCACATTAATTTTATTATTTTAATAACTCGTTATGTCTATTTGTTTTGATCCAAAATCATAGAGTAGTTGGAATTCTTAATATCAAATTGACTGTTGCAACGTGCAAGTAAGGGGTTGCGACTTTATTTTTGCTGTTTGGACTTGAAGAATTATCCTGGAGCCCGGTCCGGTCCAGTGAAACCGGCGCTAGACCGAACCGGCGCCTGATCTCCCGAACTTGAAACGTCACAACGCACATCAATGAGGTTGTGACTTATTTTTTTCTGCCTTCACTCCCTCCTATTTACGCGAACCGGCTGGGCCGGTCACCGTTCTTAACCCTTCCGGTTTAGAGGCGCTGTATAAGAAGCCTGGAAATAGTTTCACCGGCTAGCCTTTCTCTTTCCCCGATCTTTCATCTTCTGGCCCTAGCCATTCGCGAGCATCAAGGGCGCGAGCTTCCGGCGGCGATTTCAACCCTATTTCCCTCGCATCGACGGGCGACGGAGATTTCAACCGCCAGGCCTATTTCCCTGATTTCGCATTTCTACCCTAAGTTCACCGCGGGAATCGGGAGTCGCTAGTCTACTGTGTTGGTGATCTGCATCACTCGGAGCGGGTGAGCTGCTATTGTTTCGAATAGAGGACAGCTTGGGTTCCAGCGTTAGCACGACGCGGAGGGCTGAGCGTTGCTCTTCTTTTTCCTGTGGAACGGCCGATCTTCATCAACCGCCAACGGCACAAGTTCAACTTCGTAGGCCTCTAAAGGTATAAACCTAACCCCTAAGTCCAGTAGAGTGGTGTATCGTTTTATTTCTGCTTAGTATTGGGTTTCGATTTTGTAGATTAGGTCATGGCATCGCGAAAAAAGGGAAAAGGGAAAGAGATTGTGCGAAAAAACCAGAAATTTGTAAGTGACGAAGCCGCCCAAAGATTTCATTCCCTCCAATCCATACCACCCATTTACGAAAGAGGTTTCAAAATGGAGAAACGGGGCTGCAATATGGGATATGTAGGGCAAATACAGGCTATGGGCTGGGAAACGTTGTGTCACCCAAGGACGGAGGCAGTGTTACCGTGGGTTTATGAATTCTACGCTAATGCACCAGTTGCAGAAGGGGGACTGTGTTCGTGCGAGGAAATAAAGTGGATTTTTCTGCCTCGGCCATTAATTCGTTCTTTGATTTAGATGATAACATCGGACCAGATCATACAAATGCTTTCTACCACGCCTAAGGCAGATATGACCGCTGTTATCTGTGGTGTGCTAGGACCAAACTGGGTGAGCACCAAAGAGAATGCTCTGCACTCCACTTGCCTATCGAGGGAAGCGAAGGTTTGGCTTCACTTTGTAAACACAAGTTTGCTGCCCACACGTCATTTGAACCACGTCCAACTTGATAGGATTGCATTAATTTTCTGCATCATAAAGGGCATAAAGGTTAATATTGGACGGATCATCTCCCGGCTTATCTGGACAAAAGTGAATGATAAGAAAATGAAGCACCTTTGGTACCCAACTACCATCACTGAGTTATGTCGTGCAGCTGGAGTTGAACTCGGTGAGGGTGATCTGATCACACAAGTGGATCGCCACATCACAGAAAAGGTAGTGAACATCAACATCAAAGTACCCTCTGAGCTTCCTCAAGCTCCAAGCAAGTTGAAAGCCGTGTGTGCTGCTAAACCCCCTAAGTCAACAGCAGTAGCTCCCAAGCGCATTAATATTCCGATAGTTGACCACGGCGATGATCCAGACGCTATGATCGAGCAGCTTGAGTACATGAAGGCATATCATCGCTGCCAGTTTGTTTACTTCAACTCCAAGTTGGACTATATATGTGAGAATCAGGCCAAGTTGATGCAGAAGGCCCGTATTCCAGTGGCGGAGCCTAAATATGATCTGGAGTCCCAGTTTGACAAGAAAGGCTATCTCCTGACATCGGATGGGACGAGAATAGATCCTACGTTGACAAAAGCCAAAGAACAGAAAGAGGATGAAGAAACGGAGGAGGATGAAGACGATGAAGAAGCAGAGGAGGATGAAGAGGATGAAGAAGCAGAGGAGGCTGAAGATGACGAGGACGACGAGGAAGGGGATGCTTAGCTCTTGTGTGTTGTTTTGCTCCTAGTTTGCATTTGCATAGTTACATTTCTATCTTCTTCTTTTTGTTCTGATATTGGACAGTTGGTTAATTAGCGCGGCACTCGTACATTTTGGTGATGATAGGTTTAGTCCTCTGGCCAGTACATTTCTTTTGTCATGGTTAATTCAGTTACCTACTCATGTTTAGGCTCTGATATTATTTGGAACTTTCACTATTGTCGTGAGTAATTGCTATTAGATTGTGGCATGTTGAATCTATGATATGCTGAGCCATCCTTGGAATTAGGTAAATTTTGTCATATAATTCTGATTATCAATTCTATGTTATGTGACTGATTATATGAATTCTGCTTAATGATGTTATATGAGTACCTTTTTCATGCTTATGAAGGTTTTCGAGGATGAGTTAATTCAATATGCTTAAAACAATGATTCTGCACTAGCTTTATGTTTTGTTACTCTTATTGATATTCATGCCGCCCAACATAATTGCATCTCCTATCCTAATCAGTGTACATGTTGAGGGTTAACACATGCAGGATATATTTAATAGATAGGGTATCGGAGAGACATCCATTACATATTAAATCAAGTGCATTGCCGAGTTCTTGGACAACTACACAGACAATCAACTTTTCAGGGGAGTACTTCAATTACAATGTTCATCTTGACTTGTATTTTATCTTTTACCTTATTTGCTTATTAGTCACATAGTTTAATCATATTTTCTTGGCTATTGAAGTCAACTTGCTAGGGACTAGCAAGTATCAAAAGTGTGGAGGTGGGAGTAGTATACTCCTACCAATTGAGTGAGAGTAAATATTTTCAACAATTTTAGTTAATCCTATTTTTCGACATAATTAACGAATGTTATTCAATATTACTCGATAATGATTGTTGGTAGGATAGTCAGTCTTAAGGGTTCAAATCCTCGATTGAAAATTAGTAAGATGGGTAAAAGCTCTCTTAAATATTTCTCTAATCCTCACAATTCTTTAAAAGAATTCGCTTCCTAAAAATTGATCATCACTGACTTCTCAAAATAATGATCGAAGGATTGGCATGAACCAAGTCGGAGATGTAATCCAAAACGTAGCGAGTTCTAGTTGATTTGAAAGAATGATTAGGACATACCTTTGATCAATTCGTGCCTCACTACCGATATTGATTTGATTTGATCGTCCACCTTTCTTTGAGCTTGAACTTTAAATTTCACATACCATTTCCCTATATTCCTATTAGTTATTTCTTAGTAAGTTCTTTAACTATAGGGAATTGTTAAAAATTAAAAAAATTGTGTGATTCGTAGTGATATGTGGCCCGAGTATGTGTACACCTACTTGGAACGATCCCTACTACAACTCTAAAAAAAAAGGGAAAAGAGAACGTGTCATAGTGATATGCGGCCTAGGTATGTATATTCATACTTAGAATGATCCCAACTATGATTACAGAAAAAAAAAATTGCACCGTGTTAGTTGTAGTGATATGTGGCCCGAGTATGTGTACACCTACTTGGAATGATCCCTACTACGGTCTAAGAAGTTGATAATTAAAGATGAACCCTATAGTTGGAAAGTTATTAAGAATATTAACTAGGGAAATACCTTCTACTATCGCATTTGATTCCTTACCAAGCCAAGGTCATTTCCACCACAAGTCCTCATCTTTTCTTTTCAAGTCAAATTATGAACTCTAGTGGAGGCTAAGTCAAAGACTCGGTTTATTTTCATTCCTTCTTAGTTATTAAGGAAGTTCGTTGAGAACAATTTATAGAAGTCGATGATTTTAAAGAATATCACATACCACACAAGAAAGTTTAATTGAGCTTTATCCTTCATCAAGCTAGTGAATATTTGATTATGATGAACCATTAAGGTATGACAAGTCCTCATCTGGTTAAATTTGAAACATTTGAGAAATCTTTTTTTTAATTATGTTGAGAAGAAGGATCTTATGAGTTTATATTGCGACTAACTCCTCTCACTCAATTTACATGATTAGTATTGTCTTTGCTAGGGACTAGCAAAGGTTTAAGTGTGGAGGTGTGATAACTTCCCAAATAGAAGTTATCTAGCCTAATTTTATGTCTTAATATCCATTATAAATGCTCAAAATAAGTTTAAATAAAATAGAAATAAGAGTTTAATTCATATTTATTTAATTTTGAGCTAATCCGGTCTTTTTCCAATGTATTTGTGCGAGAATTGCCAAAGAATTCTATTGGAGAAAGAAATCTGCCCAAAGAATTATAACCAGGAAAACAGGTCACAACGCGCAGAAAAACAGGTTGCAACGTCTGGACGAATTTCAAATTTTAAATTTCAAATATGGCGCCATTTGCAATTTTGGAAAGATGCATCCTTTGGGGAAAGGGGTGGACGTTTTTCTTGACTGATTAGGGAGTCATTAAGAAGATTATTCAGAATCCATTGGAGAGAAGAAAGGAGGAGAAAAAACCTAGGGTTGCTCTTCTTACGCGAGGAAGACGACGAATCTCCGGACGGATCAAGCAAGCAACCTCGGAAAAGGATTCTACAGCGGTTTGGACTAATTTCTACCATGTTTTGTAAGAACTTTCCAACCATTGTGTGTGATTTCTCCATCGTTATGAACTAAAGTTTAAAAGTCTTGTATGTTGTGAGTACTAGACTCATTGTGATGATTTAATTTCAATTTTACTTTCATGTTTGGTTGACGATCTATTTTTATTGGGTTTATGTACTTTAATTGTGGAATTTTTGAGTAAGTGTTCTTCTTTTAGATAGCGAGACGAGATTCGAGAGAGGAGTCTCGCTAGTCTAGGGTTGAATCCTCATTTTATGCGACAAAATTCGAGAGAGGAGTTGCATAATTCTTTTAGTCAAAATTCCATCTTTTTACTGCACTGCAAGATTCGAGAGAGGAGCGGTGTAAGTGTAACATAAACCTTAATATAACGTCAAGAGAGGAAGAGATTCCGTCTTGAGTTAGCAACATCGATTTTAAACCTTCATGGTATTCTAAATCTACCTAAGTTAGAGATAACTAGGGGGATTAGGATAAGCGGATTTCGGAGATCGAGAGATAATGTCATCCATCTTAAAAATCGTTGCAGGATAGTAATCAACCAATCATGAGAGGTCACTAAGAAAAGTCGTCACAATAGTCTAAGAAAACAACATACGAGACTAATTCTCCAATTTGGAAAAAGTAACGAAGCAAGATCAAATTAGTTTCTTTTATTATTATTATTATTATTGTTATTGTTGTCTCTAAAATTCTCGCTATTAATATCTCGCCTGAATTTAAAGAATGGGAGGAGCTAGTAATTGTGAGCACTAATCAATCACTTCCTCGAGGGAACGATCACTTCTCACACTTTATTACTTGTTACGGCACGTGCACTTGCGTTATTATATACACCTGTTTCGGGCGTATCAAAAAGCATTCTTCCATCGTGTTGCCACAACCTCCATCCCTTGCTAGCAGCCAAGGCGATCACCACTCTTACTGCAGTCATCTCGCAATTGGACTAAATGTCTCCTCATAGTCTTCTCCATACTGCTGTGAGAATCCTCTAGCGACCAGGCGAGCCTTGAAACGATCAATGCTCCCATCAGCCTTCTTCTTCAACTTATACCCCACTTGCAGGTAAACCGAGTAATGCCATCAACCTTGGGCACAAGGTCCCAGTTTCATTCTTCTTCAGAGCATCAATCTCTTCCTTCATGGCCTTCCCACTCCTTCACTCCAGTGAGACCTCGTTGAAGTTTGCAGGCTCTCGCTCATCCAGAGGACCTGCAAAGAAGTAGGAGACAAAACTCAATGCATTCCCATCACAGTACCGAGCCGGTGGCTTAACCACCCTCTTCGATCTCCGAAGAATCAGCTCCTTGCTCATGGCTTCCGTTGCTTTTCAGGCTCCACTCCTACCTGGGCAAGCATTGAGTAGTGCTCCCCCTGCTTCCTGAGCCAGAAAGCTCAACCTCGGAGTTCGAAGCAACAGGAGCTGCTGGTGAAACATCAAGCTCCTCTTCCAAGCCTTCAGTAGCCACCACCGGTGCTTCACCAACCTTGCTACTTCCGGTTAGCTCCACCGAGCCACCTCCATATGACATTAGCTCATCAAGACAACGTCTCTTGATACCACGAACTTTTTCGTCACAGGGTCCATGCACTTCCATCCCTTCTTCTGCTCATCGTAGCCAACAAAGACAAGTTTCCTTGCCTTCGCATCCAGCTTTGTCTGTGAAGCATCCGGTACATGCACGTAGCAAGTTGAACCGAACACCCTAAGGTGTCCAACACTCGGAGGAGACAAACTCACTCCCGTTATCAGTTCTAAGCTTCTTAATCCGCAAGCCAAGCCGACCTTCTACCAACTCCTTAAACTCCACAAACAAACGGAAGGCTTCCGACTTTTCCTTTAAGAAGTACACCCAAGTATACCTTGAGTAGTCATCAACCAAGACAAGCATGTATCTGCTTCCACCAAGGCTGACAGTAACCGTCGGTCCCATCAGGTCGCCATGAATACACTCCAATGGTTTCTTGCTCCTTGTTTGTGATTTATCAACGGAAGGCGATGTGTCTTATCGTATTGACAGCCCGCACAAACATGCCCGTCACCAAAGGAGGACAACTTCGGCAACCCCCTCACCAAACTTCTACTAGCCATTGCCTTCAGCTTGTTCATGCCACATGCCCAGCCTCTCATGCCAGATAGCAGCACTATCATTGGCTCTCATTCTATCACATAAGCATTGGTGGAAAGAACAAACAAGTTCTTCACCCTCCTCCCAACATGAGCAACATCAGCCTTAACCGCTGATACGTTGTGAAGGAACCTCATGTCTGTTGACCCAATAGAACGTGATACCTAGCGTCCACCGCATTGGTCACCGAGAAGAGGTTCTTCTTCATGCCCGACACGTGATACGCACTCCTTAATGTGAGTGGCCCCTGATCACTACCCAAAGACAACGACCCCCTCTTCTCTACTGCATAAATAGTATTATCAGCAGTGATAATATCTTCATTACCTGAGTACGCCTGCATAGAGGTGAACATTGACTTGTCTCCGGTGAGGTGATAACCACACCCGGAGTCCACGATCCACTCGTCGTTGAAGTCCTCAGCAGACAAGGCCCGGACACAAGTGCACGTCATAAAAGCTCCGCCTCATTCTGCTTCTTCACTTCTCGAGCAAAGCTTCCTCCTTTCCCGCAGCATGCCCAGGCTGCAGTTTGACCTTGCAGTCCCGCTTGAAGTGCCCTCGCTGATGACACCGGTAGCACTTCAAGTTCTCTTCCAGTCCTTAGGAGCATTGCTCCTCTCCGGCGGATATGAAGTTGAAGTTTCCTTCTCACCACGACATGCACCTTCTTCTTCTTCTTCCCTTCCCATCCTTTCTTCTTGCCTGAGAAGAGAGCTTCGCTGCCTTCTTGATTCAGGTTCACTCCAGCCATCTGCCTTGCCAAGCTCTCCTGCGATGCAAGCAGATTCTCCAGCTCCAGCAAAGACGGCTGAGTAGCCCACCCTTGAACAGATGTGACAAAAGCCACATACTCCTTCCGCAAGCTGCGATAATGTGCCTTTTCATCTTAGCCTCAGAGATAGGCTCATCAGGATCCAGTGCCGACAGCTCAGCACACAAGCTCTTCATCTTTAAGAAGTACTTGGAGATGGAAAGGTCTCCCTGAGTTGCCCTGGCCAACTCATTCTCCAAGAACTGAAGCCGCGCCACATTCTTTCTATTGAACAACTCATCAATGGTTGTCCAAATATCAGCAGCCGACTCACACCCAACGATGTGATCAAACAGTTCTGGAGACACAGCTCTCTTCAGAATGAACTCCGCCTTAGCATTTGTTCTTCTCCAGAGCCTAACCTGCTCAGCAGTACCGAACGCAGCAGTAACTTACTGTCTGTCGTCACCATCGACGACTTCCCACAGCTCCTCGCCAAGAAGATATCTTCATGCACGACTTCCACTTCTTGAAGTTAGTCGGCGTTAAGAGCTCAATGCCCAGACCTCTTGCAAAACTCTCTTCCATTGCAACACCTGTTGGCACCCTTTCAGCAGCTCCGAGCAACAAAATAGGTTGAACACCACTCAATCACTGAGCAACAACACTGGCTGACTTCCGCTCACGCAACTAACCTTCCTATGATACCATGTTAAATGTTCTCAACGTGGTCAGCAAGATAGCCCAAACGCCAAATTAATATCTTCGGAACTACCCAGTTCTCACGTTGAACCAGCGGAAAACCAAGGAACAAGGGCTACACCAACAAACAATTGAAGCACAAGCAGGTCTATTATTCATTCACTTCTTTACATCACGAGGCATACATAGCGAGACATGATTTCGCTAGTATAATAGTTGTAAACAGAAAGCACCAAAAAACAAGCCGGGGAACAGAACCGGAGTCCGCCGAGACCGCCGAGGTCGCCGAGGTCGCCGAAGTAAGCTGCAATCCAACGAATAGCCACGGAGTCCGCCGAAGCCGCGAGGCCGCGCGGACACACCGTTATTCGTCTCCTGCTGAGCCTGAACTGAGGAACACCCCCTACCCGTCTGAAGCCGGCGGACAGGTTATTGAAGCTGGCAAAGTGATGTACAACGTAGTTGACGCCGAGACTATAGAAGAACTATGGAAGAAGCTGGAGGAGCTATACATGTCGAAGTCTCTCACTAATAAGCTATACGTGAAGAGACAGTTGTATATCCTGATGATGTCCGAGAGCAATCAACTGTTCGAGTGCATGAACGTGTTCAACAAGCTTATCTCCCAGCTACGGAGTACAGACGTGAAGGTTGAAGAAGAAGATCAAGCTCTTATGTTATTATCCTCTCTACCTAAGTCATATGACCATCTGGTCACCACCATCCTCTATGGAAAAGACACCCTCAAGATGGAGGAGGTGATGACGACGTTGCTCTCGAATGAAACGAGGAGCAAATCTGTCCTAACACCAGTTGAAGGGGAAAGACAAAGAGCCACAACAGGAGGCCGTGGATTCAGACCCAGATAGCGATGCTGACGTCCTACATGTCTCACCCAGTCTCGATACTACTGACGCATGGATCATGGACACCAAATGCTCATATCACATATGTCCTCACAAGGAGTGGTTCACCACATTTAGGGAGTGCGACAGGGGTCGAGTATTGATGGGAAACGACTCGGAGTGTAGAACACTGGGAATTGTGAGCGTTAGAATCAAGATGTTCGACGACGGGACGATTAGGACTCTCACTGACGTTCGATATGTGCCTGATCTAGGAAGAGTCTGATATCCTAGGAACTTTGGAGGCGATCGGATGCTCCTACACCAGTGAAAGCGGATATCTGAAGGTTAAGAGAGGCGCTCTGGTGATTATGAAAGGAGAATGCTCTGGTACTCTATACAGATTGATCGTCACCACAATCGTCGGTGATGCAGCAGTTGCTGCAACATCAGATGAGAACTTGTCTCTGCTATGGCATGCCAGGCTTGGCCATATGAGCGAGAGAGGACTGCTGGAGCTTCACAGGAAGGGCCTACTAAAGGGGGTTAAGACGTGCAAGTTAGACTTCTGCGAGACCTGCGTTCTCGGAAAGAAACACAAGGTAAAGTTCGTGACATCGAGCAAGCAGAGTAAGCAGGTACTGGAGTATATTCACTCAGATGTCTGGGGGTCTGCCCTCAGAATCTTCGCTTGGAGGGGCTAAGTACTTCGTGACTTTCATTGATGACTTCTCGAGGAAGGTCTAGATTTATATTCTGAAGAACAAATCTGAAGTCTACGAGAAATTCAAAATATGGAAGACTAAGGTGGAGAAGCAAACCGGGAAGAAGGTTAAGTATCTCAGATCCGACAACGGCGGCGAGTACACCTCAGCCGAGTTTCAGACTTACTGTGATCAGGAGGGCATCACTCGCCACCTTACTATCCCCAGTACACCCCAGCAGAACGACGTCGCAGAAAGGATGAACATGACGCTGTTAGAGAGAGCTCGGTGCATGCGTCTGTTCGCCGGCCTACCAAAGTCCTTCTGGGCCGAAGCTATTAGCACGGCGTGTTATCTAGTGAATCGATCCCCATCGATATCACTGAATCTGAAATCACCACATGAGGTCTGGTTAGGTGAGCCGGTCGATTATTCTGATATCCACATATTCGGTTGTCCTGTATACAGCATAGTGCAAGACTCTGAAAGAACCAAACTGGATGTTAAGTCCAAGAAGTGCATCTATCTGGGCAGAAAGGCTTGTACGAAGGGATTCAATCATCGTTAAAGTTGACAACAGACAAGGCACGGACACAAGTGCCCGTCATGAAGGCTCCGCCCCATCCAGCTTCCTCACTCTTAGAACAAGCTTCCTCCTTGCCTGCAGCATGCCCAGACTGCAGCTTGACCTTGCAGTCCCGCTTGAAGTGTCCTCGCTGATGACACCTGTATCACTTCAGATTCTTCTTCCAATCCTTCTTAGGAGCAACGCTCCTCTCTGCCTGATAAGTAGTTGAAGGCTCATTCTCAGCAGCGACTTGCTTCTTCTTCCCTTCCCATCTCTTCTTCTTCTTGCCCGTAAAGAGTGCTTCACTGCTCTCCTCAGAGACAGTGACTCCAGCCATCTGCCTTGCCAAGCTTTCTTGTGAAGCAAACAGATTCTCAAGCTCCAGCAAAGATGGTTGAGTAACCCAGCCTTAAACTGATGTCACAAAAGCAACATACTCCTTCCGCAAGTCGCGGTTTATGTGTCTTTTCAACTTGACCTAAGAGATAGGCTCATCAGGATCAAGCGCTGATATCTCTGCACACAGACTCTTCATCTTCAAGAAGTATTTAGAGATGGTTAGGTCTCCTTGAGTTGTCCTGGCCAATTCATTCTCCAGAAACTGAAGTCTAGCCACATTCTTCCTATTGAACAACTCATCAATGGTTGTCCAAATGTCAGCAGTAGACTCACATCCAATGATGTGATCAAATAATTCTGGTGACACGGCCCTCCTAAGAACAAACTCTGCCTTAGCATTTGTTTTTCTCCAGAGCCTCACCTGCTCAGCAGTATCAAATGCAGCAGTCACTTCCTGTCTGTCATCACCACCGACGACCTCCCATAGCTCCTCACCCAGAAGATAACTTTTCATGCACGACTTTCACTTCTTATAGTTAGTCGGTGTTAAGAGTTCAATGTCAAGACCTCTTGCATAGCTCACTTCCATTGCAGCAACCTTTGGTTAAACAAACTTCCAGAAGCACAGAGCACCAACACAGGTTGATCACCACTCAAGCACAGAGCAACAACACTGGTTGAACACCGCTCAAGCAACTGAACCTGGCTCTGATACCATGTTGAATTCCTCAAAGCGGTCAACAAGGTAGCCTAAAGCCAAATTAATATTCTCAGAACTACCCAGTTCACACTTTGATCATGCGGAAGCCCAAGAGCACACTTAGCACCAAACACAAATGGAAGCACAAGTAGGTATTATATTCATTCACACTTCTTTACAAGGCATGGTATACGTAGCGAGACATGATTTCGCTAGTACACAAGCTACAAACAGAAAGCAAAAAACAAGTCGGGCGGACAGCACTGGAGATCACCCAGTCCGCCAAAGTCGCTGAAGCTGCCCGATCTGCTGCTGCTACAAGCCGAATAACATACGGAGTCCGCCGAGACCACGAGTTCAAGCGGACACACCGTTATTCGCTGCCTGCTGAAGAACAGAGGAGCAGACCGCCTACCCGCCTGAGACCGGAGGACAGGTTATTGGAACTTGATCAAGCTGAAGCAGAAAACTGACAAGCCGCAGAAGCGACCAGCTGAGACCGTAAAGACCGCACACTTCAATGCCCAACTCCTGGCTTCTTGAAGCTAGCCGTGCTTCCTGCACACATCAAACCGTCAGCACTACTCAACCAGCGCGGACAGAAAACCGCAGACCGCAACACTTGCCCAAGCCCAACTTACTGTTCACTCTGTTACTGTAGACCTGTCGTGGGGGTCCTATTTATAGGCGAGGTGAGGAGTGTGATCACCACCCTAGTGAATAGAATCATCGCCCCAGCCCGTGCGCTAACACAACCCAGTCCGTCAAGTCCGTACAGACTTGACCATACCTCCATGAGCCAGAACAAAAAAGGCCAGTCCGCCTCTATGCGGACTCACATGTTGTCGACCTGCCTATCACTAGCACAAAGCCAGTCCTCCTAAGGCAAACAGAGCTAGACCACCACCCAATACAACATGCGGTCACCCCCGCAACATAAGCTGCAACAGCCCGCAATACCATATCACGCGGACTCAGGAGACAATCCGCAGAGCTCGGCAAACAACGCCACCCCGTCGAGTCCATGACCAACAAGCAGTCTGCCTGGTCAACAACAGACTCTTCGGACACTGCGGACACAGAGAACTTTTCATAGCAAATGACCAAGTCCAGCAGCCCACCAAGCACTAGCACGAGTATGGCGGACACAAGCTCCAGATCGCCAACCATCAGGACAGTCTGCCCCAGGATGGGTAACATCCACTTCATGGATAGCTCGGCAAGAAGCAAGGCACCGTCCACACAGATGCGGACTCCGCGGATGCCAAAGCACTGAAAAAGGCAGAGTCCGCAAGCTCTACCCGAACAGCTCTCCACAAAGATCACCTGCCAGACTCCAACACTAGTCCGCGCATTCCTCCACAACAGAACATCGCCTGTTGTACCAACAGAGCTCGGCAAGGGCCACAGCCAAACACCAAGGCCATCCGCAACAGCGGACACCGCGGATTCGTCAGTCGCAAGCCTCCCGCGGATAAGGCACACAACCCGCTGGTTAGCACAAGCTTGCAACACACAAGGCCGCTGAACAGAGCACAACCTACACCCCCCAAACCACTGTCCGCTCAGCCGCTCAAGCCCCTTCTCAATCAGCCAACCACCAAGACAGCCAACGCTCAGACCGCAACCTGCAAATCCGCCCAGGCCGCGAAACCAGTCCACACAGGCCGCCCGACTTAACTCATCCACTTCCACTTCACAAATTTCAACAGAGCCCACCCACCACCGAGCGAGCCGCGATTGCCCTCAAAGGCCCAGAAACACATCGAAAGTGGAGCGAAGCCGAGCGCGCATGCACACATGAGCAACGGGGCACGCGCCCACACAAGAAGCGCGAGTGCACGGGCAAGCATGCTCGCGCGGGCGGCAGCCCCCCCCCCCCCCCCCCCCCCCCCCCCCCCCCCCCCCCGCGCTGGCGGTCGGCTTGCGCACGCTCTAGTGCGCGCCCCATGCGCACAAGGTCGACGCGCATCGACGACTGTCGTCGCTGCCGTTCGCCTCCACCACCTTCAGTCGTCGCCACTACCAGGCATCTTGCCCTGACTGCCCTTAGGGGCACACCCGTCTTTCATGAAAATTGACGATACATGTGACCAGAACAGAACAACGTCATTCACTAACTCAGGATCCAGCCTGACTCAATTACCAACACGTCCCTCCGTAAAACTATAAAAATTCCCTCAGGCCTTCATTTGAAGACAGACAACTGCGTAGATTAAAGAGAGTTCTGATATTTTTTGTCAAGAACGTGAGACTTAGATCGTTTCTCTGCTTGGAACTTGCCCTGCTTCCTCTCTAGCGTGCACAACGCCCGAAACTCACTTAGACGCTTTGGTGAGATCGGGAGAGGGCGCTGGAAAGCGCTCCCGCGGGTGCTCGCGTGAAGACACTTCAAGTTTTGTTGACGCTCCAATCCAAGCTTTGTGGACGCTCCAATCCAAAGCTTTGTGGACGCTCCAATTCAAGCTTTATCGACTCACTCATCCAAGCTTCACATATATAGTTTATTTTCCGCTCTTCTGTATTCAAAGCTTGTTGCGGAGAGGTGACTTGTCACCCTCCGAGGAGACTTCTAATACTTGTAAACTCAAAGCTAAATAGTGTATTTTGGTCAAACACAGATTCAACCATGTGATTTTTCTCACTTTCTGGATTTTCCACGATAAAAAAAGCCTTCTGTTATTGTTGTTGGATTCTCATTGATTGTTTGCGCGCCCGATCCAACTCCGAGATAAGGAGATCCGATTTTCTGGATTGGAGGAAATCCGGGTGACCCGCAACAAAGCTAATACAGTTTGTTTTGGTTTGACTCAGTTCGGTTTGACATTTCGAACCGTAAACCAAATATAACCCCTAAGTTCTTTTAAAAATGGAATCATGAGCGAACCGTAGGTTACTAAAACCAAACGGAACCATACGATTTGATTAGGTTTGGTTATGATGTTCGATTCATTCCAATTTAAACCATCAATCGTAAACGCCCAACCTCGCCTAACAAACTCCGTCCATTTCGAGGTTTAAAAATAGTTTTTCTTTTCTTGATGATTGTCTTGCCAAACATGCATTCTATGATGGTGGCGTTTTGCCCATATTAACTCACCAGTGCAAAAATAGCGCGCCATACTGAGCCAAAAATTGTGATATTATATATGTGATCTTAACTCATAAGGTAGGTATACTCGAAAATCAAATGGATATCTAAAGCCAGATATAAAGATTGAAAGTGCCATGATAGACAAATCGAAACATTTATAACTGAAAGTTTCGCGGCAGTGGAGGAATAAGAACATCTACGAACAAAAATAGAGCATATAGATTAAAACTGGAGATCTAATTTTAAAGAAAATGACCTTCAACTCGAATTCTAGGGCAGTCCCTTAATATTCAGATGAGAAAATTAAGAAATTAACTCTTAACAGTATTTGATGGTCAAATGAAATTGACAATAGAGCTCCTTATTTAGAACTGCAACATCTGTGCGAAATGCAGACAGGAAATTGACACCTGGCATGAGCGCAGCAATTGTATGATGCGCAACAAGGATAATCCCTCAACATTAAGACAATGAAAACTATGAAGAGAAACTGGACTCTCTTCATCAACATGATCATTTTCTTCTTCTCCATACCTTCTCCCTCACTTCTTTCCCACTGCTTGTAGAGGTTTTTATAGATGTAATTCAGTATAAACATCCACATATTTTATATTATTAGTGCTGAGCAATTGCTATTATTTTTTATTATGTAACATAGGACTCTTCGCTATTGCAATTATTTTTTACTTTATCATGTTACATATGACGCTTGGCAATTGAATAGCTCCACCATGAGTCAAGACAAATGAAAGAACTATGGGGAAGAGACGCAATTATGTCACCCGCAAAGACTATAGTGACGGGGATTCTGACTCAGCCCAAGCATCAAGTAACAAAACTAAAACTTCCTTGTATGATTATAGCATTCACATGAGTATCGAGATGGAAGCATCGTCTCAAAAGAATCATGTGTACACCCAATTAAAAAAGAAAGGTGATTGTTAACTGCAATCCGTAATTAGCTAGTCGCACCCCAAAATCTTCTAATTTTTTTGTGCCTTTTCGAAATATGTCTTGTACATGCAATTTCAGGAAAAATGTTCAGCACGAAAGTTGTTGATCTCGACTTTCGTGTTGAACACTTTGCCTGAAATTGTATGTACAAGGCGTATTTCAGAAAGGCGCAAAACCTAGGCATATTTTCAAAGTACGCCTTGTACATGCATTTTTAGGTAATGTGATCAACACAAAAGTTGTAGATCTCGCGACGAGATCTACAACTTTCGTGTTGAACACTTTTCCTAAAATTGCATGTACCAGACGTATTTCGAAAAAACGCAAAAAATTATGAGATTTTGAAGTGCGACTCGACAATTACAGATTGTGGTTAACAATAATTTCATCCATGGGATCCGACTCAAATCTAAAACAATAGCTCATGCTTGATTATCATATTCAGGTCTAATTGATCTAGGGAATTGTTAAAAGCACCGCATTTTTGGCTAATCGCACCGCATTGTTAAAAGCACCGCAGTTTTTCACATTTTGTTAAAAGCACCGCACATTGTTATCTGCATCGCGACTGAGATAAACGCAACGCACTTAACATATGAATTAAAATATGTTCTTATTTAATTACAACATTAATATAAACTCAATAGAGAAAATATTTGATGCAAAAAATCATCAAATGCGTTGTCCAATTTGTTGTGGTCTTCATGCTCTATAAAGAATAAGGAAAAAAATTTTAAATCAACATTCAAGTTGTATAATAAAATACAAAAGTTGATTAAAAAAATTACTTATCAAATAGACTCAATATTTGATTCCCAAAAACATGAATTCTTTTCTCGAAAAATTTGTGAACTTCACCTTCCTATATAATTCAACCAAAAAGTTAACAAGGCAATTTTATGAAGTTAAAAATAATAATAAGATAAAGTAAGTTTTAAAATTTGTGTCGTAGATATCATCATATAATGTTGCATGATTTAAAATTTCATATTGCAGATTATTCCTTACTTGCATCCAATCCTTACCCAAACTCAAGCCTTGACTTATACCCCGAAATCCACAGTGATCATCTCCTTGCACATCAGTGACATCTATAATATGTTTGGAGAATACAGATGACAATTGTTCACGAACAAAAGAACTCATAAATAGATTCCCGTCTTGAGGAGTTCTTAGTTGATATGTTGCGCTCTTTCGAGCATTCAATTTAGTCACTTGCTTCATCTTGTTCTTTTCGGATTGTGAACCTTCCATAGCAAGAACATATTCAAAATAGGAAGGATCGCGTTTTGTGGATTTCGTGTCATTCTAAAATTTTTTATAACTCCCTTTTGGTCTTCCTTTTAGACGCATCGGCACCAAAGACTCAACTGTTTTGCTACATGAGGGATCAACAAATTCTCGGAGTTTTCTTTTCGTCGCTTTTTTTGTTGAAAACTTTACTCCACAAACTTTTTAAGAATGGCTAAATGCGGTGCGATTAGCAAAAAGTGCGGTGCGATTAGCAAAAAGTGCGGTGCGATTAGCCAAAAGTGCGGTGCGATTAGCCAAAAAAGCGGTGCGATTAGCCAAAAGTTGAGTGCAGATATATTTTGAGAATGGTAGATTTTAAGGGTTAAAATACCTAAATGTGGTGCGATTAGCCAAAAATGCGGTGCTTTTAACAATTCCCTTGATCTAACATATTCATAATCTTATTTATCTGATTCAATATGAGATTGCAATTCAGTTGAAATCCCATTACTTATTTATCTGATTCCATATGCTTTGGCAATTGGGTTAATCATATATGCAATGATATGTACTGAACCTAATGTCTCTTATGCCTTGAGCATGACTAACAAGTATCAGTCTGATCCCGGTGAAAGTCACTGGATTGTCATTAAGAATATCCTGAAGTACTTGCGAATGACTAATGATACGTTCTTGGCATTTGGTGGAGAGGAAGAGCTCGTTGTACATACTTCCCCGGAGCACTTTAGTGCTGGTGCGGCGCCTGAGTTCTCTGGGGGCCGCGAGTGGCGGGTGCGACGTCGAGCTGGTGCATTGCGTCGAAGCGGGCGACTATGCGACCGAAGGCCGCCCGAAGCATCAAGCGCGGGCGAAGCCCGTGCGCAGGCGGGTGAAGCCCGCCTGATGCGGCCGAATATCGCCCGCGAGCATCGAGCACGGGCGTAGCCCGTGCGAAGATGCTCGTATATTTATATGGAGAATTGTTATTGGTACCCCATAAATGAATATTTGTACCCAAAATAGATATTTGTACCTATAATTGATATTTGTACTCATAATTGATATTTGTACTCATACATAATAATATTAGGAAAACCGGTGGGATCTCCTGAGAGGCTTTAGCTGCACCCCATGCATGGGGTGTGGATATCCGAACCTCCCGCGACATAACCACCATCACCGCCGCCGCAAACCGTCATCGCCGCCGCCGCGACAACAACCATCATCGATGCCGCCGCCGCCCCAGCCTCCATCGTCGTCGTCGCAAACCGACATCACTGATGCCGCACTAAAACCACTTCCGCCGCGCTAACCGCCATCGCCGCCACCCCGCGCCAACCGCCATCGTCGTTGCCCCACCAGCCGCGATAACCGCTGCACACCGAAACCGCCATCGCCGCCACCGCGCCAACCGCCATCGTCGCTGCCCCACCAGCCGCCATAACCGCTGCACCGAAACCGCCATCGCCGCCGCTGCGTTAACCGTCATCGCCGCCGTCGCGGAAAACGGTATCATGTGTATTTAGCTTCTAACTCGTCATCTTGGGAGTGGGTTATTGGACATAGCCCAATCTGTTGTTATGTTAGAACGTACACATACAATCTAAAACGAACTATTTAAAGGTTTACCGACCAAGCTTTGTATTCATGGCACATGACCATATGAGTTGCTCGTTCTGCGACTATTCTCAGAGCATTGTGGTAGTAAAAATTACTATTTTAGCACATATGAGAACTGTTTGCTTGTTTTTGTGACAATAATCACTGCACTCTTTCCTGTCAAATGCGGATGCATTGTATTTCTCTGATGTATGTATTTCTCTTATATTAAGAGAACTATTTTCACATGTTCATCAGGAGTAGGGAACGGTTGGAGGGCTGTGACAAAATATAGGGGTCGGACGTCGAAGGAGAAAAGAAGCGTTGGCGAGGAGATGAACGGAAGGCGCAATGGAATAGACGCCGCGACGGGCGACGAGATATTATCGGACCGCTGGAGTGAATGCGAGCGGAGAGGTGAAGGTTCGGCTGCGGGAGTTTAGGGCTTGAGAGAAACAAAAATAAAATTTGTGTTGGGTACAAATATCATGTAAGTCTTGGATAAAAAAAATGCTACAATTTGTATTATTATGAGTATGAATATTCAATTCTGAGGCATAAATAATAATTCCCATTTATATGTGGTTCTCGGTTTAACCAATGGCTGAGAGAGAGCGACAAAAAAAATTCTCCTCCTCCTTCCGGATTCTGAACAGCGGGCTATTCACCAGGGGATTTGTGGCCGGAAATCCGTAGGAGGAGCGGATTCCCATCCAGTTATATTCAGTGAAGGCTCATTCCTAAGGAGTCGGTATAAGGTGAAGGCCGGTCGTGAAAGGAATCTCTCTGGCCGCCCAGGTTTTGGTTCTTTTCTTACCATTGTAATCATAGCTCACCTCCATGTACTCTCATCTATCTTATTATAGTGGATCATTCTCCGGTGCTCTTCTCGTAGATATAGGAGTTTCTCTCTGAATGTTACGGGCGTAACATTTAATTGGGAGATGAGCTGACATCATCTGTACCTGGCCTTTTCCCCTCTTCCAACATATCTTTTGTGCTGCCAACAGACACTTTGTATCCCTATACGGACACTTTGTATCCCTATTTAAACTCTGTAATAGCTGTATTAGATGTTAATGAATGATTTATTTCAGTTTCTGTTTTTCTCTCCTTGTAGTTCTCTGTCTCTCTCCTCCATGGCCAATAGGCCAATAGGACTTTCAACACATCCAACTTGTCCTGTCTCACGCACAACAACAACATGATCGTCTTCAACAGCAGCAAGATCGTGCCCAAGAGTCTCACACGACATTCTATACCGAATTCCAAGACCTCCGGGGAGAGTTGCAGGCCTTCATGCGCACCATGTCTAAAGCTCAAGTAGATCCTCCTGATTCGGCGTCGTTGCCCTCCGACACTGGCGGCTCGCGCATCTCACTGCCCCCCTGTGTTAGGAACGCTTGCGTCCCAACCATTGGACGGGACCAGTCGAGCCCGTGTCCAGATCATATCCCCCCACGAGTCTGATTCCTCCCAGCCAGGCCTCTTCGGCAGTTTTCCCACCACTTTGCGCCCGCCAGGGCCGCCACCGTCCATCCCATTTCAACAACCGTACTCTGCGCCCGCAGTCCCGCCGTATTACCCACCACCACCTATCCCGCCGTCTCCGTCCTTCCCATCCTATCCAGCGTCCACGCTACCGCCACCGCCTTCACACTACCTCTCATCATATCCCGCATCCACACCACCTCCGTCCTATTCAGCTCATCTCCCATCGAGACAACACTTTTGTGTTTTCAATCATCTCCCATCAACGTTACCGAAAAACAATCGAGCCCTCCCTCATCTGACTCATCGCCGGTGTTGAATTTTCTCAAAGTGGTCAGCAAGGTAGCCCAAAGCCAAATTAATATTCTCGGCACTACCCAGTTCACACTTTGATCAAGCGGAAACCCAAGAAACAAGTTAACACCAACAACCAATGGAAGCACAAGCGGATCTTTTATTCATTACACTTATTTACAAGGCGAGGTATACATAGCGAGACATGATTTCGCTAGTACACAAGCTATACCAGAAAGCACAAAGCCGGGCGGACAATACTAGAAACCGCCGAGACCGCCGAAGTCGCCAAGTCCGTCGAAGCCGCCCGAGCTGAAGCTGCAATATGCCGCATAGACACGGAGTCCGCCGAGGCCGCGAGGCCACGCAGACACACCGTTATTCGCCCACTGCAGTGGAACTGAAGAACAGCCCGCCTACCGGCCTGAGACTGGCGGACAGGTTATTGGAACTTGCAAACGTTGAAGCAGAGAACTGACAAGCCGCAGAGCGACCTGCTGAGACCGCAGAGATCGCTCACTTCCAAGTACTTGACTGAAGTCAAAGCCAAACTCCTGGCTCCTTGAAGCTAACCGCGCGACCTGCACACAGCAAACCGTCAGCTCTACTCAACCCGTGCGGACAGAAAATGCAGACCGCAGCAATTTGTCCAAGCCCCACTTACTGTTCACTCAGTTGCTGTAGACGTGCCGGGGGGGGGGTCCTATTTATAGGCGAGGTGAGGAGTGTGGTCATCACCCTAGTGAATAGAATCACCACCCCAGCCCGCGCGCCAGCAAACCTCCCTCCGCTGAGTCTGCAAGGACTTAGCCGGAATCCAAGGAAAAAACCGCCTGGAGCAAGGCACGGATGACCACAACTGGGCGGCCTTGAACCAGAACGCCCACACTATGCGGACACGATACTGTCCGCACAGTCCGCACATATCAACATTTGGACCACCACAACTCCTTCAGTGACAGCCCGCATATGCAAGAGGCAGTCCACACAGTCTAAGAGCAATACCTCCATCAGCCACAAGCCCACGACCAAAGGCAGTCCGCCCGGTGAATAGCGGACTTGGCGGATACTGCGGACACACTGGTCTTGTCACAGAATGTTGTTGAAATTTATGAAGTGGAAGTGGTTGACGGGACAGGCCGGGTGGCCTGGGCGGACAACATTGGTGGACTAGGCGGACTGGGCTGACTGTGTTGTGCGGCCTGATGGGAAGTCTGGTGGAAGCCGGCTGTCTTCTGAGCGGGTTGTTTGCATGGAGTCCGCGGACTATGCAACCTGGTTTCTGCGGATAGGGTGTTTGCTATTTGGCTTTGCCAAGGAGCGGCCTGAACGGATGGAGGCTTGCGGACTGGTGCATTGCTCAGTGGCCGCGGGTGCAAGCTTGTGCTGATAGGCGGTTTGTGTTGGAGTTACCATGATGATCTGGAAGTGGTCAAACATCTAATCTCACTGCCAACGCAATATGAGCCTGCAGGGTCGCACATAAGAGATGTGGAGAAGTTGGATGACTGACTGTGTTGGTAAAGGTTACCAATCACCGACCTGAATAGGGTTATGGGCAAAGTGTTGCCTTATAGGATCATCGGGTTGGGCAAAGGTTGCCTTGAAGGGCTGGTTAGGTTCGTCGTCCGAGGGTCAGAGACATTAGTCGAGAATGGTCTTCTGATTCCCGCCGATCGACGAGAATCACCTTGCTGATTCTCGCCGATCGACGAGAATCGTCGAGAATCAATTGTTGATTCTCGACGATCGACAACCTTGACAATTGTCGTCGACCGCGGCTCGACGATCGTCGAGTATCATTATGTGTCGTCGAGCGTGGCTCGACGATCGGCGAGAATCGTCGAGTATTGTACTCTGATTCTCGCCGATCCAATGTGATACTCGCCGAATGATTCTCACCGAACCTGCTCAGTGATTCTCGCCGATTGTCGCCGATTCTCACCGATTCATTCTCGCCGATTCTGAACCCTAGTTCTGGGTGGTCTGCGGATAGCGATTTTCCTGAGTTTATTTTATACTTTAGGTATAAATATAACACTTAGGGTTTCAGGTATGTATGCGATCTTCTCTGTGCGAATCGAACTCGACGGGAAGAGTTCCGCTCGTTCGCTCCGCCGATCCCGATCCCGCCGCCGGAAGTGTTCCGCCGCCGCGTTTGCTCCGTCGACCACCTTCTTTCCGGCGATCGTCGCTGGCGCTGCAATCCCTGGCGCGGACCTAGCAGTCCGTGGGAAGGCAAAGGTGCGGTCTTCTCCTTCCCGATCTTCCGTGCGACGGAAAGCTCGGCGTTCTCCCGCTCGTGTGGACTTCTGCAGAAACGTGGACACTATTCCACGTTGGACTCGCCACTGGCAAGCAGACAAAGTTTGGAGCTTCTCCGTTGAGTTGTGACTCAACGCCACCGAGGTAATTTTTGCCTAGTTTTGCTAACTTCTTGATTCAACTGTTCATGGCCCGATCCACATCTCTTTGGGTTTTTCTTGATGTTTTACTTTTTCGCTGCGTGCACAAGTGTTGTGCCAACCCCATAGAGAAACACAACAGTGGTATCAGAGCCAGGTTTCGGCCATGACTGTTGTTTTGGAAGTTGTCTTATTCCAATGCGTGTAAACCTAGAGATTTAGAAGTGTTCTAAATGTCTAGATTTAGTCTTGGCACTTCGCCAAGAACGATTGGAATTTCGGTGGAATTTCTAAGTGTTAGAAATTGTTGTCTCCTTAGCAGTAACCATCCCTCGAGTATGTTGTGGATTTTGAATCCAACAAAGAGAGATGAGCTTGTCTACTGCTTTAAGTTGAGCTGTCTTTGCCTTTGTCCAATGCATGTAAATCTGAGGATTTGGAAATTTCCGGATGCTCAGATTTAGCCCTTCCTTCTATCAAATGTTGATGGTGTCAGGATGTGCACATAAGGGATGCATGTGGTTTTAGAAGAATTGTTTTTCTTTGGATGTGCACATTGATCAAATGTTGATCATGGTTAATTGTTAACCTAAAATTGAAATCCCTTCTTTTAATATTAAGTGTTCGGATGCCTTCCGATGGATGACACTCTTCCTTCCTCGATCGATGAAATGTGGGCTTGCCAAAGCAAGGTGCATTAATCTATCTTGGTAAGGGTGCGAGCGGATAATTGTGATATCCCACTATCGACATCGGGTCCAGCTTAACTAGGTGACCTCAAAGGTTGAGTGCCTAGAGGCATAGGGTTGGCATGCACCATATGATGGATGCGAATAAGGAGTTATTCACCAACCATACAAGAATTGCATGAGGATGCAATTGGCAAGCGTTGCCTACCTAAATAACCACATCGTGAGAGGAACGCCAAAGCGGACTCATTGTGTTGGTGAAATACGGATCTTGTCCACTAAGAGAGTAGCTCGCATGAACTCTCCGAATTGTTAGTGAGGGCTATCATTTCGAATAAAATAGTGGGAGTATTTTTAATTGAAGTCCTAATTAGAATAAATTGTAATTGAAATTTAGGTACTGATTTTAATTCTGCATAAATTCTTGTAGAATTCCATGGCAAGCGTTTCACACTCCACGCTGTCTCTGAGAGCCATCCTTGAGAAGGATAAGCTCAGCGGGACAAACTATATGGACTGGTATAGGAACCTGAGAATTATTCTCAGGCAAGAGCGAAAGCTCTATGTCTTGGAAGAAGAAGCCCCCGAGGTGCCAACCGGGAACTCTTCTCGTGCTGAGAAGGATACTTATAAGAAGTATACTGATGATGCTTTGGATGTCGAGTGCCTTATGCTTGCCACCATGAACTCTGAGCTTCAGAAGCAACATGAGAACATGGGGTGCAAGGAGATTGACGAGCATCTCAAGAAAATATTTCAGGGGCAGGCTCGTCAAGAGAGGTTCGACATCACGAAAGCGTTATTTCAGTGCAAGATGGGAGTTCGAGACTCAGTAGGGACTCACGTACTCAAGATGATTGGGTATATTGAGAACCTTGAAAGGCTGGGTTTTCCTCTTGGTCAAGAGTTGGCCACGGATCTGATCCTGCAATCGTTGCCGGACAGTTATGAGCAGTTCGTCTTGAACTACAACATGAATGAGATAGACAAGACACTGCCCGAACTCCTAGGCATGTTAAGAACTGCCGAGATCAACATGAAGAAGGCCAAGCCTGCCAGCCCCATACTGATGGTGCATAAGGGCAAGGGCAAAGCCAAGGGCTCCAAGAAGACGAAGGTAGGACCTAAGTCATATCTTGAGCTCAAGTATTCAGCACTGATCAAGAAGAAGAACACGGTGAAGGAAGGGAAATGCCACCACTGTGGCAAGGCTGGTCATTGGCGGAGGAACTGTCCTTCGTATATTGAGGGTCTGCAGAAATTGAAGGGAGGTATGACTTCCGCTTCTAATGTTTACGTTATAGAGATAAACCTTTCTGCTCCTTCATCTTGGGTATTGGATACCGGATGTGGTTCTCACATTTGTACAAATGTGCAGGAACTGGGAAGGAAAAGATTGCTGAGTAAAGGGGAGGTGGACCTCCGCGTCGGCAATGAAGCAAGAGTTGCTGCTGTAGCCGTAGGAGTTTACCGTCTTTCTTTGCCCAGTGGGCTTGTAATAGAACTATATAACTGTTATTTTGTTCCGGCGATAACTAGAAACATTATATCTATTTCATGTTTGGACATGATTGGATTTTCTTTTATAATTAAGAACAATTGTTGTTCTATATTTAAGAATGATGTTTGTTATGCTGTAGCCCAATTGTTTAATGGTCTTTACGTTTTGAACTTGGACCATCTGATCTGTAATGTAGAAAACAATAAAAGACTAAGAACAAATGACTCGAACCCTACGTTTCTCTAGCATTGTCGTTTGGGCCATATCAACGAGAAGCGCATATCCAAACTCCATAGAGATGGACTTTTGGACTCATTTGATTATGAATCATTTGAGCGATGCGAATCTTGTTTGTTAGGCAAGATGACTAAATCTCCTTTCACTGGTTATACTGAGAGGGCTGAGGATCTCTTGGGTGTTGTACATAGTGATGTATGCGGACCCATGAGTTCCATGGCTAGAGGAGGGTATTTCTACTTTGTTACATTTACTGATGATTTCAGTAGATACGGATATGTGTATCTTATGAAGTGCAAATCCGAGACCTTTGAAAAGTTCAAAGAGTTCAAAAATGAAGTAGAAAACCAGTTGGGTAAAAGGGTTAAAGCACTCCGATCTGATCGAGGTGGCGAATACCTGAGTCTTGAGTTCCGTGATCATCTGAAAGAGTGTGGTATTGTATCACAGCTCACTCCACCTAGAACGCCACAACATAATGGTGTGTCTGAGAGGAGAAATCGTACTCTACTAGACATGGTACGTTCGATGATGAGTCATGCAGACTTGCCTGTTTCCTTTTGGGGTTTTGCTTTAGAGACTGCTGCAATGACATTGAATCGCGCTCCAACGAAAACGGTTCTGAAGACACCATATGAGATATGGACTGTGAAGCGTCTTAGTATGTCGTTCATTAAAATTTGGGGCTGTGAGGCATACGTGAGACGTCAAATGCCTGACAAGCTGGAACCCAAATCAGATAAATGTTATCTGGTGGGATATCCTAAGGAAACGAAAGGGTATTACTTTTACCTACCATCCGAGGGCAAAGTGTTTGTCGCAAGGACTGGTGTCTTCTTGGAGAAAGAGTTCTTATCAAGAAAGACTGAAAAGGTAGAGCTTGAAGAAGTTCAAGAGCCACATGTAGTGAACGAACCGGAATTGGATTTTGAGACAGGACTACAAGATGTTGTAGCTGGAGAACCTGCTCAGGGAACACAAGTCCTACGTAGATCTGGTAGACCGAGGTTTGAGCCTGAGAGATATGGATTTCTCGTGTCTCAAATAGGTAATGTGTTGCTTATGGATCATGATGATGAGCCAACAACCTACCAAGAGGCTATGAATGGACCGGACTCCGACAAATGGCTTGAGGCTATGAAATCCGAAATGGACTCCATGTATGCAAACCAAGTTTGGAACTTGGTGGAACCACCTGAAGGGGTACGACCCATAGGGTGCAAGTGGGTCTTCAAGAAGAAGACCGACATGGATGGGAATGTACAGACATTCAAAGGGCGACTGGTGGCTAAAGGTTTCAAGCAAATTCATGGTATTGACTATGATGAAACTTTTTCCCCTGTTGCCATGGTAAAGTCCATTAGGATATTGCTTGCTATTGCTGCGTATTATGACTACGAGATCTGGCAGATGGATGTCAAAACGGCTTTCCTTAATGGAAACCTACTTGAGGAAGTGTATATGACACAACCCGAGGGTTTTGTATCCCCAGATGAAGCCACTAAAATATGCAAGCTGAATAAGTCCATTTATGGACTGAAACAGGCCTCTCGAAGTTGGAATCTTCGTTTTGATGAGAAAATCAAAGAGTTTGGTTTCATCAAGAATGAAGATGAGCCTTGTGTTTACAAGCGAATCAGTGGGAGCATTGTTGTCTTCCTGATATTGTATGTAGATGACATACTGTTGATCGGGAATGACATTCCTACCCTGAAAGTTGTTAAGAACAACCTAGGGAACTGCTTTTCAATGAAGGATTTGGGTGAAGCGACTTATATACTTGGTATTAAGATCTATAGAGATAGATCGAAGAAGTTGCTGGGTTTGACCCAGAGTACGTACATCGAAAAGGTGTTGAAGCGGTTCAACATGCTTGAGTCCAAGAAAGGATTTTTGCCCATGTCTCATGGTGTGAATCTCTCTAAGGACCAATGTCCAAAGTCTTGTGAAGACAAGGACCGCATGAAGTTGATTCCATATGCTTCGGCAATTGGATCGATCATGTACGCGATGTTATGTACTCGACCCGATGTCTCCTTTGCTTTGAGCATGACTAGCAAGTATCAGTCAGACCCCGGTGAGTGTCACTGGATTGCAGTCAAGAATATCCTGAAGTACTTGAGAAGGACTAAGGACGTGTTCTTGGTGTATGGTGGAGAGGAAGAGCTCGTTGTAAGTGGTTACACGGATGCTAGCTTCCAAACTGATCGAGACGACTCCAAGTCTCAGTCAGGTTTTGTGTTTTGCCTGAATGGAGGAACTGTAAGTTGGAAGAGTTCCAAGCAAGAGACAGTTACTGATTCTACAACAGAGGCCGAGTATATCGCAGCAGCTAATGCGGCGAAGGAGGCTGTATGGATTAGGAAATTCATCGGCGAGCTTGATGTAGTTCCTAGCATTGTTGGTCCCGTAGTTCTCTACTGTGATAACAATGGTGCAATTGCACAATCTAAGGAACCTAGATCTCATCAGCGCTCCAAGCACATACTCCGGCGGTTTCATCTTATTCGTGAGATTGTCGAACGAGGAGATGTAAACATTTGCAGAGTGCCGACTGAGGAAAATATTGCGGATCCGCTGACAAAGCCTCTCGCGCAGAGAAAGCATGATGGTCATACTAGATCGATGGGTATACGATACCTAAATGATCAACTCTAGCGAGAATCTTGTGAGTTGCATGTAATCTTGTATTTTGTTGGCTGTTTGTTCATATGATGAACTGTGTACCTAGTTTTTCTTTTATAATTAATGGCAAATTCTTTTATTATGAGTTTTTCTATATATGATAGTTAAATGTTAACATAATAGATACCCTTAGAATGTTTGCTTCCATGGGACATCAAGTACGTGACTTGAATGTGAGAGCCCATGATTTATTTGAAGCTTCATTCTTAAAGGTCCCTGGTCGAGTATCATCATAGAAACTAAGGGTGATGATGATACATGAAGGCTAGCACGTGTGTTGACTGATGACTGGTTCTCATAGGTCATGATATTGTGATATCAAGTCATCACGTGGGTACTTGTTAGTGAACAAGTTGTACTGGACAGACCCAACCTGAGACTACTCTGTGGATTGTCATCCAATAGTGTCACGAGTAGGTCTCAATTGACAATGGTGTTGTGGTCCTTTGACCTGAAGTCACAACATTCATCAAGTGAGGAAGAGCGTGCTTTGATGCCATCTAAAGTCTTCCTTGAGAAAGGTTGATGATAAGGGTGGTCGTTGGGCATGTTACGAATCATTTGGGTGTTTGTGTGTGAGCAGATATGGGATTTGTCTTCCTGTATGACAGGAGTTGCATCCATGGGCCCCTTGATGGAACTGGACTGAGAAATGCATGGCCATGCTTGGTTGAGTCAATATGTGATATTGGACTCACCATTCTCTGGAAGTCCGTCCTGGATCAAGAAAACTTGGATTGAGCTATTACGAGGGTGACACGGTCCATGCCTCTAGTTCTTTTTGGATGTAAGGGACAAAGGGACAAAGACAACGCTGATACATTGGTCATAAAGGCTTATGAGTTATAAACTCTTATTGCTTGGGGAGCAATGATGCATTGCTAGATGCCGCTCATTGTTTGTGAGGTTTTTTGGTTTGATACTTTCAAGATCAAGTGGGAGTCTGTTGGAGTTACCATGATGATCTGGAAGTGGTCAAACATCTAATCTCACTGCCAACGCAATATGAGCCTGCAGGGTCGCACATAAGAGATGTGGAGAAGTTGGATGACTGACTGTGTTGGTAAAGGTTACCAATCACCGACCTGAATAGGGTTATGGGCAAAGTGTTGCCTTATAGGATCATCGGGTTGGGCAAAGGTTGCCTTGAAGGGCTGGTTAGGTTCGTCGTCCGAGGGTCAGAGACATTAGTCGAGAATGGTCTTCTGATTCCCGCCGATCGACGAGAATCACCTTGCTGATTCTCGCCGATCGACGAGAATCGTCGAGAATCAATTGTTGATTCTCGACGATCGACAACCTTGACAATTGTCGTCGACCGCGGCTCGACGATCGTCGAGTATCATTATGTGTCGTCGAGCGTGGCTCGACGATCGGCGAGAATCGTCGAGTATTGTACTCTGATTCTCGCCGATCCAATGTGATACTCGCCGAATGATTCTCACCGAACCTGCTCAGTGATTCTCGCCGATTGTCGCCGATTCTCACCGATTCATTCTCGCCGATTCTGAACCCTAGTTCTGGGTGGTCTGCGGATAGCGATTTTCCTGAGTTTATTTTATACTTTAGGTATAAATATAACACTTAGGGTTTCGGGTATGTATGCGATCTTCTCTGTGCGAATCGAACCCGACGGGAAGAGTTCCGCTCGTTCGCTCCGTCGATCCCGATCCCGCCGCCGGAAGTGTTCCGCCGCCGCGTTTGCTCCGTCGACCACCTTCTTTCCGGCGATCGTCGCTGGCGCTGCAATCCCTGGCGCGGACCTAGCAGTCCGTGGGAAGGCAAAGGTGCGGTCTTCTCCTTCCCGATCTTCCGTGCGACGGAAAGCTCGGCGTTCTCCCGCTCGTGTGGACTTCTGCAGAAACGTGGACACTATTCCACGTTGGACTCGCCACTGGCAAGCAGACAAAGTTTGGAGCTTCTCCGTTGAGTTGTGACTCAACGCCACCGAGGTAATATTTGCCTAGTTTTGCTAACTTCTTGATTCAACTGTTCATGGCCCGATCCACATCTCTTTGGGTTTTTCTTGATGTTTTACTTTTCCGCTGCGTGCACAAGTGTTGTGCCAACCCCATAGAGAAACCCAACAGTTTGGCTCATGTTCGCGGGAAGCTTGCGGACTGATGTGTCCGCGGTGTGGGCTGTTGCGGACTGGGCTTAGAGCTTGGCTGAGGCCTTGTCGAGCTCTGGTGGTACAGCAGGTGCTTTGCTGTGGAGATCGTTTGGCGGCCTGGTTTTGGAGTCCGGGAGTTAGCTGCTGCGATGGGGCAGGAGTGCGAGGAGCCTGCGGACTGCTGGCGGTCTGTGCTTCGGTGTTTGGCGGACGGGGGTTTGCGTCCGTCATGCTCACATTGGCCTTTGTTGGTTTGGGACTTGGTCACACTCTGTGCCAAGACCATGGTGTCCGCGGTATCCGCCAAGTCTGCTGTGACCGGGCGGACTGTTGCTATCTGCCTTTGGTCGTGGACTTATGGCGGATTGAGGTGTAAGTCTTACGGACTGCCTCGGGTTGGTGCGGACATCCAATGAAGGGGGTTGCTGTCCTGCAGGGGTTGGAGCTTTGCAGGCTGATGCCTTGTCCGCATAGCTTGGGCGGACTGGAGAGGGTTCACCAATGTTTGTCTTGCTCCTGGCAGTTTTCCTTGGTATCCGGCTAAGTACTTGCGGACTCGGCGGACGGTGTTTTGCACTCGCGCGGGCTGGGGTGGTGTCTCTATCTCTAGGGCGGTGACCACACTCCTCACCTCGCCTATAAATAGGACCCCCTGGCAGGTCTACAGTAACCTAAGTAACTTGAGTGAACAGTAAGTTGGGTTGTGCAAGGAGCTGCGGTCTCTGTTTGTCAGTCCGCGCGGATTGTTTCAGTGCTGACATTTGTTGTGTGCAGGTCGCGCGGTTTGCTTCAAGGAGCCAGGAGTTTGGCTGTGACTTCGGTCAAGTGCTTGGAAGTGTGCGGTCTCTGCGGACTCAGCAGGAGGTCGGTCTGCGGCTTGTCAGTTCTGTTTCTGTTGAAGCCAAAATTGACCTCTGTGGAGTTCGGGGTCCCTGAAAGGGGTGACCTCACACCTACTACACTCGAGAGAACGTCACGGATCGGAGACTTAGGAGACTATGAACAGACCCTACGCTCTAGCGCGGAGGTCCCACCTCACACCCGGAAGGCTACCTGAGCTCTTCCCCTCCCTCACCAAAGGGCTAGGCTAGGCTAGGCGCCTTGGAGACCTCTCTCCACTCTACCAAGAAGAAGCTAAGGGAGGAGGAAGCTAAGAAAAAGATCCTCTCCAAGGCACCCAAGGGGTCTATTTATAGTTTTCCAAATCCCATGGGCCAAAAATGACCAAAAAACCCCCACGGCCAAAAGGCCTCGGGCCAATAGGAAACCGCCACGCCGGGGGGTAAAAAGGGAATTCCCCCCCAGGGCAAGAAGGTAAAACCGCAGGGGGGCAAGGGCGAGGCCGCGGCCTCTGGCCGGTCTCGCCCCGCCAGGCCGCCGGGCGAGAAGGGAGGCAGGGCGAGACCCCGGCACCCGGCCGGTCTCGCCCCGCCAGGCCGCCGGGCGAGAAGGGAGGCAGGTCGAGACCCCGGCCCCCGGCCGGTCTCGCCCCTCCAGGCCGAAAAACAGAAGGGAGGCAGGGCGAGACCCCGACCCCTGGCCGGTCTCGCCCCGCCAGGCCGCCAAACAGAAGGGAGGCAGGGCGAGACCCGGCCCCCGGCCGGTCTCGCCCCGCCAGGCCGCCAAACAGAAGGGAGGCAGGGCGAGACCCCGGCCCCCGGCCGGCCTCGCCCCGCCAGGCCGCCAAGCAGAAGGGAGGCAGGGTGAGACCTCGGCTCCCGGCCGGTCTCGTCCCGCCAGGCCGCCAAACACCTATCGGGACGGGGCGGGTGTCAGCCAGCTTGTCGCACCCGCCCCCCAAAAGAGGGCCACTGGGGGGAGGTAGATTTTTCCTCCCCCTACTAGTATGCTTCCAAGCCAGAGCCAAAATTGGCCACCGAGAGTGCAAAATCTCCCCAAAGCTTAAAACTATACAGGGGCGAATACGGGGTTTTACACAATCCCCGCTCTTTTCGAGGTTGGCACAAACACAGAAAGAAATGTCCAACCCAACGTATTCGCTGAGTGCGATTTCCTTGCGCGCCTCTCCGGAGAGTCAACCTGTCATGCCAGCTATGGGAGCCTGGGTGGCGAGACCCCCTCTAGGTAAAAAATACTTAGCCTCCACGAGAGGTACCACCGGCCCTGCCAGCTAGTGAGAGCCTGACAGCGGGATCCTCATCGGAGCAAAGGGGCTTCTACTCCCCCCAAGGCACATTCGACCCAACCAGCTAGTGGGAGCCTGGCTGAGGAGATCCTCTCGGGGGTGGGACTTACTCTCCCCGAGGCACATTCGACCCAACCAGCTAGTGGGAGCCTGACTGAGGAGATCCTCTCGGGGGTGGGACTTGATCTCCCCGAGGCACATTCGACCCAACCAGCTAGTGGGAGCCTGGCTGAGGAGATCCTCTCGGGGGTGGGGACTTGATCTCCCCGAGGCACATTCGACCCAACCAGCTAGTGGGAGCCTGACTGAGGAGATCCTCTCGGGGGTGGGACTTGATCTCCCCGAGGCACATTCGACCCAACCAGCTAGTGGGAGCCTGGTTGAGGAGATCCTCTCGGGGGTGGGACTTGATCTCCCCGAGGCACATTCGACCCAACCAGCTAGTGGCAGCCTGGCTGAGGAGATCCTCTCGGGGGTGGGGACTTGATCTCCCCGAGGCACATTCGACCCAACCAGCTAGTGGGAGCCTGACTGAGGAGATCCTCTAGGGGGTGGGGACTTGATCTCCCCGAGGCACATTCGACCCAACCAGCTAGTGGGAGCCTGACTGAGGAGATCCTCTCGGGGGTGGGACTTACTCTCCCCGAGGCACATTCGACCCAACCAGCTAGTGAGAGCCTGACTGAGGAGATCCTCTCGGGGGTGGGACTTGATCTCCTTGAGGCACATTCGACCCAACCAGCTAGTGGGAGCTTGACTGAGGAGATCCTCTCGGGGGTGGGGACTTGATCTCCCCGAGGCACATTCGACCCAACCAGCTAGTGGGAGCCTGGCTGAGGAGATCCTCTCGGGGGTGGGACTTGATCTCCCCGAGGCACATTCGACCCAACCAGCTAGTGGGAGCCTGGCTGAGGAGATCCTCTCGGGGGTGGGACTTGATCTCCCCGAGGCACATTCGACCCAACCAGCTAGTGGGAGCCTGGCTGAGGAGATCCTCACGGGGGTGGGGAACCAGGCTTGTCACTTGAACCTTACCAAATCCAACATCCTCAAACGGGGAAAAAGATTGGTTACATGACCCCCCCCCCCCCCCCCCGACTCAGCCGGTCGGGGGCTGGACTCAAAACAACATAAAAAACATACATGACTCAGCCGGGTCGAGGCTTCCTCAGGGGGTCTGGGCCTGGTGGTCGTCATCCGCTTCCTGCTCGCCGGACATTTCCATCCTGCTTAGGCTCTCCATGATCTTTTCCATCTCCTCTGCCTTGGCCAACCAAGAGATGGTGTTGACGGCCGTGACATAACACTGCCTTGCCATCCTGGAGTCTCCCTTGACTCTGACCTGGATCCCTCCTGAGTTGAACTTGAGGCATTGGTGGAAGGAAGACGGCACACAACGAAAGGCGTTGATGAGGGGCCTCCCGAAGATGGCGTTGTAGCTGCTTGGAGCGTCAACAATGACGAACCGGCAGTTCATTGAGACTCCCCCCAATTTAACTTGGAGTCCCACTCCACCTTCCACCTCCTTCCTTTCCCCGAAAAATCCGAACAGGGGTCCGTCCGAGGCCAACACCCTCCGTGATTCTACCTTCATCTCGTCAAACGCCTTCCTGAAAACGACGTTGACGGAGCTCCCGTTGTCAACCAAGATCCGGGAGACGGTGTAGCCCTCGATGGCCGTCTGGATGACCAGGGCATCACAGAATGGATCCTCATGATCCGGCAGGTCCTTCACCGAGAAGGTGATCTTCTCCTCCTGGGGAGGTGTCTGGGAGGTTGAGGCGACGCTCCTTCGATACATGACATGGAGGCTTTCCTTCCGAGTGGCCTCAACCCCCACTCCACCATGGATCACCGCTATACCGCCTCGGGGTCCGACATCGACCCGGTCCTCACACACCTCATCACCCCCCTCTCTAGGTAGAACCTCTTCAACCCGCACTGGCGGCTGTGGCTGGGCAGGGACTCTCACCCCCCTCACTTCTAGAAACTCGGGGCAGGTAGCCGTGGCGTGCCCCTCCACCTGGTGGAAGTCACAGTACGGTAGCGCTCCTCCCCTCCTTCGACGGGCTGGGTGTTCTCTCCTGTTTCCTCTTCCCCCTCCACCTATCGCCAAGGCTTGCTGCGGCGGGGGGAGGAGCTGTCTTGGGGCTTGCCTCTGGAAGTTGAACCTCCCTTGGCCCCCATGGAAGTTTCCCCCATCTTGGGCGTAACCTCTTCCCGGGCCCTGAACGGGTCCTCCCTACTGCCTCCAACCTAGTTCCGGGCCCTCCTGAGCTCTCCGCTCCTCTCTCCTTCTTCCCTCCTGAGGCCTCGAGCCACCTTGCTCCTTTGCCTCTGTCTCTGTCAGCTTTGCCAACTTCTTGACAAACGCCGGGTTAGCCGCCTCCATGGCTATCTCCTCTGCCGCCCTTTCCATCAGCTCCTCGAAGGAAAGGGGGGCCTTCCTGGTCAAGCTCATCTTGAAGAAGCCCTCCTTCAGCCCAACGGTGAAGGCCATCTGGAGAGCATACCCTAGCATCTCCTGGACCTCCAGGATCTCCCCCTGGAACCTGTCTACGTAACGGGCCAGCGACTCCTCGGCCCCCTACCTTATCAGGAAGATGGACTCGGGGCTCCTCTTCCGCTTCTTGGAGGTGGAGAAGCGGAGCTGGAAGCTCCAGCTCAAGCCCCCGAACCCATAAATCGACCTTGGAGGGAGTTGATGGAACCAGTCCCTTGCCTTCTCCTTCAACGTGATCGCGAAGAGGCGACACTTGAAGGCATCTGTCATCGGCCTGATGGAGACGGCATCCTCGAACCACTACAGATGCTGGACGGGGTCATCCTTCCCCGTATAGTAAGCCATGTCTGGCTCTCTGAACCCTTCGGGAACGGGAGCTGAGATGATCAACTCGCTGAAGGGTGACCCCCTAAGGGGTGGTCTCGCCACCTCCACTCGCGCAACCTGCTCGCCTGGGAGGTTGGCACTCGCCGGGCTAGAGAACAACTCCCGGCCAGTGAGGTCTCGCTCGACCCCATCTCCCATCCTCTCCTTTCCGGGCCTTCTTCCTGGTGCACTTCCTTCTCCCCCCGCTGGGGTCATCTCACCTAGATCCCTGGGAGTCGACTCGTCGAGGGGGGGAGCTAGCTCCTGGGGGGCCGGGGTGGAGCTGCCACCCTGAGGAGCAATGCTTCGCAGCATCTGCATGATGCCCTGGATGGATGCCAAGACCTCTTGCCTCCCCACAAAGGGTCCTGGGGTGGGGAGCTCGCTGAGATCATCACTACCTCCTTGACCTCCCGTCATGACACTCTCCTGAGATCTTCTGTGCTGGTCACTCTTCACGCTCACTGCACCAAAAGTGTTGAAGCCAAAATTGACCTCTGTGGAGTTCGGGGTCCCTGAAAGGGGTGACCTCACACCTACTACACTCGAGATAACGTCACAGACCGGAGACTTAGGAGACTATGAACAGACCCTCGGCTCTAGCGCGGAGGTCCCACCTCACACCCGGAAGGCTACCTGAGCTCTTCCCCTCCCTCACCAAAGGGCTAGGCTAGGCGCCTTGGAGAGTTCTCTCCACTCTACCAAGAAGAAGCTAAGGGAGGAGGAAGCTAAGAAAAAGATCCTCTCCAAGGCACCCAAGGGGGTCTATTTATAGTTTTCCAAATCCCATGGGCCAAAAATGACCAAAAAACCCCCACGGCCAAAAGGCCTCGGGCCAATAGGAAACCGCCACGCCGGGGGGTAAAAGAGAATTTCCCCCGAGGGCAAGAAGGTAAAACCGCAGGGGGGCAAGGGCGAGGCCGCGGCCTCTGGCCGGTCTTGCCCCGCCAGGCCTCCGGGCGAGAAGGGAGGCAGGGCGAGACCCTGGCCCCCGGCCGGTCTCGCCCCGCCAGGCCGCCGGGCGAGAAGGGAGGCAGGGCGAGACCCCGGCCCCCGGCCGGTCTCGCCCCGCCAGGCCGCCAAACAGAAGGGAGGCAGGGCGAGACCCCGGCCCCTGGCCGGTCTCGCCCCGCCAGGCCGCCAAACAGAAGGGAGGAAGGGCGAGACCCCGGCCCCCGGCCAGTCTCTCCCCGCCAGGCCGCCAAACAGAAGGGAGGCAGGGCGAGACCCCGGCCCCCGGCCGGCCTCGCCCCGCCAGGCCGCCAAACAGAAGGGAGGCAGGGCGAGACCCCAGCCCCCGGCCGGTCTCGCCCCGCCAGGCCGCCAAATAGAAGGGATGCAGGGCGAGACCTCGGCCCCCGGCCGGTCTCGCCCCGCCAGGCCGCCAAACAGAAGGGAGGCAGGGCGAGACCCCGGCCCCCGGCCGGTCTCGCCCCGCCAGGCCGCCAAACAGAAGGGAGGCAGGGCGAGACCCCGGCCCCCGGCCGGTCTCGCCCCGCCAGGCCGCCAAACAGAAGGGAGGCAGGGCGAGACCTCGGCCCCCGGCCTGTCTCGCCCTGCCAGGCCGCCAAACAGAAGGGAGGCAGGGCGAGACCTCAGCCCCTGGCCAGTCTCGCCCCGCCAGGTCGCCAAACATAAGGGAGGCAGGGCGAGACCCTGGCCCCTGGCCGGTCTCGCCCCGCCAGGCCGCCAAGCAGAAGGGAGGCAGGGCGAGACCTCGGTCCCCGGCCGGTCTCGCCCCGCCAGGCCACCAAACACTTATCGGGACGGGGCGGGTGTCAGCCAGCTTGTCGCACCCGCCCCCCAAAAGAGGGCCACCGGGGGGAGGTAGATTTTTCCTCCCCGTACTAGTATGCTTCCAAGTCAGAGCCAAAATTGGCCACCGAGAGTGCAAAAATCTCCCCAAAGCTTAAAACTATACTGGGGCGAATACGGGGTTGTACACGCCTCTCTTGACCTTCAGATATCCGCTTTCGCTGGTGTAGGAGCATCCGATCGCCTCCAAAGTTCCTAGGGATATCAGACTCTTCCTTAGATCAGGCACATATCAAACGTCAGTGAGAGTCCTAATCGTCCCGTCGAACATCTTGATTCTAACGCTCACAATTCCCAGTGTTCTACACTCCGAGTCGTTTCCCATCAATACTCGACCGCCGTCACACTCCCTAAATATGGTGAACCACTCCTTGTGAGGACATATGTGATATGAGCATTTGGTGTCCATGATCCATGCGTCAGTAGTATCGAGACTGGGTGAGACATGTAGGACATCAGCATCGCTATCTGGGTCTAAATCCACGGCCTCCTGTTGTGGCTCTTTGTCTTTCCCCTTCAGCTTCCTCTTCGGGCAGTTGATCTTCCAGTGTCCCTCCTCCTTGCAGTGACATTTGTTATCATTGCTCCTGGATTTGGACCTAGAACGATTTTCTTTCTTGCCCCTATCCCTTGATCTACCTCGAGCTGGTTTGTTGCTCTTAACGAACAAACCTTCGCTGGTGTTAGGACCAGAGTTGCTCCTCATTTCATTCGAGAGCAACGTCGTCATCACCTCCTCCATCTTGAGGGTGTCTTTTCCATAGAGGATGGTGGTGACCAGATGGTCATATGACTTAGGTAGAGAGGATAATAACATAAGAGCTTGATCTTCTTCTTCAACCTTCACGTCCGTACTCCGTAGCTGGGAGATAAGCTTGTTGAACACGTTCATGCGCTCCAACAATTGATTGCTCTCGGACATCATCAGTATATAAAACTGTCTCTTCACGTAGAGCTTATTAGTGAGAGACTTCGACATGTATAGCTCCTCCAGCTTCTTCCATAGTTCTTATGTAGTCTCGGCGTCAACTACGTTGTACATCACTTCATCGGCTAGACTTAACTGAATCATGTTGATGGCCTTCAGATCCAATTCTTCCCATTCGTCATCCTTCTTTCCAGACTTCTACTTGCCGAGGAGCGCCTTGTGGAGACCTTGCTGAACGAGAACCGCCTTGATCCGCTTTTGCCATAAGCCGAAATCGATCTTGTCGTCATACTTGGAAATCTCGAATTTTGCCGCCATTGTTTTGCTCGCAGGGCTACTAGGTAATCCGATTAAGTTCACAGATTAGATCTGAGAAGATAGGGAGCGGATCGATGGTCGTCACCTACCGTTGACGCAAATCTAAAACGGAACGTACAATCGATCACTTTCGCGGAACCTGCCTTTGATACCAATTGTTATGCAATCGGACCGAGTACCGCGGTAGCGCAACAGAATTAAATCGAGCAAAGACAATCACGCAAAATTAAAATTAGAAACGAAATTCCAAGCACACAGACGACAAACAAAATTTACGTGGTTCGGAGAGAAGCTCCTACATCCACGGGGAGAGCGCGTCGGAGAAGATCCACTATAAGGTATGGAGATACAGATTACAACAGAGACCGAAAAGGTCGAGCAATGAAGAAAAAATCGAAAAACTGAAACCGAACTATCGTCGAGCGATAGTGATGTCGCCCGGCGATAGGGATACTGCTCTCCTTCTTCGCGGAATCGCCGCTTGGTTTGCGCGACTGAAGCCTATCGGCCGCTTGATGTCGCCGCACCGCCTGGGATCACCACCGCTGCCTGGAACCGCTGCGGGAGACCAGCTAGAAGTCGATCCGATTGGATTCGACAGGATGCCGCTCCGTTAGCTCCGCCTGGAGTCATCCGCCTGGAGTCGCTCCCTTGCGCGCCTGCTGCCACCGTCGCCGCCTGATGCCACCAGGATGAGAACGGTGGGTGGCAAAGAACTCCTCTCTCCGGATTGAGCTTTCTCCAGCTCAACAAGAGGCATTGCCTCCAGAAGTTGCTCATAAGAAAGAGCAAGCTGCATTAGAGAGTGAAACAACCAATCAAACTATGCTTGAGGTAATACATGATATTAATCACACTACAGTAGATATTGAGCCAGATACACTAACTGTGCTTCTAACTGATGTTGAAAAAATAAACCATGACAACATCCCTGCACAGGATATACCAATGGATGATATATCTGCATTAGATGATGCTCCATTAATTGTACAAGATACAGATGTTCCACCTGTACAAATTCAACAAGAATTCACCCTTGAAGAGTTATTTCCTAATATTTAGGAGGCAAGGACTGAGGGGGAGTTGACTAGGAATTAGAAGGAGCTGCCTTCTAGTCCTAAAGAGACAGTTGATATAGACACTTCCTCAGCTTCTGAAGATGATGAGGAAGTCCCAAATGCAAAGAAAAGGAAACTGATGGTTTACAGAAAGAAAAGCTCAAGCTATAAGAAAGCTTGACAGACTGCCTCACAACCCTCAGCTCCAGCAGTTGACTTCAGTTCACTGTTGGTTGCTCTGCAAGTTAAAATGGATGAGCAAAGACAATCTCTTGAAAAATATGTGGATGAAAGCCATAAGGAACCTCAGTTTACTTTGGCTCAAGATATAAAATCAATCAGATTTGAAGTAAACCAGAATAAGAAAGAGATGACAGACTGCTTCCATAAAGGAGGTAATGTTGTAGTTTATCTGGCCAAGCAGCAACAAGAGGCCAGGACTCTAATTGATGACATAGTAGTTAAGCGAGGATATGTTCTGGAAAATCAGCTCAGGATGAATGATAATCTTACTGAATCACATAATGTGATTGTTACTGAGTTAAAAAATACTGCAACTGCATTAACTGAGGAAAGGGCTAAAGAGAAGTCAGAGTTTGATAAGAAACTTCAAGAAGATTTAGCCACTTTCCAATCTGCCATTCAAGCCTCTCAAAAGATCATATCTGCTCAGCTACAGAAGTTTAAAGCTTATTATACAGAAGGCACCAACTATCCATGAAGTGGATGTTACCCATCCTGGGGCGGACTGTCCTGATGGTTGGCGATCTGGAGCTTTTGTGTCCGCCATACTTGTGTCAGTGCTTGGTGGGCTGCTGGACTTGATCATTTGCTATGACAAGTTCTCTATGTCCGCAGTGTTCGAAGAGTCAGCTGTTGACCAGGCGGACTGTCTGTTGGTCATGGACTCGATGGGGTGGCGTTGTTTGCCGAGCTCTGCGGATTGTCTTCTGAGTCCGCGTGATATGGTATTGCGGCCTGTTGCAGCTTATGTTGCAGGGGTGTCTGCGTGCTGTATTGGGTGGTGGTCTAGCTCTGTTTGCCTCGGGCGGACTGGCTTTGTGCCAGTGATAGGCAGGTCGGCAGCATGTGAGTCCGCATAGAGGCGGACTGGCCTTTTTTGTTCTGGCTCCTGGAGGTATGGTCAAGTCTGTGCGGACTTGGCGGACTGGGTTGTGTTAGCGCGCGGGCTGGGGCGGTGATTCTATTCACTCGGGTGGTGACCACACTCCTCACCTCGCATATAAATAGAACCTCCACGGCAGGTCTACAGTAACAGAGTGAACAGTAAGTTGGGATGGGGCAAGTATTGCGGTCTGCGGTTTTCTGTCTGTGTGGGTTGAGTAGTGCTGACGGTTTGCTGTGTGTAGGTCACGCGGCTAGCTTCAAGAAGTCAGGAGTTGGGCATTGAAGTGTGCGGTCTCTGCGGTCTCAGCTGGTCGCTTCTACGGCTTGTCAGTTTTCTGCTTCAGCTTGATCTAGTTCTAATAACCTGTCCGCCGGTCTCAGGCGGGTAGGCGGTCTGCCCCTTTGTTATTCAGCAGGCAGCGAATAACGGTGTGTCTGCTTGACCTCGCGGTCTCGGCGGACTCTGTGTGCTATTCGGCTTGTAGCAGCAGCAGCTCGGGCGGCTTCGACGACTTTGGCGGACTGGGTGATCTCCAGTGCTGTTCGCCCGACTTGTTTTTTGCTTTCTGTTTGTAGCTTGTGTACTAGCGAAATCATGTCTCGCTACGTATACCTTGCCTTGTAAAGAAGTGTGAATGAATATAAGACCTACTTGTGCTTCCATTTGTGTTTGGTGCTAAGTGTGCTCTTGGGCTTCCGCATGATCAAAGTGTGAACTGGGTAGTTCTGAGAATATTAATTTGGTTTTAGGCTACCTTGCTGACCGCTTTGAGGAATTCAACATCGCCTCCGAGTTTTTGGTCGAAATCTTCCCAATTGGGCTTAGAAAATTCAGGATGAACTCCATCAAGCTTTCATAAAATATTAATATATTGTCAATATAATTATGTCTTCACTCTTATTACAACTTACATAAAAATGCCTATTTTAGATAATAATCTAAAATGTCTCATTTTATTTAGCTATAAACCTATAATAAAATAAAAGATTTATTATTATTTTTAAGTATTGTGATTTTTTACTTTTTCAGCTTTCACCTTTCTCATTACGGTTTTCACTTTATTTTGCAATAAGCCTATACAATAGTGCTATGTCTTCCTTCTTATTTCAAATTTTTATTTTTATATATTTAAATCACTCAAACTCAATCGAATTTAGTTCTGTTCAAGATTTTTGGAATCAAATGTGGGTGATTCAATTAGCAATTTGTTAAAAAATCAAATCAAACTGAATCGCTACAGGCCTACCGTTCATGACTGTTGCCAGTCGTCACCACGTAAAATGAAGCCTTCTGCATATACCATTGATTTCAATCGACATATAATTTCTTTATTGTTTTTAAGTACAATGTTTTCTTGGGTGAATATATTAAATAATTTTATTCTAATATACATTTTAAAACCTGAAACTACTAATTTGCTGCCCCGTTATACATAGCGTGGAGTTACGAACGTGTGTTTTTTTTGAGTTTTTTTAATTGGCTAAATTTTGTTACATATGATTGAACAAGGCGATTGTTAACTGCAACTAGTTATTGGCTAATCGCACCTCAAAATCTCATAATTTTTCGCGTCTTTTCGAAATACGCTTTGTACATGCAATTTTAGGAAAAGTGATCAACAGAAAAATTGTAGATCTCGTCGAGATCTACAACTTTCGTGGTGATCATTTTTCCAAAAAAATGCATGTACAAGACGTACTTTGATAATATGTTAGTGCAATTTAAGGAAAAGTGTCCAACACGAAAGTTATAGATCTCGTCGTTGGACACTTTTCCCAAAATTACATGTACAAGGAGTATTTCGAAAAGACGCAAAAAGTTAGGAAATTTGAGGCTACGACTAACCAATAACGAGTTGCGGTTAACAATCGTCTAAAATAAAAGTATTTTAGAAATGCTATTTTTTTCACGGACAATCTATAATGTACTGTGTTAGTTATACTTATGCTCGCCTGCTAGTTGCGCTCGTATGCAAGCGGGTTCGGATGTCCGTGGGATGCAAGCAAAATGTTGTTAAAATTTGTCATTTTAACAACATTTTGCCGAGAAACTATGGCCCCGTTTAACACGGTGGTGACAATCATGAATATGGGGATAAATTGTCATTCATTAATACCCACCAAATGAACTTCATCCATTTTTATGTTCAAACGGATGATGTTTGTTAGGTGATACTTAACGAATGACGGTTTAACTCATAAGTTTATAACCGTCACCACCATGCCAAATGGAGCATATATTGTATTGTTTGTTAGTCATAGGTATGTTATGCAATCAGACCGAGTATCACGGTAGCGCAACGGAATTAAATCGAGCAAAGACAAGCGCGCAAAATTTAAATTAGAAACGAGATTCCAAGCACACAGATGACAAACAAAATTTACGTGGTTCGGAGAGAAGCTCCTACATCCACGGGGAGAGCGCGCCGGAGAAGATCCACTATAAGGTATGGAGATACAGATTACAACAAAGAACGAAAAGGTCGAGCAATGAAGAAAAACCGAAAAACTGAAACCGGACTATCGCCGAGCGATAGTGATGTCGCCGGACGATAGGGATACTGTTCTCCTTCTTCGCGGAATCGCGCTTGGTTTGCGCGCCTGAAGCCTATGGGCCGCCTGATGTCGCCGCACCGCCTGGGATCACCACCGCTGCCTGGAACCGCTGCGGGAGACCGGCCGGAAGTCGATCCGACTGGATTCGACCGGATGTCGCTCCGTTAGCTCCGCCTGGAGTCGTCCGCCTGGAGTCGCTCCCTTGCGCGCCTGCTACCGCCGTCGCCTCCTGATGCCGCCAGGATGAGAATGGTGGGTGGCAAAGAACTCCTCTCTCCGGATTGCTGTAGGTTTTGGGATTATAAAGATCACAATCCTCCTCCTCCATTTTATAGCTTTAGAGTGGGTCGGCCTTGCCATGTTAGGCGAGCACAAAGGGGGAAGACAGCCTGGAGAATAATCTCCCCTTAATGATCTCCCTAAATATGATTTAGCCTTGATTAGGAAAAAGGGATTCCCACGGATTGGTGACATGGCGTGATCCTAACGATCCGGGCGCGATGAGGTGTCATAATCTAACAATCTCCACCTTGACGCCTCACGCGACAGACTCCACCTGAAACTTGGATCTCCTCCTTCCGGCAAACCTACCCCCTCTCCCTGGGGTTGCCCCAATCAGCATGCACCAATAGAGCCAAGTCAGGACAGTGCTTAAACTTGACTTCTGTCACTGGTTCGGTCAGCATGTCTGCAACATTGTCTTCTGTGGGCACCTTCAGCAGCTGAATGTCTCCGCCAGCGACGAACTCCCTCAATTTGTGATAGTGCACATCAATGTGTTTTATCCTGGCGTGATAGACCGGGTCTTTGGCCAGACAAATCGCACTCTGACTATCACAGTGCAGCTTCACCGCCTCCTGAGAAATCCTAAGTTCTTTGGCGAGACCTTTGAGCCAGATGGCTTCCTTTGCAGCCTCCACTGCAACAATATATTCTGCCTCGGTCGTAGATAGAACCACGATGTCCTGGAGAGTGGCTTTCTAACTGATAGGACCTCTACCTAGAAGGAAGATGTACTCGGAAGTAGATCTTCTTCTATCGAGGTCGCCAGCGTAGTCGGAGTCAACGTATCCCTCTAGCGTACGGACGTCCTAGCTCTTCTGAAACACTAATCCGACGTTTGGGGTTCCTCTCAAGTACCTTAGAATCCACTTGACGGCTTCACAATGCTGTAGCCACGGATTCCCCATATACCTGCTGACAACGCTCACATCTTGAGCTATATATGGTCTTGTACAGATCATAGCGTACATCAAACATCCTACCGCACTAGCGTACGACACCTTCAGTGTTGAAACCAAAAACTTGGTCTCTCGTGGAGTTCGGGGTCCCTGAAAGGGGTGACCTCACACCTACTACACTCAAGAGAACGTCACGGAACAAAGGATCAAGAAGCTAGGAACAGACCCTCGGCTCTAGCGCGGAGGTCCCACCTCACACCCGGAAGGCTACCTGAGCACTTCCCCTCCCTAGTCAATGCTCGAGCTAGGGTGCCTTGGAGGAGCTCTCTCAACTCTACCAAGAAGAAGCTAAGGGAGGAGCAAGCAAGAAGAAGGAGAAGAAGATCCTCTCCAAGGCACCCAAGGGGTCTATTTATAGTTTTCCAAAAGTCCTGGGCCAGAAATGACCAAAATACCCCTACGGCCAAAAGACCTCGGGCCAATAGGAAACCGCCACGCCGGGGGGGAAAGGGGTAGCTCCTCCCCAGGGCAAGAAGGTAAAACTGCAGGGGGGCAAGGGCGAGACCGCGGCCTCCGACCGGTCTCGCCCCGCTAGGCCGCCAAGCAAGAAGAGGCGGGGGCGAGACCCTGGCCCACGGCCGGTCTCGCCCCGCTAGGCCGCCGAGCAAGAAGAGGCGGGGGCGAGACCCTGGCCCCCGGCCGGTCTCGCCCCGCCAGGCCGCCGAGCAAGAAGAGGCGGGGGCGAGACCCTGGCCCCCGGCCGGTCTCGCCCCGCTAGGCCGCCGAGCAAGAAGAGGCGGGGGCGAGACCCTGGCCCCCGGCCGGTCTCGCCCCGCTAAGCCGCCGAGCAAGAAGAGGCGGGGGCGAGACCCTGGCCCCCGGCCGGTCTCGCCCCGCTAGGCCGCCGAGCAAGAAGAGGCGGGGGCGAGACCCTGGCCCCCGGCCGGTCTCGCCCCGCTAGGCCGCCGAGCAAGAAGAGGCGGGGGCGAGACCCTGGCCCCCGACCGGTCTCGCCCCGCTAGGCCGCCGAGCAAGAAGAGGCGGGGGCGAGACCCTGGCCCCCGGCCGGTCTCGCCCCGCTAGGCCGCCGAGCAAGAAGAGGCGGGGGCGAGACCCTGGCCCCCGGCCGGTCTCGCCCCGCTAGGCCGCCCACAGTTCGAAATACTTAAAAAAAGCTTAAAAACTAAGCACGCCTCACATAGGGTCCACTCTTCGCGAGCTGGGGCGGTCTGCGTCCTGGCGGCCTGAGGCAGCTTGCGGCCTGGCGGCCTGAGGCGGCTTGCGGCCTGGCGGCCTGGGCGGCTTGCGGCCTGGCGGCCTGAGGCGGCTTGCGGCCTGGCGGCCTGGGCGGCCTGGGCGGCTTGCGGCCTGGCGGCCTGAGGCGGCTCGCGGCGGCTTGCCAAGAGCACCTTGGGGGGAGAAATATTTTCTCCCCCTACTAGTATGTTTTGCAAGTTCACCAAAAATTGGCCCCTATGAGTGCAAAACTCCCAAAAAGCTTAAAAACTTGCTTACCTTGTTTTGGGGCCCAATCTTCGCGAATACGGGGTTGTACATTCAGCATCTTTTGGCGTTCCTCCTCGGTGTCTCGACGCTGCTGTGACGACAGTCTAAACTGTTTCCCGAGAGGAGTGGTAACATATTTAGACTCCATCATACTGAACTTCTCCAGCACCTTCTGAATATAACTTGTTTGAGAAAGCCAAAACATGCCTCGCTTTCTGTCCCGCTTGATTTCCATTCCAAGAATTTTTTGTGCGTGACCCAGATCCTTCATTTCGAACTCAGCATGCAGCTTCTGCTTCAGTAATTGAATCTCCCGAGCTGATTTGCAAACGATCAACATATCGTCGACATATAACATCAGAATCAGAATGTTGCCATTCGCCAGGAACTTGTGGTAGACGCAGCTGTCGTACTGGCTTCTGCTGAAACCCTGGGAGACCATGAACATGTCAAACCTCTTGTTCCACATTCTCGGAGCCTATTTTAGACCGTAGATGGATCTCTTTAACTTGCACACCTTTTTCTCGTTGTCTGGTTCGATGAACCCCTCAGGTTGCAGAATGTAGATCTCCTCTTCTAATTTACCATGAAGAAACGCTGTCTTCACGTCCATTTACTCCAGCTCCAAGTCCCACAACGCTACTATAGCAAGTAACACCCATATGGAACAGTGCTTTACAACAGGTGAGAAGATTTCGTCGAAATCAACTCCTTTCTTCTATGCGAATCCCTTGGCCACGAATCTCGTCTTGTATCTCCATTGGTCCTTCCCGAAAGTGGACTCCTTCTTCCTAAATACCCACTTGGAGCTGATTGTCTTAGCACCTTTCGGTAGGCTAACCAGATCCCAAGTCTGGTTCTTTCGAAGTGAGTCCATCTCCTCCAGCATCGCAGTTTTCCACTGAGAGCGATCACTGCTCTTCATAGCTTCTTAATAAGACCGAGTGTCGGAGGAGATCACTTGAAAAGCATATGCTACAGTGTCTTGTAGCCTGAGAGGTAGTCTGACCTCTCTCCTCGCCCTTTCTCTGGCAATGGAGTACGACTCCACTTCAGTAGGTTGCACAACATCAGCATCCTCCAGGTTGGGGAAATCACCATGGTCGTCAGCCTGGTCACTCCTTTCCAGCTCCACCTCCAGGGGTGTGAGTGGAGTCTTCACAATTTCTTTGGACTGAGACTGAGACTTTTTTAGCATAGACGCTTCATCGAAAATAACGTCGCGTCTGATCTCCACCTTCTTCGTGTCAAAGTTCCACAGCTTGAATCCCTTCGTACCGGCCTTTCTGCCCAGATAGATGCACTTCTTGGACTTAACATCCAGTTTGGTTCTTTCAGAGTCTTGCACTATGGTGTATACATGACAGCAGAATATGTGGATATCAGAATAATCGACCGGCTCACCTAACCAAACCTCCTGTGGCGATTTCAGATTCAGTGATATTGATGGGGATCGATTCACTAGATAACACGTCGTGCTAATAGCTTCGGCCCAGAAGGACTTTGGTAGGCCGGCGAACAGACGCATGCACCGAGCTCTCTCTAACAGCGTCCTGTTCATCCTTTCTACGACACCGTTCTGCTGGGGTGTACCGGGGATAGTAAGGTGGCAAGTGATGCCCTCCTGATCACAGTAAGTCTGAAACTCGGCTGAGGTGTACTCGTCGCCGTTGTCGGATCTGAGGTACTTAACCTTCTTCCCGGTTTGCTTCTCCGCCTTAGTCTTCCATATTTTGAATTTCTCGAAGACTTCAGATTTGTTCTTCAGAATATAGATCCAGACCTTCCTCGAGAAGTCATCAATGAAGGTCATGAAGTAGTTAGCCCCTCCAAGCGAAGATTCTGGGGCAGGCCCCCAGACATCTGAGTGAATATACTCCAGTACCTGCTTACTCCGCTTGCTCGACGTCACGAACTTTACCTTGTGTTGCTTTCCGAGAACACAGGTCTCGTAGAAGTTTAACTTGCACGTCTTAACCCCCTTCAGTAGGCCCTTCCTGTGAAGCTACAACAGTCCTCTTTCGCTCATATGGCCAAGCCTGGCATGCCATAGCAGAGACGAGTCCTCATCTGATGTTGCAGCAACTGCTGCATCACCGGTGATTGTGGTGCCGATCAATCTGTAGAGAGTACCAGAGCGCTCTCCTTTCATAACCACCAGAGCGCCTCTCTTGACCTTCAGATATCCGCTTTCGCCGGTGTAGGAGCATCTGGTCGCCTCCAAAGTTCCTAGGGATATCAGACTCTTCCTTAGATAAGGCGCATATCTAACGTCAGTGAGAGTCCTAATCGTCCCGTCGAACATCTTGATTCTAACGATCACAATTCCCAGTGTTCTACACTCCGAGTCGTTTCCCATCAATACTCGACCGCCGTCGCACTCCCTGAATGTGGTGAACCACTCCTTGTGAGGACACATGTGATATGAGCATCTGGTGTCCATGATCCATTCGTCAGTAGTATCGAGACTGGGTGAGACATGTAGGACGTCAGCATCGCTATCTGGGTCTGAAGCTACGACCTCCTGTTGGGGCTCTTTGTCTTTCCCCTTCAGCTTCCTCTTCGGCCAGTTGATCTTCCAGTGTCCCTCCTCCTTGCAGTAGTGGCATTTGTTATCCTTGCTCCTGGATTTGGACCTAGAACGATTTTCTTTCTTGCCCCTATCCCTCGATCTACCTCGGGCTGGTTTGCTGCTCTTAACGAACAAACCTTCGTTGGTGCTAGGACCAGATTTGCTCCTCGTTTCATTCGAGAGCAACATCGCCATCACCTCCTCCATCCTGAGGGTGTCTTTTCCATAGAGGATGGTGGTGACCAGATGGTCATATGACTTAGGTAGATAGGATAATAACATAAGAGCTTGATCTTCTTCTTCAACCTTCACGTCCGTACTCCGTAGCTGGGAGATAAGCTTGTTAAACATGTTCATGTGCTCCAACAGTTGATTGCTCTCGGACATCCTCAGGATATACAACTGTCTCTTCACGCAGAGCTTATTTGTGAGAGACTTCGACATGTATAGCTCCTCCAGCTTCTTCCATAGTTCTTCTGTAGTCTCGGCGTCAACTACGTTGTACATCACTTCATCGACTAGACTCAACTGAATCGTGTTGATGGCCTTCAGATCCAATTCTTCCCATTCGTCATCCTTCTTTCCGGACTTCTACTTGTCGAGGAGCGCCTTGTGGAGACCTTGCTGAACGAGAACCGCCTTGATCCGCTTTTGCCATAAGCCGAAATCGATCTTGTCGTCATACTTGGAAATCTCGAATTTTGCCGCCATTATTTTGCTCGCAGGGCAACTAGGTAATCCGATTAAGTTCGCGGATTAGATCTGAGAAGATAGGGAGCAGACCGATGGTCGTCACCTACCGTTGACGTAAATCTAAAACGGAACGTACAATCGATCACTTCCGCGGAACCTGCCTTTGATACCAATTGTTATGCAATCGGACCGAGTACCGTGGTAGCGCAACGGTATTAAATCGAGCAAAGACAATCGCACAAAATTAAAATTAGAAACGAGATTCCAAGCACACAGACGACAAACAAAGTTTACGTGATTCGGAGAGAAGCTCCTACATCCACGGGGAGAGCGCGCCGGAGAAGATCCACTATAAGGTATCGAGATACAGATTACAACAGAGACCGAAGAGGTTGAGCAATGAAGAAAAAATTGAAAAACTGAAACCGGACTATCGCCGAGCGATAGTGATGTCGCCAGGCGACAAGGATACTGTTCTCCTTCTTCGCGGAATCGCCGCCTGGTTTGTGCGCCTGAAGCCTATCGGCCGCTTGATGTCTCCGCACCGCCTGGGATCACCACCGCTGCCTGGAACCGCTGCGGGAGACCGGCCAGAAGTCGATCCGACTGGATTCGACCGGATGCCGCTCCGTTAGCTCCGCCTGGAGTCGTCCGCCTGGAGTCGCTCCCTTGCGCGCCTGCTGCCACCGTCGCCGCCTGATGCCACCAGGATGAGAACGGTGGGTGGCAAAGAACTCCTCTCTCTGGATTGCTGTAGGTTTTGGGATGATAAAGATCACATCCCTCTTCCTCCATTTTATAGCTTTAGAGAGGGCCGGTCTTGCCATGTTTGACGAGCACAAAAGGGGAAAGACAGTCTGGAGAATAATCTCCCCTTAATGATATCCCTAAATATAGTTTAGCCTTGATTAGGAAAAAAAGATTCTCACAGATTGGTGACATGGCGCGATCCTAACGATCCGGGTGCGACGAGGTGTCATAATCTAACATAGGTACTCATGCTCTGCTGCAAACTGCGCCCATATGCAAGTGAGTTTGGATGTCGGTCTGATGCAAACAAAATGTTGTCAAAACTCGAGTTAAGAAAATTTCCAACCAAGATTCAATATTAAAAGATGGCAATTGTTATCCACACCGCATTTTTGGCTATCCGAAAATATTTGATATCTACAGATCACTATTTTTCAAAAAATTGAAGAAATGTAAATAATATCACCACAAGTCATTGATATAAATAAACTTCCCAAAACACTATTAAAATATAATTAATTTCAATTGTTTTAGAGTTCATAAGAAAAAAAGTCAACATTCAAAACAATTCATGATTGTATTCTAATTTGACATTGCTTCACGTCAATCTTTTAGCCTACAAATACGAAGAAAAATAAAATTAATAGTTTTTACATGACAATTTGAAAAATAAACTTTTGCATACCTCTTCTCATTATCAATTATTCAATGTTAGTAATATACTTGGTCTCATTGCCTGTGGCGGTCCGTGCAACCATTGGTTGTAATGTACTCCCCAATATTCTGTCACTTGCTCACAATATCTCACTCATGAAGGAACAATGTGTAGCATCGAAAAGCAAGCATTCAAGACTAGCTGAATGAAGTGATTATTATTTAAAAAACCAATGCAAATAAGTGTTAGTACCTTTGACATTGATGAATGAAGTGAAAAATATGTCAAACTTTTCTCCTTTGATAGTTGAACCACTGTTATGTTCAATTTAGTCCGATCTATCAGGAGCCTTGGGCGATCCAAAATTTCATACCACGCACAATCAAACAAGATTGTTTCTGATCGCTCAACATATTCGTCTATGATCCAAGAGCACGAAATTCAAACCTACAATAAAATAGTGGAATACACTTAATTACTGTAGAAGATCCTAAAGAAGGGCACTTTATAATAACATGGCAGGACAGGATTGTTATCACTAAAATTGTCTCCAAAATAAATCGAAAATCTATTGCAACCAAACAAGGGAAATGAGTTTGGGCCCAGTTTCAAAACTATTAAGTTTTTTATTTTGGACCAAAATCAATAGCCTCCTCCGAAAACCCCCAACACGAATGAGCCTCAGAGTAATGTGTTTGCTAGATGCCATCATTGCATCCATGGGCAATGATGTGTTGCATCTCTCTCAGCCGCTTCCTTCTGAAACTTGCTAAATCAAACTACGGAGCTCTGGTCTATAAGAACCCATGAACATAAACAACATCATACTTTAGAGCCATTGAAAGATTATTTATTAAGGAAACCAACAGATCATGCCTATGAGTGACAAGTGAGGTTCATATATACAGCCTAAATCAAGGACTACACAATGCAGAAGTTGTAAGACATTCTAAGAGGGAAAACAAGCCTGGTAGGAGAAAGGGTACGCATTTCCTGGCCATCCGAAGAGAGGATAGAAGAAGAAGGGCTGTACCTAGACTCCGCCGGTGGCAGCGAGGAAGTAGAGCGGGAGGCGGAGAAGCACGGTTGCGGGAAAGGAGTTCTATATATATATATATATATATATATATATATATATATATATATATATATATATATATATATATATATATATATATATATATATACTTATATACTATATTAAAAATAAGTATTGTTTAAGGTTCCATGACAAGGTAAATGAGACATTGGACTAATACAACCGTCTTGTTGAAATTTGTGAAGTGAAAGTGGTTGACGGGACAGGCCGGGCGGCCTGGGCGGACAGCTTTGACGGACTAAGCGGACTGGGCGGACTGTGATGTGCGGCCTGGTGGAAGGTCTAGTGAAAAGCCGGCTGTCTTCTGAGCGGGTTGTTTGCATGATGTCCGCGGACTGTGCGGCCTGGTATCTGCGGATAGAGAGGCTTGCGGACTGGTGCATTGCTCAGTGGTCGTGGTGCAAGCTTGTGCTGATAGGCGGTTTGGCTCGTGTCCGCGGGAAGCTTGCGGACTGATGTGTCCGCGGTGTGGGCTGTTGCGAACTGAGCTTAGAGCTTGGCTGAGGCCTTGTCGAGCTCTGGTGGTACAGCAGGTGCTTTGCTGTGGAGGTCGTTTGGCGGACTGATGTTTGGAGTCCGGGAGGAGGCTGCTGCGATGGGGCAGGTGTGCGAGTAGCATGCGGACTGCTGGCGGTCTGTGCTATGGTCTTTGGCGGACGAAAGTTTATGTCCGCCATGCTCGCATTGGCCTTTGATGGTTTTGAACTTGGTCACACTCTGTGCCAAGACCATGGTGTCCGCGGTATCCGCCAAGTCCGCTGTGACCGGGCGGACTGTTGCTATCTGCCTTTGGTCGTGGACTTGTGGCGGATTGAGGTGTGAGTCTTGCGGACTGCCTCGGGTTTGGGCGGACTGTCATTGAAGGGGGATTGCTGTCCTGCAGTGGTTTGGAGCTTTGCGGGCTGATGCCTTGCCCGCATAGCTTGGGCGGACTGGAGAGAGTTCGCCAATGTTGCCTTGCTCCTGGCGGTTTTCCTTGGTATCCGGCTAAGTCCTTGCGGACTCGGCGAACGGTGTTTTGCTATCGCGCGGGCCGGGGCGGTGTCTCTATCTCTAGGGCGGTGACCACACTCCTCACCTCGCCTATAAATAGGACCCCCCCTGGCAGGTCTACAGTAACTTGAGTGAATAGTAAGTTGGGTTGGGCAAAGAGCTGCGGTCTCAATTTGTCTGTCCGCGCGGATTGTTTCAGTGCTGACGTTTGCTGTGTGCAGGTCGCGCTGTTTGCTTCAAGGAGCCAGGAGTTTGGCTGTGACTTCGGTCAAGTACTTGAAAGTGTGCGGTCTCTGCGGATTCAGCAGGAGGTCGCTCTGCGGCTTGTTAGCTCTGTTTCATCTTTGTCAGCTTCAATAACCTGTCCGCTGGCTTCAGGCGGGTAGGGGGTGTTCCTAAGTTCAGCCTCACCAGGAGACGAATAACGGTGTGTCCGCGCGGCCTCGCGGCTTCGGCGGACTCCGTGGCTATTCGGAGGTTTGCAGCTTAAGTTCGGGCGATCTCAGCGGATTCGGCGACCTCGGCGGTCTCGGCGGACTCCGGTGCTGTCCGCCCGGCTTGTTTTTTGGTGCTTTTTGTTTACAGCTGTTATACTAGCGAAATCATGTCTCGCTATGTATGCCTCGTGTTGTAAAGAAGTGAATGAATAAAAGACCTGTTTGTGCTTCCATTGTTTGTTGGGATTAACCCTTGTTCCTTAGTTTTCCGCTGGTTCAACGTGAGAACTGGGTAATTCCGAAGATATTAATTTGTCGTTTGGGATATCTTGCTGACCACATTGAGAAAATTTTAATATGGTATCAAAGCCAGGTTCAGTTGCGTGAGCGGAAGTCAACCAGCGTTGTTACTCAGTGATTGAGTAGTGCTCAACCTGTGTTGTTGCTCGGAGCTTTTGAAAGGGTGCCAACAGGTGTTGCAATGGAAGGGAGTTTTGCAAGAGGTCTGGGCATTGAACTCTTAACGCCGACTAACTTCAAGAAGTGGAAGTCGTGCATGAAGAGTTATCTTCTTGGCGAGGAGCTGTGGGAAGTCGTCGGTGGTGACGACAGACAGGAAGTGACTGCTGCGTTCGGTACCACTGAGCAGGTTAGGCTCTAGAGAAGAACAAATGCTAAGGCGGAGTTCATTCTGAAGAGGGTCGTGTCTCCGGAACTGTTTGATCACATCGTTGGATGTGAGTCGGCTGCTGATATTTGGACAACCATTGATGAGCTGTTCAATAGGAAGAATGTGGCGCGGCTTCAGTTCCTGGAGAATAAGTTTGCCATGGCAACTCAGGGAGACCTTTCCATCTCCAAGTACTTCTTAAAGATGAAGAGCTTGTGTGCTGAGCTGTCGGCACTGGATCCTGATGAGCCTATCTCTGAGGCTAAGATGAAAAGGCACATTATCTGCGACTTGCGGAAGGAGTATGTGACCTTTGTCACATCTGTTTAAGGGTGGGCTACTCAGCCATCTTTGCTGGAGCTGGAGAATCTGCTTGTATCGCAGGAGAGCTTGGCAAGGCAGATGGCTGGAGTGAACCTGAATCAGGAAGGCAGTGAAGCTCTCTTCTTAGGCAAGAAGAAAGGATAGGAAGGGAAGAAGAAGAAGGTACAGGTCGTTGGTGAGAAGGAGACTTCATCTTCATATCAGCCGGAGAGGAGCAATGCTCCTAAGGACTGGAAGAAGAATTTGAAGTGCTACCAGTGTCATCAGTGAGGGCACTTCAAGCGGGACTACAAGGTCAAACTGCAGCCTGGGCATGCTGCGGGAAAGGAGGAAGCTTGCTCGAGAAGTGAAGAAGCAGGATGGGGCAGAGCTTTTATGACGGACACTTGTGTCCGGGCCTTGTTTGCTGAGGACTTCAACAGCGAGTGGATCGTGGACTCCGAGTGTGGTCATCACCTCACCAGAGACAAGTCGAAGTTCACCTCCATGCATGCGTACTCAGGTAATGAAGCTATTATCACTACTGATAATACTGTTTATGCAGTAGAGAAAGAGGGGTTCGTGTCTTTGGGTAGTGATCAGGGGCCACTCACGTTAAGGAGTGTGTATCACGTGCCGGGCATGAAGAAGAACCTCTTCTCGGTGACCAATGCGGTGGACGCTGGGTATCACGTTCTGTTTGGGCCAACAGACGTGAGGTTCCTTCGCAACGTATCAGCGGTAAAGGCTGATGTTGCTCATGTTGGGAGGAGGGTGAAGAACTTGTTTGTTCTTTCCACCAGTGCTTATGTTGATAGAATGAGAGCTAATGATAGTGCTGCTATCTGGCATGAGAGGCTGGGGCATGTTGGCATTGACAAGCTGAAGGCGATGGCGAGTAGAAGTCTGGTAAAGGGGTTGCCTAAGTTGTCCTCCTTTGGTGATGAGCATGTTTGCACGGGCTGTTAATACGGTAAGGCACATCGCCTTCCGTTTGATAAATCACAAACAAGGAGCAAGAAACCATTGGAGTCTATTCATGGCGACCTGATGGGACCGACAGTTACTGCCAGCTTTGGTGGAAGCAGATATATGCTTGTCTTGGTTGATGAATACTCAAGGTATACTTGGGTGTACTTTTTAAAGGAGAAGTCGGAAGCCTTCCATTTGTTTGTGGAGTTTAAGGAGTTGGTAGAAGGCCTGCTTGGCTTGCGGATTAAGAAGCTTAGAACTGATAATGGGGGTGAGTTTGTGTTGGAACACCCTATTACTAATTTGGGTCAGGATCACTATATCTCTAGGAATTTGTGTTTGACCTTCTGTATAGCTTAATAGGTCAATTTGTAGTGAGTCTAAGGGTTAGAAGTCTAGGATTGAAAGCTGCCCTGAAGACCAAGTTTTTCTGGAGACTAAGTCTAATCGTCGAGCTCAGCACGACGATTCGTCGAACTCCGGTCGACGATCGTCTAGCTCAACTTCAAACAGATCGTCGAGCTCCTTTCGACGATCGCTGAGCTCAACCTCATAATATCGTCGAGCTCCACTCGACGATCGCTGAGCTCAACTTCGCAATATCGTCGAACTCCATTCGACGATCGGTGAGCTCAGGTCGACGATTTTGACTCTGCACTGGATCCTTATCTCTGAGCTCAGTTCGACGATCTTTGAGCTCAGATCGACGATTATGTTGCTACTTGCATTTTCCAGTTCGCTGAGCTCAGCTCGACGATAGCAGAGCTCAGTTCGACGATTTCAGTTATCTTTCAGAATTCAAATTCAAATCTATCAGAAGTTATTCTGCATTTAATTCAGAAGATCTGCTAGCCGTTTTCATTTACTTCTGGACTAAGTTTCAAGGGATTTTTCAAGGAACAATTCAGTGGACTTTCCTTCAGAAGAAATTATGCAATTAAGGCTGTAATCAATGCAGACCAACGACTATCTTTGACAGAGTGATATTCTATTCTGGCACAGAGAATAAAATAGAGAATGTTTTTGAATCAAACAAGAGATTGACAAGAATAGGACACAACTCAGTATACAGAGACTTTTTGTAACACCCCAGTTTTTGCAAGAGGTTCAGTCTGCTGTTCTGGAATTTTTTTTTGGGTTCTGGCAGGAGGCACACGGCCTGCGACACGGGCGTGTCGCAGGGCGTGTCGAGGCCGTGTCAACACTCGGCCCAAGTGTCGACACTTTGTGCTCGACAAAGTGTCGAGAGTGAGGCACACGGCCTGCGACACGGGCGTGTCGCAGGGCGTGTCGAGGCCGTGTCGACACTCGGCCCAAGTGTCGACACTTTGTGCTCGACAAAGTGTCGAGAGTGGGGCACACGGCCTGCGACACGGGCGTGTCGCAGGGCGTGTCGAGGCCGTGTCGACACTCGGCCCAAGTATCGACACTTTGTGCTCGACAAAGTGTCGAGAGTGGGGCACACGGCCTGCGACACGGGCGTGTCGCAGGGCGTGTCGAGGCCGTGTCGACACTCGGCCCAAGTGTCGACACTTTGTGCTCGACAGTGTGTCGAGACTGGGGAACACGGCTTGGGACACGGGCGTGTCCCAGGCCGTGTCACCTCTCGGGTTGGTGATGGGGCCGTGTCGTTGGAGCTACACGGCAGGCCACACGGCCGTGTCACTGGGGACACGGGCGTGTCGGATCGAACACGGGCGTATCGGATGCCCGTGTCTGATTCCAGGCGCGTCGATTTGAGACGGCGAATGAGGCACACGGCCCTGGACACGGGCGTGTGCCAGGCCGTGTTCGGCCCAGATCTTTTATTTTCCAGGCGAATCGCAGCCAGTCTTTTTCTGGTTTTGGGATCTAACGGTTCAGGCCATCTCCTGGGGATTTAAGCCCGAAGTTAGGGCTGCAGATCCTCACTTTTTCCAAGTTCTCTCTTTCTTAGATCTTGAGAAAACCTAGAGCAAGGAGGAAGAAGAAGAACTCTTGGGCTGTAGGAAGGGTGTCGGAGCTCCGAATCGCGAGCCGAGTCCGGATCCGTGAAGCTTGGAGCATTGCGAAGTGTTCCATCCGGCTATTTTTGCCATGGCAAGGAAGAGGAGTCGGAAGGTAACGACATCTCTCCTCTCGGTCTTTAGGATGCACGTTTTAGCATCATCTAGTTTTCTTTTCTCTAATTTTTGGGCACCAAACTCTCAAATGAGAGGGGTTTTGGCTTGCCAAGTTTCAAGAGGAACTTCCGGGTCGATTGAGTCCGTCCCCGGCATATTTTGCATTAGAGATCCGCTTCGCTAGTGGATTAGGCATGGTGGGTGAAGCCGTAGTCGCGACCGTTAGTCCGACACGGTGATGTTGCATACGGACTTAGGGATTCGTAGAGGTTCCCGATGCGGCAAGATGCCGTTTGTGTTGTGGTGGTGATTGTCTCGTTTGCTTGAAAAGAGTACATGTAGTCGAACCCGGACAAGGTTAGCTCCTCGTGGTGGTAGATGGTTTCCTTGACAAGGTTAGCTCCAAATGAGAATGGAGATGGTTTCCTTGGTGGACAAGGTTAGCTCCGCACGAGTTGGAGATGTTTTCCTTGGTGCGCGGGAACGCTGCGGTACAAAGAGGGATTGCGATGTGTTTAGTCTTGGTTGTGTTGTGCCAAGGCGTGGCTATGTCTCCGTGGTCGGCTGGCTATCCCGTGACACGTGCGTCATGTGTGGAGAGTGTCCCGGCGAGACTAGTCCCCTTCTGTGAGACTGACGAGAATGCCAAGCTTGGGGCAAGCCCGGGCAAAGAGGCCATGAGCGGGTGGGGTCCAGCTAGGCTTCTTAGAATCGGTCAGTCTGTGGTTGTTGGAATCCTGACATGAGACGTCAGAGCTTGCAGGCAAGCCCGGGGCTAAGCCCACGAGCGGGTGGGGCCTTGGCAAGATTTCCATGTGGCGGCCTGTGCGCCGTGTGAGGGAGTTGTGTCTCCCTCAATGTTTGCGGCTTTATGCCAATTGGGGAAATGTGAGTACCCAAATGTTGTGATGTTGTGCTAGATGCATACGGTTTAGGGTACCTTGGGTGAAGCCCGGGTGTTGCATTCATGTTGCATAGTAGGCCCTTTCTTTATATGCTCAACCAGTAGAGAACATGTTTGTTGATTGAGACATCCAAGCCTGTTTTAGTGTATTTCTATTTATAGAAATTTATATTGCATATGAAGTGCTGACTTGCAGGTTGGAGGGTTCCCCGGGGTCCGTTAGGGGCGGCCGGGAGGAGATGTGTTGTTACACAGTTTGAGGTCAGCCTTTGCTGACCCACGTTACTAATAATTTTTACAGGGCAAGGATCGCACGCAGGAGCTAGCACGCCGGCCAAAAAGGCCTAAGCCCATGAAGTGTTTTCTCTTTTGTAGCACTACTTTTGATGATGTATGTTTGAGACTATTTTGTCCGGCTTGCATGCCGAGGTAGACTAGGAGTGCTGAGCACATTCATGTTTGGTTGTACTGTTTACCCTTTTGGACATTTGATGTAAGGCCTTAAGGCCATTTGTTTACTCTTTTGGATTAGTGGATAACTTCTAGTTGTGCTTGGTTTTCCGCTGTGTTGTGCAAGTGTTTTGAGTTTGGGTAGCTATATCAACTTTTAATACTGAAGCTGTGGTGTTCGTATGTTGTGGGGCCCCGGCCGGACCCATATTATACGTCTATTACAGGGGAGGTGTTACAATTTGGTATCAAAGCGAGGTTGGATTCAAGGTCAGTGCGTAGAGAAGTTATCCACATAAGAGTAACGCGGGACCATGAGTGTCCTTATGTTTTAGTCTTGAGATTGGAGACTAATCCCTTATTTCTTGTCTTCCTGAAGAGTGCAAGCAACGAGGCGGGCACTTCAAGAGCAAGGGATGATCTCTCGGCGAGCAGTGCTACTGCTCCAGGTCTTTTGGGCACGGGTGTAGACCCGGCCGACTTCTGCCGCATGCTTGCAGAAGCGATGGTGGCAGCTCAGGCTGCAGCAGCGGCTCAGGTGGCAGCCCCTGCCACACCAGATACGGCAACGGCCGTGCCAGGAACAGAAGCCAGGCGAGTGGAACCTTTGGCGGAGAGAGTAGTTGTTGGACATGGAGACCGACACATGAAGTATTTCTTGAGTTTCCATCCCCCGTCCTTCAAGGGTACTGGAACGCCAACGGATGCGGAGGACTGGTGGGTTCGTATGCAAGAACTGTTAAGGGCGGCAGAGACGCCAGAGGAAAAGAAAGCTGAGTATGCGACTTTCATGTTGGAAGGGGATGCCAAGTTATGGTGGGTGGCCCATAGCGGCCGCCAGTTTCCGGGACGCACCCCGTCAGTGGAAGAGTTTGGGGACGCTTTTCTTAAGAGGTATATCCCAGTTTCAACTCGGTTGGCCCTGCAGAGGCAGTTTCTGCATCTAATGCAGCGAGACAAGACGGTGGATGAGTACGTGCAAGAGTTCACCCGTTTGGGTCGTTATGCGGGAACGACAATGGCTGATGATGTAGAGAGGGATAACCTCTTCTACCAAGGTTTGAGGGAGAATCTGAGGCAGCCCCTCATCTCCATGAAGAGGGCGGGATTTAATGAGTTAGTTGAAGCCGCCAGGAGTTTGGAGAATGATTTGGAGCGAACCCAACGCCGTAAGGGTTTTACTCCCAAGCAAGGGGAAGGGAAGCCTTCCCAACCTCATGGAAAGTCTGATGGGAGTAGGTGGAGGAAGAAGCCTTTCACTTCCAGATCTGGTGAGAGGAGCAACTGGACGCCTGGGGGTTCCCACTCTAGGGGACCGCCGACGTGCTACAACTGTGGGAAGGTTGGGCACATAGCCCGTGCTTGTCAGCAAGGGGGAGCGGGGCAAGAGTCTAAGCAGGAGCAGTCTGTGCGCTCGGGCCCCAGTGCTGCAGAGAAAGGAAAGATGGCGGAGTCGAGCGCTTCTCGGTTCCAACCGGTGCAACCAAGGGCCTACAACCTTGGACAGCAAGAAGCGATCCGCCAGACGGATGTGGTGACAGGTATGAAGAGAATTTAAGTTTAAATTTCGTGCTTCATCCTTTTAGACTTTTGTGTAATGTCTATGTTGTAGGCTTCGTGTTAGTTTCCGGATACCCCGCTAGGGTATTGTTTGATACAGGAGCATCGCACTCCTTTCTTGCGGAGAGCTTCATCCGGAGAATAGGAGTTGAGTCTCTCTCGTCGGGTGCAGAGCTGAAAGTGCGCATGCCCAATGGGTCATCTATGACCACCGGGGCTAAAGGGCGCATTTGTTGGGAGCTAGACGGAGTTGTCTTCGCTCTGGAAGCGGCAGTGTTACCTCTAGTAGAGTTCGACGTCATTTTGGGTATGGATTGGCTTGCAGAGCAGCGCGCCAGTATTGACTGCCTTTCTAAGGTGGTGACCTTAAGGAGTAAAGGGCAAGCAGAAGTCAAGTTTGAGGGCCTTGGTGGAGTGGCCTGTTCCCTGATATCAGCCATGCAGTTGGTGCGGGCGGTTAACCAGGGTGGTGTAGCGCTTGTAGCGTTATTGGAGGTTCGTCTATCCCAACTGTCGATTGAGGAAGTGCCTGTGGTGGCAGAGTTCAAGGATGTGTTTCCGGATGAACTTCCTGGAGCGCCTCCTCGGCGGGAGATCGACTTCTCGATCGAGTTAGTGCCGGAGGCTAGACCGGTGTCACGTCCTCCATTTAGGATGGCACCAAAGGAGTTAGCGGAACTTAAGGTTCAGTTACAGGAACTGTTGGAGCAAGGGTATATTAGACCCAGTTCTTCACCGTGGAGCGCACCGGTGTTGTTTGTGAAGAAGAAAGACGGTAGCATGCGCCTGTGCATAGACTACCGAGAGCTTAATAAGTTGACCGTCAAGAATAAGTATCTGATCCCTCGGATAGACGACCTGTTTGACCAATTGGTGGGGTCAGTGGTATATTCGAAGTTGGACTTGAAGTCGGGATACTATCAGCTACGAATTCGGGACGAGGACATACCCAAGACTGCTTTTGGGACAAGGTATGGACACTTTGAGTTTACGGTGATGCCGTTCGGGCTGACGAACGCACCATCGGTGTTCATGGATCTGATGAATCGGGTATTCCGGGAATACTTAGATTCTTTTGTGGTTGTTTTCATTGATGACATCTTGGTGTTTTCCAAATCGGAAGTGGAGCATGAGACCCACTTGAGAATAGTTTTGCAAGTGTTGAGGGAGAATGAGTTGTATGCAAAATTCTCCAAATGCGAGTTCTGGTTGGAGAAGGTGGCATTTTTGGGCCACGTGATTAGTGGTGATGGGGTGGCAGTGGATCCAGCGAAGGTGGAGGCCATCAGAGATTGGCCGGTGTTGAGGACCGTGGCGGAAGTCCGAAGTTTTCTTGGACTAGCCGGGTATTATAGGAGATTCGTGGAGAATTTCTCGAAGATAGCTCTACCCCTCACCTCTCTCACTCGCAAAGACCATAAATTTGTGTGGACCCAAGAGTGCGGTCAAGCATTCGAGGCACTAAAGGAGAGGCTTATGATGGCTCCGATCCTGAGTTTACCGCAAGGGACCGATGGATTTCAAATTTTCAGTGACGCATCGGGATGCGGTCTGGGTTGCGTTTTGGTGCAACATGGGAAGGTGATAGCCTTTGGGTCTAGACAGCTGAAACCTCATGAGAGGAATTACCCCGTCCATGACTTGGAGTTGGCGGCGGTAATCTTCGCGCTGAAAATTTGGCGGCATTATGTTTATGGCGCAAGAGTGGAGATCTTCACGGACCATAAAAGCCTGAAGTATCTCTTGGATCAAAAGGACTTGAATATGCGGCAACGCAGATGGGTTGAGTTTCTTGGAGACTACGAAGTGGCGATTCAGTACACGCCGGGTAAAGCCAATGTGGTGGCGGATGCGTTGAGTAGAAAGTACTCGGGGCTAGGAAATTGGATCGAAGCTCATGATGAGCGGTTGGTACGGGAATGGGAGTCCCTTGGATTGGAATGTGTTGCGAGAGGCGAGTCTAGCGTGGCTCGGTTGAACTGGATTGAAGTGCAAAACGACTTGTCCGATCGTATTCGGGAAGCGACTCGATTAGATGTGGAGTTTCAACCTTTAGTGTTGGAGGCTCAAGCGGGCGAGAGCAGCACCTGGGAGATGATTGATGGGATTCTGAGGAAGGGCGGAAGGGTTTGTGTACCGCAGTTTGGCAATCTCCGTGAGGAGTTGATGTTTGAGGCTCACTTCTCAAAGTACTCCATTCACCCGGGCAGTACAAAGATGTACTTGGATATGAAGAAATCCTTTTGGTGGCCGGGGTTGAAGCGAGATGTGGCTTTGTATGTGAGTCGTTGCCAAACATGTGCCTTGGTGAAGGCCGAATGTCAGAAACCGGGCGGGTTCCTGAAGCCCCTTCCAATTCCTGAGTGGAAATTTGAGGACATTTCCATGGACTTTGTGCATGGTTTGCCTAGATCGCAGCATGGGAATGATGCTATTTGGGTGATCGTGGATCGCCTAACCAAGGTGGCTCACTTCATCCCGAACCGGAAAGAGGACAACGTGGAGAAGCTGGTGGAGTTGTATGTTCGCAACATTGTGCGACTGCACGGAATTCCGAAGAGCATAGTCAGTGATCGCGATGGACGATTTACGTCCAAGGATTGGAGACTTGTTCAGAAGAGCTTGGGCACGAAGCTAAAGTTCAGTACGGCGTTCCATCCTCAAACCGATGGGCAAACGGAGAGGACGAACCGTACGTTGGAGGATATGTTGAGGATGTGCGTTCTCGATTTTGGCAAGAGGTGGGAGGATCACCTCTTCATGGTAGAATTTGCGTACAACAACAGTTTTCAAGCTAGCATAAAGATGGCCCCATACGAAGCTTTGTATGGGAGGCGGTGTCGAACGCCAATGTCTTGGGCAGAGGCTGGAGACACCAAACTTCTGGGAAAGGATGCGGTAGTTGACACTTGTGAGATGGTACGGACCATCCAAGAGCGTATGAAGGTGGCACAAGACAGGCAAGCGAAATATTTTAATGCTCGTCACCGGAAGTTAGAATTTGCAGTTGGTGATTGAGTTTATCTGAAGGTCAAGCCGTTCAAAGGCGTCTCGCGGATTCGCCGACTCAAGAAGTTGAGTCCAAGGTTTTTGGGGCCTTTTGAAATTATTGAGCGGATAGGAGAAGCAGCCTATCGGTTGGCGTTGTCCGCAGATTTGAGTGGATTACATGACGTCTTCCACGTCTCCGTGTTGAGGAAAGCCTTAGTGGAGGCTAGCGTGGTGATTGAGCCGGCATCGGTGCCGATTGAGGAAGACTTGAGGACGCGAGTCCTTCCAATCGCTATAGAAGATTCGGAGATTCGGCAGTTGCGGAATAAAGAAGTTAAACTTGTGAAAGTTCGTTGGGACAACTGCGGTCGTGAGGAGTTCTCGTGGGAGCGAGAACAGGCCATGCTAGAAGACTATCCAGAACTTTTTTGTCAGGTACAATTTAAGTTGTGTACCCTTTTGTTTTGTAATTTCGGGACGAAATTCAGTTAAGTGGGGGAGAGTTGTAACACCCCAGTTTTTGCAAGAGGTTCAGTCTGCTGTTCTGGAATTTTTTTTTGGGTTCTGGCAGGAGGCACACGGCCTGCGACACGGGCGTGTCGCAGGGCGTGTCGAGGCCGTGTCGACACTCGGCCCAAGTGTCGACACTTTGTGCTCGACAAAGTGTCGAGAGTGAGGCACACGGCCTGCGACACGGGCGTGTCGCAGGGCGTGTCGAGGCCGTGTCGACACTCGGCCCAAGTGTCGACACTTTGTGCTCGACAAAGTGTCGAGAGTGGGGCACACGGCCTGCGACACGGGCGTGTCGCAGGGCGTGTCGAGGCCGTGTCGACACTCGGCCCAAGTGTCGACACTTTGTGCTCGACAAAGTGTCGAGAGTGGGGCACACGGCCTGCGACACGGGCGTGTCGCAGGGCGTGTCGAGGCCGTGTCGACACTCGGCCCAAGTGTCGACACTTTGTGCTCGACAGTGTGTCGAGACTGGGGAACACGGCTTGGGACACGGGCGTGTCCCAGGCCGTGTCACCTCTCGGGTTGGTGATGGGGCCGTGTCGTTGGAGCTACACGGCAGGCCACACGGCCGTGTCACTGGGGACACGGGCGTGTCGGATCGAACACGGGCGTGTCGGATGCCCGTGTCTGATTCCAGGCGCGTCGATTTGAGACGGCGAATGAGGCACACGGCCCTGGACACGGGCGTGTGCCAGGCCGTGTTCGGCCCAGATCTTTTATTTTCCAGGCGAATCGCAGCCAGTCTTTTTCTGGTTTTGGGATCTAACGGTTCAGGCCATCTCCTGGGGATTTAAGCCCGAAGTTAGGGCTGCAGATCCTCACTTTTTCCAAGTTCTCTCTTTCTTAGATCTTGAGAAAACCTAGAGCAAGGAGGAAGAAGAAGAACTCTTGGGCTGTAGGAAGGGTGTCGGAGCTCCGAATCGCGAGCCGAGTCCGGATCCGTGAAGCTTGGAGCATTGCGAAGTGTTCCATCCGGCTATTTTTGCCATGGCAAGGAAGAGGAGTCGGAAGGTAACGACATCTCTCCTCTCGGTCTTTAGGATGCACGTTTTAGCATCATCTAGTTTTCTTTTCTCTAATTTTTGGGCACCAAACTCTCAAATGAGAGGGGTTTTGGCTTGCCAAGTTTCAAGAGGAACTTCCGGGTCGATTGAGTCCGTCCCCGGCATATTTTGCATTAGAGATCCGCTTCGCTAGTGGATTAGGCATGGTGGGTGAAGCCGTAGTCGCGACCGTTAGTCCGACACGGTGATGTTGCATACGGACTTAGGGATTCGTAGAGGTTCCCGATGCGGCAAGATGCCGTTTGTGTTGTGGTGGTGATTGTCCCGTTTGCTTGAAAAGAGTACATGTAGTCGAACCCGGACAAGGTTAGCTCCTCGTGGTGGTAGATGGTTTCCTTGACAAGGTTAGCTCCAAATGAGAATGGAGATGGTTTCCTTGGTGGATAAGGTTAGCTCCGCACGAGTTGGAGATGTTTTCCTTGGTGCGCGGGAACGCTGCGGTACAAAGAGGGATTGCGATGTGTTTAGTCTTGGTTGTGTTGTGCCAAGGCGTGGCTATGTCTCCGTGGTCGGCTGGCTATCCCGTGACACGTGCGTCATGTGTGGAGAGTGTCCCGGCGAGACTAGTCCCCTTCTGTGAGACTGACGAGAATGCCAAGCTTGGGGCAAGCCCGGGCAAAGAGGCCATGAGCGGGTGGGGTCCAGCTAGGCTTCTTAGAATCGGTCAGTCTGTGGTTGTTGGAATCCTGACATGAGACGTCAGAGCTTGCAGGCAAGCCCGGGGCTAAGCCCACGAGCGGGTGGGGCCTTGGCAAGATTTCCATGTGGCGGCCTGTGCGCCGTGTGAGGGAGTTGTGTCTCCCTCAATGTTTGCGGCTTTATGCCAATTGGGGAAATGTGAGTACCCAAATGTTGTGATGTTGTGCTAGATGCATACGGTTTAGGGTACCTTGGGTGAAGCCCGGGTGTTGCATTCATGTTGCATAGTAGGCCCTTTCTTTATATGCTCAACCAGTAGAGAACATGTTTGTTGATTGAGACATCCAAGCCTGTTTTAGTGTATTTCTATTTATAGAAATTTATATTGCATATGAAGTGCTGACTTGCAGGTTGGAGGGTTCCCCGGGGTCCGTTAGGGGCGGCCGGGAGGAGATGTGTTGTTACACAGTTTGAGGTCAGCCTTTGCTGACCCACGTTACTAATAATTTTTACAGGGCAAGGATCGCACGCAGGAGCTAGCACGCCGGCCAAAAAGGCCTAAGCCCATGAAGTGTTTTCTCTTTTGTAGCACTACTTTTGATGATGTATGTTTGAGACTATTTTGTCCGGCTTGCATGCCGAGGTAGACTAGGAGTGCTGAGCACATTCATGTTTGGTTGTACTGTTTACCCTTTTGGACATTTGATGTAAGGCCTTAAGGCCATTTGTTTACTCTTTTGGATTAGTGGATAACTTCTAGTTGTGCTTGGTTTTCCGCTGTGTTGTGCAAGTGTTTTGAGTTTGGGTAGCTATATCAACTTTTAATACTGAAGCTGTGGTGTTCGTATGTTGTGGGGCCCCGGCCGGACCCATATTATACGTCTATTACAGGGGAGGTGTTACAATTTAGCTCAATTGGTGATGAGATGTGAAAGAACTCCATAGTTAAGCGTGCTCGGGCTGGAGTAGTACTGGGATGGGTGACCTCCTGGGAAGTCCCCGTAGTGCGGGATTGACTATCGAGTTTGCCTCATCAAAGGGAGGCTATGGCCACCAACAACCCGCCTGTGGAGGGAGAGGGGTTGGGGTGCTTGGGCTGCAGCCCGGTAGCGTCGCCTAGAGCGGAGCCGTGACGCTGTCACGTTGGATCGGCTAGGGGCGTTACAATAAAAGTGCACTTTTTTGTAACGGTCCAGGCCCATCAACATGGGACCCAGCTGGAACCGCCGGCCTACCAGGGTCCAGACCCGGGCCCACCACTGGTAGTCAGCCTTTCACATTCAAGCTTGCAGGCCATGCACCCCAACCCCTCTCCGGCCTGTTTATCAGCACGGTAGGTTGTTGCCACTGGGTCTCGACCCAGGACCTTGATAAGAAAGCTTTCCACCACTCCCTCATCACCAATTGAGCTGCAGCTCAGTTGGTGATGAGGGAGTGGTGGAAAGCTTTCTTATCAAGGTCCTGGGTTCGAGACCCAGTGGCAACAACCTACCGTGCTGATAAACAGGCCGGAGAGGGGTTGGGGTGCATGGCCTGCAAGCTTGAATGTGAAAGGCTGACTACCAGTGGTGGGCCCGGGTCTGGACCCTGGTAGGCCGGCGGTTCCAGCTGGGTCCCATGTTGATGGGCCTGGACCGTTACACTTTTTCAAAATATTCTGTCAACAAGAATTCTGAAGAACACTCATCAGAGAGATCAAGCTTTCAAAAATTTTCAGATCTCTTCAGCTCTCAAAGTGTTCAAGGCCAATATCATTTCAAGACTCCAGACACTCAACATTTCAGCTTGCTGAAATCATCCTTTGCTGGAGATCTATCTTTGAAGGCCTATCACCCTCAGCAAAGCTCATCTTCCTGAAGATCAAGGACTCAGGGGGAGCTTTGAAATCAATCCACTTAGTCTTCTCAGTTGATTGAGAAAGAGAAGACTGCCATAACTTTCTCACCCCCACTCTGTAAAGGGTTTTTCAAACTCCCTTCAAAAGTTTGAATCTGGTTTTTGAGCACCTTGTCAAAAGCTCATTGGTGGCAAGACACCTGATCAAAAAATCTGATTTGGTTTTTGAGCACCTTATCAAAAGCTCATTGGTGCCCAGGACACCTGATCAACTCATCCTGCAGTGGATTCCTACCTAGGGTGGTAGAAGAGTGGATGTACCCAAGTTTGGGGAACCAGTATAATTCCTTGTGTCATCTGGTTTTGCTTGTTTTCTTTCTGTTTCTGGCCTAGATTTTCTTGTGCTTAGTTTCTGCATAGCTTAGTTTTGTGATTAGTTTTATTTCTGCTTCCCTGCTTACACTCATTACAACAATTATTGTAAAGCTTTGCAAAAGTTTTTCCTTGTGTTTTAAAAGCACCATATACTCTATTCACCCCCGCTCTAGAGTATATCTGATCTAGTTTCCCCTTTCAATTGGTATCAGAGGGAGGTTGGTTAAACATACCATATCTGTTTGGTTGTACAGGCTAACACCTGAACCCAAAGATCCCAAACTAGATCCTTCTTTTATATTTTTATTATTAGATTTAGTTTGCACAAATCATGGCCCAAAACAAAGATTATGCTAGCACCAGACCTCCAGTGTGCAATCTGTCAAAGTTTGCACTTTGGAAAGCAAGGATTAGACTCTATATGAATTCTATTGACGAAGATATTTTTAATTCTGTTTTGACAGTGTGTCCAAGACCCCCAGAAAGCACAAGCACAAATGCTGTTCCACCTCCATCAGGAACAGATGCTGACATCAAAAAGTGGAAAGTAGCTGATGCCAAGGCTATGAACATCCTGGCCCAGATAATGTCAGATGACATTTTTCAAAAGGTAGCTGAATGCAATTCAGCCAAGGAAATTTGGGACAGGCTCTCAGAAATTGTCTCTGGCTCAGCTGATGAGAGAAAGGACAGAAGATCCCATCTCATCTCCCAATATGAGAACTTCAAGAAAGGAGAAACTGAGTCAGTGGGAGACATGTACAACAGACTGAGTCTAATTGTCAGTGAACTGAGGACATTAGACAAAGAGATCTCACTGACAGAACTTAATGACGAGATCCTAATGTGCTTTCCCAGCACTTGGGATTCAAGAATCTGGCCAATTAAAGATGCCAGAAGTCTGAATGAGATCACCACTGAAGCCTTATTGGGTAAGCTCAAATCTTATGAGTTACTCATCAAGAACAGAGAGGAAGAACAGAAGGCTGCTTCACCAGCCACAAGAAAGGAGAAGACTATAGCATTCAAGGCAACTGAGGATCTGCCTGAAGAGAAAGGAACAGCCAATGATGAACTTCTCAGCTTGTTGGCCAAAAGATTCTATAAGATGGCCAGAAAGGACTTCAGAAGAAGATCATACAAGGAGCAGGATAAGCCAAGGTATGACAAGTCCATTGGCAATAAAAAAGACATTATTTACTTTGGTTGCAGGAAACCAGGGCATATAGTTCCTGACTGTCCAGAGAACAAGAACAAGGACAGAAGGGACAGAAAAGAAAGAAGAAAGGAGAAAGACTCCAAAAGGAGTGGCAATGGCAAACCCTCTTCCAACAGAAATAAGCATACAAGGAAATGATTTGTTGCTGAATCCTGGAGTGAGACTGAAGAGGAGTCAGAAGCCTCTTCCAGCTCCAGTGATAATGAGGATGATGCAGAGGAAAAGGAGTTCTGCATGATGGCAATCAATGCCTCACAACACAACTCAGAGGAAGAAGAGTCAGAGTCAGACTCAGAGACTCAACCTGAAGAAGATCAGGTAATCAGCTCTTTTGATTTTACTTCAGAAGATTTTAAATCTGAATTTAAAGCACTATGTTTAGACCTGCTAAAGTCTGAGAAAGAGATCATCTCTCTCAGAAATCAATTATCTGAACAAAATATTTTGAAATCAGAAAACCTCAAACTCTCTCAGGAGTTGGAGAACTATAGGGATCAGATAGCTTCACTGAAAAGTGAGCTCTCTGAGGCCAAGAAGCTTGAAGAATCTCTCAATGGGAGAAGCATCAAGCTGATGGACATCACAAGCACAGTGAACTCAAGATTCAACAGTACACTGGGCTTGGGTGCCTCATCCAGCCAACCTATTGTTCTAACAACTCCTATCAAGTTCATTTCTGACAAGGGAAAGGGAGTTGTAGAGGTTGCCAGGAAAAATTCTGATCTGCCTCAGAAAACTAAAGTCCAGCACAAATCGTCGAACGGAGATCGACGATCGCCGAATGAAGATCGACGATCGCCGAACGCAGCTCGACGATCTCAGGACAAATCGTCGAACGCAGATCGACGATCTCAGCCAAGATCGTCGACCGCAGCTCGACGATCCCATATACCTGACCTCAGCCATAGTCGACCGTCGAACGGAGCTCGACGATCTGACCCACGATCGTCGAACGCAGCTCCAAGATCGTCGAACAGAGGTCAGAGCTCTGGAAATTCTTTCAAAGGCAAGTCAAAATTAAATCCTAAGGGTCTTTCATCCCAAACCTTTAACCCTTATACTGAATGGATTATACCTCCAAGGAGATATCATCCTGAAGGATATAAGAGTCAGCCAAGGGATATCTTTCATGTCTGAATTTAGAGGTTATCAACCTAGGCCCAAGGTAAACTGGGTCAAAAACAAGTAAATTGTTTAATGTGCAGGTGAAGACCTATCCAACATCTAACCAGCAATGGTACTTGGATAGTGGGTGCTCTAAGCACATGACAGGGAACAAGGACAACCTCAATTCCTTTAGAGCCAAGCTTGGACCCAAAGTTATCTTTGGTGATTCCAACTTTGGACAAACTAAAGGATATGGTGCAGTCCAGATTGGTTCTGTAACCTTCAAGAAGGTAGCATATGTGGAAGGACTGAAGCACAACCTAATCAGCATCAGTCAAGCTATGTGATGAAGGCTACCAGGTGACCTTCAGCAAAACCTTATGCAAAATCAAGTCAGAGGACAACACAACTGTGTTGACAGGTAAAAAAAGGTAACATCTACCTAGTAGATTTTCTTTCAACTACTATAGATATCTGTTTATTCAATTCAGTATGTAGACCAAATGTTTTATGGCATAAGAGACTAGGACACCTAAACCTTAGAACTATTGCTAGGCTATCCAAGGACAACCTTGTTAGAGGACTACCTTCTGGTCCCTACAAGAAGGAAGGACTCTGCAAGGCTTGTCAATTAGGCAAGCAAACTAAAAATAGTTTTAAGTCACTTAATAAGAGTGATTCACCTAGGATATTGTATCTGTTACACATGGATCTATTTGGACCCATCACAGTACAAAGCCTAGGAGGGAAATCCTACACTTTAGTAATTGTAGATGACTTCTCTAGATTCACTTGGGTGTTCTTTCTAAGGAAGAAGTCTGATAACTTTAAGTGTCTGACAGAGTTTCTCAAATGTATACAGATTGAGTTCAATACTCACATTGCCCTGATCAGAAGTGATCATGGGACAGAGTTTGATTCTCTTCTTATGCAAGAGTTCTGTCAGAGTGAAGGGATCAGGCATACTTTCTCAGCTCCTAGAACTCCTCAACAAAATGGGGTAGCTGAAAGGAAAAATAGAACCCTTATTGAATCTGCCACTACATTGTTGTCAGATGCTCATCTACCTCTATCCTTTTGGGCAGAGGCAGTGAACACCTCCAACTATGTGCTGAACAGAAGTCTGATACATAAACTGAAGGGAAAGACTCCCTATGAATTACTCAAAGGGAAGAAACCTAAAGTTGACTATTTTAGAATTTTTGGTTGCATTTGCTATATTCACAATAATGACAAGAAATACTTAGCAAAATTTCAAGCCAAAGCTGATGAAGGAGTGTTTCTGGGATACTCCATGATCAGCAAGGCCTATAGGGTCTATAATAAATCATCTTTGAAAATTGAGGAATCTGTTCATGTTTCTTTTGATGAAACTAACATGTCTTTCAAGGAGAAGATTTCTTCTACCATAGAACCTTTGCAGGAACACTCTCTAGTTGAAGATATGAACAAGTTACAGGTTGCTCAAGAGAATGAAAGCAGTGAAGATGAAGGGAATGCTCAACACATTGAAGCTCAACTTGAAGAGCCAGTTGTTGTACCACAAGAAGGAAACAACAACACAGGTTGGTGAACAATCAACACCCCCTGTTGATTTAGTAACATCAAGAGACCATCCAATTTCCCAAATAATTGGAGAACTCTCAGCTGGTGTGCAAACCAGAAATCAGGTCAACCAAAACCTGTTGCACACCTGCTTCCTTTCTCAAATTGAACCTCAGTCCATTCAAGATGCAGAGCAAGATCCACACTGGATCATTGCCATGCAAGAGGAGTTGCATCAATTTGAGAGGAACAAAGTATGGGAACTAGTGCCAAAGCCAAAGGATCATTCCATTGTTGGAACAAAATGGGTATTCAGAAATAAACTGGATGATCAAGGAGTAATAATAAGGAACAAGGCAAGGCTAGTTGCCCAGGGATATTCTCAAGAAGAAGGAATTGACTACGACCAGACCTTTGCACCTGTTGCAAGATTGGAAGCCATCAGAATTTTTCTAGCTTATGCAGCTCACAAAGGCTTCAAGGTTTATCAGATGGATGTCAAGAGTGCCTTCTTGAATGGAGACATCAAAGAGGAAGTCTATGTCAGACAACCTCCAGGTTTTATCTCTCCAACTTATCCTGATTATGTTTTTAGACTACATAAAGCATTATATGGTCTCAAGCAAGCTCCTAGAGCATGGTATGAGACCCTAGCATGCTTTCTCTTGGAAAATGGTTTTATAAGGGGTAGAGTAGACCAAACTCTTTTTATTAGAACCCATAAGTCCCATACCCTACTAGTACAAATTTATGTAGACGATATCATTTTTGGTTCTACTGACTCAAAATTGTGCAGAAGGTTTTCTAACCTAATGCATTCTAAATTTGAGATGAGTAGCATGGGTGAGCTATCCTTCTTCCTAGGATTGCAAGTCAAACAACATGCTGAAGGCATCTTTATTTCTCAAACCAAATATGCTAATGAGCTGGTTAAGAAATTTGGCATGTTCTGAGGCATCTTGTATGAAAACACCCATGCCTACCAATGCTGTATTGGATGCTGATGAACATGGGAAACCTGTTGATCAGACAACATATAGAGCAATGATTGGCTCTTTACTGTATCTTACAGCTAGTAGACCAGATATAATGTTTGCTACATGTATATGTGCTAGATTCCAAGTTAGCCCTAGAGAGTCACACCTCACATTAGTAAAGAGGATTCTTAGGTATGTTAAAAGTTGTCCAAATCTAGGTCTCTGGTATCCAAAAGATTCAGCATTTGAGTTAACTGGATTCTCTGATGCTGATTATGCTGGATGCAGAATTGACAGGAAAAGCACCAGTGGAACTTGTCAGTTCCTTGGTGATAGACTTGTCTCTTGGTTTTGCAAGAAACAAACATCTGTGTCAACTTCAACTGCTGAAGCTGAATATATGGCTGCAGGCAGTTGTTGTTCACAAATATTGTGGATTCAAAATCAACTCCTAGACTATGGTTACAACTTAGAGAAGTCAAAAATATTTTGTGACAATACAAGTGCTATTTCCATAGCTCAAAATCCAGTCCTCCATAGTAGGACAAAACACATAGAGATTAGGCATCACTTCTTAAGGGACAATGTTGAAAAGAATAAAATTGAACTGCAATATATCCCAACTGATTTACAAAGGGGAGATATTTTCACCAAGCCTTTGGATGAAAAGAAACATACCTTCTTCCTAAATCAGTTAGGAATGTTAGATGGAGGAAGTCTTAAATAATATCCAAGATTTTGAAAGCTAAAAATTGACCAAGACTAGGAAAAATTCTGATTTTTCTTAGTGTCTAGGATTTTCTGATCTCTGAACTGCGCTCGACGATTTCCCCAAAGATCGTCGAACGGAGTTCGACGATTTCCAGGATCGTCGAATTGAGTTCAGCGCCTCTTAGATAGTATGAACTATCTCCTTCGGTCAACGATCGTCGAACGGCGCTCGACGATCTTGTTCCCTGAACGATCGTCGAATGGAGCTCAACGCCTTTCCAGATCGTCGAACGGAGATCGACGATGTTAGAGTCTCTTCAGATTCCTTTAGAAGCCTCGATCGTCGAACTGAGTTCAACGATCTTTCCAATTCTGCGTCGAACCCTAATATAAAACTCATTTTTCGCCGTCGTTCTCTCTTGCGCTTTCAATTTTTCTGCAAGAATCTTCTTCCCTCCAAATAGTTCTACGCTTGTTCGGTTTGTTTGTTAAGTTTTTGCAGGTACCATGGCCGTCTCAGTTGCTGTACTCGCCGCCATGAAGTTTGATGCAGAATTTGACATTGATCTGGACTCCTTCAACACCACTGATCAAATCTTCCAGGACATCCTGAGTTTATTCAAAGATCAGCATTTGTCTGCCCTTATGACCACCAGAATAAAACTTGCTTCAGATGAGATAAAAGAATGGGTCTATACTGCTCACAACCTTGACAACAACACCATAGTTGGATCTATTGCTGGAACCCAGGTACCTCTGACCCCAACAGTTTTAACAGAGGTTTTTGATTTGAGAAATGGTGAAGACACTGCTGAACTATCTGGAGAGGAGTTTTCTGATATACTTGCCAGGATGGGTCATCCAGAGGGAAACCCTAGCAAGTTGTTCAAGAGGAACTTGTCAGTTGAATATAGGTTCCTAGCTGATGTTGTAGGCAAGGTCCTGTTGGCAAAACATTCTGCACATGACACCATCTCCAGACATCAGCTCTGCCTCATGGGAGCTCTGGTAGATAGGAAAAGTTTGAATTGGGGAGAGGTCTTCTTTGACCTGATAAAGAAAAAGATAAACAAAACCTTTGTAAATTTTGGAAGAATTCTTGGAGTCTTCCTTCAGGCAAGGTGCCCTGCTCTGCTGGTCTCCTCTGGAGTGCACATCAATGCCTCCAAGAGACTCACCTGTGCCATATTTGGCAAATGGGACAGGCAGATTAGCAAACCCAGCAGGCCCTCTTCAACTGCTCCTTCAGGCACCAGGACTCAAAGAGTCACTCCCCCCCCCAGGTCTCTGCCCCTACAGAAGACCTGCCTGCTGCTAGTGCTGCTTCTCCTCCTCCTCCAAGTCCAACCCTACCTATTCCATCCACCACTCCAGCTTCATCCACCATTACAATCTCCAGCCCATCTCCAACCTCAATTCCATCTCCAGCAACCACTTCATCACCTCCAGTAGACCACTTCCACCCATTATTCTCATATCCACCACCAGATGTCACCTCATCTCCATCCATACCATCATTCACCCTTCTGGATGAATCCTACATGGATGATTCCCCCTCTTCTCCTCCAGAATTACCATCCTCTTCAACATCTTTCCAAGCACTTCTCCACCACATCATTGACCAACCCACTTTCACTCCATCCATATCCATCCCCTTGACCTCCATATCCACAATCCCCTCTCCTGAGCCATTCATTCCACCATTCAGCCCTCCACCTCCAGCCTCTTCAGCCATCCCTACTTCATCTACCTCTGCTCCTCTTCTTGAGCAAGTAGATATCTCAGCCCTTGCTGACAAGTTGTATGAGCTCATTGCCCCCAGGCTCTCCCTCCTCTTGGAGACCTCTTTGGCTCCTCTCCACTTGTCAGTGGCAGCCCTCTCTGCCAGGTTTTCTTCTCTCCTTCCTCCAGCAGCACCTCCAGCAGTGTGCCTTGATACAGAGGTATCTGCATCCAGGCAGGGGGAGATGCCCTATGAAGCCAGCCTTCATGCTGCTGTTGCTGCTGCCTCTGCTCCTGCTGCTGCTGCTTCTACTTCTGTGCCTGCTGCTGCTGCTGCTGCTTCTGTGTCTGCTGCCTCTTCTGCTCCAGTTGCTGTGCCTACTCCAGTCTTAGCAATAGACCTAAGGTCTTTGCTCTCTGCATTTGATACTGCATATTTCAGCTACCTTCCAGAAGCTATTGCTGTCCAGCCCTCAGAAGATCTGTCTAAGGCAATGGTGCCTTTCTCTGGCTGTGACCCCAACATTCTTTCTTCCTTTGTACTCTCAGTGATGACTGCTGCTGCTGCTGATGAAGAAAAGGCTGAATCTGCTTCTGAAATTATCTTTGCTGCTGAAGAAAATGTTCCTACTGCTGCTGAAATTCAAACTGTTTTTGATGAGCCCACATCCCAGGATTTTCTGATGACAGAGGCTGCTGTTTTTGAGCCTGCTGAAGATGTTGTTGTTGTTTCTGAAGCTGCTGCTGCCATCATTCCTGAAGTTACCAGTGTTATTTCTGCTGTTGCTCCTGCATCTGCTGCTGTATCTGGTTCTGCTGCCCCTTCTGCTTCTGCTTCATCTGCTGCTGCTCAGTTGAAGAAGGATCTCATGAAGCAGATAGATGCTATATATGATGCCCAGAGTTCTGACTCTGATGAATTCAAGACTGCCTCTGATGATTCTTCTGCCACCATTGCAAGGAAAAGGAAGGCAAGAAGTAAGGCAATGAAAAGGGTTCCACCTGCCAAAGTAAGAGATGATAATGATGTTCCTTACTATATTCTGCACAACTGCCCAATTACTGAACATTGGATGCAGTTCTCCAAAAATCCGCTAAACGCAATGAAGAAGAAAAGGAAGTATGAAAAGGGCTCCTCCCAGTTCAAGCACCCTCATCCTCCTCCACCACCTCCACCTGATGCAGGTGCAGGTGGCAGCTCTGCAAGTTCAGCTCCTTCTAGAAGCCAGGCTCCCTACCAACCACATGCTAGAACCTATCAAAGGGAAAGCCAGTCTAGGGGTTCTTACTCTAGGAGAGGAGGATATAGGGGAAATCAAAGAGAGACTCAAGTATATTCTAAAGGGCATTCCAGGCAGCACCCTTATTCCAGGGGAGGACATGTTCCTTCTGATACATCTTCTAGTCCATTCCCCTACAAGCTCAAAGAAACTGTGACTGCCAGGACTCCTCAGGACACTTCTTCCAACAGGTATGAGCCACCTGTGCCATTTGAGGACCCTGAAAAGAACCCAGCCTCTTGGACTGCTAGAATGAAGGAGTTGGCTGCTTTAGACCAGATAAAGAAAGCCAGAGAGCAAGGTCTAGACACCTCTAATATATCTACAATGTCAGAACAAAGACAGAAAGAATTAGAAAGATATGCCTCCAGCAAGTTCTTTGATGCAGAAAGATACATGGAGTTGCATCCAGCTGCAGTGGTTCCCAAGACATCAAAGCAAACATATTTGGGTGCAGCTGATGATACTAGATCCAACAAAGAAGCTTTAAATCCTAACAGAGAAATCAAAATGGTAAAAGGCAAAGAGAAAGAGTAACTCTGTAAGGTGACAATCCTTGGTTTTTCTGACTGCTATCTGGATATCATATATATATATATATCTCTGTGATGTTTCTGCATTATGTCTAGCTACTATTATTTTTATACATTTTTGATTGTATGATGTTATTTAATTTTTCCAAAGTCTGTAAATAGTTTTCCTAACCCAAATAGGGGGAGATTGTTGGAACACCCTATTACTAATTTGGGTCAGGATCACTATATCTCTAGGAATTTGTGTTTGACCTTCTGTATAGCTTAATAGGTCAATTTGTAGTGAGTCTAAGGGTTAGAAGTCTAGGATTGAAAGCTGCCCTGAAGACCAAGTTTTTCTGGAGACTAAGTCTAATCGTCGAGCTCAGCACGACGATTCGTCGAACTCCGGTCGACGATCGTCTAGCTCAACTTCAAACAGATCGTCGAGCTCCTTTCGACGATCGCTGAGCTCAACCTCATAATATCGTCGAGCTCCACTCGACGATCGCTGAGCTCAACTTCGCAATATCGTCGAACTCCATTCGACGATCGGTGAGCTCAGGTCGACGATTTTGACTCTGCACTGGATCCTTATCTCTGAGCTCAGTTCGACGATCTTTGAGCTCAGATCGACGATTATGTTGCTACTTGCATTTTCCAATTCGCTGAGCTCAGCTCGACGATAGCAGAGCTCAGTTCGACGATTTCAGTTATCTTTCAGAATTCAAATTCAAATCTATCAGAAGTTATTCTGCATTTAATTCAGAAGATCTGCTAGCCGTTTTCATTTACTTCTGGACCAAGTTTCAAGGGATTTTTCAAGGAACAATTCAGTGGACTTTCCTTCAGAAGAAATTATGCAATTAAGGCTGTAATCAATGCAGACCAACGGCTATCTTTGACAGAGTGATATTCTATTCTGGCACAGAGAATAAAATAGAGAATGTTTTTGAATCAAACAAGAGATTGACAAGAATAGGACACAACTCAGTATACAGATACTTTTTCAAAATATTCTGTCAACAAGAATTCTGAAGAACACTCATCAGAGAGATCAAGCTTTCAAAAATTTTCAGATCTCTTCAGCTCTCAAAGTGTTCAAGGCCAATATCATTTCAAGACTCCAGACACTCAACATTTCAGCTTGCTGAAATCATCCTTTGCTGGAGATCTATCTTTGAAGGCCTATCACCCTCAGCAAAGCTCATCTTCCTGAAGATCAAGGACTCAGGGGGAGCTTTGAAATCAATCCACTTAGTCTTCTCAGTTGATTGAGAAAGAGAAGACTGCCATAACTCTCTCACCCCCACTCTGTAAAGGGTTTTTCAAACTCCCTTCAAAAGTTTGAATCTGGATTTTGAGCACCTTGTCAAAAGCTCATTGGTGGCAAGACACCTGATCAAAAAATCTGATTTGGTTTTTGAGCACCTTATCAAAAGCTCATTGGTGCCCAGGACACCTGATCAACTCATCCTGCAGTGGATTCCTACCTAGGGTGGTAGAAGAGTGGATGTACCCAAGTTTGGGGAACCACTATAATTTCTTGTGTCATCTGGTTTTGCTTGTTTTCTTTCTGTTTCTGGCCTAGATTTTCTTGTGCTTAGTTTCTGCATAGCTTAGTTTTGTGATTAGTTTTATTTCTGCTTCCCTGCTTACACTTATTACAACAATTGTTGTAAAGCTTTGCAAAAGTTTTTCCTTGTGTTTTAAAAGCACCATATACTCTATTCACCCCCCCCCCCCTCTAGAGTATATCTGATCTAGTTTCCCCTTTCAGTTTGTCTCCTCCGAGTTTTCTAACTTTTGCAGGAAGTACGAGATCTAACGGGAGCTTACTTGTGCCCACACTCCACAATAAAATGGGTAGCGGAGCGGAAGATCCGTCATCTGACGGAGACCTGCAAATGCTGGCTTTATGCGAAAGATATCCCAAGGTCCTTTTGGGCGGAGGGAATGTCTTGTGCTGCTTATGTTATCAACCGGATGCCACTCAGCCCTATCAACATGAAAACTCCAGTTGAGCTGTTGCTGAAGGAGAAGCCGAGTGTGGGACACCTTAGGGTGTTCGGTTCAACATGTTACGTGCATGTCCCGGATGCTTCACGGACAAAGCTGGATGCGAAGGCAAAGAAACTTGTCTTTGTTGGCTACGATGAGCGGAAGAAGGGATGGAAATGCATGGACCCTAAAGAAGTTCGTGGTATCAAGATACGTTGTCTTTGACGAGCTGACGTCATATGGAGGTGGCTCGGTGGAGCTAACCAGAAGTAGCAAGTTTGATGAAGCACCGGTGGTAGCTGCTGAAGGCTTGGAAGAGGAGTTTGTTGTTTCACCAGCAGCTCCTGTTGCTTCTAACTCCGAGGCTGAGCCTTCTGGCTCAGGAAGCAGGGGGAGCACTGCTCAATGCTTGCCCCAGGTAGGAGTGGAGCCCGAAGAAGCAGCGGAAGCAGTGAGCAAGGAGCCGACCCTACGAAGATCGAAGAGGGTGGTTAAGCCACCAGCTCGGTACTGTGATGAGAATGCAATGAGCTTTGTCACCTGCTTCTTTGCAGGTCCTCTGGATGAGCGAGAGCCTGCAAACTTCAACGAGGCCACTGGAGTGAAGGAGTGAGAAAGTGCCATGAAGGAAGAGATTGATGCTCTGAATAAGAATGGAACCTGGGATCTTGTGCCCAAGGTTGATGGCATTACTCTGGTTACTTGCAAGTGAGTGTATAAGTTGAAGAAAAAGGCTGATGGGAGCATTGATAGGTTCAAGGCTCGCCTGGTCGCTAGAGGATTCTCACAGCAGTATGGAGAAGACTATGATAAGACATTCAGTCCAGTTGCGAAGATGACTTCAGTAAGAGTGGTGATCGCCTTGGCTGCTAGCAAGGGATAGAGGTTGTGGCAACTCGATATGAAGAATGCCTTTCTTTACGGAGAGATTGACAAGGACATCTTCATGAATCAGCCGCTTGGTTTTGTCTCTGAAAAGCATCCGAACTATGTCTGCAAACTCAGGAAGGCTCTTTATGGGTTGAAGCAAGCTCCTAGAGCGTGGTATGGGAAGATTGCAGAGTACTTACAATTCTGTGGATACCTTGCTTCTAACTCGGATTCAAGCTTGTTTGTCAAGAAGAAGGGAGAGCTACGAGTCTTGGTCCTGCTGTATGTGGATGACATGATCATCACAGGGAATTCGGAGGGGGAAGTAGCAAGGCTCAGGGCAGAGCTTGCTATACGCTTCGAGATGAAAAACTTGGGAAAGTTGCATCACTTTCTCGGTCTGGAAGTGGAGAGGAAGGAGTGCGGGGTTCTCATTTGCCAGAAAGGGTATGCTGATCGCATTGTGAGTCGGTTCGGCATGGGCGAAGGGAAGAAGTGCTCTACTCCACTAGAACCTGGGCTGAAGCTTCGACGAGATGAGGGAAGGGTTCTTCATGATCCCTTGGTGTTCAGGGCTCTTGTTGGGAGCTTGATTTACCTGACGATTATAAGGCCAGACATTGCTTATGCTGTTGGCCGAGTAAGTCGGTATATGGCTGAACCAAGGCAATCTCATCTAGTGGCGGCGAAGGGTATTCTGAAGTATGTCAAGGCTTCTTCTGACATGGGACTCCTCTATAGAAGGGACTCGGAGTTTGCGTTGCTCGGGTACACGGATGCTGACTATGACAGTGATTCAGATGATCGGAGGTCTACTTCAGGTTATGTGTTCACTTGCGGTTCAGCTAGCATCTCGTGGTGTAGCAAGAAGCAGGACTCGGTGTCGGTTTCAACCACGGAGGCGGAGTATAAGGCTTCGGCCTTGGCTGCTCGGGAAGCTGTTTGGTTAAGGAGGCTTATAGAGGATGTTCGTGAAGAAGTGCAAGAGCCTACTTTACTCCGGGGTGACAATGAGAGTGCTATCAAACTGGTTAACAATCCAGTGTGTCATGCCAGGACCAAGCATATAGATATTGATCACTATTTCATCAGGGAGAAGGTGTTGGAAGAATCTCTGCTGGTCGGGCATGTTCGGAGTGAAGATAATCTTGCTGACATCTTCACGAAGCCACTGTCGAAGGGGCCCTTTGAACGCTTACGCAGCTTGCTGGGCTTGGTCACCACTTCCCACTTCAAGGGGGAGTGTTGAAATTTGTGAAGTGGAAGTGGTTGACGGGACAGGCCGGGCGGCCTGGGCGGACAGCTTTGGCGGACTAAGCGGACCGGGCGGACTGTGATGTGCGGCCTGGTGGAAGGTCTAGTGAAAAGCCGGCTGTCTTCTGAGCGGGTTGTTTGCATGATGTCCGCGGACTGTGCGACCTGGTATCTGCGGATAAAGAGGCTTGCGGACTGGTGCATTGCTCAGTGGTCGTGGTGCAAGCTTGTGCTGATAGGCGGTTTGGCTCGTGTCCGCGGGAAGCTTGCGGACTGATGTGTCCGCGGTGTGGGCTGTTGCGAACTGAACTTAGAGCTTGGCTGAGGCCTTGTCGAGCTCTGGTGGTACAGCAGGTGCTTTGCTGTGGAGGTCGTTTGGCGGACTGATGTTTGGAGTCCGGGAGGAGGCTGCTGCGATGGGGCAGGTGTGCGAGTAGCATGCGGACTGCTGGCGGTCTGTGCTATGGTCTTTGGCGGACGGAAGTTTATGTCCGCCATGCTCGCATTGGCCTTTGATGGTTTTGGACTTGGTCACACTCTGTGCCAAGACCATGGTGTCCGCGGTATCCGCCAAGTCCGCTGTGACCGGGCGGACTGTTGCTATCTGTCTTTGGTCGTGGACTTGTGGCGAATTGAGGTGTGAGTCTTGCGGACTGCCTCGGGTTTGGGCGGACTGCCATTGAAGGGGGATTGCTATCCTGTAGTGGTTTGGAGCTTTGCGGGCTGATGTCTTGTCTGCATAGCTTGGGCGGACTGGAGAGGGTTCGCCAATGTTGCCTTGCTTCTAGCGGTTTTCCTTGGTATCCGGCTAAGTCCTTGCGGACTCGGCGGACGGTGTTTTGCTATCGCGCGGGCTGGGGCGGTGTCTCTATCTCTAGGGAGGTGACCACACTCCTCACCTCGCCTATAAATAGGACTCCCTGGCAGGTCTACAGTAACTTGAATGAACAGTAAGTTGGGTTGGGCAAGGAGCTGCGGTCTCAGTTTGTCTGTCCGCGCGGATTGTTTCAGTGCTGACGTTTGCTGTGTGCAGGTCCCGCGGTTTGCTTCAAGGAGCCTGGAGTTTGGCTGTGACTTCGGTCTAGTACTTGGAAGTGTGCGGTCTCTGCGGATTCAGCAGGAGGTCGCTCTGCGGCTTGTCAGCTCTGTTTCATCTTTGCCAGCTTCAATAACCTGTCCGCCGGCTTCAGACGGGTAGGAGGTGTTTCTCAGTTCAGCCTCAGCAGGAGACGAATAACGGTGTGTCCGCGCGGCCTCGCGGCTTCGACGGACTCCGTGGCTATTCGGCAGTTTGCAGCTTAAGTTCGGGCGATCTCAGCGGACTCGGCGACCTCGGCGACCTCGGCGGTCTCGGCGGACTCCGGTGCTGTCCGCCCGGCTTGTTTTTTGGTGCTTTCTGTTTACAGCTGTTATACTAGCGAAATCATGTCTCGCTATGTATGCCTCGTGTTGTAAAGAAGTGAATGAATAAAAGACCTGCTTGTGCTTCCATTGTTTGTTGGGATTAACCCTTGTTCCTTGGTTTTCCGCTGGTTCAACGTGAGAACTGGGTATTTCCGAAGATATTAATTTGGCGTTTGAGCTATCTTGCTGACCACGTTGAGAAAATTTTAACACGTCTATCATAAAACAAGCAAAGCAATGTTGTGCCCCTAAACATGAATTAAAACCAATTGAAAAAATTCTAGCCGTTGGATCAACTTGATTTGGCTTGCAAATAACTAAACTTATCTTCTCCCCCTCCCTCACGCCTGTTAAAAACCCGATCCCCTCCGCCCTAACTACAAAATCGCTCCGCATCTGCCTCCTCCATCCCCTTCGCCGCTCCCGCTCACGACTCCTCCAGCGATATTACTGTAGCCGCCAAGCATGTTCGCCTCCTCCACAACCGGCAACCTAGCCGTGGGATCTCCACTTCGCAAGCAAAAAAAACACCAGACCCGCCGCCTCCAACGCAAAGGGTGGTTACGCATTCTCCATCAACGAACTGGTGGTACTACTCCAAACCAACTCCAACATTCTCACGTTTTCACTTTGTTTTTTCTCTTCGCTGATTTTGTTGCCCACTACCACCTTCGATTTTTTTCACTTTGTTCTTACGCTGGTCGCCTACTTCAGCGGATTGGTGGTAGGACACAACATCAAAGCAATCCTTGCCGATCTTCATTTTCTTTGATGATTATAGAAATCTTTTCACCCAAATCCTGAAAATTGCACGTTCGAATATCTGCTTTTTACTGATTCGGGAAAACTATACTGAAATAAACCTTCTAGCAACTATATTTTATAACTTCAAATTGTAAATATTTTATAGCACGAAGGTCATCCCTCACTGACATGAATGCAAACATCCTGTAGGTTTTTACAAATATTTCTCATGAATTTAATTCATCAAGATAATTTAAGTTGAATAAGTAATTCGTAGTGAGCAGGAAACAAAATGGGAAATTCTGCCGTCTGAATCCAACGTGTGGATCTACCGCCACCGCATGCACTCGAAGCCATTGACACCGACTGCAACTGACTCCTATCGCCGACTCCAACTTCAGGGCAAACCTATCAGGTATTCACCTCCTCTACATCAAACTCATGAATCAACACAAATGCTGATTTTTAAACCACATAGGAGCAACATTGCAGTTCATCGACCTTTGATTTCTTCATAAATAGATTTTAAGGAGGAGACTCTATTTTACTCCACTAGCAGATATCAGTTCAATTGTTATTTCTGGGCTGTAAGGATTGGTAACAGAACTGCATGGTGATAAACGCTAATTTACTAATTTTGCCTCTGATGCATCTGCATATTATGGCACACCTACATTTTATTCAACTGTTCTCATCTCATTTAATTTTAATTTATAAATGTTCTTTATTTATTCATATGATATTTACATGTTAATTCTTAAATCAGATTCAGTACTAAATATGAAAGATGTTGTAGGTATGGCTGCAACATGTGCCAGGTATTGGAAGATTCCAATTCATATTCTTGACAAACACAACAAGGATTGATGTGAGGGTAAAGTTGATACATTTTATTATGTTTCCATTGTTCTTTTTATCAAGACAACAATATAAAGAAACTTGCATGATCATTTTTAGGAATAGATGTGTTCCTTAGCATGTACATAGGAAACCAATGTTTAGAATCTGATTTTTATAATCACACTGCAATGTATATCACAGTTTGCAGCATAGTTTACACACATAAAAATGATTCCAATTTCATCTGATTTTTATATCATAGTTTGCCCTTGCCACAAATATCGCCCCTCACAACAAATGTCGCCCTGACAAATGTCATGCTCATGAAAATTGTTTCCCTCACGACAAATGTCGCTCCCACGACTCACGACGAATGTCGCCGCCCATGACGAATGCCGCCGCCCACGACGAATGCTGCCGCTCACGACGAATGTCGCCCCCTACGACCACTGTCACTCTCACAACAAATGTCTCCCCCACGACTAATATCGCCCCCACGACATATGTCTCCGCCGTACGACAAATGTCGCCATCACGACATTTGTCTCCCCCGCGACAAATTTCGTCGCCTACGACAAGTGTCGCGCCCACGACAAATGTCGGTCCCCGCTGAATGCCTCCGGGCCGGAGGCCCGTGCCTGTAATTTACCTCTCATATAAGTTTACATTTCGTAACATTCATACACAAAAAAAACCCTTGAAAATTTACTTCAAAAGAGTATTTTTGCGCCACATTACCCAGCTGGCGGGCGGACCCTACTGGTGGGCGGGTGGAGCCCGCCGTCGCCGACCGGGTACTGTGACGCGTGGCCATCGGGCCGGAGGCCCGTGCCTGTCAAAATGTCGCTTCCCACCAAAAATGTCGCCGCCCACAAAATTTGTCACCGCCCACAAAAAATGTCGTTTCCACTACAATTGCCACTCCCACGACCAATGTTACCCCCAACACAAATGTTGCATCAACGATCGATGTCGCACCCACCACAAATGGAACTATCACCACAAATGTCGCACTCACGACAAATGCCGCACCCACGACAAATGTCACATCCACGACAAATAACACCCCCTACGATAAATGTCGCGCCCACGACAAATGTCGTCGACACGACAAATGACGCACCCACGACCAATGTCGCCCCAACGACCATTGTCACCCCCACGAGAAATGTCTCCCCCACGACAAATATCGCTCCCACAACAAATGACTCCCCCACGATAAATGTCGCCCCCACGACAAATGTCAGCATCTACAACAAATGTCGCTCCCACGACATATGTCGCACACACGACATATGTCGGACCCACGACATATGTGGCACCCACGACAAATATCGCCCCACACGACATATGTCGCACACACGACATATGTCGGACCCACGAAATATGTCGGACCCACGACATATGTCACACCTGCTACAAATGTCGCACCCTGACATATGTCGCACCCGCGACAAATGCCCCCCGGGACGAAGGCCCGTGCCTGTCACTCGTATATATATATATATATATATATATATATATATATATATATATATATATATATATATATATATATATATATATATACTAGCATCTTCGAACGGGCTTCGCCCGTTCTTAATGCGTCGCTACGGGCTTCGCCCGTAACCAAGCGGGCTTCGCCCGTTTGACAACGACATTGGTCGTGGGCGGCAACATGTGTCGTGGACGACTATATTGGTCGGTGGGGCGACATTAGTCGTGGGAGCCGAGATTGCTCGTAGGCGGCGATATTGTTCGTGGGCAGCGAAATTGTTCATGGGCGTCGACATTGTTCGTGGCCTTCTCCTGTGCTTGATGCGTCGCAGCGGGCTGCGCCCGCATCCAGGAGAGCTTCACCAGTGCTCGCTGACACTTAGCGTGCTTCGCCCGCATTTGAGCAGGATGCGCCCGCAACCAAGCGGGTTTCGCCTGCATGCATATTCAGCGGGCGACATCATTTGGTGGAGGAGGCGACAATTGGAGGGGGTAGCGACAATTGGCTGGGGTGGCGACAATCGGAGATGGAGGCGACAATCAGAGATGGAGGCGACAATCGGCGGTAACGACGACATTTGGCGAGGTCGGAGATATTCGGCGGGGGCGGAGATATTCGGCGGTGGGGGGGGGGGTGGGGAGGGGGGACATTCCGAGAGGACGGCGATATTTGGTCGAGGCATCGATATTTGGTAGAGGCACCGACATTCGGCGGGGGAAGTCCATAAAAAAATAAATATGATATCTAAGGCTTTAAATAAATTTGAGAATAAACTTTTCATAGTTGAGGGTGGATTAAAAATGTACCAAGCAAAAAATAAGGAATCATAAATAGAAATCCTCAAAGTTCGCCACATTTTGCGACTTGAGAAATTGAAACAAATGCATTGAAATAACATAAGTGTCTACCTTTGATCAATAACTGAAGCATTAATCTACTAAATAAATTGATGTAGACTATATTAAGCACCAATAAAAATCCTTGAAGTGATTGATGCGATGACAAAAAATGTTGCAGATTAAAATGTTCAATGCTTTAAAGCAAGTAGCTAAGAGACCTACTGATTAGAGTTGTTGCAGCTTAGCATGAAATCAACCCAATGAAATCTTCACAATCTCAACCCTTGCTGCGCTCGCATTCGAGTGGGTTACGCCCGCATTTGTGCGGGTTGCGCACACTTATGAGCGGGTTGTGCCCGCATATGAGAACATATACGTATGAGTACTTAAAATGACCGTAAAAATGAATCATTAACAATACACATGTTTTTGATTATCTTATCAACAGAACATGTAAGAAATATAAAGTCGCTAGTAGACTAAGAGAATGCCAAAATTTAAAAATAATGCAAGTGCAATAATATCTTTGGCTAATGGAAGTGAAACGCTGCCCCAAATAAAACTCAGGAAAAAGAAAGAAATGTTTCCGCACAACTTACCTGCATTACTTGGGAATCTCTAAAAAAGGCTATTTTCAAGTTCTTGTCACCTGCAATATCAGCTTGATTTTAAGTTAATTTATGTCATTACTCTGAATTCTGGAATTAAAAAGGGAAAGAACACAACTCAAAAGCAACGGTTCAGAATATTAAATGAAATCTGATGGTTCAGAATATTAAATGAAATCTGATGGTTCAGAATATTAAAAAAAATCACCAAAACATAAGAAATAAAGCTATTTGTCACCTGATTTGTTTGCTTATGTAGACAGTAATATAAAATTCATTTCATGAACTTATTATATCACCAGATATGTATTTTCTACTATGAATAACATATATGTCATGATAATTTTATTGGAACTATCGTCACTGCATACCCATAATCTTATTGGAACCTCCATCTAGCACTGAGAACAAAATGCTACAAAATTAAAAAAACCAAACTACAAATAAATGTATTGACTTAGGTCTAGTTGGCTAAAAAGAGAGAGAAATAGGCTCAATGAAAAAAATATTGCTTTATAACTTATTAAGGCAAAATATATGCATTGAAGAAGAAAGCTAGTAGTCTATGACTCCGTTTGGGGGGGACTTATTTTCACCGATCAAGCGGTTACGACGGCATAAACCGGACCTTACCTTAATTAAGGTCTGGTTTAATGAAAAAAAATCTTGCTTTATAACTTAAAGGCAAAATATATGCATTGAAGAAGAAAACTAGTAGTCTATGGCTCCGTTTGGGAGGACTTATTTTCACCGGTCAAGCGATTACGACCGCATAAACCGGACCTTACCTTAATTAAGGACATGTTCATGTGGTCGTAACTACTTGACCGGTGAAAATAAGTCCCCCCCAAATGGAGCCTATATTTATAAAAAGTGTTTATAAGAAAAGTGAGATTCATAATGGTACAACTTTATGTAAATTTCTAAATATATATATTTAGAGGGTCCATTGGAAGTTTTGATTAAAAATATGTATTTGGTACACTACGAAAAATGAGATTCAACATTAAGATTTATCATCTCCTACCTGATAGATACCATTCTTACCTGAATGCGCCCACTTGAAGAATATCACTATGGATCGATGTGAATGTGGTAAACCTAGACTGATTGTGCAAATAACCTGATCGAAGTGGTCACAATTTGCGGAGGTGACACTACTGTCGAGGGTCGCTGTGGGCTTTGAGGTTGAAAATTTAAGAAGATTCCAAACAGTGGAGTCTACGGGCTAATTTAAAATAAACATAAATAGACAAAAAAATCAACAGACATAATAGCTAAACACTAGAGATAGAATAGTTAAAATGCCATTTTTGCTCTCTGTCAAGCCACAAATCTTACAATTTTCTCAACACAATTGAAAAATAGGCACTGAGAAAGAAACTGGTTTATCTTTTGCAAATGTCCACCCAATTAAAGAGTCGTAGACAAACAAAATCAAGATTTCATTAGGATGTAATTAGTTGTGCCATTAGAAAAAGAAGATGAAGGCTGTAAGTGCGTGAAAATGATTTGAGTCAGAACATAGCAAGAAAAGAGATTTGAAGACAACTAAGTATGAACTTAAAAGTTAACTAGAAACTGTGGGGTTTACCACTAAAACCTGTAGGTGCGTGGCTGTAGGCGGAATAGAAACACATTAGGATATACCTCTGAAACATGTAGGTGGAGCAAAAACGCATTATGGTTTACCTCTGAAAATTCCTGTTGGCGTCGGCGACATTGTGGAAACCTCCCATGCTTGCACTGTTATTATACATAGGCGAGAGAGATCGAAGAGGGTAACAATCTCCGATGAAGAGATCTGCTTCATGTTGGTGAGGGAGAGACAGATAACTGTTGGGAAAGAGGGGAAAAGTGGGGTAACCTATCGGCAAAGAATAGGGCTCAACGCTCTGTTTTATTTCTCATGGATGTTGTCCTGTCGCTGGACGTCGACTGAGGCGAGGGAGGAGAAGAAAGTGAAGAGGCACAATGAGCTTTGAAGTGGCACGATGAAGCACAACAAAATAGCCTAAGCGAGTTCTGTTGGCGAGACAAAGTTGCATACCTGGAGACGCGGACAATGAAGAGTGGTGAAGCGGCGTGGGGACGAAAGCGGCGCAGGGACGAAAGCGGCGCGGGGACGGAAGTGGTGCAGAGAAGAGGCACGCGATGCCCTATCAGACTGATTTTATCGGGTTTGAGGGAAGGGCCATCGGCTTCTATCGGCGATTGAGAGAGAAAAATACTGATATATTGGAGTGGTTGAAATCCAACAGCTGAAAACTAATGTTTCGGTGATCCAACGACTGAAAGTAAAAGGTTGGTGTGCTTTAAAGATATGTATATTATTTTATATAATAAAGATATATATATATATATATATATATATATATATATATATATATATATATATATATATATATATATATATATATATATATATATATATATATTCGTACATTACTATCACTACCACTTACCCATTCCAAGTTCATTAGATAACCAAAAGTAAAAAAAAAAAACTAATGAAAGCACACATTTTATCCTTTTATAATGGTCATTCTACTTCAACAAAATGGAATTCTGCTTTTACCAGACTACCTGATATCAATAAAAGCTTGTGCATTGCATTCCAGAGGCAAGAAGAACCATCCGACTTTCATGTGTCTAGTAAACATACCAGCCTACATTCTAACGTTTTGCTTATATTATTCCGGGAGCTTTCAATTCAGCTTTATAAGAAAGAAATCTATACCACTGCAAAAATATCACCACGAAATGATGACCGAGATGTTAAGAAGAATATGATAATCTAACCCACATTTCAAAGCATTAAACAAACCAGACATTCATGGTTAAAGATAGCATGAAATATAACTTCATAAAAGTAAATATTCTGTTATCACATAGTAATAAACCCGGGGATAATTTGGCATGTTAAAAATGAGTTTATCAATAAAATTTACTCGTTCATGTTCCATTGTTTTTTTTATGAAGCATTGCGATAATAAGGATCAACTAAGTCACACCGAGCACGTGTATCAAGACCTGTTCAAGGTCGTCAATTGATGCAACCGACAATCTTAGAGTCATCATTGAATGATCGGAATCCATTAATGCGCTCGGGTAAGGATCAAGCGAGTCACCCCGACAATCGATTCATGCATTCATGCAAATGTAGTAGTGGCAGACAACTCGCGCAACGTCCTTCTTGAGGGAGGCCAATAAAAACAATCTTCCACTAAGGCGGTGGTCTTATCCCTACCAAAGTGACCCGCCGAACCACTGGAATGCATCTCCCAAACCAGGTGATCTTGGACAGAGGTTTTGGGAATGCACATAAGTGTGCTGTGAAATAAATACTGGTCCGTAATCGAGTAATCAGGCCGGTCCTCAGACGGGCCCTGAGAAATAGCGGAGTATATCTCTGCGAAGTCTGGGCATGTCTGCTAAAATTTTCTCAGCGTGGTCAGCAAGGTAGCCCAAACGCCAAATTAATATCTTCGGCACTACCCAGTTCGCACGTTGAACCAGCGGAAAACCAAGGAACAAGACTAATTCCAACAAACAATGTAAACACAAGCAGATATTATATACATTCACTTCTTTACAATGCGAGGTATACGTAGCGAGACATGATTTCGCTAGTAAAAACAGCTGTAAACAGAAAGCACCAAACACCAAGCCGGGCGGACAGCACCGGAGTCCGCCGAGGTCGCCGAAGTCGCCCGAGCTTAAGCTACAATCCGCCGAAAAGCCACGGAGTCCGCCGAAGCCGCGAGGCCGCGCAGACACACCGTTATTCGTCTCCTGCTGAGGCTGAACTGAGGAACACACCCCCTACCCGCCTGAAGCCGGCGGACAGGTTATTGAAGCTGGCAAAGATGAAACAGAGCTGACAAGCCGTAGATCGACCTCCTGCTGAATCTGCAGAGACCGCACAACTTCTAAGTACTTGACCAAAGTCACAGCCAAACTCCTGGCTCCTTGAAGCTACCCGCGCGACCTGCATACAGCAAACCGTCAGCCCTGAATCAATTCGCGCGGACAGACAAACTGAGACCGCAGCTCCTTGCCGAACCCAACTTACTGTTCACTCAAGTTACTGTAGACCTGCCAGGGGGGTCCTATTTATAGGCGAGGTGAGTAGTGTGGTCACCGCCCTAGAGATAAAGACACCGCCCCAGCCCGCGCGATAGCAAAAACACCATCCGCCGAGTCCGCAAGGACTTAGCCGAATACCAAGGAAAACCGCCAGGAGCAAGACAACATTGGCAAACCCACTTCAGTCCGCCTAAGCTATGCGGACAAGGCATCAACCCGCAAAGCCTACAACCAACCACTGCAGGACAGCAACCCCCTTCAATGGCTGTCTGCACAAACCCGAGGCAGTCCGCAAGACTCAAGCCTCAATCCGCCACAAGCCCACGACCAAAGGCAGATAGCAACAGTCCGCCCGGTCAATAACGGACTTGGCGGATACTGCAGACACCATGGTCTTGGCACAAAGTGTGACCAAGTACAAAACCATCAAAGGCCAATGCGAGCATGGCGGACATAAACTCCCGTCCGCCAAACACCCTAGCACAGACCACCAGCAGTCCTCCAGCCACTCGCACGCCTGCCCAACGCAGCAGTCACCTCTCGGACTCCACACACCAGTCCGCCAACGACCTCCACAGAAAGCACCTGCTGTACCACCAGAGCTCGACAAGGCCTCAGCCAAGCTCTAAGCCCAGTCCGCAACTGCCCATACCACGGACACACCAGTTCGCAAGCTTCCCGCGTATATGAGCCAAACCGCTAATCAGCACAAGCTTGCAATGCGGCCACTGAGCAAAGCACCAGTCCGCAAGCCTCTATCCGCTCAGGCCGCTCCTTGGCAAAACCAATCAGCCAACGCCTTATCCGCAGATACCAGGCCGCATAGTCCGCGGACTTCACTCGTGCAACCCGCTCAGAAGAACAACCAACTTCCACTAGACTTTCCACCAGGCCGCACACAACAATCCGCCCAGTCCGTCTAGTCCGCCAATGTTGTCCGCCCAGGCCGCCCGACCTGTCCCGTCCACCACTTCCACTTCACAAATTTCAACACTCCCCCTTGAAGTGGGAAGTGGTGACCAAGCCCAGCAAGCTGCGCAAGCGCTCAAAAGGCCCCTTCGACAGTGGCTTCGTGAAGATGTCAGCAAGATTATCTTCACTCCGAACATGCCCGACCAGCAGAGATCCTTCCAACACCTTCTCCCTGATGAAATGGTGATCAATCTCTATATGCTTGGTCCTGGAGTGACACACTGGATTGTTAACCAGTTTGAGAGCACTCTCATTGTCACCCCGGAGTAAAGTTGGCCCTTGCACTTCTTCATGAACATCCTCTATAAGCCTCCTTAACTCGATGGCTTCCCGAGCAGCCAAGGCCGAAGCCTTATACTCTGCCTCTGTAGTTGAGACGGACAACGAGTCCTGCTTCTTGCTACACCACGAGATGCTAGCTGAACCGCAAGTGAACACATAACCTGAAGTAGACCTCCGATCATCCGAATCACCGCCATAGTCAGCATCCGTGTACCCAAGCAACGCAAACTCCGAGTCCCTTCCATAGAGGAGTCCCATGTCAGAAGTAGCCTTGACATACTTCAGAATACTCTTTGCTGCCACTAGATAAGATTTCCTTCGTTCAGCCATAAACCGACTTACTCGACCAACAGCATAAGCAATGTCCGGCCTTGTAATCGTCAGGTAAATCAAGCTCCCAACAAGAGCCTTGAACACCAAGGGATCATGAAGAACCCTTCCCTCATCTCGCCGAAGTTTCAGCCCAGGTTCCAGTGGAGTAGAGCACTTCTTCCCTTCGCCCATGCCGAACCGCTTCACAATGCGATCTGCATACCCTTTCTGGGAAATGAGAATCCCGCACTCCTTCCTCTCCACCTCAAGACCGAGAAAGTGATGAAGCTCTCCCAAGTCTTTCATCTCGAAGCGTATACCAAGCTCAGCCCTGAGCCTTGCTACTTCCCCCTCCGAATTCCCTGTGATGATCATGTCATCCACATACAACAGGACCAAGACTTGTAGCTCCCCCTTCTTCTTGACGAACAAGCTTGAATCCGAGTTAGAAGCAAGGTATCCACAGAATTGCAAGTACTCTGCAATCTTCTCATACCAAGCTCTAGGAGCTTGCTTCAACCCGTAGAGAGCCTTCCTGAGTTTGCAGACATAGTCTGGATGCTTTTCAGAGACAAAACCAAGCGGCTGATACACAAAGATGTCCTTGTCAATCTCTCCGTAAAGAAAGACATTCTTCACATCGAGTTTCCACAACCTCCATCCCTTGCTAGCAGCCAAGGCAATCACCACTCTTACTGAAGTCATCTTCGCAACTGGACTGAATGTTTCTCATAGTCTTCTCCATACTGCTGTGAGAATCCTCTAGCGACCAGGCGAGCTTTGAACCGATCAATGCTCCCATCAGCCTTCTTCTTCAACTTATACACCCACTTGCAAGTAACCAGAGTAATGCCATCAACCTTGGGCACAAGGTCCCAGGTTTCATTCTTCTTCAGAGCATCAATCTCTTCCTTCATGACACCTTCCCACTCCTTCACTCCAGTGGTCTCATTGAAGGTTGCAGGCTCTCGCTCATCCAGAGGACCTGCAAAGTAGCAGGAGACAATGCTCACTGCATTCCCATCACAGTACCGAACTGTTGGCTTAACAACCCTATTCGATCTCCGAAGGGTCGGCTCCTTGCTTACTGCTTCCGTTGCTTCTTCGGGCTCAACTCCTACCTGGGGCAAGCTTTGAGCAGTGCTCCCCCAGCTTCCTGATCCAGAAGGCTCAGACTCGGAGTTAGATGCAACAGGAGCTGCTTGTGAAACAACAAGCTCCTCTTCCAAGCCTTCAGCAGCTACCACCGGTGCTTCATCAACTTTGCTACTTCCGGTTAGCTCAACCGATCCACCTCCATGTGACGTCAGCTCGTCAAAGACAACGTCTCTTGACACCACGAACTTCTTCGTCACAGAGTCCATGTATTTCCATCCCTTCTTCCGCTCATCGTAGCCAACAAAGACAAGCTTCCTTGCCTTCGCATCCAGCTTAGTCCATGAAGCATCCAGGACATGGACGTAGCAAGTTGAACCGAACACCCTAAGGTGTCCAACACTCGGCTTCTCCTTCAGCAACAGCTCAAAAGGAGTCTTCATGTTGATAGGGCTGAGTGGCATCCGGTTGATGACATAAGCAGCACAAGACATCCCCTCCGCCCAAAAGGACCTTGGGATATCTTTCGCATGAAGCCAACATTTGCAGGTCTCCGTCAGATGATGGATCTTCCGCTCCGCTACCCCATTTTGTTGTGGAGTGTGAGCACAAGTAAGCTCCCGTTGGATCCCGTGCTTCCTGCAGAAGTTAGAAAACTCGGAGGAAACAAACTCACCCCCGTTATCAGTTCTAAGCTTCTTAATCCACAAGCCAAGCCAGCCTTCTACCAACTCCTTGAACTCCACAAACAAACGGAAGGCTTCCGACTTCTCCTTTAAGAAGTACACCCAAGTATACCTTGAGTAGTCATCAACCAAGACAAGCATGTATCTGCTTCCACCAAGGCTGGCAGTAACCGTCGGTCCCATCAGGTCGCCATGAATGCACTCCAATGGTTTCTTGCTCCTTGTTTGTGATTTATCAAACGGAAGGTGATGTGCCTTACCGTATTGACAGCCCGCGCAAACATGCCCGTCACCAAAGGAGGACAACTTAGGCAACCCCCTCACCAAACTTCTACTAGCCATCGCATTCAGCTTGTCCATGCCAACACGCCCCAGCCTCTTATGCCAGATAGCAGCACTATCATTGACCCTCATTCTATCAACATAAGCACTGGTGGAAAGAACAAACAAGTTCTTCACCATCCTCCCGACATGAGCAACATCAACCTTAACTGCTGATACGTTGCGAAGGAACCTCGCGTTTGTTGGACCAAGCAGAACGTGATAACCAGCGTCCACCGCATTGGTCATCGAGAAGAGGTTCTTCTTCATGCCCGGCATGTGATACACACTCCTTAACGTGAGTGGCCCCTGATCACTACCCAAGGACACGACCCCCTCTTTCTCTACTGCATAAACAGTATTATCAGCAGTGATAATAGCTTCATTACCTGAGTAGGCCTGCATGGAGGTGAACTTCGACTTATCTCCGGTGAGGTGATGACCACACCCAGAGTCCACGATCCACTCGCCGTTGAAGTCCTCAGCAGACAAGGCCCGGACACAAGTGCCCGTCATGAATGCTCCACCCCATTCTGCTTCTTCACTTCTCGAGCAAGCTTCCTCCTTTCCCGCAGCATGCCCAGGCTGCAGTTTGACCTTGCAGTCCCGCTTGAAGTGCCCTCATTGATGACACCGATAGCACTTCAAGTTCTTCTTCCAGTCCTTAGGAGCATTGCTCCTCTCCGGCTGATATGAAGTTGAAGTCTCCTTCTCACCAGCGACCTGCACCTTCTTCTTCTTCTTCTTCCCTTCCCATCATTTCTTCTTTCCTGAGAAGAGAGCTTCGCTGCCTTCCTGATTCAGATTAACTCCAGCCATCTGCCTTGTCAAGCTCTCCTGCGATGCAAGCAGATTCTTCAGCTCCAACAAAGACGGCTGAGTAGCCCACCTTTGAACAGATGTCACAAAGGCCACATACTCCTTCCGCAAGCCGCGGATAATGTGCCTTTTCATCTTAACCTCAGAGATAGGCTCATCAGGATCCAGTGCCGACAGCTCAGCACCCAAGCTCTTCATCTTTAAGAAGTACTTCGAGATGGAAAGGTCCCCCTGAGTTGCCATGGCCAACTCATTCTCCAGGAACTGAAGCCGCGCCACATTCTTCCTATAGAACAACTTATCGATGGTTGTCCAAATATCAGCAGCCGACTCACATCCAACGATGTGATCAAACAGTTCCGGAGACACGACCCTCTTCAGAATGAACTCCGCCTTAGCATTTGTTCTTCTCCAGAGCCTAACCTGCTCAGCAGTACCGAACGCAGCAGTTACTTCCTGTCTGTCGTCACCACCGACGACTTCCCACAGCTCCTCGCCAAGAAGATAACTCTTCATGCACGACTTCCACTTCTTGAAGTTAGTCAGCGTTAAGAGTTCAATGCCAAGACCTCTTGCAAAGCTCCCTTCCATTGCAACACCTGTTGGTAACCCTTCAGAAGCTCCGAGCAACAACACAAGTTGATCACCACTCAAGCCCTGAGTAACAACACCGGTTGACTACTGCTCACGCAACTGAACCTACCTCTGATACCATGTTAAAATTTTCTCAGCGTGGTCAGCAAGGTAGCCCAAACGCAAAATTAATATCTTCGGCACTACCCAGTTCGCACGTTGAACCAGCGGAAAACCAAGGAACAAGACTAATTCCAACAAACAATGGAAGCACAAGCAGATCTTATATACATTCACTTCTTTACAATGCGAGGTATACGTAGCGAGACATGATTTCGCTAGTATAAACAGCTATAAACAGAAAGCACCAAACACCAAGCCGGGCGGACAGCACCGGAGTCCGCCGAGGTCGCCGAAGTCGCCCGAGCTTAAGCTGCAATCCGCCGAAAAGCCACGGAGTCCGCCGAAGCCGCGAGGCCGCACGAACACACCGTTATTCGTCTCCTGCTGAGGCTGAACTGAGGAACACACCCCCTACCCGCCTGAAGTCGGCGGACAGGTTATTGAAGCTGACAAAGATGAAACAGAGCTGACAAGTCGCAGAGCGACCTCCTGCTGAATCCGCAGAGACCGCACAACTTCCAAGTACTTGACCGAAGTCACAACCAAACTCCTGGCTCCTTGAAGCTACCCGCACGACCTGCACACAACAAACCGTCAGCCCTGAATCAATTCACGCGGACAGACAAACTGAGACCGCAGCTCTTTGCCGAACCCAACTTACTGTTCACTCAAGTTACTGTAGACCTGCCAGGGGGGTCCTATTTATAGGCGAGGTGAGGAGTGTGGTCACCTCCCTAGAGATAGAGACACCTCCCCAGCCCGCGCGATAGCAAAAACACCGTCCGCCGAGTCCGCAAGGACTTAGCCGGATACCAAGGAAAATCGCCAGGAGCAAGACAACATTGGCGAACGCACTTCAGTCCGCCTAAGCTATGCGGACAAGGCATCAGCCCGCAAAGCCTACAACCAACCACTGCAGAACAGCAACCCCCTTCAATTGCTGTCCGCACAAACCCGAGGCAGTCCGCAAGACTCAAGCCTCAATCCGCCACAAGCCCACGACCAAAGGCAGATAACAACAGTCCGCCCGGTCAATAGCGGACTTGGCGGATACTGCGGACACCATGGTCTTTGCACAGAGTGTGACCAAGTCCAAAACCATCAAAGTCCAATGCGAGCATGGCGGACATAAACTCCCGTCCGCCAAACACCCTAGCACAGACCGCCAGCAGTCCGCCAGCCACTCGCACGCCTGCCCAACGCAGCAGTCACCTCCCGGACTCCACACACCAGTCCGCCAACGACCTCCACAGCAAAGCACCTGCTATACCACCAGAGCTCGACAAGGCCTCAACCAAGCTCTAAGCCCAGTCCGCAACTGCCCATACCACGGACACACCAGTCCGCAAGCTTGCCGCGGATATGAGCCAAACCGCTAATCAACACAAGCTTGCAATGCGGCCACTGAGCAAAGCACCAGTCCGCAAGCCTCTATCCGCTCAGGCCGCTCCTTGGCAAAACCAATCAGCCAACGCCTTATCCGCAGATATCAGGCTGCATAGTCCGCGGACTTCACCCGTGCAACCCGCTCAGAAGAACAGCCAACTTCCACTAGACTTTCCACCAGGCCGCACACAACAATTCGCCCAGTCCGCCTAGTCCGCCAATGTTGTCCGCCCAGGCCGCCCGGCCTGTCCCGTCCACCACTTCTACTTCACAAATTTCAACAATGTCGTGTACTCAGTGAACAAATGCTCAAACCCCATGACCTCGATGGTAAGGTTGTGAAGTAGGCCCACTTGGCGGCTAAGTGCATCCGCGTGTTTGTTCTTAGCACCTGCTCGGTGTTTGAGAACATAGTGAAAGTTCTGATGTACTCTATCTATTTGGTGTGCCGGTGACTCAATTTTTTCTGGAAGTCCAAATAACGCAAGACCCGGTGCTCTGAATAAACACGAACTCTCGTGGGAGGAGATAGTGTCTCCAGTGCCTCAATGGATGTACTATCGCATCGAACTCTTGTTTGTAGTTGGAGTACCTCTGTCAGACGTCATTCAGTTTCGCACTGAAGTAAGAAACGTGATGACCCTCCTGACCGAGTACTCCTCTTATGCCTACGACGGAGGCATCACAAGCTACCTTGAAGGCTCGACCAAAATCAGGTAATCAGAGTACCAGAGTCGTGACCAATTTCTCCTTGATGTCCTCAAATGCCTGAGTGGCGGCAGGTGTCCACTGAAGATCTCTCTAACGAAGTCAGCTCGTGATGTAATCTGGATTTAAACTAAAAGTTTTTTAACAAAAAAATTATTTTGTTAAAAAATAAATTATGACGTTTCTTTAAAACAAATTCTTAGTTTTTTAAAAAAGAGCTGAGTTGGTCAAAATCTGAATTTTCGCGCGCGTAACACACGTCGTCGCTGAGCTTTGAGAGGTTCGTTAACCTTGCTTGAGTGGTTCTCTCACGCGTTCACGAGTCGAAACTTTCACAGAACCCACAAAGCCACAAGCAAAATCTGAGTTCAAATAACTTATGAAATAACGATATTCTTAGCAGTGTGAACGTAACGGCAAGCCCATGAATTAATTAAGAGAAGCATAAATTTGATCCTAACTCAAGGGAGGGAGCGGGTTTACCCAATTTAAAGCAAAAGTGTTTCCCCAATTCGGCAGCGTACGGTGAAGGCAGCAATCGGCCCCAAAACGGGCGAACACAGCTCGGCCAGATCTAGAGTCGACGTCGACGGCTTCCGAGAAGAAATCCAGGCCGTCGGAAGCTTGCGTCGGAGTCGACGACGCCGGGGAAGAAGGCCAGGCCGTCAGATGCTTGCGTCGGAGTCGACGACAGCCCGATAACGAGAGATTTACGGCGTCGGGGTCGTCGTTGTTTGCGGCAGGGGCGGCAGAGCGGTTTGCGTCTCCTTCGGTTGCGAGCAGCCGTCGACTGGAGGCGAAGAGGGCTCGTCGGCTGGTAGGCGGGTTCCACCGGCAAGGAACAGAGAACGAAACGAATTTCGTTCTGGTTCTGTCCGGGTTTTTTTTTGTCTCCACTAGATGTGTTTTTAAATAGACTAAATTCCTTCCTTCTATAACACAAGGAATCTCATGAATTTGATTCCCAATTTAAAAATATTCTCCTCTTAATGAACTTTCCCAATAATTTATGATATTTGAATTTTGAAATTTGAATTTGAATTTGAAATTTATGCTTATGTAATTAATTTTGGGTTTGCCGTTAACGTTCTTCTACTAGTAATACCGGAGCTCTTCATTGAAGTCCCAACGGTCGGTCAAGCCGATGAGCCGGAAAGCAACACATAGAAATGCAGGAAACATAGTGCGTGAAATAAAATAAAATAAAATAACTGCATAAAGGTTATGATGCATCGCGGGGCGCATCAGCTCGTATAAGGGCTCATGATGGTGCTGAATCCTCTTACAAATCGTCAATAAAACGTGGACAACTCGGGGAAGGTTCTAGCCTCGTGGATATTTGTGGGGATTGGTCAGACTTTGATGGACTTAACTTTGTCAGGATCTACGGACACGCCTGAGGCAGAATTGATAAACCCCAGAAAGTGTACATACTCAGATAAGAGGGTACACTTCTTCAGATAGATATAGAAGTGCTCCTTTTGGAGAGTGTCAAAGAGCAATCTAAGGTACGCGAAGTGCTCTTCATGAGTCTGACTATAAAACAGGATATCATCAAAATAAACTACGAAGAACTTGCTCATGTATGAGCGCAAGATCCGAGTCATCATGCGCATGAAAGTGCTAGGGTTGTTGGATAACCCAAAAGGCATAACCAATCACTCGTACAACCTGTCCTTCGTCTTAAATTTGGTCTTCCATTCATCACCCTCTCTGATCCTGATTTGGTGATACCCACTCCGAAGATCAAGCTTTGAAAAGATTTGGGCACCTGACATGGTGTCAAGGAGGTCATCAAGTCATGAAATGGGGAATCAATATTTAATCATGATCTTATTGATAGCATTACTATCCACAGACATACGTCAGGTACCATTTTTCTTAGGGGTAAGAAGGGCAGGTACAACACTTGGACTCAAGCTCTCCCTAATAAACTACTTCTGCAGTAGGTTGGCGATCTGAGACCGGAGCTCTTCATGCTCATCAGGGTTCATCCGATAATGTGGAATATTTGGCGGAGATGAACCCATAATGAGATCGATCGTATATTGTATGTCTCGTAGAGAGGGTAGCTCATCAGGTATAATGTCAATGTACTCATCTAGGAGATGTTAAACATCAGGATGGATAGACTCAAGTCCATAACACTCTTTGAAGCCAGAGTAGCAGCAACGACATAAATGAGGTTTGCGCCGAGGATCTCCCGAGTAAACTCACTATAGCGCGGGATATGAACAGGTCAAGGGGCACCCATAGTAATTGAAGGCTCGACCCTCCCCTTCGAGGGATTTATGGGTTGGGTTGGAGATAATGTGATCTTGCGACCCTTATCAAAGAAAACACAAATATTGGACCGTCCATAACAAGTCACATCCCTGTCATAAAGTCAGGGCCTGCCTAGTAAAACATGTGCAACGTCCATGGGAATGATGCTGCACCAGACGCTATCCTCGAAGGTGGCGAGCTGAATAGGAACATGGCATCTTTGGGTGACTTGGATAGATGTCTTATCTACCCAAACAATTCGATGCTGATGTGGATGAGGCTCTGCCTTAATTTTCATACGCTCAAGTACCTTCTGGGCTAGAGGTGCAAGTTGAGTTGAGTCGGCTCGAAAGCTCGATGAGCCGGCTCGAGAAAAGCTCGAGCTCGAGCATGTCGAGCTCGAGCTCGAGCCTAAGTAACCCTGTTCACGTGCTCGCGAGCCGGCGCGCGAGTTTTTTTAATTAAATAATATATATATTATTAGTAGTAGTAAATATTCTAATATATTATAATATTATTAAAATAATAATAAGTGTGAACCGAGCTCGAGCTTGAGCTCGAATCGAGCTCGCCGAGCTAGAGCTCGAGCCTTTTAAAATAGGCTCGTCGAGCTCGAGCTCAAAAAAAGAAGCTCGAGCTCGAGCTCGAGCCATCTCTTTTTGATGAGCTCGACTCGTTTGCAGGCTTATTCTGGGCTATGATATTCATACAACTACCGCTATCGATGACGAGCTTGCAGGGCTCACCTGCATAGGGAAAATATGTGTAAAAGATAGTGGTTCGATTCCAATTCTCATCCGCGTGAGGGAGGGGGGGGGGGGGTGTAGTAAGCGGCAGGTAACACCCATCTCAAGTGCTCGATCGACCTCCTCCTCCCAACCCTCTTCTATGGCCATAATGATCTCTTCTTCATGTGGGTCTACAAGATCAAATACAAGGTCAGGGTCCTCCTCAATAAGTAAACTTTGTGTGGGGCATTGCGCCGCCACATGACCTCTACCTTGACAATCCAAAAACACCTGAGCTACCCCCTCAACCATGTAAGGATGGACTAATGACATGAAATGGGCATATTTACTTAGCCTATCCACAACCACCAAAATAACGGTTTTCCCTTACTCTTAGGCAAACCCTCCACAAAGTCTAAGGATATATCTTGCCATATCCTTTCTTGTATCGGTAAGGGCTGCAACAAGCTCATTAGCTTGTGATTATCGGACTTACAAGTTTGACAAATGTTGCATTTTAGGGACCATCATGGTATAAGTTAAATAGCTGCTTCCTCACGGCTACATCATTACCCGCAACAAACCTTCCCTTCTGGTGTAGCATGCCCTTATCCAACGTATATGCAGGCTTCATGCGAGAGTCACTATGTTTTAATGCAATCAGCTGTTGTATGCTAGGGTCGGATCTCCACAATGTTTGAATTGATTGGAAGATATTAGGAGAAATCAAAATCATCACCTAACACACCCCTTTAGCTTCCTCAAACTGCGAGATAATCCATCAGCACACACATTGTCTCTCCTTTTCTTATACTGGATAATATAGTCAAATCCCATTAGTTTAGAGATGTACTTCTACTGTGTTGGGGTGGCAATGCGCTGGTCCAGCAAAAATTTGAGACTCTGATGGTTTGTTCGAATAACAAATGAAGTCCCTACAAAATAATGTCTCCAATGCTGGACTGTCATGACCACAGCTAAAAGCTCCCTCTTATACACAGATAAATCCTTATTTCTTAACCCCAGTGCTTTGCTGAAGGATGCGACTGGACAGCCCTCCTATTGGAGCCCTGCCCCCACGCCAATTGCAGAACCATCAGTTTCTGTCATGAAAGTGTAAGTGTATATTCGGACGAATAACGGGCTCGGGGGCTTTGCGCGAATAAACCCTAGATTTAATTCTATATAATCCTAGCTGGAGGCAACGGGGAGTTAGTTCCACTTTGACTCTCCTCCGGATGTTTCGAGCGCCTCTCACATTCTCGAAACAGCTCCCGTCTGGCGCTCGTTCCCGATCATCGCCGTCGCGCTCGCCGTCACATAGCGCTCGCCGTCGTGTAGCGCTCGCTCGTTCGCGGCTTTAGGGCACGAGGACGCTGTCGCCGTTCGCGTCTTCCCCGAAGCCCTAGCCGTCGCGTCTTCCCCGTCGCAATCGCTTGGCGATTCGCGTCTTCCTCGATGCCACCGCAGCCGCCTGGTCTCGGATTAGGAGGAAGCCGCTTGCTCTCTCTGTTTAGCTGCTCTCAAAGGAGGCCGCCGCTGGTTTTCGCGATCCGCTTGGTCCCGGTGCCAGATCCGCCGCCTGCAAGGGCTCGCCGTCGCTTCTTCCCCGTCGCGGAACAAGGGCTTTCAGTCGTCGATCGCCCAATCGTCGATCGCTCAGTCGTCGATCGCCCAATCGTCGATCGCTCAGTCGTCGATCGCCCAGTCGTCGATCGCGTTTCCCATTCGACGATCGCCAAGGAGTTCGACGATCAACTTTTCCCGTTCGACGATCGACTTTTTCCAGTCGACGATCGCCTCTTCACTCGACGATCGCCTTTTCCCGTTCGAAGATCGCCTCTTCCCGATCGTCGATCGCATCTTTTCAGTCGACGATCGCCAAGGGGTTCGCGCGGCCGCTTCCGTCATCCGCTCCAGTTCGCGCAGCTGCCTTCTGCGCTCGCCTCCTTTGCCATCTTTTGGCCGTCGGCGTTCAGATCTGGGTGGAAGAGCTGCCGCTTGTATAGTTCCAGAGCCATCCCGTAGAGTCGATCCAGTGAAGCTGATCCAGTTTGCTCTTCAGTGGTAGCCGTGTTCTCTTCCGACAGATTCTGTGTTAGGGTTTGCAAGCAAGTGAAGGGATGAGGAACTCCAGCTTTTCCTCTCCAGTGCCCATGAACAAGCTTGAGAAGTTCACAGCCACAGAGTTCAACGACTGGAAGTTGAACACCAAGTTCGGGATGAAATACCTGAACGTCTTTTACACCATCAAGACTACTCGTGCTGACGTTGCTGGGACTGAAGACGAGGCACATTGGGTCGAAGATGAGGACTTCTGCAGGGATTACCTGCTGAACTGCCTCTCCTCCAGCCTGGCCAAGAACTACATCAAGATGCAGTCTGCTAAGGAGATCTGGGAAGCACTGAAGGAGCACTTCAAGCAGGAGGAGGACCTCTCCAAGGCTCATCTGGTGGATAAATTCCACTCCTTCAGATTCGACGAGGAGAAAGTCATTCTCCCTCAGGTATCGGAATTTAAAAATTTAGTTGATTCCTTGTATGGTGAGTTTATTAGTCTGCCCGATAGTTTTGTTGCGGGCACGATTGTGTATAAGTTGCCCTCCTCGTGGTACAATTTCAAAACAGAAATGTATCGCAAAAAGATGCAGGTTGGTCTGAATGAACTCAAGTGTTTCATACGCATTGAGGACGAGAACAGGACGAAGCACTCTTTGGAAGTTGTTGGCAAGCAGAAGGCTGCTGCCAACATGATTTCAAGCTCTAAGCGTGCTCCTCCCCCTCACAAGACCAAAACGTCTCATAGTAGCCCCCAGGTTGCAGGACCGAGTAGACCCTCTAAGAAATTTAAGGGTAAATGTTTTAACTGCAACAAGTGGGGACACTGCGCATCTGACTGCAAGTTACCGAGGAAGGAAAGAACTAAGGCACCATAAGAGGGCAACCAGGCCCATCTAGTTAGTCAAGCTGAGCCATCCGACTTTGTTTCCATGGTCGGACACGAGCAGGCTAGCACGGAGTTGTTCCTGGATTCTGGGGCAACGTGTCACGTTTGTAACAATGCTAATCTTTTGACAGAGCTGAAGAATGCAAAGGAATCAGTGACTGTATCAGATGGAGGAACAACTGACGTATTAAAGGTGGGGAACACAACTCTGATGCTCTCCTCAGGTAAGTCTTTAATTTTAAAGAACGTAAAATTTATTCCTTCTTTATCTGTTAACTTAGTGTTTATTAGTTTATTGTGTGATGCTGACATGTCAGTTAACTTCTGTAACGGTAGAGTAACTCTGTCAGTTAACTCTCACTACTTTGGATGTGCTTACATCCAAAATAGGATATACCGTCTGAGTCTAGCAAATGAAGTAGTGCAACAAGTTCAATTGAATTTAGTTAGCCCTAGGACTCTACATGAGAGACTAGGACACGTAAACTACAGGAAAATATTCCAAGTAGCTAGAACTCACAAGATCACATTAGACACTAAGTCTCCTCTTGGAAAATGTGAAGTGTGTGCTCAGATTAAGATCACTAGGAAACCTTTTGACACAGTTACTAGGAGCACAACACCTCTTGAGCTTATACATTTCGATATTTGTGACTTTAAGAGTTTTGTCACTAGACGTGGAAGGAAGTATATGATCACGTTCATAGATGACTGCACAAGGTTTTTTCATATTTCGTTACTTAAAACTAAAGACGAAGCGTTTGAAAAGTTTTGTTTTTTCAAAACCAAGATAGAAAACCAATTAAGCATGAAAATAAAGAGATTTAGGAGTGATATAGAAGGAGAATATATGTCCAGTGAGTTCAGATGCTTCCTTGCTTAACAGGTCATCATAGCAGAAAACACTGCTCCTTACTCCCCCCAATCTAACGACATAGCTGAGCGCAAGAATAGAACGTTAACAGAGATATTGAACTCTATGCTTCTCACTGCAGGCATACCTTTCGCTTATTGGAGAGAAGCAGTCTTGACTGCGAATCACATTCTGAATAAAGTTTCTCATATTAAGTTAGAGGTTACACCCTACGAGCTTTGGTTTAAACGACCCCTGTCTTTAACTAGACTTAAGACCTAGGGCTGTATAGCCTATGTCAGGGTTCTTGACCCTAGACGGTCTAAGGTTGAACCTAGGACTAATACATGTATCTACTTAGGTTGTGCTGAAGATAGTGTTGCAGATAGGTTCCTTGATATTTCTAATAATATCATAATAGAATCTAGGGATGTAGTGTTATTCGAGGATAAATTCCTCAAAGATAAGAACTTAACAATCTCAGGTATGCAAGCAACTATTACTGAGGAAGATCCTGAATCTGTACCGAGCACCTCCTATTCCGTTCCGTTAGATAACTCTGGCCTAGTGTCTAGGAGGACTTCAGTGAGAGAGAGAACCCCCAGAACCTTCGGTAGTGATTTTGTCACTTACCACGTTGAGGATGATCCATCTACCTTTAAGGAAGCGATGAGATCAAGGGATTCCCTACTCTGGAAAGAAGCTATTGAGAATGAGATGAACTCCCTCCTTTAGAATGACACCTAGACGTTAGTTGATAAGCCAAAAGGAGTCAAAACTGTAGGGTGCAAGTGAGTTCTGAAAAAAAAGCTAAATCCCGATTGTAGCGTATCTAAGTATAAAGCACGCCTGGTGGCTAAAGGTTTCACACAAGTAAGCGGAGTAGACTATTTTGACGTATACTCACCCGTGTGTCACTTAGCAACCATTAGGGTTCTTCTTGCTATTTCGGCCATTGAGAACTTTATTGTTCATCAAATGGATGTTAAGACTGCGTTCTTGAACGGAGATCTGACCGAAGAGATCTATATGAGTCAACCTGAAGGTTTCATTGTAGACGGTCACGAAAACAAGGTCTATAAGCTTTTAAAGTCGCTATACGGATTGAAACAAGCACCGAAATTATGGCATGAGAAGTTTGACTATACTGTAAAGAACATGAGATTCCTGTCGAGTCTCTCGGACAAATGTCTTTACATACGTCATAGACTAGACAAAGTCGCTATAATATGTTTGTACATGGATGGTATGTTTATTCTTGAATCTGATCAATCCGAAGTGGATGATGTAAAGTCAGGTCTAATTTTAGAATTTAGCGTGACAGACCTCAGTGTAGTTGACACTATACTAGGTATACAAGTGAGCTTTGGGAAACATAGCATTTCCCTAAGTCAAAGCCACTACATCCAGTCCATGTTGGACATGTGGGGATACAGTAGACGTAAAGCGGCTGAGACACCATACGATTATTCTAACCGCTTAAAGCCCAATGATGGAGCTGCGGTTCGATAGTTAGATTATTCTAAACTACTTGATAGCCTCATGTACGCTATGGTCTGTACGAGACCTGACATAGCCTTTACGGTCGGCATGTTAAGTAGGTTCACTAGCAATCCTGGCCAAGACCATTGAGATGCCCTTGATAGGCTAATGAGATACTTAAAGCACACCCGATAGTATGCTTTATGTTATAGTGGTCATCCTCCAGTTCTGGAAGGATATTCTGATGCATCATGGTGCTCAGAAGTAAACGACAGCAAGTACACTAGTGGATTCCTCTTCACAATAGGAGGAGCAGCTGTAGCCTGGAATTCCAAGAGACAGTCGTGCATTGCACTCTATCTATGGAATCCGAACTCTATGCTCTAGCTTCAGCTGGTGAAGAGGCAGAGTGGATAAGAGATTTGGTGATGGACATTCCACTGTCGAGCCTGAAACTGAGTTCTGTTGCAGTTTACTGCGATAATCAGACTACTAAAACGATTGCTACGAACATGTTGTTCAATAGCAAAAGAAGGCAACTACGGATGAAACAAGCCTGGTTGACTTCCCTTACGAGTCAATGGATTATGAATCTCATTGATGTGAGGTCAAAAGATAATGTTGCAGACACACTTATTAAAAGATTAAATAGAGCTCTCACAATCAAAACATCGGGGGAAATATGATTAAAGTTCATAGAAATATGAAACTTTCCTCCAACGTTTATGTTTTGATACGTACGAGTCTATAGCTGTTAACATTCAAGCATCTAAATAGTAACAGACTGAAAACCCCAAATAATTTTTCTTGATGAAAACCCAAGATGGTTGGATGCTGGTTATTCCACACTTTATAACCTAACGTCCTCTTATTGTAAGTTGATTCAAGAGTTATTCAACTGGAAATTGAAAGGTGTTATAAATGTTAATGTAAACATTATTGGTCACAACACATTATTCCACATTTGATAATATTGCACGTGATGTGTGCCCATATTTGTTGGTGAGGCACATAGTGATCAATAATGAGTAAGGTAACATGACTAGTCCTAGTTAGACTGGATGAGATGCTGACAGAGTTGTTTCACCGTTGCTAGAAGTGCTAAGCTCATTTAGTAAGAGATAGTTTACTTTAAACATTACTGCATATGTTTGTGAATTCATAGAGTCTGACTCATGAAATTCCTTGCAGGCTACGATGGAGATTATGGAGGAGAAGTAGACATGGACATGGATGACGATGATCTACTAGATGAGTAGAATCATCAAACGTTTAATTCATGTCTCTGTTTTGTTTTTTAATAATTATTCAGACTATGTTTTGGGATAACATCTGTATGTTGGTTTGCCGTTTAGGCAAAACCTTTATTTTGATTTATTAGTATGATCTGTCCTGATTGTTCTGCTTAGTTTGGATTATTACTTTGTTTACACTCCAGCACCCCGAAACGTCACCGTTATTTGTCACGAATATAAGAGGAGATTGTAAGTGTATATTCGGACGAATAACGGGCTCGGGGGATTTGCACGAATAAACCCTAGGTTTAACTGTATATAATCCTAGCTGGGGGCAACGTGGAGTAAGTTCCATTTTGACTCTCCTCCGGATGTTTCGAGCGCCTCTCACAAAAAGAATAATTAAATCTGGAAGTTTCAGCACCAGCATAGACGCTATAACCACTTTAAGATGATGAAAGATCAGCTCTGCTTCCTCTGACCATTTGAAAGACTTCAATTTGAGTAGCTCCGTTAAGGGTTTTGCAATGCTACCATACCTACGCACAAATCGTCCGTAATATCCCGTCAAAACCAAGAATCCTCACAACCCTTTTCATAGATGTAGGTACGGACCAGAGAAGCATATCCTGAACCTTGCTGGGATCAGTTGCTACCCCCCTTCACTTGAAATTACATGTCCCAAATAGTGAACCTGTTGTAAACCAAAGCCACACTTGCCCTGTTTAACAAACAACTGGTGTTGTAAAACCTCCAGGGTGAACTGTAGGTGCTCCATGTTCTTTATTCATGATTTACTGAAAATAAGTATATCATCGAAGAACACAAGTATAAACTTCCTTAACTGATCCAAAAAGGCCTTATTCATCAAGCCCTGGATGGTCATTGGCTCGTTAGTGAGCCCAAAGGGCATCAATAGAAATTCAAAATGTCCTTGAGTTTTGTGCACATCCTCTTCCACCATCCTCACTTGATGATAACCAGCCCTTAAGTCAAGCTTAGAAAAGTAGATGGCCCTACTAAATTCATCCAAGAGCTCTTCTATGATTGGAATCTGGAAGTTGTCTTTGGCAGTATGTTTGTTCAACAACCTGTAGTGAATGCATAGTCTCTAGGATTTATCTAACTTCCTTACAAGAACCACTGGGGAGGCAAAAGAGCTGCTAGACAGATGGATAATCCCACTTGCTAACAGCTCTTTAATTGTCTCCACCTCTCCAAAATCAATTGTTTGAATATTACAGACGGCAAACATATTTAGCTATCCTTTATGCAACGAATTCCCTATCTATTTCTGCTTCAACTAAGTGTCAGAAGTACTCTTTGAATCCCTTGGGGAAATTTCTCTTCCCTACTTTGTAAATTCCATTTTGAGATTTTGGAAATCCCAACGCACCACTCATAATGTTGAACCCGGAAACCACAACAAAACGAGTAGTTCGAACCGGAGGTGTAGCTCGCCTTTTGTAACATCTCATTTCCAACTAGACCCCTAGAAGTGGTTTTGTCCATGACTAGGTCATGTCAAACCCTAGGAAGCCAGAAATGGGTCAAGAGATAGGAGACATGAAGTTGGAAATCATCATGGTCTGCATATAGTAGAATTCTGAACAATAGTTTAGGATGACCATGAGGCTTCACCATGGCCCCAAGACCCTACCACAGCACTCCCAAACATTTTGGGAGACCCATTAGAGCCATAAGGACCCATTGGGGTCAATCAAAGAGACTCAGTTGACCAAGGTCAACCCTAACCCAAAATTGGTCAAACTAGCCTACTTAGGGTCAATTGACCTTCCCCTAGCCAAGTGGACCCCACCTATGCCCTCCTAACCCTAAAGTGAGGTCAATGGATCACTAAGGACACATTGGAGGCAGCCCTAGAGGCCAAGTTGACCCAAGTCAACTTGAGCCCCTAATCTGGTCAAAGTGCCCTTACTAAGGGTAGGTGACATCCAAAGTGTAAGGTAACCCTACATAACCCTACCTAGACCTTAGGGGAGACCAATGAGTCACCAAGGCCCCTTGGGGTCTACCCTAATGGTCATGTTGACCCAAGTCAACTCTAGCCCTAAAATGGTCAAAGTGCCCTTAACAAGGGACATGTGACCCCCAAGATGCCCAACCAACCCTACTCAAGTCTTCCTACACCTTAAGGGAGTCCAATGGGTCACCAAGGACCCATTGGGGTCAACTCAAATGGTCATGTTGACCAAGGTCAACTCTATTTTAGTGTTAAGTCAAATTAGCCTAAATGGGCTAACTCAAGCTCAAACTCATTTCCCCCACTTGGGCTAACCTCATTTTATTATTAATATGAGTTAGTCGGCTGTCAATAGGCTGGAGGAGAGATCAAAATTCGGCCATGGTGAGTAGGAGAGGGAAAGCTCCATTTTTCTCTTTAATGGAGGAGAGAGAAAGTGAGAAAAGAGGCCATTCATGGCCAAGGGAGATCAAGGGCCTCTCCAATTGATTCCAAAGGCTGAATACATTCCCCCTCATCAGTTTTGAGGAGTTTAATAGCCATGGCCAGCCACCCAAGGTGGCTGAATTTAATTCCTCCAATAGGGAAGAGAGAGAAAGAAAAAAGAGAAGGTCATTCATGGTGGGGAAGGTGAATCACCCCTCCATTCTTCACCAATTAATTAGTATTCATCTCCCCAATCAGTTTTGAGGAGTTTCCAAACGAATTGGGACAAAGGGGAGGTGAATTTCCATGAATTTTCTCCAAAACCGAAATTCCAATTCATGACCATTAATGGATTTGAAGTCATGACCCTCCCTCCCCCCCCCCCCATTTGATGCTTTTAAAAGCTTCCCTGGGCCAAGAGAAATCGTTTCCACCCTTCACCTAAAGAAAGCAGGTGGTTTGGTAGTGAAGTTGCAAGCATCGGAAAGCTCCACCACCGGCCATGGCACACCACCACCACACTCGACGGCAAGCTCGGTTAAAGGTCCTCCTCTACTCCTCCTCCTATGTATAGATCTTAGGAATCTTTTATGATGAAAATCGGGCTCGAATGAGCCAGATCATGTGATGATTTTTCCATGATTTTTCCGAAAAAATGGAGTGTGGGGTTCGCCAGAAACCACCCCTCCGGCGGCCGTGCCGCCCCCGGCGATAGCCCCCACCTCAACGAAGGTGGTGGCGGTGGTGGCCGACCAGGGAGGTGGCCGGCCAGGGAGGTGGATGGGTGGCCGGAGAAATGGCTTAGAAGAAGCTCCAGGTCGGGCTGATCACAGCCCTTGGCTGGAGGAGGAAGATGACCCGGATGCGTCGGATTTGCTTTAAGATTCGTACAACATCATTTCTTTTATTTAGTTTTGATTTCTGAATTTTCTGTCCTGTTTTCTAGGATGTTTTGCATTAATTTTTAAAAATACTTAGGGCCACCTGGTGGGAAAACTTTCAATATGAAAGTTGTAGCCCTATGGGTCTACTTTAATTCAAAATTGATTTCGACCACTTTGGCCCTATGATGGGACCAAGGCACCCATTTTGGTGGGACCTGTGCCTAGGGCTGTCCTGAGATTCAAATGGATGCCCACCCTTCATCCCTTGTCCAAATTGGCTTAAATTTGGACAGAGGGTCATTCTTAACGATACCTAGGGTCTGTCCAAAATTGGGATTTTTTGGAGATACTTTGCCTAAAGTTTTTACTTTTAATTAATAATGATATGGTATTTTAATTAAGTGGTCTAATGACCTCCAAATCTGTTGTGCAATTGGCACCTGCCCGCGAGTACGAAACTCGTCGCGGACAATAGCAACGGAAGCAAAAATATTGAGCAAATAATGGCGCGCACCAATCCAACAATTCGAGTTTCCAAAATACAGAAAAAACACACAGACGACAAGAGATATACGTGGTTCAGAGTTAAGCTCCTACATCCACGGGGAGAGCGCGCCGGATCCACTAATCGAAAAAATATCCGATTACAACACAGACACTCAACGATCCTCAACGGATCGACACTAACCTAAAATAGGAAATAAAGAACAACAAGAAATCAAGAGAGAGGGAAGAAAACTCCCCTATGCCGGCCGCAAAACTGGCCAATCTGAGCCTGGATCTAAATCTGATCTCACCTCCGGAATCTGCACCCAGCCACCGCCGTGAGCCCCCTCTCCTCCCTGGATATAGCCGGCCAAGCCGCTGTCACACGCTGGAGATGAACCCGATGCGTCGCTGGTGCCCAAAATCGGGTAATCCGATTTTTCCTCCGCCACACGTCGTCGCCCTCCGGCCAAGAAAACCGCTGCTCTCTTCAAAATGAAGGAACCACAGCCTTATGCGTTCTTTCACCGCCGAAGTTGCCGCCGCCGCTGGATCGCCGGAGCCGCCGGAGTTGCCCGCCTTGATCGGTATCCCGATCCTTACCGAAGAAGAACCGCTGGCCCAAGATTGGGCCCTATGCCCGCTGGAGAAGAAGAGCCGGCCCAAGATCGGCCCTATGCCCGCCGATCGTCGCCGGAGAAGAAGCGCCTCTGCCCGATCTTGCCACCGCCGGATCCCAAGGATCGCTGGACCTACGTAGCCCTTGATCGGGCTTGCCGCTGTCGCCGCTGTCGCCGCTGTCGCCGGAGAAGAAACACCTCGATCGGGAATCCCGATCCTAGCCGAAGTCGCTGGAGAAGGAGAGCCCGTCGTCGCTCGATCTTGGCCGGAGAAGAAACCCCCGAACCGATCACTGCTCCCGAAGCCGCCGCTCCTCCTTCGCCCGATGCCGCTGCCGGATCTCCTCCCGAATCCAAGCCCGATCGCTGCAGAACCTGGGCCGATCTCCCGATGTCGCCGCTCGATCGTGCGCACTCCCAAGCCGTCGCGGCGCCTCTATCGCCGGAGAAGGAGGTCTGTCGTCGATCGCTCCTAAATCGGTTCTTCCCGATCTTCCGCCGCGCTTCTCTTCTCCCGTGCACCCGAAGCCGCCGCGCTTCTCTTCTCCCGTTTTCCCGATGGCTGATTAGGTTAGAATAATGGATCGGAGTCACTTTTTCTCTGTGCAAATCTATATATATCAACAGAACCGGACCGGTCCAGCTGGACCAGTCCGGTGGAGCATCATTAAATAACAATCTCCACCTTGATGCTCCACGAACACTAATACCGCCTATAACACATAGACCCCTACTGGCGACTACAAGCCTCCTCTCCCTGGGGCCGGCACGATCAACGTGCAACAGTCTAAGTCAAGTCAAACTTGATTCGCCTCACTGATTTCTCCCGCATGCTTGCAACGCATTCCTCCGTAGGAATCTCCCGCAACATCATGCCTCCACCTCGAGCGAACTCCCTCAACTCCCGGTGACGCACGTCGACGTGCTTTGTCCTTGCACGATAGACCGGGTCTACTGCAAGACGAATCGCACTCGAACTCTCACTGGGCAACTCCACCTTCTCCTGAGTGATCCTAAGTTCCTCGGTGAGACCTCTGAGCCTGATGGCTCCTCTCGCGGTGTTTGGGTACTCCTGAGATGACTCTCTACCCGTCTCCTCTACGACTGCGAAGATTCTACCTCCGCCAAGGTCCTCTCTCCGTGCGCACGCCCTTGCCACGAATCCTGCCCCGCTCCTCCGCTGGTCCTTCCTAGCTTTTCGCTGAGAACAGTCTCTGCTCTCTAAAGCTCTATCGAAGGAATCGCGATATGAGGAGATCGCCTGAAATGCATGCGCTACCGTATCCTGTAGCTCGAGAGACGGTGTGACCTCTCTCCTCGCATCTCCCCTGGCAATCGTGGTGCCAATCAGTCTATAGAGCGATCCAGAACGCTCTCCTCTCAAGACTGTCTGTGCGCCTTTCCTGACCTCCAAATACCCGCTGCTACTGGTATAAGAATACCCGGCAGCCTCCAGAGTGCCTAAAGAAAGCAAGCTCTTCCTCAACTCGGGCACATACCGAACGACGGTGAGGGTCCTAACCACTCCATCGAACATCCTAATCCTGATGCTCCCGACTCCAGATATCTCGCACTCTGACCGGTTCCCCATCCGAACATGACCACCTCCACAGTGCCTAATACTGGAGAACCATTCAATGTTCTGGCACATGTGGAACGAACATCCTGTATCCATGATCCAGGAATCTGTGGTCCCGACTACCACGTCGTGGCTTTGTGAAACGTGTAGAACGTCATCATTGCTCACGCACTCGGATGTCACTGCAGCCTGCTGAGGCACAGATCCTTTGCCCTTGAGTTTCCTCACTGGGTAGTTGGCCTTCCAATGCCCCTCCTCCTTGCAGTAGTAACACCTACCCCTGGACCTAGGTCGATCATCCTCATTGCCTCCCCCTCTCGATCTCCCTCGGGATGGGTCTCTGCTCTTCACAAGCAGACCCTCGCTCGCACTCTATCCGGAACTGCTCCTCTTCTCATTAGAGAGAAGCATCGTCACCACTTCCTCCATCTTAAGGGTATCCTTCCCATACAACATGGTTGTGACTAAATGATCGAACGACCTCAGGAGTGAGGACAAGAGGAGAAGAGCCTGGTCTTCCTCCTCGACCTTCACATCCATACTCCGCAGCTGGGATACCAGCTTGTTGAACACATCCATATGGTCCAACAACTGCGTTCCCTCGGACATCCTCAAGCTGTACAACTGCTTATTCACGTACAACTTGTTCGTGAGCGACCTGGACATGTAGAGCTCCTCGAGCTTTCTCCACAAGTCCACCGTAGTTTCCGCCTTGATAACATTGTACATGACCTCGTCTGCCAAACACAGTTGTATGGTGCTGATGGCCTTGAGGTCCAGCTCATCCCACTCGTCGTCGTCTTTCACCTTAGCCATCTCCTTTCCAAGGAGTGCCTTGTGAAGACCCTGCTGAACGAGTACGGCCTTTATGCGCTTTTGCCAAAGACCGAAATCGATCCGCCCATCGTATTTTGGAACCTCGAATTTGGCCGCCATTGAATTTGCTCACTGCTCCGAAGGATGAACCTGACTCTGATACCAATTGTTGTGCAATTGGCACCTGCCCGCGAGTACGGAACTCGTCGCGGACAATAGCAACGGAAGCAAAAATATTGAGCAAATAATGGCGCGCACCAATCCAACAGTTCGAGTTTCCAAAACACAGAAAAAACACACATACGACAAGAGATATACGTGGTTCGGAGTTAAGCTCTTACATCCACGGGGAGAGCACGCCGGATCCACTAATCAAAAAAATATCCGATTACAACACAGGCACTCAACGATCCTCAACGGATCGACACTAACCTAAAATAGGAAATAAAGAACAACAAGAAATCAAGAGAGAGGGAAGAAAACTCCCCTATGCCGGCCGCAAAACTGGCCAATCTGAGCCTGGATCTGAATCTGATCTTCGCCTCCGGAATCTGCACCCAGCCACCGCCGTGAGCCCCCTCTCCTCCCTGGATACAGCCGGCCAAGCCGCTGTCACACGCTGGAGATGAACCCGATGCGCCGATGGTGCCCAAAATCGGGTAATCCGATTTTCCCTCTGCCACACGTCATCGCCCTCCGGCCAAGAAAACCGCTGCTCTCTTCAAAATGAAGGAACCGCAGCCTTATGCCTTCTTTCACCGCCGAAGTTGCCACCGCCGCTGGATCGCCGGAGCCGCCGGAGTTGCCCTCCTTGATCGGTATCCCGATCCTTGCCGAAGAAGAACCGCTGGCCCAAGATTGGGCCCTATGCCTGCTGGAGAAGAAGAGTCGGCCCAAGATCGGCCCTATGCCCGCCGATCGTCGCCGGAGAAGAAGCGCCTCTGCCCGATCTTGCCACCGCCAGATCCCAAGGATCGCTGGACCTACGTAGCCCTAGATCGGGCTTGTCGCTGTCGCCGCTGTCGCCGGAGAAGAAACACCTCGATCGGGAATCCCGATCCTAGCCGAAGTCGCTGGAGAAGGAGAGCCCGTCGTCGCTCGATCTTGGCCAGAGAAGAAACCCCCGAACCGATCGCTGCTCCCGAAGCCGCCGCTCCTCCTTCGCCCGATGCCTCTATCGCCGGAGAAGAAGGCCTGCCGTCGATCGCTCCTAGATCGGTTCTTCCCGATCTTCCGCCGCGCTTCTCTTCTCCTGTGCAACCGAAGCCGCCGTGCTTCTCTTCTCCCGTTTTCCCGATGGCTGATTAGGTTAGAATATTGGATCGGAGTCACTTTTTCTCCGTGCAAATCTATATATATCAACAGAACCGGACCGGTCCAGCTGGACCGGTCCGGTGGAGCATCATTAAATAACACAAACCCTCCCAAATTTTGGTGAGAGGTCCCTGACATCAATATCTAGCTCTGTACAAAATTTCAACTCATTTGGATAGGTTTTGGTTAGAGAATCACCAAACCATAGTTTGGATTTAAAGAGGTATTTTTGATTAAAAGTGCACTATGGACTTAAGGTGGCCACCTCCCCTCAACAGAGGCTGAGGATTTGGACACTAACTTGGCATGACCAATGTCACCCTCTTAAGGAAAATGGGATGATTTAGGCTTGATTTGCCCTAGGGTTCAACCTCAAACCCTAAGGAAGGACTTTTGAGGGTTGTGAAGGACATGGGGGCACATGCCCTTGTATGGCCTTGGAAACTTAGTAGAATTGAGGGTAATGTAACCTAAGTTCTCTGGTAGGAACCTTAGAGGAGTTGGAGCAAGGTAGACACCTCAAAACCCTAACCCTAGTTTTAGAGTATGAGCACAAATTTGAAGACTCAGCCACTAAATCTTAACCAAAAGTTATGGAACTTGGGTAGAGTAGGTTTTAGGCCATCTAGAACCCCTGGTAATTTCTATAGAATTTTATGGATTTTATTACTGGTACTTCATTTGTTAATTACCAAAAGTCCCAAAATGATGTTTGATTTTCTTATGGGTGGTGGATTTTGGTTGGTAGATGCAAAGTAATGTTTTCTTCGGAGATGTTAATCCTTCACTTGGGAGGGTGCGACGTTGTGTTGGAAATTCAGTGGCTAATTATCTTGGGGGTGGTTAGTTGAGATTTCTAGAACCTTAAAACGGAATTTACCCGAGGAAGGAAGATCTCCTTAAGAGGGTCTAAGAATGTTTCTAGTGCATGGATGAAACTGAAGCGCCTAGAAATTTGTTGGCAAAAAAGGACAGCTGAACATGATTGTCGTCTGTCACCTTCAGGAAGTTATTTGAACTGGTGGGGACAAAGAGGAGGGGCAGGTGGGTTTAGTGTACTTACAGCATGAGCAAGCGTACTTACAGCATGAGCAACTGGATGTGCAACAAAAAGAGTTATAGAATCTACTCTTGTCATTTGGAGAAATATTTGATGAACCCAGGAAGATGTCTCTGGTGATACAACATGAGCATTGAATTCCAAATAAGGAGGAATATGTTTCTATAAATCTGAGACGATGTGGATACCCACCACTACAAAAAAATGTTGGCGTGTGGAACTATTCAAGACGCTATTGGCGTGATACAACATGAGCATTTGAATCTGTGCATAATTCAAGAGTGGGGAACCCGAGGAATACTACAAACCCTTTGACTATCAGGAAGGAACAAGTGGTGATCGTTAAGACAATTGTAAAAAAATTGACATAGTCAGAGCTACATGCAAGGAAGGAGAAGGGATTATGTTTCAATTGTAACGATAAGTTCACTCCCGACCAACAGAAGGTGACAATCTTGGTCGATAGTGGAAGCACTCACAACTTCATCAACCCTGTCATAGCATAAAAGTTGAGGCAAGATATCACTAAGGATGTCGCTTTCCAAGTCATGGTGGTTGGCGGAAATAAATTGCAGTGTGAATGGGTGCTGAAGGGAGTAGGGTTCAGTGTGCAATGATACATATGCAGGATGGATGTTTACTTATTGCCCATCCAAGGGTCAGATATTGTTTTGGGGGTCTAGTGGTTATGACAGTCAGGGAAGGTAACCATGGATTGGGACCACATCACCATGAAATTTGCTCAGGGACTCAGGGAGGAAGGGAATACTGCTTGAATGCGATCAGAACCTCTCCAATGAACGAGATCTCTCTTCGGTGCTTAGAGAGACTGTGGGAACAAAATGACAACATGGTTGTGATTATGAAGCTCGTGTCGTCGGCAACACCCCCGCAAGAAGTCCTAGAGCAGATGAAACCATTGCTCCTCCAGTATCCAGAGGTATTCTAGGAACCCTGATCGTTATCCCCTTAGCGATTTTGAGATCACCGGATCAGTTTGAAGGAAGGGACAGAGCCAACCAACATTAGACCCTACCGCTATCCGCATATACAGAAGACCGAGATAGAACAGAGCATATACAGGAGGCCGAGATAGAACAGAGCGTGAAAGAGAAGCTAGTCGCAGGCATAATTCGACCCAGCACCAGCTCATTTTCCTCACCCTTCATCCTGGTGAAGAAAAATGACAGCTCGAGGTTTTATGTTGACTACCGCGCTCTGAAAACCTCTACCATCAAAGACAGGTTCCCTATTCCTATGATCAAGGAACTCCTAGACGAATTACACGGAGCACGCTTGTTCACTAAGCTGGATTTGGGTTCGGGGTACCACCAAATCAGAATGAAGGACGAGGATATATTTAAAACCGCCTTCTGAACACACGATAGTCATTACGAGTTCGTTGTGATGTCGTTCGGACTCTCCAGCGTGCCCTCTACATTTTTGTCCCCTCCTCCAAGCGCACCGGTCTCTGGGGCTGTTCCTCCCCTTTCTTCCTCTCCGCTCGGTGCCTAGGAGCCATGGGGGAAGGGGTGGGGGATGATAGGACTTAGTCTGTTGTACTTGCATGTCCATCATACCCACTTTCATATCATAGCATAATCGAATCATTTAACCCCTGACACCTAATGTATAAGTGGAATGAGACGCTTATACATTAGGACCTGCAAAACGACCCCGTGGTCTATAAGCTTGTGTGAGCAAGTTTATAAATTAAGGTTAATTTTGATATATATTTACTGCTGTTTGATAATCGACACCCCAACGTATAAATTGGTATGAGACTCTTTATACGATGTGAGCCTTGCAGAAGACCCCTTGGCTTATGTGTTCTCACATAAGTGAAGGTTACCTTTTTATATATCATCTTATTGTCAATATCTATTTTAGAATTGCTAGTATAGGTCCGCTGCCACCTGTTTTGATTATTCTCCATCTTCAAGTCCTCCCCTTTCTTCCTCTCCGCTCGGTGCCTAGGAGCCATGGGGGAAGGGGTGGGGGATGATAGGACTTAGTCTTTTAGACTAACGGTTTTCGAACCGCATCATTTAGGGGATCGTGGAGTCCAGCATGGAGGAGCAGCCCCAGAGACCGGTGCGCTTGGAGGTGGGGCAGTCTAGCTCCGGAGTTCATACAGCCGGGACCGTGAGTCTCGACCTTGAGTAGTTTTTCTGCTTTTGCTTCCGCATGAGTGATTTTGTAGTGAGGATATGATGTACCGGGCATAAGCCCATATTTTAGCGCTCTGATGTTTTATTCTGTGGACACTCCCTTCGTGGAGATTATATTTATCGTGATATGTGATTTTCTGTGGACTGTTAGTTTCCATTTACTTCATTATGCTACCTTTCTGTGATCGAATTGGCCGGCAGAGTCGGCGCTTTGTGGTGTTGATTCTTCAGGGCGCGAAGGAGTCACTGCAAAATGGCGGTTCTGGGCCTAAGACCCCGGTGTCGATAAGGAAAAGGGGGGGGGGGGGGGTCCTACACCTTTACTTCTCACGAGCCGGTGTCTTGGCCAAGTACTTAAGAGTTTGGAAACCTATTCACCAGAACAACCTCAAATAGACCCCGAGTCGCAGCGAGTAGATCCCACCACTCACCTAGAAGCTCTTAGATTGCTGTCCTCCCTATCCAATGCTGGACCGGGCACCTTTGGAGGGCCGCGGGAGCTCCCGACCATCCACTTGGAAACCACGGTGAATGATGAGCTGAAGCTCTTGCCAACCAAAGCTGACCCAGGGAGGGGAAAACCAAGAAGATGTCCTCTCCAAAGGTGTCTTTGGGGGTCTATTTATTGTTTTTTTGGATGATCCGCCAACAGAAAAATTTTGCTTTTTGGCTTTACTAAACGCAGCCCAAAGTGGTCTGTCAACAACGAAACTCCGCTTCTTAGAGGGGCTATTAGCAGGCCAAAATGGGATCACAAGAAAATGCGAATTACTTTTCTTGACAAGCGAGCCGGGCCGACCATGGCTCACTCGCCCAGGCGACGAGTGCTCGGTGGAACAGGGCACTCACCGCTCGCCTCTCGCTCAGGCTGCGAGTGCTCGGTGGAACAGGGCACTCGCCACTCGCCTCCTAATTGCGGGTGAGTGGGAGCCCGCCTTCTCCGCTCGCTAGAGGCCCCTCAACAGGTAGGTAGCGGATGCCTGGTGAAGCTGGGTACTTACCTCTCGCCACCCACTTCGGTTTGGTCTGGGCCACTCGACAAATATGAGGTTGCACACATAATGTTATCAACCACTGAATTTCCAACATCACGTCACAACCTCCCAACGGAAGGACTAACATATCTGAAGAGAACATGACCCCTTGCATTCTCCATCAAAAGTCGATGGCCTTCTATGAACTGGTGATTCTTTTACCATCTGCCACCGTAACATTAAAAGACGACATAAGTGTGAGACAGCAGGGGCGGATCCAGGAATCTTGGCTGGGGGGGGGGGGGGGGGCAGTCAGGAAGCCAATTTTTTTTAAATAAAATATTTAAATACAAAAGATATATAGACAATTTTTCGACAAAATCACAAAATATATCATATATCGTCAATGAGCAAAAAAGTTACAAACAATCACATACATGTTACTTCAATTATGCACGACGTTTTTTCACTTCATATAATTCATCTATGATACAATCTTTGTTAATTTTCTCCGCTATTTCTCGCTCAATATATAAAGTCATGCAATTAGCAAAAAATTCATCTTCCATCTTATTGCGAAGTCTTGTCTTTACCAGTTTCATATCAGAGAAAGACCTTTCTGTGGTTGCTGTTGATACCGGAAGAATTAAAATGAGTCTGATAATTTTGTCAATAAGATACTAGGTCTTCGATTTTTTCGTTTCCACCAATTTTTGATAAAGCTCGGAAATTGTAAGCAAATTCTTGAAGTCCTTGTGGGAAGAAATATCAATCTGATAATGTTGCAACTGAGTATTTAACATAAAAATTTCATGCTCGCTGAAATCTTTAGGATAGAAATTCTTTGCATGGGCACATATATCATCAATATTGAAAGATTTGTATGCATCACCTGGATTTAAAGCCATACTTAGACGAAGTAGTTCCATAGAATTTTCACTGAATCTTGAGTTGAGCTCCTGCAACACACAATCTATTGTGGAGTTGAAAATGTCCACTCGAAAATGATGTTTCACTGTAATGATATCACGTGGACTTCGAAATCGACGATTACTAAATTGAGCATTCATGTCGGGTACTTCGGCTTCATTTTTCTCACAAAATATGTTCACAACCTTTAAGAACTTTTCCCAGCCAGATTCCCGCAATTTTTGAATAAGTGCTTTTGTTGTCGAAACTAAATTTATAGCATTTAATATATCCTGAGATTGATGTTGCAGTGCTTTGCATAAAACGTCACTGATTCCCAAAACTTCTTTCAGCAAATGCAAGATAAATACAAATTCGAATACTCTCATTTTTCTAAACGCTGCTTCTGCATCTCCACGCTGAGCAGATGTCCCTCCATTTTCACTAATATCAAACAACACAGAGCATGTGGCATTGTACATATTTAAAACACTACAAACAGAGTTTAAATGAGATGACCACCTAGTATCACCATGTCGTTGTAGTGAACCAATTTGATTGGCTCATGTGCCCGTTTCAATTTCACCTAGATCAATCATGTGATCGAAGTATTCCTTTTGAGCAGATCGCAATTGATCATTACGTTTGGAGGAAACACCAACAGTATTAACAATATATATTAATTCATTGAAAAAAATTATGTACTGTCTTCATTTCCCTTGATGTTGCAACAACTACTAACTGAAGTTTATGTGCAAAACAATGAACATAATAAGCTTGTGAACATTCATTAAGGAATAACATTTTTAGACCTTTCCATTCACCTCGCATGTTACTGGCACCATCATATCCTTGACCACGCATATCCTGAATACTCAAATTATGACGAGAGAAAACTGTTGAAATTTCATTTTAAAGAGTCTGTGCACTTGTCTCAGTAACATGAACAAGATCTAAAAACCTTTCCTGCACAAAGCCACAAATATCCACAAAGCAAATCACGATAGCCATTTGCTCTCTTTTTGACTCATCTCTGGATTCATCGACAATTATGCAATATTTAGAATCACCAATTTCCTTACAAATAATATCTTGCACCATTCTTAACATAACAGAAAGAAGATCCTTTTGAATAAAAGGTGATATATACATAGCATTTCCCGGGACATTTTCTAATACAACATCATCAACATCCTTGTTATAAGTTCGGAGTAATTTAATCACTTGGACAAAATTACCGCGATTAATTGATTCTTGACTTTCATCATGACCTCGAAATGCAATACCTTGGAATGCACAATATCGCAAAGCATCAATTGAAGTTCCGACCCGCAATCGATTCATGACAATTTGCTTAGAAGATTGTCTTTCCATTACTGTATCTATATGTAGACATTGAGAAATTAAATCTGCACAACCTTGGACTGCAATGTTGTGTGGAGAACAATAATCCTTCCCAATATGAGTTAAAAAAGCACAATTCTTTCCATTGACTTTCTTCCAGTTTCGAAATCCTTCAGTTGTGAACGTGCTTGTCCCAAATCGACCAGGGATCTGTTTATTGAAAATATAGCACGACAAACAATATGCGACATCTTTTGCAGGAGAATACTCTAACCATGGGAATCTCTCGAACCAGGAACTTTGAAATCTTCGATGATGTTCTCCAGAGGATGGATACTCTTGAAGCTTGTGTTGATAAGACCCAGCTTTAAGATATGATCGTCGCATTTCATCTTGTTGATTTAGAGGATACTCCCAAATTTGAGGCCGTAATACAGGATCACGCTCGAAAGCGAGTGAACGGTGATCAAGTGGGGAATAATCAACATTAACTAACGGAGAATCAACATTAACTTGCTCTGATGATGTAAGTGTGTCGACTTCACTTGAGGACTTCTTATTGAAAAATGAGTGAATTGTTTTTAACTTTTCATGAAAACCTAATAACGTAATATTGTAGATTAATCACAAAACTATTCCAAAACATAACACAAAAATTGATAATGGACAGAGTAAATTAGGCTGGTGAGCATTTTCCTCAGCGAGCATTCCAGTTGGAAATAAATAATCTTTTAAACCCAGTAAGCATACTGCTATATAAGACTTTGCTCTAAAAAACTATTTAAGACTCAGCTATAAAAGAATCAAGTGATGAGGTGCCACTAAGATAAAAGATGATGAAGAATACTGCAATTTATAAAGTGCCACAAATAATTTAGTGATAGAATAGTATGAGAAAGTGAATAAAGTATATTTTCTACTTAACTTTACTATAAGGCTTGCATAATTATAGCTAGCTTCTGCTCTATTTTTGGTCATAATGGCCCATTGTCATATATAGTTGTTTTAAAAAATGATCATAATGTTCAAGATTCATAGCTCATAGTTCCTCTAATTCAAATGTTTTCATAGCTCATTTCTAGTTGTGTTGAAAATGGTCATAATGTTCAAGGTTTATAGCAATGTATCACAATTTTTTTTAGTATTTACAAGTCGCCGCATCAATTACAAAAACATGTATTTATAGCGGATTCAATTTACTGTCGTTTTAAATTAGTATAACAGATTCAATTTACAAAAACATGTATTTATAACGGATTTGGAGCTAGGAATTCTTCACCAAAATCTACAAACTGCTGGTATAACATCTATAGGCTATTTATTACTTAAATATAATGTATTTTTCCTTCAGTTTATCAAATTCATGCTCAACTGCACACAGTTTTTTCAAATCCATGCTCAACAGTCAAAACAGGGGATCAAAACCTTTGTTTTCTTTGCACCTGAACTTGAAGGAAGCTCGCATCAACGGTGGAAAGAAATACAGGTGCAAATAAATAAATACAGGTGCGGGCTTCCAATTTTTAACGGTGGATAGAAATACAGGAGCAAAGAAATAAATACAGGTGCGAGCTTCCAAAGAAATAAATACAGGGCGGCAGGAAAGAAATACAGGTGCAAAGAAATAAATACCGTTGATGTGAGCTTCCTTCAAGTTCAGGTGCAAAGAAAACAAAGGATTTTGAGTCCGCACTGCACAGAAGCTTCAGAATCGCGATGGAGGAGAAGTTGTTGAGGTGAGCCTGATGAGGCTCTGCGGACTGCGGAGGAGAGAAGCTTTCGGCGGGGCCGCGGGGGCTCTGTCGACGGGAGATAGCAGAGAAGCTTTCGACGGGGGCTCTCTGGCTCTGTCGATGGAAGATAGCAGAGAAGCCTTCGGCGATGCTTTCAGTAGATAGCAGAAAGCTTTCGGCAGAATAGAGGAGATGTGGGAGGCCGGAGGCTCCTTCCGTGCTCAAGAAGAAAGCAGCATGGGGCGTTTTTCGGGGAGAAACGTTGATGGAGACTTCCGTGTCAGCATTAAGCAGCATGGGCAGGTTGATTTTTTTTTTATTTCTTGTCAGGCAAAAAAACTGGCGGGTACCAAAAAGAACTAGAAAACATGATTACACAGCAGAAGTTTTGATTTTTTTTATTTCTTGGGGTGGGGGGGGGGGGGGGCGGGCCCCCCTTGTATCCGCCCCTGTGTGAGAGCACATTGAAGTCTAATCGCCGCCTTCAAGTCTAAAAAATTATGAGTGCTACCGGAATCAAACAATACTTGAATGGATTGTCCCTGGTAAGACACCATCACCCGCATTGTAGAAACGTGAGTGATACCCGTCAGAGCATGCATGGATACATGTGGATCTTCAATACCCTATTCCACATCACCAATTACAAATTCCTCCTCTTGAACAGGTGCTTCTTCATTCACCTCTTCACTGTCTAGAATAAGCTCCAGATCATAAGACCGTCGGCATTCCAAACATTGATGACCAACAGTATACTTGGTGTCACGCCAAAAACAAAGACCCTTAGTAGGCTTCTCATCCATTTCAGCAGAAGTCAACCTCAGACCATTTCGACGAGACGAGTTCTGGAATGGTACTGCTTTACTGTAAGAGGGAGCAACATTCTTCACACCCTGACCTCTGATCATGTAGCAACCGAAGGCCACTTCCGTCTTGTCCCAACCAATTTTTGTTCTTGCAGGCGAGCTAACAAGAAAACATCATGTAAAGACTTTGGTTGGAACATTCTTACAACATACTCAATATCGTCCTTTAATCCGACAAGATAGAAACTGCTAGCATAATCCTCGGGAATTTGAATGATGGAGAGAATCGAACTCATCAAGGTATTGTTGGACGTTATCTCCTTGGCATTGATTCTTTAATTTGCTCAGTGGATCATCAAAAAACATGGATTCAAAGCGGAGAGATAGAGCTTTGCAATGCTCCTCCTAGCTAGGTACCTACCGCGTCAACCGAGAGCGCATGTGGGCTTGATACCAGCAAAGTTCCTTGCCCTCATAAGTCGAAGCAATTTTAACCATGATCTCTTCTGCAATCGCATCAATGTCGAAGAATTGATCACACTTAAAGATCCAATCCATGAGCCCCTCTCCAAAGAATTTAGGGAATTCCGGTAGAGAAAAACGAGTCACCAGATGTTGGACAGACTGAGAGCTGGATCGTCTATCTATTGAAGATCTAGATCCCGCCCCGCCATGAGAAGCAGATTGTTCAGATCTGAGAGCCGCGAGCAGAGATTTCACCTCATCCAATGTTTTCACCATCACCACCTAGAACTCTTGTAAAATTTTTGAAGACAATCAGAATACAGCAATGGAACATGCACAAGGAAAAAGAAGACAAGACTACCCTAAGAGTTCAGCTCTGAATGAAACAATCCTCTTCTCACACCATACAACTCCACACAATACAAAAACTACTTCCGAACACCCTCCACTGGTTATTTATAGAAGACCCAAAGACAGATTAGACTCCCTTGTTAACCGCACCCCTTATTGAATTGAGACAAACTAAACCGATGTTTTAAAACTCCTGCCTGCTAAAAAGACTGAATCGGGTTCAACCACACAGCATCTGGTACACATCAGAAAAGTGCCAAAAATCAACATGACGGGAGTGTAGTGTCATCGTCATCAACTCCGGCATCAAGAAATATTCTTGATGTTGTTCCACAACATTGCTACTCAAGCAAAATCAGATCTTCCACATTGACTGATCTACTTCTCCACTCAAGCAAATCCAGATTCTTGGTGTTGTTTTCAGAAGTAGTCTGAATTCGACTTGCATTCATCTCCAAACGGCGGACACCAACAAGAACACGTTCTTCATGAACTGAAGCGGGACAACTTTATATATGCATCGAACCACCCGGTTCAAGGATAGGCGACACTAATCACAACAATCACCACCTTGACGCCTTCCATTGCGTGCTCTACCTATAACCTGGATCTTCTCCTAAAAGAAACACCCCCTCTCCTTGGGGTCACCGCGATCAGCAGGCACATATACGAGCAAAGTCAAAACAGTGCTTAAACTTGACTCCTGTCAGGGGCTTTGTCAATATATCTTCAACATTTTCTTCTATGGGAATCTTCAGTAACTGAATCTCACCTCCAACGAACTCCCTCGGCATGTGGTAGTGCACATCAATGTGTTTTATCCTTTCATGATAGACCAGGCCCTTTGCAAGACAAATAGCACTCTGACTGTTACAGTGCACCTTCACCGACTCCTAGGAAATCCTGAGTTCCTTGATGACACCTTTGAGTTAAATAGCTTCTTTCACAGCATCCACCGTAGTAATATACTTTGTCTCTGTCATGGATAAAGCTACTGTATCCTGAAGAGTAACTTTCCAACTGATAGGACATCCACCTAGAAGAAATATGTACCCTGAAGTGGATCACCTCCTATCGAGGTCGCATGCATAGTCAGAATCAACGAAGCCCCTCTAAAGCTCCAGCAACTTCGTCCCTTTTGAAAAGTAAACCAACGTCTGATGTCCCTTTCAAATATCATAGAATACACTTGACTGCTTCCCAGTGTTGTCGGCCTGAATTTGTCATGTATCTTCTAATAACACTCACTGTCTGAGCAATATCTGGTCACGTGCATATCATCGCGCACATCAAGCATCCTCGGTGTCTGGAAACTGCTATGATGATAATCTAAACTGTTGTCCTAAATGAGTCGCAACAGCTTTAGATTCCACCATATTGAACTTTTTCAGTACCTTCTGGATGTAATGTAACGGCCTCCCCAGCCCACGACTCGAAAGGACGACCTCCAGCACCCCCAACACCAAGCTCGAAAGGGTTCAGCCTCAAATAGTTTGCAGACCATGCACCCCAACCCCTCGCCATGGCCACCTGTAACGGCCTCCCCAGCCCACGGCTCGCAAGGACAGCCGCCGGCCTACCAGGGTCCAGACCCGGGCCCACCACTGGTAGTCAGCCTTTCACATTCAAGCCTGCAGGCCATGCACCCCAACCACTCTCCGGCCTGTTTATCAGCACGGTAGGTTGTTGCCACTGGGTCTCGAACCCAGGACCTTGATAAGAGAGCTTTCCACCACTCCCTCATCACCAACTGAGCTGCAGCTCAATTGGTGATGAGGGAGTGGTGGAAAGCTCTCTTATCAAGGTCCTGGGTTCGAGACCCAGTGCCAACAACCTACCGTGCTGATAAACAGGCCGGAGAGTGGTTGGGGTGCATGGCCTGCAGGCTTGAATGTGAAAGGCTGACTACCAGTGGTGGGCCCGGGTCTGGACCCTGGTAGGCCGGCGGCTGTCCTTGCGAGCCGTGGGCTGGGGAGGCCGTTACAAAAAGTGCACTTTTTTGTAACGGCCTCCCCAGCCCACGGCTCGCAAGGACAGCCGCCGGCCTACCAGGGTCCAGACCCGGGCCCACCACTGGTAGTCAGCCTTTCACATTCAAGCCTGCAGGCCATGCACCCCAACCACTCTCCGGCCTGTTTATCAGCACGGTAGGTTGTTGCCACTGGGTCTCGAACCCAGGACCTTGATAAGAGAGCTTTCCACCACTCCCTCATCACCAATTGAGCTGCAGCTCAGTTGGTGATGAGGGAGTGGTGGAAAGCTCTCTTATCAAGGTCCTGGGTTCGAGACCCAGTGGCAACAACCTACCGTGCTGATAAACAGGCCGGAGAGTGGTTGGGGTGCATGGCCTGCAGGCTTGAATGTGAAAGGCTGACTACCAGTGGTGGGCCCGGGTCTGGACCCTGGTAGGCCGGCGGCTGTCCTTGCGAGCCGTGGGCTGGGGAGGCCGTTACAAAAAAGTGCACTTTTTGTAACGGCCTCCCCAGCCCACGGCTCGCAAGGACAGCCGCCGGCCTACCAGGGTCCAGACCCGGGCCCACCACTGGTAGTCAGCCTTTCACATTCAAGCCTGCAGGCCATGCACCCCAACCACTCTCCGGCCTGTTTATCAGCACGGTAGGTTGTTGCCACTGGGTCTCGAACCCAGGACCTTGATAAGAGAGCTTTCCACCACTCCCTCATCACCAACTGAGCTGCAGCTCAATTGGTGATGAGGGAGTGGTGGAAAGCTCTCTTATCAAGGTCCTGGGTTCGAGACCCAGTGGCAACAACCTACCGTGCTGATAAACAGGCCGGAGAGTGGTTGGGGTGCATGGCCTGCAGGCTTGAATGTGAAAGGCTGACTACCAGTGGTGGGCCCGGGTCTGGACCCTGGTAGGCCGGCGGCTGTCCTTGCGAGCCGTGGGCTGGGGAGGCCGTTACAAAAAGTGCACTTTTTGTAACGGCCTCCCCAGCCCACGGCTCGCAAGGACAGCCGTCGGCCTACCAGGGTCCAGACCCGGGCCCACCACTGGTAGTCAGCCTTTCACATTCAAGCCTGCAGGCCATGCACCCCAACCACTCTCCGGCCTGTTTATCAGCACGGTAGGTTGTTGCCACTGGGTCTCGAACCCAGGACCTTGATAAGAGAGCTTTCCACCACTCCCTCATCACCAATTGAGCTGCAGCTCAGTTGGTGATGAGGGAGTGGTGGAAAGCTCTCTTATCAAGGTCCTGGGTTCGAGACCCAGTGGCAACAACCTACCGTGCTGATAAACAGGCCGGAGAGTGGTTGGGGTGCATGGCCTGCAGGCTTGAATGTGAAAGGCTGACTACCAGTGGTGGGCCCGGGTCTGGACCCTGGTAGGCCGGCGGCTGTCCTTGCGAGCCGTGGGCTGGGGAGGCCGTTACAAAAAGTGCACTTTTTGTAACGGCCTCCCCAGCCCACGGCTCGCAAGGACAGCCGCCGGCCTACCAGGGTCCAGACCCGGGCCCACCACTGGTAGTCAGCCTTTCACATTCAAGCCTGCAGGCCATGCACCCCAACCACTCTCCGGCCTGTTTATCAGCACGGTAGGTTGTTGCCACTGGGTCTCGAACCCAGGACCTTGATAAGAGAGCTTTCCACCACTCCCTCATCACCAATTGAGCTGCAGCTCAGTTGGTGATGAGGGAGTGGTGGAAAGCTCTCTTATCAAGGTCCTGGGTTCGAGACCCAGTGGCAACAACCTACCGTGCTGATAAACAGGCCGGAGAGTGGTTGGGGTGCATGGCCTGCAGGCTTGAATGTGAAAGGCTGACTACCAGTGGTGGGCCCGGGTCTGGACCCTGGTAGGCCGGCGGCTGTCCTTGCGAGCCGTGGGCTGGGGAGGCCGTTACACCACCGACGGGTTGTTGGAGGTCGCGGTCTCCCTTTGATGAGAAGTGATCCAGTTAGGCACTCCCACGGGGACTTCCCAGTAGGCATGTAAGTCAAAACCAACCGAACCGCAAAATCGAACCGAACAAAACCAAACCATACAGTTTGGTTCGGTTTCAATAGGGTACGGTTCGATTACAGTTTTGATTTTAGAAAACTATACGATTCGGTTCATTTTATGGTTTTGTGTGGCAAACCGAACCGAGTCGGACCAAATCGAACTGTTGTATATAAAAACATTTAATTTATTAATTAAATTTCATTAAACTATACAGTTAATCATACAACAGGTATTTCTCTTACATTTTTTAAGTTGTTTTTTTTTTGATTAATCATCTAAGTTGTCGTTGATCTCCAGTCTAGATGTTTCTCTAATCTAGATTTTTCTCCAAACAAACAATCTGATGAATATTTCATTTTCCATTCATTTGATTTTGAAATCCTGAAATGATTAGTTGATAGGAATTATGTTCAGACAGAATTTTCATGTTGGGTGATTGAGACTCATTCATTGCACCATCTCTGATCTATATATATAAATCTTTAAACTTTATCACATTATTTAAACCACCAAAACCGAACCAAACCAAACCATTTGGTTCAGTTCAGTTTGATTTCAATGTTTGAGCAGTTCGGTTCGGTTCCAAATTTTTGGAACCACATAGGGATGGTTCGGTTTGCGGTTTTGCTTATAAACGAAACCAAACCGAACCGTTACAGCCCTACTTACCAGGAGGTTACCCATCCTAGGACTACTCCAGCTTGAGCACACTTAACTATAAAGTTTTTTCACTTCTCATCACCAATTGAGCTTGCTCGGGCTGGAGTAGTCCTGGGATGGGTGACCTCCTGGAAAGTCCCTGTAGGGGCACACACTAGATTCTCATCAAAGAGAGGTTGCGACCACCAACAACCGGCCAGTGGGTATAGAGAGGGGTTGGGGTGCATGGTCTGTAGACTATTTGAGGCTAAACCCTTTCAAGCGTGGTGTTGGGGTTGTCGGTGGCCGTGTAACATCCCGACTTTTATTGGGTCACCGGAACCCTAATGGGCCCAATAAAAGTGACCTGAAGCTCTATCAGTGGCCTATAACGAGGTAGGAGGTAACTCTAGAAGGGGATATAGAGCTAGAAAACTTTGATTTGAGTTCTGTCAGTTCTTGTGGCCTCGTATAATCAATACAAGAATGTTGGAACTCGTTCCATTCCATTCCAAGGTCATGGGATGGATATGTCATTCCTATTAGAACGTCGTGAAAACGAGATTTTTGGATATCGACCTAGAGAATTCCGATTTGAGTTCTGTCAGTTCCTACGACTTCGTATAGTCAATACGAACGCATCGGAACTTGTTGCGTCGTAATTCGAAGACTAACAATGATTATAAGCATTTTGACCATTTTAGTGCGCCGTGACACGCAGATTTTGAATATTTAGCAAATGAATTCCAATTCCACCCCAGTCAGTGACATTGATTCGTATGGTCAATACGAAGTCAACCGAGTGCATTCTGGTCAACTTCAGGGATGAGTAGTCAATCTGTGGTCAAACCAAGCGTTGTCGTGCACCGAAAAGCGTGCGCACACAAATTATGACACGACACCCCAACTTTGACCCGACTCCTGATAACATGGACCTACTTTGACTTTGACCATCATAGGGGACCCACCTTAAGGTTGACTTTGGACAAACCCCCTAAAAATACATTTTTGGAATTTTTCTCAAAGGAGGTGTACACTTCCTCTTCATTGAAGGGTTAGGGCCCTACCCTCCTTACCCCTTGGGCAACCAACCAACAAACTTGATGGGTAGTGGGCCTTGGCAAAAGCCCAAAGCCAACTCCACTTTTTTTCTTTCCCTTCCCCTCTTCCTCACTCCCAAGCCCAAGCCCAACCCATTCTCCTTCACTTTGATGTTGTGACCTAGGTGTACTGCCCCCCCCCCCCCCCCCCCCTCCTATCTGATGGTGCCACCAGGCCAGAACAAGTGGAGGAGAGGAGAGGAGATCCTCCTCCTATCAGGTTAATCTCAAACTGGGGAGGGAGGAGTAAAGGGCCTCCCTCCAGCCTATATAAGGCCATGTCACTCCTGCCTTCCTCCTCACAAACTCAAACGAGCCAGAGCTCCCTCTGCCGGAGCTCCAGGTCGCCGGAAAATATTCCACCACCCGAGCTCCACGACCACCTCTAATGGCATCTCGACCCAACACCTCCCGAGCCTCACCACCTCAGGTGGAACCTCTCCCCTTCCCCTTCCCCTTCTTCATCTTTCTGATGACCTACATGTGCCTCCCGATGGCCGGAGCGCCGTCGGCGCCACCCGAGCCAAGCCCCAGGTCGGGTGGTGACCGCGGGTGGTAAGCCTTGCCCAGCACCAGTGGTGGTGCTGGGGAAGTGCTACACCACCGGGGATAGCCTTCCCCGATGACAGAGGTCCGAGGTGCACCGGAAATTACCGCTCCGGCGGTACCCGAAAACAGACTTAAAGATCTATTTGCTTTTCTGCAGCGGCGGCCGGCGGCACCAGGCTGCCAGACTACCACTGGAGAAGATCCCAACCCTCGGCGCACCGGCAGTGGGTGGTGTTATGTCCGGGTAGCCACCGGAGAGACGAGGTGGAGCGACATCGCCAAAAATAGAGCGTCGTGCCACCACCGCTCTCGAGTTAGAATTTCCGGTGGTGGCGGCGCCGACAGGACACCAGACCACCACCCAGAAGATCGTCGGCCCCCGGCGAGTCCACCGGGGGCGGCGTCGGCGGCTCGCTGTTGTCGGCCGGTGGTGGTGGAAGCTGTCACCCAATGCACCATCGGGAAGCAGCAGCCACCGTCCGATCTCCACAATGAGATCGGATGGTCCAGATAATCAGGATTGTCGCCCCTGCCTTAGCATCAGTGCCCCCCACAGCGGATCTGTGGTCGATCCGCTGTGGGGGAAATTTCGGCTATTCGCCCGTCCAGCGCAATCATGGCCGCATGATCTGGCTTGAACTGGCTAGTCACAACCCCAATTTTAACTTATATTTTGGTGATTTTTTAAGAGAAATCTAAACTCTTAGGGAAAAAGTTTTGAACATGGAAGTTGTTCTTCGTGATGAGTGTTTTCTCCACAAAAATTTTGGGAATTTTTGGAGAAGGTTTGATATTTATAAAAACCAAAACAATATTTATTTGGTCAAATTAAAAGCCCAAAATTTCTCGATTTTTTTTGAAAATATTACTAGGCTCATTTTAGGCCCTCCTAAAAGTTGTATTTAAATTTGGGAATCTCGGGATAAAAATCGAAGTTTTTTCGATTCCTTGGAATCTAAGGTCGTGCTCAAAAATTGACGCGCTCAATTTCTTCAGAATTGAAAATCAGAGCGCGTGACCATCCATTTTAACCAGGATATTAGGATCAATTAATTAAATGACGAGAGTCATCGAAGCAAGATTCCTAGCTCCAAGTGTTTTAAGGCTCGGCAAAACACCAAATGCCTCATTTTCAATATAACTCTCAAATATTTTGGGTGGTCTCAGAGGATAAGAATACGGGTATATGAGTCATCATAAAATATAACGCATAATAAGCCTCCTAATCTGATTGAATAGTAATTAAAAACTCATAATTGAATTATTATCTGAAGTTAATAATGGGTGAAACCCAACAAAGCCTTCTAAAAGATTAAAATGGAACTGAACATGTCTCATGAGAACGAGATGGAACTGAAGCCTCCTAAAATCAGTGATTGAACTACTAACCATTTTTTTATGATTTATTCCAGTCTTGCACTGCTCCAGTTCCTTTATTTATTTCAGTTTAGTATTTCCTTTTCAGTACTCCAGTCTCATACTGGTCCTGCTTATTTAATTTCAGTTCAGTTCATTTTTAAGTACTATTTCAGTCTTGCACTGGTCAAATTCCTTTCAGTTCAGTTCTTTCAGTTCGGTACTACTCCAGTTTCGTATTGGCCTCATTTCATTTCAACACTTCAATTATACAGCTTATATTATCAACAGTTTTTATTTCCGCACTCTTATTCCTGTAATTTACTATTTGAGCACGGGTGATGCTCTGATGAGCAGTTATATGATAGGTCGAGCCTTAGTTGGGGATAACGGGAGTTGAGGTATTCCTTTAGGATTAGCCTCAAATAAAGTGCTCTCATGCTCCTTGTTGAAAGTTGAGCTGAATGTTGCTGGCCGAATTATTTGAAGCATAGTAGGGCAAGCCGCTGCAGACCCGGTGTGTACTAGCATAATCGATTAAATGTGAATGCTTGTAAATTGCTTGCGGTAATCGTGACAAGTCAGTCACTTTCGTAGACTGTTCATACTAGTACGGGAAATTCGACGACTCAAAGCGATAGGGAGATAAATACCACGGGTAACCAACCGTTATGTTTTTCCCCAATAGGTTTCCTCTGCTAGTCGGCCAAAAGTTGAATCGCCGGATGTCGCTCACATTCAAGAGTACAAGGGGTTGTAAGTTCGGGTCTGGGTTGTGCAGTATGACCACCCCCAGAAGTGGCAGGACTGGTCACTGTCACCGACGATCACATCGGTGAGGCCCGTGGAGCTCGCACCCTACTTGAAAAGTAGCGGCCCATATTATGTCGATATAGGGCTTGTCTGAGGCTGTGAATGCATGCGGTGTGTACGATACTTTGAATACCTACGGTATGAATATAGGTTATGAATACCTGATGTGCTGACATGCGAATGCAAGTTATGAATATCTAATGTGCTGACATGTTAGTAGAGCTTTTGTTATAACTGATGTATATTGTTACTGTTATTCCAGTTATACAGTATTGCACCTTCTTTTATGATTGCTTCTAGCATATAGATGAAATGTTGTACTAACTCTCTCCTACTTCAGTTATCTACTTTTGTTGGGTGCGTGAGCTCGTCCCCAGGATATGGATCCGGGGAGGAGATTTGTTTTCACTTACCTATATGACTAACGGTTATTCTAATAACCATTCACAAGAGACGAAGCACCGTGAGCACCAAGTGCCACAAGATGATACGTCAGCTGATAGGACTACCCAAGCAGAGGCACCCCCGTCGTCTCCATAGTTTCGAGACGTGAGTACTAGCGACCAAGATTGAGAGTGTTAGAATTTGGAGTATATATACCTTTGTACCCTACGGGCCTCATGTATAAACAGTGGATATGACATTTGCGTTCTATTTTAAATATATATTGTTATATATATATTTGATGTGGCTTCCAGTTAATGTTTCTGTAATACTCTGTGATGAGATGTGAATGTTGTGATTCAAGCCGAGCAAGGCGGTCAACTAGTGCTTAGTAGTGTGGGTCGATACCCCTTAAGGGGCACTAGGTGGACATCTTGGGCCAATAAGATCCCCTCCGGCCCGACCCAGACATAGGTTGGGGGCTTACAGGCCTTCCTTTCGAGTCGTGTGTTGGGGAGGCCGTTATATGTAACCAGTCTAAGAAAGCCACAACATGCCTCGCTTTTTTATCTTGCTTGATCTCCATCACAAGGATCTTTTAAGCATGACCAAGATCTTTCATCTCAAATTCAGCATTTAATTTCTTATTCAATACTTAATTTCTCGGGCTGGCTTGCAGACAATCAACATATCATCAATGTAGAGCATCAGAATCAAAATATTACCGTCTACAAGGAATCTATAGTAGACGCAGTTGTCGTACTGGCTTCTACTGTAGTCATGTGAAGTCATGAAAGTGTCGAACCTCCTGTACCACCTCCTCGGAGCCTGCCTCAGACCATAAAGAGACCGCTTCAGCTTACATAACTTTTTCTCATCACCGGGTCGAATGAACCCCTTAAGTTGCAGTATATAAATCTCCTCCTCTAGGCTGTTGTGAAGAAAAACAGTCTTCACATCCATCTGCTCAAGCTCCATATTTTGCGTAGCTACCAAGGCGAGTAGCATCCGAATGGAACAATGCTTCACCACAGATGAGAAGATTTCATCAAAATCGACTCCCTTCTTCTGCGTGAACCCCTATGCTACAAATCTGGCCTTGTAGCTCCACTTATTCTTCCCTGATGTGGACTACTTCTTCTTGAACACCCATTTGGACTGATATCCTTAGCCCCTTCAGGCAGACTAACCAAGTCCCAAGTTTTGTTCTTCTGAAAGGATTTCATCTCTTCCATCATAGCAGTTTTCTACTGAGAACTGTCTCTGTTCTCTATAGCTTCTTGATAAGAACAAGGATCTGAGGAGATCACCTGAAAAGCATATGTTGCAGTGTTCTGTAGCATGAGATACAGTCTAACCTCTCACCTCGCCTTTCCTCTAGCAATCGAGTACGGCTCCGATTCGGCAGGTTGCACAGTGTCTGACTCATCAGAGTCAGATGACTCGTCACATTCATCAGCTTTGTTGCTTCCGTATTACTCCACCTCCACTGGAGAGTCTTAAGTCTTTTCTACCTCTTTAGCTTGAAACTGAAACTTCTTCAGCATATAAGCCTCATCAAAGACAACGTCGCGCTTAAGCTCGACTTTCTTTGTTTCAGGATTCCACAACTTGAACCCTTTGGTATCGGCCTTCTGGCCCAGATAGATGCATCTTTTAGACTTAGCATCCAATTTAGTTCTTTCTGAATCCTACAACAATGTGTAGATAGGACATCGAAAAATATGAATATCAGAATAATCAATAGATTTACCTGACCATACTTTTGTGGAGACTTCAGATCTAGTGACATTGATGGAGACCAATTCACTAGATAGCAGGTTGTATTAATTGCTTCGTCCCAGAAAGACTTAGGGCCTGTTTGGTAAAGCGATAGGGGTGCTGCACACCGCAGCGGCACGAAAAGCAGCGCCAAACAATAAAATAAGAATGAGCGGCCATCGCGCTTCGGCAAAAAACCACGGCTACAACGATTTCTCTGCATTCCCCGATTTTCTCCCGTACCATAGCTGCAGCGACGGCATAGGTATCTCTTCGCCAGCCATCGACATGGACATCGCTTCGCCAACCACAGCGGCATCGTCATCTTCTCCAGGAACGCCATTCAAGTCATGTTCCTCTTCTTCGGGAACCATCGACATCGACATCGCGCGGTTTTTTCTCGTGTTCAACTCCTGTTCCTCTTCTCCAGATCTAATAACCCGCATTCAAGTCCTGTTGAACTCCTTTTCATCTTCTCCAGGAACGCCACCAAATCATGTTCATCTTCTCCGGTGGTAAGATCTCCTCAGAAATTTTTGAACACCATTTCTCATTTTTTGCTTGACCTCTCCGAATTTTTGAACTAGCTGATTATTGTACTGGATTGTCCTGTACATTGATGTTCAGGTTTGTTAGTTATATTTAGCAGTATTTTTTAGAGCATCTTCGTTACTGCGTGAATACCACAATTTGTTAAAGCCTTTTATACCTAACTGGCCATTTACGGGTTCATTTGTGATGGCATGCACATAGGTAATTAAATGTGTTATATGACGTGCACTTCTGTGTGTATACAAGAAGAAATGGTGAGATACTTATTGCATATTGGACGAGGATCTATGAGTTTGTTTTCCCAGATAAGGTTTTAGCAAACTGATGGCATGTCTTTTTGAGATTTCTTAACTAGTTTTTTAAATAATAGAACATATGTATTGAAATGAAATTACATCCCAAGTAGTTAGTGTAAGTATACTGCTGATGATTCTGATTTTGGTTGCTACTTTGATTAAGTTAATTCCATGAAAAGTATATATATATATATATATATATATATATATATATATATATATATATATATATATATATATATATATATATATATATATATATATATATATATATATATTCTTACATCTTTATTTTCTCTCATCCCTACATCTCACCATCTTTTTGTTATTTTCCACTCACATCTTAGTGGATGGTTAATCTTTTAGCTTTTTTGTTGATTGTGGAGTGCAAAAAGTGTCAACATGTGTCTTATTTCTACTATTAGTAATACGTACATATATAGACACACATAGACACATATTTTTTGCGTCTCTATAAACACATTTTTGGTTTTGTTGTCTAATTTGATTCACCAAATTCTTAGCACACTCACTCATACTTTGTGAATTTGCATCTCTATAAATGTTTTTTTTGTTCTGTTGTATGATTTATTTCACCAAAATCTTGTTTTCGATTCAAATTTAGGCGAAGGATGGGTAAACCAAAGGATGGTGTGGTTTTTGCAAAATGGGAAACTGCGCATGTACACATATTCTGCGACTTGTGTATACAAGAGATTGAATTAAACAATAGACCAAACACTCATTTCAGTAGAGATGGGTGGCTTAACTTGATAAAAAAATTACAAAAAACGTACAACATTTAATTATACACTCGCACAACTTAAGAACAAATGAGATCAGTTAAAGTGTGAGTGAAAGCTATGGAGGGTTCTCAAAAGAGGGGAGACTGGCTTGGGTTGGAATCCAACCAAAAGAACTATTGATACTTTTGATGAATGGTGGGAAGAGCGCGTTAAGGTTAATATTTGCGCATTTTTAGTTATTTTCCTTAAAGACAATTATGTGTATTTTTCTTAACAATTTTTCTTATTATAGATGTGACCAGCCGCGAAGAAATTTCGATATACAGGCATAGCACCCGAGCTTGAAGAAAAAATGGACAAGATGTTTAGCTTGATAGTTGCTACAGGAGAGAAATCATGGATCCCATCAATGGGAGAAATGCATCCTATGTTTTTTGAACCCGAGCTTATTTCTGATGATGACGATCAAGTAGTGGAAAACATTGTTACCCCAACTACTAACATGAACAATAGTGGGGACAAACAATGTGATGGTGTCACGAGTGGAAGTAAAGGAAATGATGCTGATTCAACTTCTAAAATGTCGTCAGGCATAAAGTGGTTCCGTAAAGGGAACATAAAAGAAGCCGGCATAAAAGAGGCTATGATAGCACGAGTTGAAGGGTTACTCGATGTCACGCGTTCTGTGGTCCTTACAGTTGCAGCACCGCTTGTTCCGCCTAGTATATATATGTTGAGCGAGGCAGTACACGAGCTAGAGAAGTTTCCAGAATTTTTTGATGATACGAACATGTATGATTTTTCCACGATATACTTCATAAATCTCAATAATAGAATAATTTTCTTGAATCTCCCAGACGATAGTAAGGTTTCATGGTTGAAGAAATATTATATGGAATCTTTGAAGTCAAGGTCTTATATCAAGCTCATGTTTTGTAACTCATGTTATGTAATATCACTAGAATATTTTGGAACTCATGTTTTGTAATATCTAGTTTATATCAAGTTCATGTTTTGTAGTCTCTGTATTTTGGAACTCTTGTATTGAAACTCATGTATTGTTTACTATTTTATAGTTGGCATGTTGTGGAACTTTGTTATGATTTACTGTTTATAGTTGGCATGTTGTGAAACTCATATTTTGGATTAAAGGTTTTATAGAAACTTATGCTATGAAACTAATGTTATGATACTCATACTTTGTTTACATCCATGATGATATTTTACTTAGGTTATTAATATGACAGAAGAGAACATGAATGACGATGTTATGATTGATGACGAAGAGTTCATGTTAATTCACCAAAAAACCGCCAACGCCGATTTATTATTTACCAAAACCTCATTGCAACAATATCTGTTGTAATAAGTGAATACATCCAGCCATTTCCTACTAAGATACCTTGTATGACCTCTAAACAAACTGGGGAGAAATGAGTGACAGAGTTATTAAAAAAGCATCCAGGAAGGTTTTTTTGATAATTTTCGCATGTCCAAACAAATATTTTGTGACTTATAATCTTATTGGAAGAGTCATATGGTTTAAAAGAATCTAGAAGGACAGCAACCCGGGAGGTCTTGGGAATGACATTATACATTTTTGTCCATCATGAAACTCTGCGGAAGACGTAAGAACGCTTCCAACATTCAACTGAAACAATTAGTCGATATTTCGAGAAAGGGTTACGTGCACTATCAAGTCTTTCAATGGATATCATAGCTCCTACTGATCCATCGTTCATAAATACTCTCGCGCATATTGAAAATGATGACAGATACATGCCTTATTATAAGGACTGCGTTGGAGCAATTGATGGGACTCATGTGGATGCTTACATTCTGGTACATGAGCAAGTCACATATATTGGTCGACATGGATCACCAACTCAGAATGTTATGCCAATGTGCAATTTCAATATGTGTTTCACATATATGGTACCTGGCTGGGAGGGTTTGGCACATGATAGTCACATTTATCACTGAGTTGTGCAAGATAGAAGTTGTAAATTTCCATATGCGCCTCCAGGTAAATTTCTCAATGTATTTATCAACTATTATTAAAGTTTTGGTCATAATAAATTATTTTAATACAGAGAAATATTATTTGGTGGATGTTGGATGTCCGTTAGAGACTGACCTTCTGAAACCATTTCCATAAACAAGATATCACTTGGCGGACTTCGCTCGAGGCAATCGGCCAACTGAAGGTCGCCGTCAAAAATTTAATCAAGCGCACTCATCTTTGTGTTCTATTATTGAACGTAGCTTTGACGTATGAAAAAATAAATGGCGCATTTGAGGAAAATGTCACAATACTCATTCTCAAAGCAATTTATAATTGTTGTGCCTACAATGACCCTCCATAATTACATAAGAAGGCATCCATCTAGAATTGGTCCAGAGTTCAGAGCATGTGATCTTGATGAAACGTTTGTGCATCCTGAGGCATACGAACATAGGGTACAACATCGACGAACCGACAAGCTCATAGCTCCGAGCGTAGAGCCAGTTACACATGAGGGGACAGGTGCATCTGAGATATCTACTTTGAGAGAATTCATTGCAGACCAATTAGAACATGCTCGCAGGTACGATTCATACAAATGTATTTTAACAAATAAATTATTTATTTTAGATTAAATTTATCTAATCTGGCATAACTCTTTTTTGCAGATGATATTTGTTTGAGTTGAAGAAAAATGACTATCATCAATTCACAAATCTGTATCGCAAATATTTATGTCAAACAAATTGTTAATTTTAAGTTGAACATCATAAATTATGCGAACTTTTAAATTTTAACCATGTTTAATTTTCATTACTGTTTAATTTTCATTACTGTTTAGTTCTGCACCACTATTTCACACAACACTACAAATACAGTTTTCCAAACAGTTTCATAAATTTTTTCACCACTATAAAACAGCTGATTCCTGCACCACTGTTTCACATCACTGCTTCCTGCATAGCCACACCTTAGCCAAACAGACCCTTAGTAAATCAGCAAAAAATCACACACCGAGTTCTTTCCAATAACGTTCTATTCATCATTTCTGCAGCGCCATTCTGCTGCGGAGTACCGGGAATGGTGAGATGTCAAGTGATACCTTCCTGATTGCAGTATGCCTGAAACTCCGTTGAGGTATATTCCCCATCATTATCAGATCTGAGATATTTCACCTTCTGTCTGGTCTACTTTTCAACTTTGGTCTTCCAGATTTTGAACTTCTTAAATACTTCAGACTTGTGCTTGAGAAAGTAGATCCAGACCTTTCTTGAGAAATCGTCGATGAAGGTCATGAAATACCTAACACATTCAATTGATGGCTCTGGGGCTGACCTCCAAATATCTGAATGTATAAACTCCAGAATCTTTGATGTGCTTTCTCGATATCACAAATTTCACCTTGCACTATTTCTCGATGATACACGTCTCGCAGAAATCAAGCTTGCACGTTTTGACTCTTTTCAGCAGACCCTTTTTATGCAGCTCCACCAACCCTCTCTCGCTCATGTGACCAAGCCTAACATGCCATAGTAGGGAGTAATCTTCATCTATCGATGTAGAAACTACTGCATCTCCAACTATTGTGGTGTCAATCAGTCTGTAGAGAGTATCAGCACGCTCGTCTTTCATCACAACTAGAGCACCTTTCTTGACTTTCAAATAGCCACTATCACCAACATAGGAATAACTGGCTGCCTCTAAAGTGCCTAGAGAAATTAGGCTCTTCCTTAAATTGGGCATGTATCTGACATATGTAATCATTCTGATGGTTCTATCGACATCTTGAGTCTGATGTTACTAATCCCTATCGTTCTGCACTCTGAGTTATTCCTCATCAGGACACAACCTCCACATTACCTGAAGCTGTGGAACCATTCTATGTTCGGGCACATGTGATAGGAGCATTCAGTATCCATGATCCAGATATTTGTAGTGTCGAGACTGGGTGAAACATGAAGAACGTCAACATCGCTCTCATTATCGGATGTCACCGCAGCCTGTTGTGGCTCTTGTGTCCTCTCTTTGAGCTTCTTCTTAGGACAGTTATTTTTCCAGTGTCCCTCCTGCTTACAGTAATGACATCTGTTGTTTCTACCTCTAGACTTAGACCCGAGTCTGTTTCCCTTCTTCCTTATGTATCTAGATCTATCTCTGATCGGGTCGTTGCTCTTTACAAGAAGACCCTCATCGGTGCTTGAACCTGACTTGTTTCTCGCTTCATTCGAGAGCAACGTGGTCATCACCTCTTCTATTTTCAGGGTATCATCTCCGTATAGGATCGTGGTGACCAAATGATCAAAGAACTTCGGCAATGAGGACAACAGAAGAATAGTCTGGTCTTTTTCTTCAACCTTTTCATTCATACTGCGCAACTGAGAGATAAGCTTGTTGAACACATTCATATGCTCCAACAACTGAGTACTCTTATACATCCTCAAACTGTATAACTGCTTCTTAACATACAGTTTATTTGTGAGTGACTTTGACATGTAGAGCTCCTCCAATTTTTTCACAAATCCGATATAGTCTCAACATTGACCACATTGTACATCACTTTGTCTACTAGGCACAACTGAATTGTCTTGATGGCCTTTAGATCCAATTCTTCTCATTCGTCTCCATCTTTCCTAGACTTCTCCTTGTCAAGAAGTGTCTTATGGAGATTTTGCTGAATGAGTACTGTCTTGATCCGTTTCTGTCATAGACCGAAGCCGATCTTGCTGTCGTACTTAGGAATCTTAAATTTGGTCGTCATTGCACTTCTTAGGAATTTCCCAAGATCGAACCTGCCTCTAATACCAATAGTTATGAAATCACCCACGATCACTTCGGTGCCATGGGAACATAACAGAATAATAATTGAAAATAATAGCCTCAAACCTAAGCAATGCAGAAAAAACAAAATAAGCACACAAGTACATATGACAAAAAAATTTACATGGTTCGGAGAGAAGCTCCTACATTTACGAGAAGAGCACCGGAGAATGATCCACTATAATAAGATAGATGAGAGTACATGGAGGTGAGCGATGATTACAATGGTAAGAAAAGAACCAGAACCTGGGCGGCCAGAGAGAAACCATTCACGACCGGCCTTCACCTTCTACCAGGGGCGGATACAAGGGGGGGGGGGCAAGAAATAAAAAAAATCAAAACTTCTGCTGTGTGATTATGTTTTCTGGTTCTTTTTTGTACCCGCCAGCTTTTTTGCCTGACAAGAAATAAAAAAAAATCAACCTGCCTATGCTGCTTAATGCTGACACGGAAGTCTCCATCAACATTTCTCCCCGAAAAACGCCCCATGCTGCTTTCTTCTTGAGCATGGAAGGAGCCTCCGGCCTCCCATGTCTCCTCTGTTCTGCCGAAAGCTTTCTGCTATCTACTGAAAGCATCGTCGAAGGCTTCTCTGCTATCTTCCGTCGACAGAGCCGAAGAGCCCCCGCCGAAAGCTTCTCTGCTATCTCCCGTCGACAGAGCCCCCGCGGCCCCGCCGAAAGCTTCTCTCCTCCGCAGTCCGCAGAGCCTCACCAGGCTCACCTCAACAACTTCTCCTCCATCGCGATTCTGAAGCTTCTGTGCAGTGCGAACTCAAAATACTTTGTTTTCTTTCCACCTGAACTTGAAGGAAGCTCGCATCAACGGTATTTATTTCTTTGCACCTGTATTTCTTTCCTGCCGCCCTGTATTTATTTCTTTGGAAGCTCGCACCTGTATTTATTTCTTTGCTCCTGTATTTCTATCCACCATTAAAAATTGGAAGCTCGCACCTGTATTTATTTCTTTGCACCTGTATTTCCTTCCACCGTTGATGCGAGCTTCCTTCAAGTTCAGGTGCAAAGAAAACAAAGGTTTTGATCCCCTGTTTAACTGTTTTGATCCCCTGTTTTGACTATTGAGCATGGATTTGAAAAAACTGTGTGCAGTTGAGCATGAATTTGATAAACTGAAGGAAAACTGCATTATATTTAAGTAATGAATAGCCTATAGATGTTATACCAGCAGTTTGTAGATTTTGGTGAAGAATTCCTAGCTCCAAATCCGTTATAAATACATGTTTTTGTAAATTGAATCCGTTATACTAATTTAAAATGACAGTAAATTGAATCCGTTATAAATACATGTTTTTGTAATTGATGTGGCGACTTGTAAACACTAAAAAAAATTGTGATACATTGTTATAAACCTTGAACATTATGACCATTTTCAACATAACTAGAAATGAGCTATGAAAACATTTGAATTAGAGGAACTATGAGCTATGAATCTTGAACATTATGATCATTTTTTAACACAACTATATATGACAATGGGCCATTCTGACCAAAAATAGAGCAGAAGCTAGCTATAATTTTGCAAGCCTTATAGTAAAGTTAAGTAGAAAATATACTTTATTCACTTTCTCATACTATTCTATCACTAAATTATTTGTGGCACTTTATAAATTGCAGTATTCTTCATCATCTTTTATTTTAGTGGCACCTCATCATTTGATTCTTTTATAGCTGAGTCTTTAATAGTTTTTTAGAGCAAAGTCTTATATAGTAGTATGCTCACTGGGTTTAAAAGATTATTTATTTCCAACTAGAATGCTCGCTGAGGAAAATGCTCACCAGCCTAATTTACTTTGTCCATTATCAATTTTTGTGTTATGTTTTTGTTGAAGTATTAGACCGGGCGGCCTTGTGGTCTTATCTGGCGGGTTATTGATTGCGCGGTCTAGCAGTTCCTTTCCAGCAGGTTCATATTTAGACAGTTGCTGTTTGTAGTCTGAGCGGTCTGGCGGTCTCTCTCAGAAGCCTGGAGACCGGGCGGTCTATCGTTCTCCTATTGCGGCATGTTCTCTTCCTGCTGGGGTTGCCGAGCAGTTATCCCATCTGTCTAACCGCGCGGCCTGTGCGGTCTCTTTATTTTCTAGCCGCTCAGCCCTGTACATTTTTAGTCCCATATTGTTTGTTTGTATTCTCTCATATCTCCTCCATTCTATAAAAAGGAGGTCATACCTTTGTAAATGATATCTTTTTTGGATAATAAAATTTCAATTATTCAAATTTCTGTCTGTTTGTAAGCCGCTTGTTCGCTACTTTTACATGGTATCAGAGCACTCGGTCCTTTCCTCCTGACTGAGCTCTTTCTGTTCTCGCGGCTTGTTTTCTCTTCTGTCCGCTGACCTGTTCGCGCGACTTCTCGCTGTTCGCGCGACTTTCTTCGGCCTATCCTCTTGGGTCCCTTGCTTCATCTTCTCTTCTGTTCGCTTGACCTCTTTCAGTTCGCGCGACTTCTTTCCCTGTGTCTTGGTCTGCTTCCTGGCCGCTGGTGTTTTGCCACTGTGCCGCTGCAGCTTCTTCTCTTTCACCCGCTGCGGTTTCGTACTTGTTCGCTGCGGTTTCTTTCTCGTGTCCCGGCCTTCTCTTTAGGTCGTGCGGCTTGATATCCTATTTCTCTCCCCGCGGCTTCTCTTCTTCTCGCGCGGTTTCCTGCCTTCTCTATGACCACTTCCGGTCTCTCCACCCCCGTTATCTCTACCTCCACCACTCCTGCAGCTCCTCCTCCTCCTCCTACTCCTTCGGGCAACCTTGGCACGCTTTCCAAGCTTGTTGGCTCCAACTATCCCGATTATAGTGTTTCTTTCACCTTTCTTCTTCACTCTCAGCGCAAGCGTCATCACCTCACTGATGACCCTCCTCCTCTTAACTCTCCTCAATTTGATGACTGGGATGCGAGTGATGCCCTTGTCCACACTTGGCTGGCCAACAGCCTCTCTAATGAGTGCCTTCCCGTCATTCGCCATGATGAGACGGTCAAGGCCGCCTGGCTTCACCTTGCTGCTCTCTATTCGAAGGGGGGGGGGGCAGACGTCCCGCATTTATACTCTTTATGCGGACCTCTTCGCCCGCCCTTCCATATCTCCTGATGCGGCTTATCAGCAGGTTCAGGCTTTTGGCGCCGAGATTCTCCAGAATCGCCCCTTCTCCGCGAACTTGGCCGACTAGCACAAACACTTCCAGGAACTCCTGGTTGTTTGTTATCTTCTCCATCTTCCCGATTCCTATGATATGATCCGCCAGCAGATCTTGGGTGAGGCTGAATCTCCTACTTTGGATGTAATCGCGGCTCGCATTGCTGCTGTTACTTCACTTCTCCGGCGGCCTCTGTTGGCCTCCCCCCTTCCCAGGACTCCTATGCTCACCAAGCTCAACGGGGGGGGGCCTAGTGGCCGCCACCACTCAGGCAGGCGTGGTTCGTCCAGGTTCCTCTGCTCTCACTGTGGTCGTACTGGCCATTCTGTTGACCGCTGCTGGCAGAAACATCCTCATCTTCGCCCTTCCGGTGATGCTCCTTCCTCGACCTCCGCTTCCTCTCGACTGTCTGCCTCTGTGGCCACGACTTCAGGTAGTGCCCACGTCGTTACCCAAGGTAAATGACTGATTGACTCGGGTGCTACAAATCATATGACTGGCAACCCTCATTGCTTCTCTCTCCTTGAAACGCATGACTGGCTGCCCCCGGTTCGTGTGGCGGATGGTTCACCGTCCCCGGTTCTTGGGACAGGCATGGTTCAAGTCACCCCATCGCTTCGCTTGGAGGACACTCTCTATGTCCCGAAGTTCCCGTGCAATTTATTATCTGTCACTACTTTATGCCGGCAACTTCAGTTCTCCGTCTTATTCACTCCCACTTCTTGTTCTTTTCAGGACCCGAGGACCCAGCGGACGATTGCTACTGGGACTGAGAGCGGCGGTCTCTACTTCCTCGATAACGTTTCCGCTCTGTCCTCCTACTCCTCTGAAAGGGCAACTAGATCTGATATACTCTAGAGGGGGGTGAATAGAGTATATGGGCTTTAAAAACTTGATACAAGCTTTTACAACAATTATTGTAATAGTGTCAGCAGGGAAGCAAAAATAAATCTAATCACAATACTGAGCTATGCAAAAAACTAAGCACAGAGAAATCTAGGCCAGAAACAAAAAGTAAACAAGCAGAACCAGAGGACACAAGGAAATATAGTGGTTCCCCAAACTTGGGTACATCCACTCTTCTACCACCCTAGGTAGGAATCCACTGCAGGATGAGTTGATCAGGTGTCCTGGGCACCAATGAGCTTTTGATAAGGTGCTCAAAAACCAAAGCAGATTTTTTGATCAGGTGTCTTGCCACCAATGAGCTTTTGACAAGGTGCTCAAAAACCAGATTCAAACTTTTGAAGGGAGTTTGAAAAACCCTTTACAGAGTGGGGGTGAGAGAGTTATGACAGTCTTCTCTTTCTCAACCAACTGAGAAGACTAAGTGGATTGATGTCAAAGCTCCCCCTGAATCCTTGAAATCTTCAGGAAGAAAAGCTTTGATGAGGGTGATAGGCCTTCAAAGGTAGAACTCCAGCAATAGATGATTTCAGCAAGCTGAAATGTTGAGTGTCTGGAGTCTTGAAATGATGTTGGCCTTGAACACTTTGAGAGCTGAAGAGATCTGAAGATTTTTGAAAGCTTGATCTCTTTGATGAGTGTTCTTCAGAATTCTTTTTGACAGAAGATTTTGAATGAGTCTCTGTAATCTATATTGTGTGTTCTCTTCTTGTTAATCTCTTGATTCAAAAAAACATTCTATCTTTTATTCTCTGTTCCAGAATAGAATATCATTCTCTGTCAAAGATAGTCGTTGGTCTGCATTGATTGCATCCTTAATTGCAAAAACTCTTCTGGAGGAAAGTCCACAGAATTATTGCTTGAAAGATCCCTTGAAACTTGGTCCAGAAGTAAATGAAAACGGCTAGCAAATCTCTAAATTAATTGCAGAATAACTCCTGTCTGATTTGAATTTGAATTCTGGAAGTTATCTGAAATCGTCGAACTGAGCTCTGCTATCGTCGAGCTGGAGCTCAGCGAACTGGAAAACTCAAGCAGCAAAATAATCGTCGATCTGAGCTCAAAGATCGTCGAACTGAGCTCAGAGATAAAGATCCAAAGCGGAGTCAAAATCGTCGAACTGAGCTCACCGATCGTCGAATGGAGTTCGACGATATTATAAAGTTGAGCTCAGCGATCTTCGAGTGGAGCTCGACGATCTGTCGAAGTTGAGCTAGACGATCGTCGATCGAAGTTCGACGAATCGTCGTGCTGAGCTCGACGATCAGACTTAGTCTTCAGGCAGAAAAACTTGGTCTTCAGGGCAGCTTCCAATCCTAGACTTTTAACCCTTAGACTCAACTCTAATTGACCTATTAAGCTATACAGAAGGTCAAGCAAGGGTTCCTAGAGACATAGTGATCCTGACCCAAATTAGTAATAGGGTGTTCCAACAATCTCCCCCTATTTGGGTTAGGATTACTATTTACAGACTTTGGAAAAGTTCAAATAACATCATACAATCAGAAAAACATAAAAACAACAGCAGCTAGACATTGCAGAAACATCACAGATATATATATATATATATATATATATATATATATATATATATATATATATATATATATATATATATATATATATATATATATGTCATCCAGATAGCAGTCAGAAAATCCAAAGATTGTCACCTTACAAAGTCACTTCTTCTCTTTGCCTTTAACCATTTTGATTTCTCTGTTAGGGTTCAGAGCTTCCTTGTTGGACCTGGTGTCATCTGCTGCACCCAAATAAGTTTGCTTTGAAGGCCTGGGGACCACAGCAGCAGGATGCAACTCCATATATCTCTCAGCATCAAAGAATTTGCTGGAGGCATATTTCTCTAGTTCCTTTTGTCTTTGCTCTGACATTGTAGAAATATTTGAAGAGTCTAAGCCTTGCTCTCTGGCCTTCTTGATCTGATCTAGTGCAGCCAGTTCCTTCATCCTAGCAGTCCAAGCAGCTGGATTCTTTTCAGGGTCCTCAAATGGTACAGGTGGCTCATACCTGTTGGAAGAATTGTCTTGAGGAGGCCTAGCAGACACTGTCTCTTTTAGCTTGTAGGGGAATGGACCAGAAGTAGTATCAGATGAAACATGTCCTCCCCTGGAGTATGGATGCTGCCTGGAATATCCTTTAGAATAAACCTGAAAATCTCTTTGACTACCCCTGTATCCTCCTCTCCTAGAATAAGAACCCCTAGATTGGCTTTCCCTTTGGTAGGATCTGGCATGGGGTTGATAGGGAGCCTGGCTTCTAGCTGGGGCTTGACTTGCAGAGCTGCCACCTGCACCTGCATCAGGAGGAGGTGGTGGAGGAGGATGAGGGTGCTGGAACTGGGAGGAGCCCTTTTCATACTTTCTCTTCTTTTTCATGGCTTTCAGCTGGTTTTTGGAATACTGCATCCAATATTCAGTAATTTGGCAGTTATGCAGAATATAATAAGGAATATCATTATTATCTTTGACTTTTGCAGGATGAACCCTTTTCATTGCCTTGCTCCTTGCCTTCCTTTTTCTGGCAATGGTAGAAGCTGAATCATCAGAGTCTGTTTTGAATTCATCAGTCTCAGAACTCTGGTCATCATATATAACATCTATTTTCTTCATCAATTCTTTCTTCAGCTGAACAGCAGCAGATACAGGAGGTGAAGCAGGAACAACAACAGCAGTAGTAGATACTGGACTGGTGACAACAGCAGCAACTGTAACAGTCTCACTCACAGCAGTAACAACATCAAACTCTGCAGCAGGCTCAACATCAATGGCCTCTGTCATCAGAAGATCCTTGGATGTTTGCTCATCAGAAGCAATTGGGATTTCAGCAGCAGTGTGATCAATCTCAGCAGTATCAACAGTTTCAGAAGCAAAGTCAGTGTTTTCTTTATCAACAGCAGCAGCAACTTCAGTAGCAGCACTCACTGAATGTACAAAAGAGGAGATAATGCTAGGGTCACAGCAAGAGAAAGGCACCAGTGCCTTGGATAAGTCTTCTGAGGGCTGGACAACATTACTCTCTGGCAAACAACTAAAGAAGGCAGGATCAAAGGCAGAAAGCAAAGACCTTAGGTCTATTGCAAGAACTGCAGTAGGAGCCTGACATTCTGGAGGCACAGCAACAGTGGCAGAAGAGGCAGCAGGCACAGAAACATCAGCAGCAGCAGCAGTATCATCAGCAGCAGGAGCAGAAACAGCAACAGCAACAGCATGAAGGCTTGCTTCATATGGCATCTCCCCCTGCCTAGATGCAGATACATCTGTATCAAGGCAAACTGCTGGAGGTGCTGCCTGAGGAAGGAGGGAGGAAAGCCTGGCAGAGAGGGCTGCCACTGACAAGTGTAGAGGAGCCAATGAGGTCTCCAAGAGTAGGGAGAGCCTGGGGCAATTAGCTCATACAACTTGTCAGCTAGGGCTGAGAGGTCTACTTGCTCAATAATAGGAGCAGAGGTAGATGGAATAGGGATAGCTGAGGATGTTGGAAGTGGAGGGCTGGAGAGTGGTGGTATGGATGGCTGAGGTGTTGGGATGGTGGATATGGAGGACAAGGGGATGGAGATGGATGGAGTGAATGTTGGTTGGTCAATGATGTGGTGTAGGAGATCTTGGAATGATGTGGAGGAGGAGGGTAAATCAGTAGGAGATGAGGGGGAATCATCCATGTAGGAGTCATCCAGAAGGGTGAAGGATGGTATGGATGGTGATGATGTGATATCTGGTGGAGGGTAGGAGAACAGTGGGTGGAAATGGTCTTTTGGTGGAGGTAGAATTGGTGCTGGAGATGGAGTTGAGGTTGGAGATGGGCTGGATATGGTAATGGGGGATGGAGCTTGAATGGTGGATGGTAGAGGTAGGGTTGGAGTTGGAGGAGGAGGAGAAGCAGCAACAGCAGCAGCCAGGTCTTCTGCAGGAGCAGAGACCTATGGGAGAGTGACTCTTTGAGTCCTGGTGCCTGAAGGAGCACTAGAGGAGGGCCTGCTGGGCTTGCTTATTTGTCTGTCCCACTTGCCAAAGAGGGCACAGGTAAGTCTCTTGGAGGCATTAATGTGAACTCCAGAGGAGACCAGCAAGGCAGGGCACTTTGTCTGCAGAAAAACTCCAAGAATTCTGCCAAAGTTAACAAAGCTTTTGTTGATTTTCTTCTTGATTAGGTCAAAGAAGACCTCTCCCTAGTTCAAACTTTTCTTATCCACCAGAGCTCCCATGAGGCAGAGCTGATGTCTGGATATAGTGTCATGAGCAGAGTGCTTTGCCAGCAGCACTTTTCCTACTACATCTGCCAGGAATCTGTATTCAACAGATAGATTCCTCTTGAATAGCTTGCTAGGGTTTCCCTCTGGATGACCCATCCTGGCAAGTATGTCAGAAAACTCCTCCCCAGATAACTCAGCAGATTCTTCTCCATTTCTCAGTCCAAAAACCTATGTTAAAACTGTGGGGGTCAAGGGTACCTGGTTTCCAGCAATAGACCCAACTATTATGTTGTTGTCTAGATTATGAGCAGTGTAAACCCATTCCTTGATTTCATCTGAGGCCAGCTTTATCCTGGTGGTCATGAGGGCAGACAGATTCTGATCCTTGAATAAACTCAGAATGTCTTGGAAAACTTGGTCAGTAGTGCTGAATGATTCCATATCAATGTCGAAGCCTGCATCAAACTTCATTGCGGCTAGGACAGCAACTGATACAGCCATTGTACCTGCAAAAACTTAACAAACAAAACGACCAAGCGTAGAACTGTTTGGAGGGAAGAAAATTCTTGCAGAGAAATCGAAAGCGCAAAAGAGAACGACGGCAAAAAATGAGTTTTATATTAGGGTTCGACGCAGAATTGGAAAGATCGTTGAACTCAGTTCGACGATCGAGGCTTCTAAAGGAATCTGAAGAGACTCCAACATCGTCGATCTCCGTTCGACGATCTTGAAAGGCGTCGAGCTCCGTTCGACGATCGTTCAGTGAACAAAATCGTCGAGCGTCGTTCGACGATCGTTGACCGGAAGAGATAGTTCATACTATCTGAGAGGCGCTGAACTCAGGTCGATGATTTTTGAAATCGTCAAACTCCGTTCGACGATCTTTGGGGAAATCGTCGAGCGTAGTTCAGAGATCAGAAAATTCTAGACACTAAGAAAAATCAGAATTTTTGCCTAGTCTTGGTCAATTTTTAGCTTTCAAAATCTTGGATATTATTTAAGGCTTCCTCCATCTAACATTCCTAACTGATTTAGGAAGAAAGTGTGTTTCTTTTCATCCAAAGGCTTGGTGAAAATATCTCCCCTTTGTAAATCAGTTGGGATATATTGCAGTTCAATTTTATTCTTTTCAACATTGTCCCTTAAGAAGTGATGTCTAATCTCTATGTGTTTTGTCCTACTATAGAGTACTGGATTTTGAGCTATGGAAATAGCACTTGTATTATCACAAAAGATTTTTGACTTCTCTAAGTTGTAACCATAGTCTAGGAGTTGGTTTTGAATCCACAGTATTTGTGAACAACAACTGTCTGCAACCATATATTCAGCTTCAGCAGTTGAAGTTGACACAAATGTTTGTTTCTTACAAAACCAAGAGACAAGTCTGTCACCAAGGAACTGACAAGTTCCACTGGTGCTTTTCCTGTCAATTTTGCATCCAACATAATCAGCATCAGAGAATCTAGTTAAATCAAATGCTGAATCTTTTGCATACCAGAGACCTAGATTTGGACAACTTTTAACATACCTGAGAATCCTCTTTACTAAAGTGAGGTGTGACTCTCTAGGGCTAACTTGGAACCTAGCACATATACATGTAGCAAACATTATATCTGGTCTACTAGCTGTAAGATACAGTAAAGAGCCAATCATTGCTCTATATGTGGTATGATCAACAGGTTTCCCATGTTCATCAGCATCTAATACAGCATTGGTAGGCATAGGTGTTCTCATACAAGATGCCTCAGACATACCAAATTTCTTAACCAGTTCATTAGCATATTTGGTTTGAGAAATAAAAATGCCTTCAGCATGTTGTTTGACTTGCAATCCTAGGAAAAAGGATAGCTCACCCATGCTACTCATCTCAAATTTAGAATGCATCAGGTTAGAAAACCTTCTGCACAATTTTGAGTCAGTAGAACCAAAAATGATATCGTCTACATAAATTTGTACTAGTAGGGTATGAGACTTATGAGTTCTAATAAAAAGAGTTTGGTCTACTCTACCCCTTATAAAACTATTTTCCAAGAGAAAGCATGCTAGGGTCTCATATCATGCTCTAGGAGCTTGCTTGAGACCATATAATGCTTTATTTAATCTAAAAATATAATCAGGATAAGTTGGAGAGATAAAACCTGGAGGTTGTCTGACATAAACTTTCTCTTTGATGTCTCCATTCAAGAAAGCACTTTTGACATCCATCTGATAGACTTTGAAGCCTTTGTGAGCTGCATAAGCTAGAAATATCCTGATGGCTTCCAATTTTGCAACAGGTGCAAAAGTCTGGTCGTAGTCAATTCTTTCTTCTTGAGAATATCCCTGAGCAACTAGCCTTGCCTTGTTCCTTATAATTACTCCTTGATCATCCAATTTGTTTCTGAATACCCATTTTGTTCCAACAATGGAATGATCCTTAGGCTTTGGCACTAGTTTCCATACTTTGTTCCTCTCAAATTGATGCAATTCCTCTTGCATTGCAATGATCCAATGTGGGTCTTGCTCTGCATCTTGAATGGACTGAGGTTCAATTTGAGATAGGAAGCAGGTGTGCAACAGGTTTTGGTTGACCTGATTTCTGGTTTGCACACCAGCTGAGATTTCTCCAATTATTTGGGAAATTGGATGGTCTCTTGATGTTACTAAATCAACAGGGGGTGTTGATTGTTCACCAACCTGTGTTGTTGTTTTCTCTTATGGTACAACAACTGGCTCTTCAGATTGTGCTTCAATATGTGAAGCATTCCCTTCATCTTCACTGCTTTCTTCTTCTTGAGCAACCTGTAACTTGTTCATATCTTCAACTAGAGAGTGTTCCTGCAAAGGTTCTATGGTAGAAGAAATCTTCTCCTTGAAAGACATGTTAGTTTCATCAAAAGAAATATGAACAGATTCCTTAATTTTCAAAGATGATTTATTATAGACTCTATAGGCCTTGCTGATCATGGAGTATCCCAGAAACACTCCTTCATCAGCTTTGGCTTGAAATTTTGCTAGATATTTCTTGTCATTATTGTGAATGTAGCAAATACAATCAAAAATTCTAAAATAGTCAACTTTAGGTTTCTTCCCTTTGAGTAATTCATAGGGAGTCTTTCCATTTAGTTTATGTATCAGACTTCTGTTCAGCACATAGTTGGAGGTGTTCACTGCCTCTGCCCAAAAGGATAGAGGTAGATGAGCATCTGACAACAATGTAGTGGCAGATTCAATAAGGGTTCTATTTTTCCTTTCAGCTACCCCATTTTGTTGAGGAGTTCTAGGAGCTGAGAAAGTATGCCTGATCCCTTCACTCTGACAGAACTCTTGCATAAGAAGAGAATCAAACTCTGTCCCATGATCACTTCTGATCAGGGCAATGTGAGTATTGAACTCAATCTGTATACATTTGAGAAACTCTGTCAGACACTTAAAGTTATCAGACTTCTTCCTTAGAAAGAACACCCAAGTGAATCTAGAGAAGTCATCTACAACTACTAAAGTGTAGGATTTCCCTCCTAGGCTTTGTACTGTGATGGGTCCAAATAGATTCATGTGTAACAGATACAATATCCTAGGTGAATCACTCTTATTAAGTGACTTAAAACTGTTTTTAGTTTGCTTGCCTAATTGACAAGCCCTGCAAAGTCCTTCCTTCTTGTAGGGGCCAGAAGGTAGTCCTCTAACAAGGTTGTCCTTGGATAGCCTAGCAATAGTTCTAAGGTTTAGGTGTCCTAGTCTCTTATGCCATAAAACATTTGGTCTACAAACTGAATTAAACAAGCAGATATCTACATTGGTTGAAAGAAAATCTACTAGGTAGATGTTACCTTTCCTTTTACCTGTCAACACAGTTGTGTTGTCCTCTGACTTGATTTTGCATAAGGTTTTGCTGAAGGTCACCTGGTAGCCTTCATCACACAGCTGACTGATGCTGATCAGGTTGTGCTTCAGTCCTTCCACATATGCTACCTTCTTGAAGGTTACTGATCCAATCTGTACTGCACCATATCCCTTAGTTTGTACAAAGTTGGAATCACCAAAGATAACTTTGGGTCCAAGCTTAGCTCTGAAGGATGTGAGGTTGTCCTTGTTCCCTGTCATGTGCTTAGAGCACCCACTATCCAAATACCATTGCTGGTAAGATGTTGGATAGGTCTTCACCTGCACATAAAACAATTCATTTGTTTTTGACCCAGTTTACCTTGGGCCTAGGTTGATAACCTCTAAATTCTGAAATGAAAGACATCCCAGGTTGACTCTTATATCCTTCAGGATGATATCTCCTTGGAGGTATAATCCATTCAGTATAAGGGTTAAAGGTTTGGGATGAAGAACCCTTAGGATTCAATTTTGACTTGCCCTTGAAAAAGTTTCCAGAGCTCTGACCTCTGTTCGACGATCTTGGAGCTGCGTTCGACGATCTTGGGTCAGATCGTCGAGCTCCGTTCGACGGCCGACTATGGCTGAGGTCAGGTATATGAGATCGTCGACCTGCGTTCGACGACTTTGGCTGAGATCGTCGAGCTGCGTTCGGCGATCGTCGATCTTCATTCGGCGATCGTCGATCTTCGTTCGACGATTTCTGCTGGGACTTAGTTTTCTGAGGCAAATCAGAATTTTTCCTAGCAACCTCTACAACTCCCTTTCCCTTGTCAGAAATAAACTTGATGGGAGTTGTTAGGACTATAGGTTGGCTGGATGAAGCACCCAAGCCCAGTGTACCGTTAAATCTAGAGTTTACTGTGCTTGTGATGTCCATCAGCTTGATGCTTCTCCCATTAAGGGATTCTTCAAGCTTCTTGACCTCAGAGAGCTCACTTTTCAGTGTAGCTATCTGTTCCCTACAGTTCTCCAACTCCTGAGAGAGTTTGAGGTCTTCTGACTTTAAAACATTGTGTTCAGATAATTGATTTCTGAGAGAGATAATCTCTTTCTCAGACTTTAGCAGGTCCAAACACAGTGCTTTAAATTCAGATTTAAAATCTTCTGAACTAAAATCAAAAGAGCTAATTACCTGATCTTCTTCAGGTTGAGTCTCTGAGTCTGACTCTGACTCTTCTTCCTCTGAATTGTGCTGTGAGGCATTGATTGCCATCATGCAGAACTCCTTTTCCTCTGCATCATCCTCATCATCACTGGAGCTGGAAGAGGCTTCTGACTACTCTTCAGTCTCACTCCAGGATTCAGCAACAAACCCTTTCCTTGTATGCTTATTTTTGCTTGAGGAAGGTTTGCTATTGCCATTTATTTTGGAGTCTTTCTCCTTCCTTCTTTCTTTTCTGTCCCTTCTGTCCTTGTTCTTGTTCTCTGGACAGTCAGGAACTATGTGCCCTAGTTTCCTGCAACCAAAGCAAATAATGTCTTTATTATTACTAATGGACTTGTCATACCTTGGTTTATCCTGCTCCTTGTATGATCTTCTTCTGAAGTCCTTTCTGACCATCTTGTAGAATCTTTTGGCCAGCAAGTTGAGTAGTTCATCATTGCCTGTAGCTTTATCTTCAGGCAGATCCTCAGTTGCCTTGAATGCTATGGTCTTCTCTTTTCTTGTGGCTGGTGAAGCAGCCTTCTGTTCTTCCTCTCTATTCTTGATGAGCAGCTCATAAGATTTGAGCTTACCCAACAAGGCTTCAGTGGTGATCTCATTCAGACTTCTGGCATCTTTAATTGGCCAGATTCTTGAATCCCAAGTGCTGGGGAAGCACATTAGGATCTTGTCATTAAGTTCTGTTAGAGAGATCTGTTTCTCTAATGTCCTCAGTTCACTGACAATTAGAATCAGTCTGTTGTACATGTCTCCCACTGACTCAGTCTCTCCCTTCTTGAAGTTCTCATATTGGGAGATGAGATGGGATCTTCTATCCTTTCTCTCATCAGCTGAGCCTGAGACTATTTCTGAGAGTCTATCCCAAATTTCCTTGGCTGAATTACATTCAGCTACCTTTTGAAAAATGTCATCTGACATTGTCTGGGCTAGAATGTTCATAGCCTTGGCATCAGCTACTTTCCATTTTTTGATGTCAGCATCTGTTCCTGATGGAGGTGGAACAGCATTTGTGCTTGTGCTCTCTGGGGGTCTTGGACACACTGTCAAAACAGAATTAAAAATATCTTCATCAATGAAATTCATGTAAAGTCTAATCCTTGCCTTCCAAAGTGCAAACTTGGAAAGATTGCACACTGGAGGTATGGTACTAGCATAATCTTTGTTTTGGGTCATGATTTGTGCAAACAAAATCTAATAATAAAATACAAAAGAAAAACAGATCTAGTTTAGGATCTTGGGGTTCAGGTGTTAGCCTGTACAACCAATCAGGTATGATATGTTTAACCAACCTCCCTCTGATACCAATTGAAAGGGCAACTAGATCTGATATACTCTAGAGGGGGTGAATAGAGTATATGGGCTTTAAAAACTTGATACAAGCTTTTACAACAATTGTTGTAATAGTGTCAGCAGGGAAGCAAAAATAAATCTAATCACAATACTGAGCTATACAAAAAACTAAGCACAGAGAAATCTAGGCCAGAAACAAAAAGTAAACAAGCAGAACTAGAGGACACAAGGAAATATAGTGCTTCCCCAAACTTGGGTACATCCACTCTTCTACCATCCTAGGTAGGAATCCACTGCAGGATGAGTTGATCAGGTGTCCTGGGCACCAATGAGCTTTTGATAAGGTGCTCAAAAACCAAAGCAGATTTTTTGATCAGGTGTCTTGCCACCAATGAGCTTTTGACAAGGTGCTCAAAAACCAGATTCAAACTTTTGAAGGGAGTTTGAAAAACCCTTTACAGAGTGGGGGTGAGAGAGTTATGGCAGTCTTCTCTTTCTCAACCAACTGAGAAGACTAAGTGGATTGATGTCAAAGCTCCCCCTGAATCCTTGAAATCTTCAGGAAGAAAAGCTTTGCTGAGGGTGATAGGCCTTCAAAGGTAGAACTCCAACAATAGATGATTTCAGCAAGCTGAAATGTTGAGTGTCTGGAGTCTTGAAATGATGTTGGCCTTGAACACTTTGAGAGCTGAAGAGATCTGAAGATTTTGAAAGCTTGATCTCTTTGATGAGTGTTCTTCAGAATTCTTTTTGACAGAAGATTTTGAATGAGTCTCTGTAATCTGTATTGTGTGTTCTCTTCTTGTTAATCTCTTGATTCAAAAAAGCATTCTATCTTTTATTCTCTGTTCCAGAATAGAATATCATTCTCTGTCAAAGATAGTCGTTGGTCTGCATTGATTGCATCCTTAATTGCAAAAACTCTTCTGGAGGAAAGTCCACAGAATTATTCCTTGAAAGATCCCTTGAAACTTGGTCCAGAAGTAAATGAAAACAGCTAGCAAATCTCTGAATTAATTGCAGAATAACTCCTGTCTGATTTGAATTTGAATTCTGGAAGTTATCTGAAATCGTCGAACTGAGCTCTGCTATCGTCGAGCTGAGCTCAGCGAACTGGAAAACTCAAGCAGCAAAATAATCGTCGATCTGAGCTCAAAGATCGTCGAACTGAGCTCAGAGATAAAGATCCAAAGCGGAGTCAAACTCGTCGAATTGAGCTCACCGATCGTCGAATGGAGTTCGACGATATTATAAAGTTGAGCTCAGCAATCGTCGAGTGGAGCTCGACGATCTGTCGAAGTTGAGCTAGACGATCGTCGATCGGAGTTCGACGAATCGTCGTGCTGAGCTCGACGATCAGACTTAGTCTCCAGGCAGAAAAACTTGGTCTTCAGGGCAACTTCCAATCCTAGACTTCTAACCCTTAGACTCAACTCTAATTGACCTATTAAGCTATACAGAAGGTCAAGCAAAGGTTCCTAGAGACATAGTGATCCTGACCCAAATTAGTAATAGGGTGTTCCAATATCCTCCTCCTCTACAGATCTGCTTCAATGGCATCTTATCGCCTTGGACATCCTCCTCGGATTCTTCGACAGCTTCTGCCACACTTACCTCCGACCAGTTCTCCACTCAACTGTGATGCGTGTCAGCTTGGCAAACATCATCGCTCCTCCTTCCCGCCAAAGCAAGGTCGTGGCTCCTCTCGCCTATTTGATCTCATTCATTCTGATGTCTGTGGTCCTGCTCCTACCCTCACCATTGGTCGGGGTAGTTCCTACTTTGTAACTTTTATAGATGATTTTTCTCGATGTACCTGGGTGTATCTGTTAAAAGATCACTCTGAACTCTTTTCTATCTGACACTCTTTCTATTTTATGATTAAAATTTAATTTGGCATTTCTCTTAAAGTTTTTCGCTCTGATAATGCTAAGGAATGTCTTAGTCATGAGTTCTCCTCTTTCTTTCGGCAACATGGTCTTCTTCATCAAACCACCTGTGTTTACACCTTCCATCAGAATGGGGTGGCGGAGCGTAAAAACCGTCACCTCCTTGATGTCGCTCGCACTCTCATGACGCAGATGCAAGTGCCCCGCTCCTACTGGGGCTACGCTGTGCTCCTTGCCTGCTATCTCATCAATCGTCTTCCCTCTACGGTTCTCCACGGCCAGACCCCCTTCTCCATTCTATACCCCCACAAGGAACCTTTTCCTCTCCTTATCCGTGTCTTTGGGTGTATGGCCTTCGTTCACGCTCCGTCCGCTACCCGCGACAAACTTTCCCCCCATTCCACCAAGTGTGTCTTTTTAGGGTACTCTATCACTCAAAAAGGCTATTGTTGTTTTGACCCCGTTCTGCGCAAACAATTTGTCTCTGCAGACGTGACCTTCTTTGAGAATGCATCATACTTCTCTCCTGACTCCTCTCTTCCTCCTGATGTCTCTGCTTCTCCACCGCCTCTCTCCGTTCCTTCCACGCCTATCGACGTCTCCCCTCTTCCCTCATCTCCTCCTCTGTCTCCTCCTCTGTCTCCTTATCTGTCTGTCTCACCCCCTACTCCCCCTCCCTCTTCTCTGCAGCCGTCTCTCTAGTCCCGGGACAGCCTTCTCCGCCACGGACGCTCCGGTCACTGAGGCACGCGTCGACCTGGATCTTCCCATTGCTCTTCACAAAGGGGTGCGGGCGTGTACTCAACACCCGCTTGCGGTAGTTGTTTCCTATGATCGGCTTTCTCCTTCTTGCAAGTGTTTTGCCTTGGCTATCTCCGCTGCTCCCACTCCCCGCACCTACCAGGACGCTCTTCCTATTCCTCATTGGAAAGCTGTCATGGATGAAGAGATGACTACTCTTACTGAAATGGGTACCTGGACCCTTGTTCCTCCACCAGTGGGTACTGATGTGGTTGGCTGTTGCTGGGTATTTGTTGTGAAATTTCGCCCCGACGGCACTGTGGATCGCTACAAGGCCCGGCTGGTGGCCAAAGGCTTCACTCAGACTTACGACATTGATTACTTTGATACTTTCTCTCCGGTTGCTCGCCTCAGTACCATCCGGGTTCTTCTCTCTGTGGCTGTTAATAGAGATTGGATTATTTCCCAGCTTGATGTCAAGAATGCCTTTCTCTATGGAGATCTTCAGGAAGACATCTATATGGAGCAACCTCCTGGGTATGTTGCTCAGGGGGAGACACCACGAGTATGCCGGTTGAAGAAGGCCATTTATGGCCTCAAGCAGAGCCCTAAGGCATGGTTCGACAAGTTCAGTGGCATTGTGGCTACCATCGGCTTTGCAAGGAGTTCGGTCGATCACTCCTTATTTATTCGCAAAACGGTCTCGGGACTGGTGGTTTTGGCAGTGTATGTGGATGATATTCTTCTTACTGGCGATGACCAAGCTGGGGTGGACTTGACGAAGAAACACCTCCGTCAACACCTGGTCACGAAGGGTATGGGCTCCCCGAAATACTTTTTGGGGATAAAAATCTCTCGGAAGCTTGACTCGTTGGTTCTCTACCAACGGAAGTATGCCCTTGATCTTCTACAAGAGGCAGGATTGACAGGTGCCAAACCGGCCCGGTTTCCTATGGCTATTGGAGAAGACAAAACATGGACGGATGACTCGTCTCTTCTATCTGATGTCACAATGTACAGACGTTTGGTGGGCAAACTCATATATCTCACGGTGACCAAACCCGACATCTCCTATGTTGTAGGCAAGGTCAGTCAATTTATGCAAGCTCCCAGGGAGTGTCATCTTCAGTCTGCCTTGAAGATTTTAGAGTTTGTCAAAGCAGCACCGGGCAAAGGGCTAATCTTTCAGAAGAATGGTCATCTGAGGGTTGAAGCCTACTCAGATTCAAGCTATGCGGATGATAAAGGCGATCGTAAATCCACATCAGGTTTTTGTACTTTTGTTGGGGGAAATCTTGTGACTTGGAAGAGAAAGAAACAGTCTGTTGTCTCCAGATCTAGTGCAGAAGCCGAATACCGGAGTATGGCGTCAACCACGTGTGAGTTAAAGTGGTTGCGGGGTCTCATGTTTGACCTAGGAGAGGTCTATGACTATCCTCTTCCTATGTTCTGTGACAACAAGGGCGCTATATACATATCCAAAAATTCGGTCTTCCACGAGAGAACAAAGCATATAGAGGTTGACTGCCACTTCATTCGGGAGGAGGTTTTGAAGAAACAGATTTGTACTCTGTTTGTCACCTCTGACAAAGAATTGGCAGATATCTTCACAAAACCGGTCTCTACTTCCTTCTTCCACATTTATGACAAGCTGGGCATGATTGATATCTATGCTCCAGCTTGAGGGGAAGTGTTGAAGTATTAGACCGGGCGGCCTTGCGGTCTTGTCTGGCGGGTTGTTGACTGCGCGGTTTAGCGGTTCCTTTCCAGCAGGTTCATATTCAGACAGTTGTTGTTTGTAGTCCGAGCGGTCTGGCGGTCTCTCTCAGAAGCCTGGAGACCGGGCGGTCTATCGGTCTCCTATTGCGGCATGTTCTCTTCCTGCTGGGGTTGCCGAGCAGTTAGCCCATCTGTCTAACCGCGCGGCCTGTGTGGTCTCTTTATTTTCTAGCCGCTCAGCCCTGTACATTTTTAGTCCCACATTGTTTGTTTGTATTCTCTCATATCTCCTCCATTATATAAAAGGGAGGTCATACCTTTGTAAATGATATTTTTTTTGGATAATAAAATTTCAATTATTCAAATTTCTGTCTGTTTGTAAGCCGCTTGTTCACTACTTTTACAGTTTTGGAATGGTTTTGTGATTAATCTACAATATTACGTTATTAAGTTTTCATAAAAAGTTAAAAACAATTCACTCATTTTTCAATAAGAAGTCCTCAAGTGAAGTCAACACACCTACATCATCAGAGCAAGTTAATGTTAATTCTCCGTTAGTTAATGTTGATTATTCCCCACTTGACCACCGTTTACTCGCTTTCGAGCGTGATCCTGGATTACGGCCTCAAATTTGAGAGTATCCTCTAAATCAACAAGATGAAATGCGACGATCATATCTTAAAGTTGGGTCTTATCAACACAAGCTTCAAGAGTATCCATCCTCTGGCGAACATCATCGAAGATTTCAAAGTTCCTGGTTCGAGAGATTCCCATGGTTAGAGTATTCTCCTGCAATAGATGCCGCATATTGTTTGTCGTGCTATATTTTCAATAAACAGATCCCTGGTCGATTTGGGACAAGCTCGTTCACAATTGAAGGATTTCGAAACTGGAAGAAAGTCAATGGAAAGAATTGTGCTTTTTTAACTCATATTGGGAAGGATCATTGTTCTCCACACAACATTGCAGTCCAAGGTTGTGCAGATTTAATTTCTCAATGTCAACATATAGATACAGTAATGGGAAGACAATCTTCTAAGCAAATTGCCATGAATCGATTGCGGGTCGGAACTTCAATTGATGTTTTGCGATATTTTGCATTCCAAGGTATTGCATTTCGAGGTCATGATGAAAGTCAAGAATCAATTAATCGCGGTAATTTTGTCCAAGTGATTAAATTACTCCGAACTTATAACAAGGATGTTGATGATGTTGTATTAGAAAATGCCCCGAGAAATGCTATGTATATATCACCTCTTATTCAAAAGGATCTTCTTTCTGTTATGGCAAGAATGGTGCAAGATATTATTCGTAAGGAAATTGGTGATTCTAAATATTGCATAATTGTCGATGAATCCAGAGATGAGTCAAAAAGAGAGCAAATGGCTATCGTGATTCACTTTGTGGATATTTGTGGCTTTGTGCATGAAAGGTTTTTAGATCTTGTTCATGTTACTGAGATAAGTACACAGACTCTTAAAAATGAAATTTCAACTGTTCTCTCTCGTCATAATTTGAGTATTCAGGATATGCGTGGTCAAGGATATAATGGTGCAAGTAACATGCGAGGTGAATGTAAAGGTCTAAAAATGTTATTTCTTAATGAATGTTCACAAGCTTATTATGTTCATTGTTTTGCACATAAACTTCAGTTAGTACTTGTTGCAACATCAAGGGAAGTGAAGACAGTACATAATTTTTTCAATGAATTAATATATATTGTTAATACTATTGGTGCTTCCTCCAAACGTAATGATCAATTGCGATCTGCTCAAAAGGAATACTTCGATCACATGTTTACTCTAGGTGAAATTGAATCGGGCACAGGAGCCAATCAAATTGGTTCACTACAACGACATGGTGATACTAGGTGGTCATCTCATTTAAACTCTGTTTGTAGTGTTTTAAATATGTACAATGTCACTGCTCTGTGTTGCTTGATATTAGTGAAAATGGAGGGACATCTTCTCAGCGTGGAGATGCAGAAACAGCATTTAGAAAAATGAGAGTATTCGAATTTGTATTTATCTTGCATTTGATGAAAGAAGTTTTGGGAATCAGTGACGTTTTATGCAAAGCACTGCAACATCAATCTCAGGATATATTAAATGCTATAAATTTAGTTTCGATAACAAAAGCTCTCATTCAAAAATTGCGGGAATCTGGCTGGGAAAAGTTCTTAAAGATTGTGAACATATTTTGTGAGAAAAATGAAGTCGAAGTACCCGACATGAATGCTCAATTTAGTAATCGTCGGTTTCGAAGTCCACGTGATATCATTACAGTGGAACATCATTTTCGAGTGGACATTTTCAACTCCACAATAGATTGTGTGTTGCAGGAGCTCAACTCAAGATTCAGTGAAAATTCTATAAAACTACTTCGTCTATGTATGGCTTTAGATCCAAGTGATGCATACAAATCTTTCAATATTGATGATATATGTGCTCTTGCAAAGAATTTCTATCCTAAAGATTTCAGCGAGCATGAAATTTTTGTGTTGAATACTCAGTTGCAACATTATCAAATTGATATTTCTTCCCACAAGGACTTCAAGAATTTGCTTACAATTTCTGAGTTTTATCAAAAATTGGTGGAAACGAAAAAATCGAAGACCTACTATCTTATTGACAAAATTATCAGACTCATTTTAATTCTTCTGGTATCAACAGTAACCACAGAAAGGTCTTTCTCTGCTATGAAACTGGTAAAGACAAGACTTCGCAATAAGATGGAAGATGAATTTTTTGCTAATTGCACGACTTTATATATTGAGCGAGAAATAGCGGAGAAAATTAACAAAGATTGTATCATAGATGAATTATATGGAGTGAAAAAACGTCATGCACAATTGAAGTAACATGTATGTGGTTGTTTGTAACTTTTTTGCTCATTGACGATATATGATATATTTTGTGATTTTGTCGAAAAATTGTCTATATATCTTTTGTATTTAAATATTTTATTTTAAAAAAATTGGCTTCCTGACTGGGCCCCCCGTAACCAAGATTCCTGGATCCGCCCCTGCCTTCTACCGACTCCTTAGGTACGAGCCTTCACCGAATATCACTGGATGGGAATCCGCTCCTTCACCTACGGATTTCCGGACACAAATCCCCTGACAAACAACACTCAAACAGAGGTGCAAAACCTCCCGGCGGAAACTGCGGGTGGGGGCGATTCTGATTTCACACAGGGAGCCCACTGCTCAGAATCGGGAGGGAGGAGGAGAGTTTTTTTTGGCCGCACTATTTCAACCATAGGTTAAACCGAGAACCACATATAAATATATATCTTTTCTATATATATATATATATATATATATATATATATATATATATATATATATATATAATATATATATATATATATATATATATCATATTATAAAGAAATACTGAGTCTGCAAATAACCTGAGTTCGAAAATATGACTAATTACATGGGTCGTCGGATTAAACTGTTTTGATCATAGGCCGTTGGATCTGTTCCACTAAACCAACCCCCTCTCTCAATTTTTTTCGTAGGGGTCCTAAACCTACTAAAGGGGCCTAAACCTATGTGAAATTACGATTGTACCCCTACATAAGACATAAACTAAATCCAAATCGGATTAGAAAAGCGGCCCGCTAAACTCGCGCCAGCTAAAAGCCAACAAAATCAGACCCGCAAGCCTAGAAATTCGGCTCGCAAAGCAGTAGCAATTCAGCCAGCCCACGAACGCCCGCAAGCCCGCTAAACAAATGATTTCAAATTCTCTTCATGGGAACCTATATTTAAACTCGCAAGGTTCAAGAATTTTTGCAGTGTGGGACTAAACAAGCGGGTGAACAGTGCTCACGCCACTGTTCACCCGCCTGTTTTATAATTTTATATTATATATATTATAAATACTATTATAACTATTATATTATACTATTATAATCATTAATATGCGGGTGAACAGTGCTCCCGCCACTGCTCACCCGCCTTTATAAATACTATTATAACTATTATATTTATTAAATACTATAATTATTAATCTTTTAATTAATTTTAAAATAAATTTTTAATACAAAAAGGTTTAGTAAAAATAAATTTTTAATTAAACAAAGGTTTAGGGTCAGCGGCGGGCGAAGCCCGCCGTCACTGGTCGGGTACTGTGGCGCGTGGTCATCGGGCCGGAGGCCCGTGCCTGTCACTCGCATATATATATATATATATATATATATATATATATATATATATATATATATATATATATATATATATATATATATATATATATATATATATATATATATATATATATATATATTTAAACTCCTAAATACGTCATGGTGTAACTTTAAAATCACAAAATACCTCCCTTAAAACATGTATTTTAGCTTAATTTTGAGACATTTTGGTCTTTAGGCAAGCTGATCACTTAATTTGGGAATTAAATCCTTGTGCACAGCTCATCTCTGCCCAATCCCGCCACTCCTGCTCTCCTGCAAGTCCCGGTCTGCTGTCGAAAGCAACTCCCGTCGGCGAAGTGTCGCCTCTGCGACGTCCTTATTTCTCCTCTCCGCACGCCACCGTCGTGACGTCACTTCCTACCTCGACTGCCACCCGCAAGATCCGGTCCACCGCGCTCCTCTCCACAGAGGTATAACCGTACCTCTTCACCATAGCGCTCCTTCGCCATCGAAAGTGCGGGCAACGGGCTCAAATCTCCTCCACGACGCTCCTCCTTCTCCACAGAGCTTCTCCTCCACAGTGCCTCACCGCAAGAGGTTATCTTCCTCAACAACTACTCCTTTTGCCAAACCCCTCTTCCCGGTACCCTCCTCACGGTCAGATCCCCCTTCTTCTTTATTTTTCTTTTCAGCATAAACATTTCCCGGCACTTCCCAGGCAAGCTCACTTCCTGTATTTTTTCCCAACAGAAACATTTCTTCTTCCCTCTACAAAGCTCCTCCATCGACGAAACTTCTCCTCCTACCGGCACACTTCTCTTTCCAGCAAACTCCTTACGGTATCACCCTGTTTGGATTTGGTTTTCAACTTTTTTTTCTTTGTTAGTGAGAAACACATTTTGTTCTCTGTTTTTTTCAACCTCACTGATCATTTACTATCAGCCTTTTGTTCTATGTTTTTTTTTCTACATCTAGACCTCCTTTTTCACTGTGTTTCTTTTCTCTTCTATTTTCAGATTTCTGGCAAGCTCAAGGTATCATCTTTTTCATATTTGTCTTCTGTGTTCTCTGATTTTATCCTCCTGCAAGGTTTTCTCTTGAGTTTAAAACAGGGTATGATTTTTTTGTTGTTAATGACTGAGTTTAAATCCTCTCCTTTTGATTTATTTACTGTTAATGGTAACCCTAATGACGATTTCTTCTCAGCTTTGTGATATTTACTTCAAGTCTTTGTTAATGTATGATTTCTTTGATTGCAAATGCAGTGGAAATTGTTTTACTCCATTATAAGATGGCTTGCTGGTTCTTATTAATAGCTCCTGGACATGGAGGACTCATAAATGGTGTTTTTAGGGCTTGGTTAACCAAATTACTTAATTTTCCAAATAACTATTTTGTTTGGTTTCTCCAAACCTATCTATTCTTATGTTGTGATGAAAATAAATGATTTTTGATTCGGTTCCAAATTTATACCTACATTTTTGTGTGTATTATGTTTTAAGCTTAAAATTTGTGTTAAGCATGAAATTGGTGAGCTCTTCAAATTGTTTAGATGTCATGCTTAGGATTTTATGATATGCATTGTTTAATATTTTGTGTTATACATGGAATTGGTTATAGGTGATCGAAATACTGGTAACGTTGAATGGAGCTGTAGAAATATTTTTATCTGTGTTATTATAATGTTTAAATTTGGGCATAACTTATGATCCATTTGTGTTATGGTTGGTTCATGGTATAAGATCACATGAATGTGAATGAGTAGGATAAGAAATTTTACTTATAATTATGTATATCACAAATTGTTTGTTGCATTCATGTAATCATAGTATATCACAATTTGTTGTTAAACTCTCTTGAAATCATCTTACAAATGTGGTAAAAAAATTTCATCTAAAATCAAGAGCATGTTAATGATATTTTAATTTTGCTTTCATACCAATTAAGCGCAATTTTTATATCTTAAAAATAGAGTTCACCTTCATTATTTTGTCCACGACCATGTTTCTTCATTCCTACCGCATCCCGCCGACCAACATCTCCAGCATATGGTAAGCCACAGATCTTCTCTTTTATGGTTCCTACATCCCTAAATCAATTTTATTGCAACTCTCCATCTCGCAACCCGCTGTCCACGACCATATCTCTCTTCCTATACTGTTTCTCATTCACTCTTATTTCAATCGATTTTTTTGCAGGTCTCCATCTAGGTCATCCCAGCAAAACGACGGCCTATCAAATTGCACAACCTTCGGGCGAAAACCCAAAATCGACAAGCAAATCGAGATAACAACAACTTATCTCGAACAGATTTCCGACCTGCTGCATCTCAGTCATCATCGTCACAGGAACAGTAGAGATCTTCATTTTCATCTATTAACCACAATCTCTTTGATTAAGGTAATTTGATTTCGTTGTTGTTTCCTACATTGATTTAGGCAAGTTTGTTTCTTGATTCCTCAAATTATTGCATCCGCTTGGCAATTTTTGCTTGCAGTGAGAACCACGTGAAATCATTTAACTTCCGTGCTCACCATCTCCTTTTATCCACCATGAACAAGTTATCACGGGAAAAATTCACTCAGGTATGTTTATATATCCTTTCCACTTGATTTTGCTATTAAAAACATGTAACAATTGTTTCTTATTATCATGTTAGTAGGTTTTATATACACAACATATCAATTCCTCTAATGCTCTTATGCTATGTCTTTGTTATTATCAATTGTTTCTTATTCTCTTTATGCCGTTATTTCTTTTTTTTGTCCATCTCAATGCATTAATTATTTGATTGTTTATTGTTTCATAATTTCTGGTACTCAATGTGTGTAAACCATTGCTGCAGTATTGCATTTTTAAATGTGGTTTGTGCAACAAATTTTATTATAACATGGCATATGTTAATACCATATATAACTCTTCTTGAGTTTTGTCTTATTAAATGGCAGAATCAGTCATTATGAGACAGCTTTTCTTTCAATTGGATGGGGGTGATTGAAGTGTTGGAACCTGAACAAAAGAAGGTGATCCATCCTTCATGTGTTTATGTTTTCATGATAAAACATGCCTAATAGTTGTGTTTATACATTTGATGGTTTTAGAATAGAAACACTATAAATTTGGAGGTTGATTTAGTTGAACAAAATTGAGGATTTTGATTAGAATTAAGAACTTTTTGTTATGTCAGACGGTTCATGGATATTTCAAGCGAGAGGACATCGAGCGAGCTTGAGGGTCCGATCTTCATTGCGTGTTGCAGGCAGGAGAATGAAAGCAGCGAGAGTTCTGTCGCGCGGGGCACGAGATACGATCTTCACTGTGCTCATTAAGATACTTTTTAATGATTCAACTGCTGCTTCATTTATAGCATGTATTGCTTCAGGATAATTACATGCAATTAATCTCTTTTCTTTCCTAGTATATCCTCATTAATAGTTGTCTTTAATATCATGTGTATTGCGATCTACATTTCCTTCCCAGTATATCCTGCTTATCCCCATTATCACGTTCTTATCACCTTCAAGTGTTGCTTCATTAATAGTTGTATTTAATAACATGTATTCTGATCGACATTTCTTTCCCAGTATATCCTGCTCCATTATCACGTTCTTATCACATTCACTATTAGTTATGTTTTCAGTTGGATGGAATAATGGATTCAAAATAATATTTTGATGGTTACAATTCAAAAAATTGTGTTGGATGCATTCTTTTCACCTTCAGTTAGTTATGTTATATAGTAATTTATATGTTGAATTCATACTTGGATAAAAAAGTATAGGGCTCTCCCCAAGTAATTAATCATAGGATACATATTATTGCTCATCACCTGCTTCCAACAACCAATGTCGTCCGCCCCCGACCAATGCCGCCTCCCCCCGACTAATGTCGCCGCCCCCGACCAATGTCGTAGCCCCCTACCAATGTCGTCGCCCACGACCAATGTAGTCGTCCACGATCAATATTGCCTCTCACGACCAATGTTTCCCGCACGACCAATGTCGCTTCACCCGACCCCACGACCAATGTCACCCTCACGACCAATGTCGCCTCTTCGACAAATGTCGCATCCATGATAAATGTCGCACCCACGATGAATGTCTCACCCACGATGAATGTCTCCCCCACGACAAATGTCGCCCCCACGACAAATGTCTCCCCCACGACGAATGTCGCCCCCACAACAAATGTCTCCCCCACGACAAATGTTACCCGCACGGGATCTCGCCCCCGCGACAAATGTCGTACCCACGACAAATGTTACCCGCACGGGATCTCCCATACACGACTGCTTATATACATATATATATACGAGCATCTTCGCACGGGCTACGCCCGTGCTCGATGCTCTTCGCATCGACAGTACCCCAGCTGCGACGGTAACTCTGCCCAAACTTGGCACCTCTACGACACTCAATCAATTGACATGGCATATGGAGCCCCTATTCCCTACGCCACAGTACCCCCGCCTCGACAGTGCCCCGACGTGGCGCCTCTTCTGCAGCTCGCAGAGCCCCATGCACCTGACCCCTGTGTCTGGTGCTCTCCATGTACCTATTTTATTGTAGGAGAAATGTGCGTGAAATGAATACTTCATACCATTCTATTCAATTCATGACCTGTGATAAATCATTAATTCAAGTGAAATAGAAAGTACATATATTCGGCCACATAAAATGGGACTAAATTGAGCATGCATTTGTGAATTGATCTCTAAGCAATTCTGTGAGTGCAAGATTGTAGTTTCTATTTTTGAAAGTTATCAAGCACTAATTGTATTACTATGTGTGTGCATTCCAATTTGATGGAAGGTGTTACCCTGCTCTTGGAAGCTCATAGGGTATGGGCAAGCCTGATTTATTTACGTGCGAGAACATTCGTGAACGACGACTCATACCCAAAAGCAAGAGGAGAAGTGTGCGTGGAATGAATATTTCATACCATTCTATTCAATTCATGACCTGTGATAAATCATTAAATCAAGTGAATAAAAAGGTACATATAGTCGGTCACGTAAAATGGGACTAAATTGAGCATGCATTCGTGCATTTATCTCTACGCAATTCAGTGAGTGCAAGATTGTAGGTCGTATTTTTGAAAGTGATCAAGCACAAATTGTATTACTATGTGTGTGCATTCCAAGTTGATGGAAGGTGTTGCCCTGCTCTTGCAAGCTCATAGGGTATGAGAATGTCTGATTTGTACGAATATAGAAAATTTATGCAATAACTGAGTACATAGCTTTAAAAACAATCAACCCAAAGCTGAAGAACAAAGCCGGCCAAAACAGGGAACTTCAACTTATAGGGCTTTAAAAACCTCAGTTATAATACAATGAATTAAAACAATGCATTAATAATACAGTCATGTATATGAATCAGAGTAATGTTGGCCTATAGGAGCACGCCTCCTCACCCACACTATTGGCAGATGCATAATTTCTTCTTCTGTTCCCTTTCCAATGCTTTACTCGTGTGTACATGTGCTATTTTAAGGTAAAATACCTGCTGGGCATGGGACAAAAAGCTAGTTGTGGCAGCATGAACTGCCACACGCAAAACACATTGTGTCCACTTGGGTCCATTCGTGTTGGTGGCTACCGTAGAAAATCGCGTTTTTGGCTTTCTCACCGCACGAGAGCTTCAACACAGGTCGTCAAACACAGCAATTTTGTCAGGTAACAGTGGCGTGATCATCGCCCACTCAAGTGGAGTCAAAAAACCCAAACAATCATGCCGTAATTAGTTCATATGTTTAGGGTACTTCCATGCTCTAAGACCTTGCTATGGAGAAGGTAAGATCTGTGCACACCAGCGTAGAGTGGTGCACGTGAAACCACATCAAAATGTGTGGCAATGCGGCTCCAACAACATATGATTACATGCATATGATTAAATACATATGATTAAGTGCATATGATTAAAACAATGGCAAATTTCTACCAGCCTATCAACGGAAGCCCGAACAAAGAACTGATCAACTCTAAGAAAAATAAAACCACATTTTTCGAACAAAAGCATCCCTATGTAGACATAATATTGTCCAGCCATCCCTATTTAGACATAATCTGGTGTATTAAAAGAACAAAATGCAATGAGAAATTGTAATTAGAAGAGGTTTTTTGATCAAAATTACTTTGAGAAGTTGTTCAATCAATTCATTGGGACATAAGCACAAACACCTTATGTGCTCCAGAAAACTTAACCGCTGAAGCAAATGCAGAAATTAATTTCATCGTTCCAGCAAAGAGTGCAGTCTCCCAGAGCAAAATAATTGGATAACCAATATCAATAGCAGTGAAAGAGAGACAACAAATACTCAAAATCATTGAAGGGCTTACTCTGCGGCGGAAGATGAATTGCGTACACCAGATCTGACGATGGCAAGCTGAGGACATGGTCGCTGATGTCGTCGGCAGCTGGAGCATTCACGGTGCAGAGGCTAACAGGAGCAAATAACGGGAAGAAAAACCGGAAGCACAAATGGAAGATGCAGGAAAAAAACAGAGGAGGAAGTAGCGAAATTACGGAGATGTGGCGGCGGGTTGCAGGAAAAGCAGGTGCGGCTGTAACAGAAGCAGCTTAGGTAACAGGGGAGAGGAGTCCGGCGACGGAAAACGCGGAGGAAGAGAGACCAGCGACGGAGGATAAGATCCCAAGGTTGGGCGAAACATAGAGCTCGAACAGAAGCAGTGCACGCGCCGGAGGAGGCACGCGGCGGGTGCGGCACGCGGTGGGGGCGGCACGCGGTGGGGGCGGAACGCGCCCTGTGCGGCACGCGGGAAGAAGGGGCCGTCGCACGTTGATGGCGATGCGGCGGCGAAAGAGCGGTGCGGCGTCGCGAGTTCGGCCGCCGTACACGCGTGGACGCAGCAGGCGAGCAGCGGTGGCAGGCGTTTAACGCGATGTCGCCGTGACCGAAGCAGGGGAGGAGCGGTCGGAGGGTTTTTTCGGGATTTCGCGTGACCGACGCCTCCTGCCTAAAGATCCTTATTAATATAGATATATATATATATACTGAGCCGCCCGGTTCAAAGATGAGCGGCACTAATCACAGCAGGTCTTATTAGCACGAGCACGCCTTGCTTGGGCGCGGCGCGACCTTCTTTTCTTGCGCACATGCACATTTTAGGGATCCCTATCAAGATTCAGATTTCTTAATTGAAAAAAGAATCAATTTTTCTAATTGCAATCCTCCTTTCTTCCAAAAGCATCACCATTAAAGAGATTTTCTTCACTAATATTCACAAGAGATCTCACAATTAGAAATCCACTTTTCTAAGGAATTTAAGAAAATCTGGCCACGTTAAAGTTGTCCTGCTCAAACAGAGGAACAAGAGTCTCTGCCACAAAGCGCAGCTTCGCTGCCTTCGTCGTCCTCCCCGAGCTCGGCGAGCTTTTTTTTCCGCCTGCCCTTCTTCCATGACCTCCCGTTCACCAGCAGTTCTCCACTTCCAGACTTCTCATCTCCCGCGCCACCGTGCCCACCCCGCTCCAAATTAGTCAACACCTGCAACACCTCCTTCATCGTCGGCCTGCTCGTGGGTACCCGCCCCGTGCATATCAGCCCCAAAGTGAACAACGCCTCCGCCGCCTCCGTAAACTCCGGTGAGACCCTTACCATCTCCTCATCCACCGCTTCCTTCACGTCCCCTTCTCCCTCCTTAAACCGCCGCCATGCCCAATCCGCAAGGTTTCCCTCGTCCTCATCCCCGCCGTCTCCAGCCTCCCTCCCTGTCGCCAGTTCGAGCAGCACCACCCCAAAGCTGTACACATCAACCTTTTCGTTCACCTTCCTCAACGCAGCGCACTCCGGAGCAATGTACCCGAATGATCCGGCAATGGTAGACACTGGCTCTGGCTCGCCGCCTCTCCACAGAATCCGGGCAAGCCCAAAATCAGCAATCTTTGCCCGAAACTCAAGGTCGAGCAGTATGTTGCTCGACTTCACGTCGCGGTGGATGACGGCCGGAAGGCAGTCGTGGTGCATGTAGCAGAGTCCTCTCGCCGCCCCAACCGCTATTTGCAGCCTTGTTGGCCAGCTAAGTGGTAGCCGTCGGTATTGTTCGCATTGCCGGCGGTGGAGCCAGCTGTCGAGGCTGCCGTTTTCAACGTATTCGTAGACGAGGAGCTTGGAAGAGGCGCTATAAGCAGAGCAGAGGAGTTTCACGATGTTTGCGTGTCGGATGGAGCCGAGGATCTTCACCTCTGCCTCGAACTCCTTTTCCAGTTTGGCATCCAGCTTTCGGTCGTTCCATACTTTTTTGACTGCCACCGTTTTGCGGCGGAGAGAGATGCGGTACACCATTCCGCCGCCGCCACTTCCGATGAGGTTCCCAGGGGTGAGGCCGCGTGCGAGTGATGATTCGCATATGTCAACAGCGTGGAAGGAAGTGAGGTTCCAAGAGGATGAGTCGGAGCTGCTCTTGCTCCTCCACCGGCGCCGCTCTCTGTATATGAAGCTAGTGAGGGCCAGGATGGCAAGGAAGAGGAAAGAGCCGAGGAAGAGGAAGATCATCTTAATGGATATTTTACTTTGGCTGATTGACCGGCGCCTACAAGTTGGGAGCTTGGTGAGGGAGTAGGAGGTGCAGAGGGCTGGGTTTGAGAGGAAGCTTTTGTCGTAGGCTTGGTTCTGTAATGAGGCTGGGATCTCTCCGGCGAGGGTATTAGAAGAGAGGTTAAGGAAATTGAGTTTTAAGGCGCCGAACTTGGGAGAAATCTCGCCGGAGAGATAGTTTGCAGAGAGGTCGAGGGAGTTTAGCACCGGCATGGAAGCAATGGAATCAGGTATTTGGCCGGAAAGGAGGTTGCCGCTGAGATTAAGCTGGTTGAGGAACTCTAACGATCCGATTGATGATGGTATTTCGCTGAATATCCGATTGCTGCTTAGTGACAGCACTTGCAGGAGCGGCATATCGGAGAAGTTTGAGGGAAGCTCGCCGGAAAAATTATTGTCATCACCATAAAACACTCTCAGGCCCCCTGCCGAAGACGGAATTTTTCCAACGAATTTGTTGTTTCGAATATCCAGTAATGTCAGATTCCACGGAAGTTCATCGGGAAGATAGCCGGTGAGAGAGTTTTGGCGAGCAATCAAGACGGAGAGATTCGCCACAGACCAAATTCCGGCAGGAAATTCGCCAGAGAAGCCGTTGTTATGAATCTGAAGATTGAGTAAGGTGTTACAGCTGCCTAATTCCTCCGGTATGTTTCCTGTGAGCTCGTTGTCGAAAACGATCAGGGAAACCAACGTCTTTCCTTCACAGAGATTCTCCGGCAGCTTGCCGGCGATCTGGTTGTCGTCCACCTCTAAATTTTTCAGCTTCGAGTATCTCCCCAACTCCGGCGGGAGAATCCCCGTAAGCTTATTATTGAAGAGACGGATATCAGCAAGCTTGGGCAGCCGGCCAATATTCTCGGGGATGTCACCGGAGAACTGGTTTAAGTAAAGGAACAAGATGGAGAGATTCCACAGCTGGCCAACGGCTTCCGGTATATTTCCGACGAGCTTATTCATGGACAGATCGATTTCCTCTAATGCCTCTGCCCCGCCGACAGATTCATTGAACTCTCCGGTGAGATTATTTCCATAGAGATACAATTTCTTCAGCTTCTTCAGCTTCCAAATCCCCGATGGAATCACTCCAGTGAGCGAATTCATTGCGAGGTCCAAATGTTCCAAATTCACAAGCCTTTCGAGAGTCTCCGGTATTCCTCCGGCCAAATTGATATTCGTCATCCACAAAAAGGAGAGGCTCGTTAAGTTCCCAAATTCCGGCGGGATGCTCCCCGGAAGGAACGGGTTGGCCGCTAGCCAGAGCGATTCGAGTGTCGAAATATTCCCCATTTCTAACGGGATGATGCCGTTGAACAGATTGTAATCGAGGTGGAGTCTTTTGATCGCCGGAAGTCTTGAAATTGATGCGGGGATGTCGCCGGTGAAGTTGTTTGCGGAGAGAATCAGGTCTGTGAGGAATCTCGACATGCTGTCAATGTCAGAGGGAAGCTCGCCGACGAATAGATTTTGGGAGATGTCGAGGAACTCGAGGGCGGAGCAGTTGTGGAGAACGGAGGGGAAGGTGCCGGGGATGTTGTTGAAGGAGAGGTCGATGTGGGAGAGGCCATGGAGGTTGCAGAGGGAAGCAGGGATGGGCAGGGTGAGGTTGTTGTTGGGCAAGTAGATGCCGGAGACATTGCCGCCGCCATCGCCGGTGCATTTGATTCCTGGCCATTTGCAGTGGTCGCCGGAGGAGTTCCAGGAGCTGAGAGAGGAAGGATTTCCCCATTCATTCTTGATATTTAGCAAGATTTGCTTCTCTGTTTCTGATGTGGATTGGAAGAAGGGAATGGAAACGATTAGGAGGAGGAGGAGAAGAAGAAGCGGAAATGGAGAGTGTGGAGCCATTGGAAATTGTCGCTGGTTGCCGCTTGATTTTATATTGAATGACTAAAGGTTAGACAGCCGGCGGCGGCCTGTCTCCTGAGTTGGTTGAGTTGGAGATTCCATTTTATGAAGACGAGGAAGATGTTGGGAAAGATGACGGCGACGGGGATGACCGTAAATATGAGTTTATGGAAGAATTGTAAAATTTTGTGAAATTAGGGGAGGGTAGTAGGAACACTCAACCAACGAAGAACTTAAAAGTTTAATAACCATTATCTTCTTTACAGCGATGTATATATTGCGAGACATGATTGCACAATACATTTGATGGAAAAAAATACAGACAAGACAAGAACAAGCCGGCCGGACAAAACCCCAAGACCGCCTACCCACAAACCGCAAGCTGAAGCCGCATATCCGATAAATCGCCTATTCTCCCGAATAGAAACCATCGAAGAGATTTTTTGAATAAGTGCTAGAAATCAACCTGTCCGCAACTCTGCCCGCCTGACCGCAAAGATCGGTTATCCGCAGAAACCGCGCGAACAGATACTGCTGAACTGAACTGAACTCGGAAACAGTCAACCCGCTAAGACCGGGCAAACTGACTTATTGAACTATCTACAAACTCCGAGGAAGAAGACTTCTAGTCGCACAAATTGTGATTTGCTAATAAACCGCAAACGGCTATCCGCGAACTGAACCACACCGAGCCTCCACTGACAAACCGCGAGTACTAGTTCTCTAGTCGCTCAGTCTGCATAGCACAAGTGAACTTCAATTAGTTGCTGTGAAAATTTGTGAATCGCGGAAACTGGGAAACCAGACGCAGGAACACTCAACCTATATGAAGCCAAATAAACCAGATGCACTAGAAGAGCAAGAAACTTTGTACTATCAACAATCTTTACAAGACGAGGTATACATGGCGAGACATGATTCGACGATGTACACGATGAAAACAAAAAAAAACAAGAAATACAGAAACTAGTTGCGCGGTCTCAATGAGAAGTCGTCGACTCCGTCAAGCTGCCTACGGAGTCCGATGAAGCCGCCAAGTCGTCAAATCGCAATCTAGTTGTGCGAACAACCCATTACTCCAATGTCGAAGAACTATGTCCGCTAATCTGCAACCGCCTAACTGCTAGGTCGCCTAGCCGCCAGATCTCCGTGAACTGCTGCTGCCGAATTGAACAAGCCGCCAGAAGCGGACAACTTATTGAACTGGGTAACAAGTTGTCGAAGAAGAAGACAGCATGGTCGCAAGCCGCGACCTGCTGCCTAACCGCTGGTTGTTAACCGCAGAGTAAGCAATGTCCCTGACCGAAGTCAGAACCAAGTCTCTAACTTTCCAGCGCTATTCGCATAACCTGCACATCACAAACCGGTTAACTCTCCTAACCGCGCGAATAGAAAATCTTGTCCGCAGCAACTACCCGAGCTCACTTACTGTTCATTCGGTTCTACTTTTGATGTGACATGGGGTCCTATTCATAGGCACGAAGAGGTTTGTGATCACCGCCCTAGCCGACAAGATCACCGCCCTATCTCGCGGCGAGCACTGAGAGAAACCGCCAACCCGCGGACATAAGGACAGTCTGCCTTGTCGCCGCGACTAGGCTTGGTCGCCATACATGCGGACACTGCGGATACCGCCCCAGTCCGCACGCCATTAAGGACACTGTTTCAGTCCGCACACCCCAAGCTCGCAACCAGAGCACAAGAGTGACTGTTTCTGAGCTTCTATCCCTCCATCCTGCTTAGGAGCATTGCTCCATTCCTGATGTGATGAAGTAGATAGACCATCTTCTACAAGTGTCTTCTTTTGCCTATCTCATCTCTTCTTCTTCATGCCAGAATAAAGAACCTCATTATCTCCTTTTGAGATAATGCATCCAGTCATCTGCTTTATCATGCTCTCCTACAAATCAAACAGATTTTCCAGCTCCAACAATAATGGTTGATTGACTCAGCCCTGCATAGTCGTAACAAAGACCACATATTCCTTCTGCAAGCTGCGGATAATGTGCACCTTCAACTTTGCCTCTGAGATAGGATCAGTCGGGCCTAATAGTAAAATTTCGGTGCATAGGTTCATCATCTTCAGAAAAAAAGATGATATAGACAACTCTACTTGAGGTACTTTCGCCAACTCATTCTCCGCGCGGCTAGTGAAGCTGAAAATTATGAATGACATTGAAAGATGTGGTGGTGATTTAGAATATATAGAACCGTGTGATCACTGACTTGAATGTGCTTGATGCACTCAGCTCATGTATGACGAGAGCACAATATTTTTTTCCTATGTCCGCCCCTCACGATAGGAATGCTGTTGTGAAATTGGGACCGGATCCGCGACTACGGTGATTCGTCGCGGATCTAGCAACGGAAGCTAGTCTGAGCAATCATATGATAAACGAAATTTAAATCCAAAGCCAAGCAAAACCACAGACGACAAAATATATACGTGGTTCGGAGTTGGGACTCCTACTCCACGAGGAGAGCGCGCCAGAAAGATCCACTAAAACTGATGAGGTTTACAAGATACAACAAGAGAAAACAAAAAACACTGAAAAGAGAACACTGTCTATCTTTCCCGCTGGAATCACCGCCTGCTTCTGCCGCCTGATGTCGATCCCGCCTGGATCTGCCGCCTGAAGTCGCCGAACGCATGGAGTCAACTTCTGGAGGTCGGCCGGATGTCGCCTCGCCTGAGGTGACCGGATGCGCCGCCTCCGTTAGCTCCGCCTGTATCGCCGCCTCTGCGCCTGCTACCGCCGTCGTCGCGCCTGATTCCGCCGAACCTCTGGGGCCTACTGCAGGTGGCCGGCCGGATGTCGCCTCGCCTCGCCTCGCCAGATGCCGCCGCCTGGTGCCGCCGTTCGCCGGAAGAACTGCCTGAAAAGCTCAAAACTCTCCCTCTCTGAATTCTCACTAGTGTTGTATATCTTTTGATCATTCTCATGGCTAAGAGAGGCTGGCCCCTATTTATAATAGGATCAAGAGTCATCAATATATGGAGATGAATACATATGGAGGGGGTTGCCAAAACAGGACTCAACCAAATAGGAAGAACATCCCCAAGATTATATCCCCACATAAAGGATTTCCATGTTTAGGACTCCCCCAAAAAATCAGCCCCCTCATTAAACCACTTCCTAATCAGGATTAGGACAAACTAGGCAAATAAACCTCCCTAGGATCGATGACGTGGTGCGATCCTGACGGTCCGAGATTGGCGATGAGGTGTCATAATCTCAACAAACTCCACCTTGACGCCTCACGCTACAAACGATGTAACGCCCTGAAACTCAAAGGAGCGACGTGGGACGTTTTGGGTCAGTTTTGGGTTCTGCCTGCAGGCACATGGCCTGGGACACGGGCGTGTCCCAGGGCGTGTCAAGCTTGTGTCGACACTCAGCCGGGAAGTCGACACTTTGGTCTCGACATTGTGTCGAGACTGGGCACACGGCCTGTGACACGGGCGGGTCGCAGGGCGTGTCGACCCGTGTCGACACTTAGCCGCGAAGTCGACACTCTGCATTCGACGAAGTGTCGAGACATGACACACGGCCTGCTACACGGGCGTGTCGCAGGGCGTGTCAACCCGTGTCGACACTCGTCCCGGGAAGTCGACACTTTGGTCTCGACATTGTGTCGAGACAAGGCACACGGCCTAGGACACGGGCGTGTCCAAGGCCGTGTCATCAGGTCGACGATCTTCGCTCGACGAAGTGTCGAGTGTCGAGACCGTGTACACGGCCTGGGGTCCAGGCGTGTTGAGGTGACACGGGTAAGGACACGGGCGTGTCCTAGAACCCGTGCAGTGCTCGGGTTGTTTTCGGGGAAAAATGATGGGGGTACACGGCCGGCCACACGACCTTGTCAGGTGGAACACGAGCGTGTCAGCTCGAACACGGACGTGTTCGATACCCGTGTGTTGTTCCAGGCGATTCGATTTTGACGGCGAATGAGGCACACGGCCCTGGACACGGGCGTGTGCCAGGTCGTGTTTGGTCCAGATTGGGCATTTCAGTCCCGAATCAAAGCCGTTCGTTTCTTTATTTTGGGATCCAACGGCTGGGGGTTGTTCCTGAAGGGATATACCCAGGATTGGACTTAGAAACCCTCACTTTTCTTAAGTTGTTATCTTTCTAAAACCTTAGAGAGAGAGGAGAGCCAAGGAAGGAAGAAGGAGCTAGATCCGGCCATTGGAGGAGCTTCAAAGCTCCGAATCGCGAGCCGACTCCGGATCCACGGAGGCAAAGCTAGTGCGGTGCTTTTCATCCGCTTACTTTTCAATGGCGCCAAAGAGGAACGCTAGGGTAACGATTCTCTTCTTGAGCATGAGTAGCTCTTCTTCTTTGCATAGGAAGCCCGCTCTCGCGAGTTTGCGGAGAGTTGGAGGCGTTCCTTCGGGTAGATATGTGAAGTCCCCGTTGTTTAGAGTCCGTAAGCGAGAACGGACATAGGCATGATGTGTGAAGCCTACCCGGACATGTTGGTCTGGATCGGTGATGTTGCATTGCATAAATGCCGGAGAAGACTCCGTGCTATTGATTGTTTTTCGGGTTTTCTACGCGATAGATTGCAGCAGGGAGCCTTGGAGACTAACCCAAAGGTGCACCCGGAAAACTGGGCGGATACGAGATTTTGCTAACTTGGTGGCCTGAGAGCCAACTTGAACATAACCGGGTTATGTGAATTGTGATGGAAATGGGACTCGGTGGAAGTTTGACCCGCACAAATGGCTTAAATTGTCGTTGCGATGTGAGCACGGGTTAGATGGAACCGTACACGCTCTATGTCATTCGGTTAAAGAGACCTAAAGGCACGTGGCACTTGTCGTTGGCATAGATTAGGGTCTTTGGCGGTCGATGGCTTAAATTGTCGTGACCCAGGCCAAGAAGACAAATTGCTCATAGGTTTGGCCGTCAAAGTGGCGGTGGTGAGTCCGGAATGTCTATGGCTTTAATTGACGTGACATCGACCGGTTCACCGAGAATGTGCCCTGAGAGCACGGGGCGTGTGGCCGTGCGAGCCAACGCCTGTGATGAATGGCTATGTATATATATATTGCTCGCTTATGCTAATGAAATGCAGGGAAGGAGCATCGCCGCCCCGAGTTGGGGGCGGGATCGTTATAATTTGGTCAACATTGCTGACCGTTGCCTTGTTTTGCCATCGTGCGGTGGTTTGTTGTTTGCAGGTGCTGCTGGACCAAGCAGTCAATAGCGGGCTAAAGCACAAGTGCGAAGCCGGCCCTCGAAGGCCTATTTTGGAAGTGTTTACTGTTTTATTCATGTATGACTGGCCTGCGTGCCGTGGTTTGTAAATCATGTAATATCAAGTGAAACATTTTGTAAGGCCTTAAGGCTTATGTTGGTATTTTGTATAATATTCCTATTTTGGGTTAGTGGACATTCATGCTTTAGTGCTGGATTCTTTTTTGCAACCTTTATAAACTGCTTCCGCTAGAATGCTCTGTATAGGACGTTGATTGGTTGTATGATTTCCATAAGTAACCACCCGGTCTGTCTGTGGTATATGGCATCGGGCCCCGGCCGGACCTACTGCTATATGTTATGCGATGGATAGGGGGTGTTACAATTTGGTATCAGACTACTGGTTTTGGTCGGGCTTAAACTGAATTCGTGGGCGAATTCATTTTAAGGGGTGGTGAGCACATTGTGTGCGTCATCGTTATAATGGTAAAAGAACCCATGAATGTGCACTTAGGAATGAAAATACTCGTGTTTGAGGAACCTGCGTGTTCCTATAATTGCTGTTTGCAATTTTATTTGGTCGCTTAACAGTGTTTTGTACCACTATAGGTGACCAGAAGTGGTGTTGGGCCGTCAGAACGCCGAGTTTCTGAGGCTAGTAGTGCACCGGATGTTGCTCCTGCAACACCTCTGTCGGCTAAGAACATACGATTGGTGGCTGAAGCGGTGTTGGCCGTGATAAATGCGCAACCTGCAAGGCAAACGCAGCAGCCCGCTCCTGTGATGGAGCAGGAACCTCTTCAAGGGGCTGAGCCGAGGAGAGTGGAGCAAGTGGTTGTGGAACCGGTGGTGCCAAGGAGGGCAACCGAGAGGCAGCTTAAGCATGTTATGAGCTTTAACCCTCCGTTATTCTCGGGGTTGGGAACCTCATCTCAGGCTGAAGACTGGCTCTCCAGGGTGAAGAGAGTCATGACGGCAACGGAGACGGAGGAGTTGCAAATGACCACCATCGCTACGTTCCTTCTGGACGGTGAAGCGAGGATGTGGTGAGAAGGTTTGGAGCTGCACTTACGAGAGGTAGGCAACTTGGTGATGTCTCGATGGAAGAGTTCTCGAGATTGTTCTTGGCTAGATACCTCCCTTCGACGCAGAAGATAGCATTGGAGAATGAGTTTCTGAAGTTGGTTCAGGGTGAGAGGAGCGTGGATGAATATCTCCATGAGTTCACTCGTTTGAGTCGATATGCTAGCTCCACCATCGTGGATGAGGAGCGCAAGTCTAATCGCTTCTATGAAGGCTTGAGAGATGAGTTGAGATTACTACTTTCGGGGTCAATGATGCAGGGTTTCTTAACCTTGGTCAATACTGCCCGGTCCTTGGAGAAGGACATGAAGATTGTGCAAGCAAAGAAAGGCTTGGGTGATAGGAAATCTGAATTTAAAGTGTCGACTACTTCAAATGCCGGCTATCGGAGGTCTTTCAAGAAGCATAGGACTTCGGGGCCAGCTCCTTCTGGTGCTTCTGGGGCGACAACGAGTCGGACCCCGGGTGCGTGTTTTACTTGTGGAAAGACGGGGCATTTTGCCCGTGACTGTTGGAGTGGACGTCCTAAGTCCGAGAGAAGGCCGGGAGCTACTTATGAAGAGAAGGGAAAGGCGGTGGAGTCGACCGCATCCCATTATGCTCCGGCCCAACCAAGGGTTTACAATCTTGGCCAACAGGAGGCCATCAAACAGGCTGATGTGGTGACAGGTACGGTTTAATTTATAGCAAGTCAATTTCTTTAAATACTTGTTATGCACATGTTACCTTACCACTGCTTGTTTAGGATTTGTATTGATTTGTGAAAATCCGGCACGAGCACTCTTCGATACGGGAGCTTCACACTCCTTCTTGTCCAAAGGATTTATATCTCGCATCGGAGTCCCTTCTTCGATGGCGAAGGATAAGTTGGATGTGTTGTTGCCCAATGGGTGTTCGATGCGCGCGGATAGGATCTGCGATGTTAAGATTTGTATTGGGAATCAGGAGTTCGACCTGCGGGCGTCTTTACTTTCGTTGGTGGAGTTCGACGTCATATTTGGCATGGACTGGCTCTCGGAGCAGCAGACCCATATAGATTGCGGTAGCAAGGAAGTCAAGCTGGGAGCAAGTCGTGAAACGACTTTTACGGACTTAAAGGGGTCGAGCAAGACGTTGATGTCTGCTCTTCAGGTGGTGAAGGTGGTTCATGCCGGTGCAGAACTGTTCTTTACACTGGTGGAGGTTGCAAAGTCGAAGCCCACGTTGGAGTGCATTTCAGTGGTATCGGAATACCCTGATGTGTTCCCCGCAGATCTTCCTGGAGCCCCGCCTCAACGGGAGATAGATTTTACGATTGAGCTAGTGCCAGGTGCAAAGTCTGTGTCACGATCTCCTTATCGACTAGCGCCTAAGGAAATGGCGGAGCTGAAAGTTCAACTGCAAGAGTTGTTGGAGCAAGGGTATGTGCGCCCGAGTTCTTCGCCTTGGAGCGCACCGGTCCTCTTTGTTAAGAAGAAGGACGGAAGCTTGAGGCTGTGTATTGATTATCGGGAGCACAACAAGTTGACTGAGAAGAACAAGTACCCAATCCCCCGGATTGATGATCTTTTTGATCAGTTAGTCGGGTCGACGGTGTACTCGAAGTTGGATCTCAAAGCTGAGTACTATCAGCTGCGAATAAGGGAGAGTGATATCCCGAAGATAGCGTTTAGTACGAGATACGGGCATTATGAGTTTACGGTCATGCCGTTTGGGCTGACTAATGCGCCGTCAGTGTTCATGGATTTGATGAACAGGACGTTCAGGGGGTATTTGGACCATTTCGTGATCGTCTTCATCGACGATATTTTGGTGTACTCGCAAAGTGAGGAAGATCACTTCAAGCATCTTCATTTAGTGTTGGAGACGCTTAGGAGAAATCAGTTGTATGTCAAGTTCTCGAAGTGCGAGTTCTGGTTATCCTCAGTGGCGTTCCTCGGGCATATAGTGAGTGGAGAGGGTATTGCTGTGGATCCGGCGAAGATCGTTGCGATACGGGAGTGGCCTGAGCTTGCAACGGTAGCGGAAGTCCGTAGTTTTCTGGGGCTTGCCGGCTATTATAGGCGCTTTGTAGAGAACTTCTCGCGGATAGCTCTGCCTCTCACTACTTTGACAAGGAAGGAGCATAAGTTCGTTTGGACGCCGGAGTGCGCGCGAGCTTTTGAGGAGTTGAAGTGTCGGTTGACCACGGCGCCTGTGCTGAGTTCGCCATGTGGGACCGAAGGCTATGAGATTTATAGCGATGCTTCGGGCAGCGGTTTGGGTTGCGTGCTACTGCAACACGGAAGTGTAATAGCTTATGGCTTGAGACAGCTAAAAGTGCATGAAAGGAACTATCCGGTCCATAACTTGGAGTTAACGGCCGTGATTTTTGCCTTGAAGCTGTGGAGACACTATTTGTACGGTGTGAAGATTGATATCTACACCGATCATAAGAGCCTGAAGTATCTTATTGATCAGAAGGATATGACTATGCGGCAGCGTAGATGGATGGAGTTTCTGGGGGACTATACATTCAAGATCCACTACGTGCCTGGTAAAGGGAATGCGGTTGCGGACGCGATGAGTCGCCAAGCCCTAGCTCAAGCCAATTGGCTATCGGTGCATGATGAGCGGTTGGTGCGGGAGTTGGAGGAGTTGGAGATTGTTTGTGTGGATAGACAATCAAGTGCTGAAGCAGTTCTGAATTGGACTGAAGTCCAATATGACCTGGCTGATCGTATTTGGCAGGCTTTGGATATGGATGCTCATATGAAGCAGTTCATGGTAGAGGCTCTGGATGGGTCAAATTCTCAATTCGTCGTGGAGGACGGATTACTTTGGAAGGACGGTCGTCTGTGCGTCCCAAATGTGGGTAATTTGCGGGTGGTGTTGTTGTACGAGGCGCACCATACCAAGTACTCGATTCACCCGGGGAGCACGAAGATGTACCGTGATGTGAAGAAACTGTTTTGGTGGCCGAGTTTGAAGAAGGATGTGGCGCTATACGTAGCGAAGTGCCAAACTTGCGCCTTGGTAAAGGCGGAGTGCCAAAAGCCGGGAGGATTTCTTAAGTCCTTGCCTATTCCAGAGTGGAAATTTGACGACATCTCTATGGACTTTGTGCACGGTTTGCCAAGGTCGCAAAATGGGAACGACGCCATTTAGGTGGTTGTTGATCGGTTAATGAAGGTGTCACATTTTATTCCACATAGGAAGGATGATCCGGTGGAGAAGTTGGCAAAGCTTTATGTGGATAGCATAGTACGGCTTCATGGTGTGCCCCGCAACATCGTGAGTGACCGAGATGGGCGGTTCACGTCCAATGATTGGAGGCTAGTGCAACAAATGTTGGGAACAAAGTTGAAATTCAGCACAACCTTCCATCCGCAAACGGATGGGCAGACCGAGAGGGTCAATAGAACTATGGAAGACATGCTCCGCATGTGTGTCTTGGATTTTGGAAAGCAGTGGGAAGACCACCTTTATTTGGTGGAGTTCGCATACAACAACAGCTACCAAGCGAGTATTCAAATGGCGCCCTTCGAGGCCCTATATGGTAGAAAATGTCGCACGCCGTTGTCTTGGTTAGAAACGGGTGAGTCAAAGTTGTATAAGCGATCGGAAGTGGAGGATGCTACTTCTTTGGTGAGAACCATTCGGGAGAGGTTGCTTATCGCTCAGGACCGGCAAGCAAAGTACTATAATGCCAAGCACAGGAACGTGGAGTTCGCTGTGGGCGATTATGTATACTTAAAGATCAAGCCGTTCAAGGGTGTATCGCGGGTGCGGCGATTGAAAAAGCTAAGCCCAAGGTACCTTGGACCGTTTGAGGTTCTGGAGCGAGTTGGTGAAGTGGCCTATCGCTTGAAGCTTTCGGTGGAGCTTGGTGGATTACATGATGTATTCCATATTTCGGTGCTTCGGAAGGCGGTGCAAGAGCATACGCAAGTGATCACGATTGATCAAGTGCCGGTGGATAGTGGACTGACGACAAAGGTCAAGCCCGTGCGGATTGAGGATTCGGAGGTCAAGCGGCTACGCAATAAAGAGATCAGGATGGTCAAGGTCCGTTGAGACAATTGCGGTCGTGAGGAGCTCTCTTGGGAGCGAGAGCAGACTATGCTTGACGAGTATCCGGAGTTGTTCCGCTCAGGTACAAATTTTGGTTTTGTACATGTCTTTCCTTTATATATAATTTCGTGGACGAAATTCTTTTAAGAGGGGGAGAGTTGTAACGCCCTGAAACTCAAAGGAGCGACGGGGGACATTTTGGGTCAGTTTTGGGTTCTGGCTGCAGGCACACGGCCTAGGACACGGGTGTGTCCACGGGCGTGTCAAGCTTGTGTCGACACTCAGCCAGGAAGTCGACACTTTGGTCTCGACATTGTGTCGAGACTGGGCACACGGCCTGCGACACGGGCGTGTCGCAGGGCGTGTCGACCCGTGTCGACACTTAGCCGCGAAGTCGACACTCTGCATTCGACGAAGTGTCGAGACATGACACACGGCCTGCGACACGGGCGTGTCGCAGGGCGTGTCAACCCGTGTCGACACTCGTCCCGGGAAGTCGACACTTTGGTCTTGACATTGTGTCGAGACAAGGCACACGGCCTAGGACACGGGCGTGTCCAAGGCCGTGTCATCAGGTCGACGATCTTCGCTCGACGAAGTGTCGAGTGTCGAGACCGTGTACACGGCCTGGGGTCCAGGCGTGTTGAGGTGACACGGGTAAGGACACGGGCGTGTCCTAGAACACGTGCAGTGCTCGGGTTGTTTTCGGGGAAAAATGATGGGGGTACACGGCCGGCCACACGGCCGTGTCAAGTGGAATACGGGCGTGTCAGCTCGAACACGGGCGTGTTCGATACCCGTGTGTTGTTCCAGGCGATTCGATTTTGATGGAGAATGAGGCACACGGCCCTGGACACGGGCGTGTGTCAGGCCGTGTTCGGTCCAGATTGGGCATTTCAGTCCCGAATCAAAGCCGTTCGTTTCTTTATTTTGGGATCCAACGGCTGGGGGTTGTTCCTGAAGGGATATACCCGGGATTGGACTTAGAAACCCTCACTTTTCTTAAGTTGTTATCTTTATAAAACCTTAGAGAGAGAGGAGAGTCAAGGAAGGAAGGAGCTAGATCCGGCCATTGGAGGAGCTTCGAAGCTCCGAATCGCGAGCCAACTCCGGATCCATGGAGGCAAAGCTAGTGCGGTGCTTTTCATCCGCTTACTTTTCAATGGCGCCAAAGAGGAACGCTAGGGTAACGATTCTCTTCTTGAGCATGAGTAGCTCTTCTTCTTTGCATAGGAAGCCCGCTCTCGCAAGTTTGCGGAGAATTGGAGGCGTTCCTTTGGGTAGATATGTGAAGTCCCCGTTGTTTAGAGTCCGTAAGCGAGAACGGACATCGACATGATGTGTGAAGCCTACCCGGACATGTTGGTCTGGATCAGTGATGTTGCATTGCATAAATGCCGGAGAAGACTCCGTGCTATTGATTGTTTTTCGGGTTTTCTACGCGGTAGATTGCAGCAGGGAGTCTTGGGGACTAACCCAAAGGTGCACCCGGAAAACTGGGCGGATACGAGATCTTGCCAACTTGGTGGCCTGAGAGCCAACTTGAACATAACCGGGTTATGTGAATTGTGATGGAAATGGGACTCGGTGGAAGTTTGACCCGCGCAAATGACTTAAATTGTCGTTGCGATGTGAGCAGGGGTTAGATGGAACCGTACCCGCTCTATGTCGTTCGGTTAAAGAGACCTAAAGGCGCGTGGCACTTGCCGTTGGCATAGATTATGGTCTTTGGCGGTCGATGGCTTAAATTGTCGTGACCCAGGCCAATAAGACAAATTGCTCATAGGTTTGGCCGTCAAAGTGGCGGTGGTGAGTCCGGAATGTCTATGGCTTTAATTGACGTGACATCGACCGGTTCACCGAGAATGTGCCCTGAGAGCACAGGGCGTGTGGCCGTGCGAGCCAACGTCTCTGATGAATGGCTATGTATATATATATTGCTCGCTTATGCTAATGAAATGCAGGGAAGGAGCATCGCCGCCCCGAGTTGGGGGCGGGATCGTTATAATTTGGTCAGCATTGCTGACCGTTGCATTATTTTGCCACCGTGCGGTGGTTTGTTGTTTGCAGGTGCTGCTGGACCAAGCGGTCAATAGCGGGTTAAAGCCCAAGTGCGAAGCCGGCCCTCGAAGTCCTATTTTGGAAGTGTTTACTGTTTTATTCATGTATGACCGGCCTGCGTGCCGTGGTTTGTAAATCATGTAATATCAAGTGAAACATTTTGTAAGGCCTTAAGGCTTATGTTGGTATTTTGTATAACATTCCTATTTTGGGTTAGTGGACATTCATGTTTTAGTGCTGGGTTCTTATTTGCAACCTTTATAAACTGCTTCCGCTAGAATGCTCTGTGTAGGACGTTATTGGTTGGATGATTTCCATAAGTAACCACCCAGTCTGTCTGTGGTATATGGCGTCGGGCCCCGGCCGGACCTACTGCTATATGCTATGCGACGGATAGGGGGTGTTACAAACGAACTCCACCTCGAAGCCAAATAAACATATCTGTACCTCCAACTTGGATCTCCCCTACTGGCGACTACAAGCCCCCTCTCCCTGGGGCCAACCCTCGATCATGCATCAGAATGTGTCAAGTCAAGAACGTTCTTGAACTTGACTCCTGTCACTGATTTCTCCCGCATGTTCGCACTGATATCCTCCGTAGAGACCTTCCGCAACACTATGCCTCTACCCCTAGCGAACTCCCTCGACTCCTGGTGGTGCACACCACTGTGCAGTATTCTTGCATGATAGACCGGGTCTATTGCAAGATGACGCGCACTCGACCTCTCATTGTGCAACTCCACCTTCTCCTGAGTGATCTTGAGTTCCTTGGTGAGACCTCTGAGCCTGATGGCTCCTCTCGCGGTGTCTGGATACTCCTGAGATGACACTCTACCCGTCTCCTCTACGGCTGCGAAGATTCTACCTCTGCCAAGGTCCTCTCTCCGAGCACACGCTCTTGCCACGAATCCTGCCCCGCTCCTCTGCTGGTCCTTCCTAGTTTTTCGCTGAGAACGGTCTTTGCTCTCTAAAGCTCTATCGAAGGAATCACGATCTGAGGAGATTGCCTGAAATGCATATGCTACCGTATCCTATAGCTCGAGAGACGGTCTGACCTCTCTCCTCGCATTTCCCCCGGCAATCGTGGTGCCAATCAGTCTGTAGAAAGTACCGTAACGCTCTCCTACCATGACTACCTATGCGCCTCTCATGACCTCATCGGCCAAGCACAACTGGATTGTGCTGATGGCCTTCAGATCTAGCTCATCCCACTCGTCATCCTTCTTCCCGGACTTCTCCTTTTCGAGGAGAGCCTTATGAAAACCTTGCTGGACGAGAACCGCTTTGACCCGTTTCTGCCACAGACCAAAGTCAATTTTGTCGTCGTACTTAGGGACTTCAAATTTCGTTGTCATTATTGCTCACCGGGGTCCGAAGGGTCGAACCTCGCTTTGATACCAATTGTTGTGAAATTGGGACCGGATCCACGACTACGGTGATTCTCCGCAGATCTAGCAACGGAAGCTAGTCTGAGCAATCATATGATAAACGAAATTTAAATCCAAAGCCAAGCAAAACCACAGACGACAAAATATATGCGTGGTTCGGAGTTGGGACTCCTACTCCACGAGGAGAGCGCGCCAGAAAGATCCACTAAAACTGATGAGGTTTACAAGTTACAACAAGAGAAAACAGAAAACACTGAAAAGAGAACATTGTCTATCTTCCCCGCTGGAATCACCGCCTGCTTCTGTCGCCTGATGTCGATCCCGCCTGGATCTGCCGCCTGAAGTCGCCGAACGCCTGGAGTCAACTTCTGGAGGCCGGCCGGATGTCGCCTCGCCTGAGGTGACCGGATGCGCCGCCTTCGTTAGCTCTGTCTGTATCGCCGCCTCTGCGCCTGCTGCCGCCGTCGCCGCGCCTGATTCCGCCGAACCTCTGGGGCCTACTGCAGGTGGCCGGCCGGATGTCGCCTCGCCTGAGGTGACCGGATGCGCCGCAACCTTGCGCGCCAGATGCCGCCGCCTGCTGCCGCCGTTTGCCGGAAGAACCGCCTGAAAAGCTCAAAGCTCTCCCTCTCTGAATTCTCACTAGTGTTGTATATCTTTTGATCATTCTCATGGCTAAGAGAGGTTGTCCCCTATTTATAATAGGATCAAGAGTCATCAATATATGGAGATGAACACATATGGAGGGGGTTGCCAAAACAGAACTCAACCAAATAGGAATAACATCTCCAAGATTATATCCCCCCCATAAAGGATTTCCATGTTTAGGACTCCCCCAAAAAATCAGCCCGCTCATTAAACCACTTCCTAATCAGGATTAGGACAAACTAGGCAAATAAACCTCCCTAGGATCGATGACGTGATGCGATCCTGACGGTCCGAGATTGACGATGAGGTGTCATAATCTCAACAGAATGCGTCACTGGGTTCTAGAAATTTTAACAAGGAGAGTCGGACATTAACTTCAAAAACAATTGAACGCTTCTATCTTATCAGAACTGTTTTTCCCTCATCTGGTCACCGTTTTTGACGTATAAGTTGTCAAAATTCATTAACACGACGAGAGAAATTCAAATCCACTAATCAACCATTTTGAAAAATAATGGGGCTCAGTGTCCCTCGGGCCTCCTCTGGATCTGCCCCTGCATAGCATACATCTCATCCTCTAAATGCACAATGAGGAACACACCAGACTGTATTTTGACATGAGGGCAAATATATGTTGCATTGTTATATTTCTAACTAAAATTGAACTGTAATTAAAGTACAACACAATTAACAAGGAACCAATTTGAAAATTAGATTAATGCTTTAGGAAAAAATAGGGATTGAGCAATAGTTAGATCTGTACATCTATTGGTTTACAGTCTCCATTTCTTCAGCTGACATCTTCGTGCTCGTAGCTACTCGCGTTGACTATGGAGATCAAATCTACAAGAACACATGAAATAGAAATTGTTAGAAAACAATAGAGCCTTTAAGATACCTAATTTTTTTAAAAAAAATTGTCGCCTTTGCAACTATCTCGGTTACTTATGAAATGACAAAGATCGCACAGGGAGCAAAATTAGAGGCAGGTTTGGCGGATTCTAGGAAGAAGGTCGCAGTAAGAGAAACCTGAAGCTGCTTTCACCGGAGGGTCATGGGATCCGGATCCCCTGGATTTCCTCCGGGAACTCCAGGGGGTGGAGTTCCAATTTTGCGACTTGTTCGAGCGGAATCAGAAAAAATGGTTAACACGAAAGTTGTAGATATCCACGAGACGAACAAATTTCATGTTGAACATTTTTTGATATGAAGTCGTTTAGACCCCCGATTTGGGCTCCGAAAAAATTCTGGCCGAAAATTTTTAATTTAATAATTTTCGGACAGAATTTTTTCGGAGCTCAAATCGGAGGTCTAAACGACTTTATATCAAAAAAAGTTCAACATAAAAGTTGTTCGTGTCGTGGATATCTACAACTTTCGTGTTAACCATTTTTTCTGATTCCTCTTTAATAACTCTCAAATCAGGAACTCCACCCCCTGTAGTTCCCGCAGGAACTCCAGGGGATCCAGATCCGAGGGTCATGGGGGGAAGCTAAAGCAGCTTTTTGCGAGGGTAGGGGGGACAAAAAAGGCCTATTTATTTACACATGATGAGGCACCTGCATTGAGTGCAAAAATTCTTTTTCCTTAGGCTAGTGATATTAAGACTTTGTTTGAGGGGACTTATTTTCACCGATCAAGCGGTTACGACCGCATGAATAAGACTTTAATTAGGGTCCGTTCATGCGATCGTAAACGCTTGACCGAGTAAAATAAGTCCCTCCAAACGGAACCTAAATAACTAATCAGCAATCAATATACTTTAAACAGCGAGAAAGGGTGCATTGAGCCATATGATTCAATGAATCTTAAAACACCAACCACATTATATATATTTTTTCGCTGATAACCTCTCTCAAAAAAGTTATTTTGATCCATATTTTGATTCATACTTTTAATTCTGTCTAAAATATTTGATAAATATGGGGTAAAATGTGTTTAACACAAGTAATTGAGTATTTGACGTACTTGAGTATTTGATGTATGTTTGAATATTATCGTATTTTTCGCATATTTGTGTAGACATTCTGCGGTATTCACTTTGAAGGATCAAACATGAAGCTAATTAATTAAGTTTAGAAAATTCGTTGTTGCAACATATTATTTGTTTGGAGCAATAAAGAAGTTCAGGAAATATTTTGCAACAAATCGGCGGAAACTGAGATTTTAAATTAGAAAGCAAAGGAAGGCATCTATTTAGCAATTAGGACATTCCTAATGGGGAGGAACAACATTTAATAGACTGAGGGGAGAGAAATTATAATCTTTGGACCATCTTTTTCAACATTTTTGAAAAGGAGGGAATCCAATTTGGGGGAAAAAACTGAGAGGAGGAGGATGCCTACCGGTTCTTCATCGAAAAGGGATTTTGCAAAATTTTGAGGGGAATTTCCTGCAATGTTTAGAACTCCGATTATCATGTCGTGTAAGATCCCTCTAATTTTGTGGTGTGTTTCTAGAATTATGAACTAATTTTCTAGGTTTAGTATTTTGAGAATACTGTGATCTATTTTGATGAGATCTGTCATTATTTTTTTGTTTATGATTTTTTGGTGAGATAGTTTTATTGAGTTTTTTTATTTTGATAGTAAAAATTTCAGATTATATTTTCATTCTTTGCTCTGCTTTGAGATTCGAGAGATGAGACGCGTGAGTCTATGGATGAAGATTATCTTACTACGCTTTAAGATTCAAGAGGTAGTTGTGTTAATCTTTAACCAAAGTTTTCGGTCATTTTTACTGTGCTTTGAGACACGAGAGAGGAAAGACGTAAGTGTATCACCATCTCAATATAGCATAGAAGGGAGAAAGAGATTTCACATTTATGTTAGCAACTTTGATTTTCATTATTATATATATTCTTCTTTTTGCCTATGTTATAGATGACAAGCGAATGAAGAGATATAGTGATTTCTGATATTGAGATACAGATCTCTTGTAGAAATGTTTGAAGTGAAAGTGGGCGGCCTGGGCGGTCTATCCGCGCGGCCTGGGCGGACAAAGGGCGGCGACCTGTCTGGTCGGCCTATTCTTGGCTAGCGGTCTATTCCCTGGAGTAGCCGGGCGGATAGGATGGTTATCCGCAGTGTTGCCGGGTTGGCCGGTGATGTGGACTTGGTTTGGATCTGCACCAAGTCCGGGGGGTTAACTTCGGTAGGTCGCGCTCTGCTCGCGGTCTGGTTCTTTGTTCGCCGAGCTCGGTAGCAGTCGTTGGTTGCGAGCTCGAGGAGTGCGGACTAGTTTTGTATCCGCGGAGTCCGCCTGGTTGGCGACCTAGTCTTGGTGGTTAGGCGGCTTGGCTGAGGTTCTTGCTATGGTGGTGTGACCTCAGCGGGTTAGTCACGACGACTTGTGTTGTGTCCGCAGGTTGGCTGATACTCTCTGTTCTCGCCACGAGATAGGGCGGTGTTCCTATCCGCTAGGGCGGGGATCACACACCTCTCTGCGCCCATAAATATAACCCCTTGTTACATCAAGATATACCGAGTGAACAGTAAGTGAACTCGCGGAAAGTTGTTGCGGTTAGGTTTTTCTATCCGCGCGGTTTGAAGAGGTTGACTGGGCTGTGATGTGCATGTTGTGCGGATTGTGCTGAGGAGCCAAGACTTGGTTCTAACTTCGGTCAGGGTCAGTGCGGATTCTGCGATTTACAACTAGCGGGTAGCAGCAGCTCGGGGCTAGCGACCAGGCGGTTTTTTCTTCTGCAACTTGTTTTCCAGTTCAATAAGATGTCCGCCTCTGGCTGCTTGTTCTGTTCGGTGGCAACAACAGTCCGCGTGATTTGACGGCTAGGCGAACTCACGGTCAGGTGGCTTGCAGTTCAGCTGACAGAGTTCCTTTCTGCATTGGAATACGAGCAGTCCGCGCTGCTAGGTTGCGGATTGACGACTTAGCAGGTTCAGCGGACTCCGTAGCAGTTAGCAGCAGAGCTGGCAGTTACTTTTTGAGTCTGCATAGCTTGTTTTTGCCTTGTATTTTTTCTACTTTCATCAGGTACATTGGCAATCATGTCTCACCATGTATGCCTCATTTTATAAAGATTATTATAGTACAAGATTCTTGCTCTTCTGATTGCATTTGGTTGCTTGGACTCAGATAGGTTGAGTGTTCCTGCGGCTGGTGTCCCGTTTTCCGCTTATCACAAATTTTTACATGGTATCAGAGGGATCAAAGATTGAGCAGTAATCAACCGTCTGTTTGTCTTATTGCTTCTAAGAGTCTTAGTAACCAAGGTGTTTGCAATGGAAGGTAGATTCGCCAGAGGTCTTAGAATTGAGCTTCTTACGTCGACTAACTTCAAAAAGTGGAAGTCGTGTATGAAGAGCTATCTTTTGGGAGGTCGTCTGCGAAGACGAAAGACAAGAGGTTACTGCTACTGCAGGTGCTGAAGCGGTGAGAGATTGGAGGAAGACAAATGTGAAAGCAGAGTTTACCCTCAAGCGGGCTATCTCACCGGAACTCTTCGACAACATCATTGGATGTCGGTCTGCTGTGGAGATTTGGACTTCCCTCGATTAGTTGTTCAACAGGAAGAATGTACGAAAGCTACAATTCCTGGAGAATGAGTTGGCAAGGGTCACTCAAGGAGATCTGCTCATCTTGACGTTCTTCTTGAAGATGAAAAACTTGTGCGCAGAGATTTCAGTGCTGGACCCTGATGAGCCTATTTCAGAGGCGAAGCTGAAGAGACACATAATTCGCGGTTTGCGAAAGGAGTATGTGGCCTTTGTCACTTTTGTTCAAGGCTGGTCCACTCAACCGTCTTTGTTGGAGCTAGAGAACCTACTGGCTTCGCAGGAGAGCTTGACAAGATAGATAGCTGGAGTCACTGTTTCTGAAGGAGACAGTGATGCGATCTTCTCAAGGAATAAGAAGAGATGGGAGAAGAAGAAGACTGATGTTGGTGATGGTCCATCAACTTCTTATCAGCAAGAGGGGAGTGTTACTACTAAGCGTGATTGAAAGAAGAAGAAGGATTTGCGTAAGTACTACAGGTGCAACCAGCCAGGTCACTTCAAGAAAGACTACAAGGTCAAGCTGTAGCCGGGGCATGTTGCAGACAAAGAGGAGGTTGGTTCCAGTGCTGAGGAAGCTGGATGGGGAAATGCGCTCATGACGGGCACGTGTGTCCATGCATTATCCACCATTGACTACAAAAATGACTGGATTGTGGACTCAGGGTGTGGTGACCACCTCACCGGGATGAGTCGAAGTTCTCCTTTATGCACACGTTCTCAGGTAACGAAGCTATCATAACTAATGATGATATTGTTCATGCAGTCGAGAAGGAGGGTGTCGTTTCTTTAGGTAGTGATAATGGTCCACTCACCTTAAGGACTGTCTATCATGTACCGGGCATGAAGAAGAACCTTTTTTTAGTGACCAATGCAGTAGACGCAGGCTATTACGTTCTGTTCGGTCAAACAGAAGTGAAGTTTCTCCATAACGTGTCAGCGGTTAAGGCTTGCATTGCTCATGTAGGTAGATGGGTTAGGGACTTGTTTGTGTTATCAACAAGTTCGTATGTTGATCGAATTATGGTCAACGATAGTGCAACTATCTTGCACGAGCGGCTGAGACATGTTGGGATGGACAAGTTGAAAGTCATAGCAGTGAAGATCCTTGTGAAAGGCTTGTCTAGGTTATCATCCTTCGGCGACGGTCATGTATGCGTAGGGTGTCAATATAGAAAGGCTCATCGTCTTCCATTTGGCAAGTCACAGACCAAGTGTAAAGCACTATTGGAGTGTATACATGGTGATCTGACGGGGCTGACCGTAACAGCCAGCCTTGGAGGCAACATATATATGCTTGTCTTGATTGATGACTATACGAGGTACACTTGGGTGTACTTTATGAAGTATTAGTCGGACGTGTTCCGTTCGTTTGTGGATTTCAAGGAGCTAATGGAGGGCCGACTTGGCCTGCAGACCAAGAAGTTGAAAACAGACAACAGAGGTGAGTTCGTTTCAACTGAGTTCTCAAACTTCTGTAGGAAGCATGACATTTAAATGAAGCTCACTTGTTCTCATACTCCACAATAAAATGGAGTAACAGAGCGGAAGATCTGCCATCTGACAGAATCCAGCAAGCGTTAGCTTCATGCTAAGGCATTTCAAGGTCCTTCTGGGCGGAGGAGATGACTTGTGCAACTTATGTCATCAATCGGATGTCTCTGAGTCCGATCAACATGAAGTCTCCTCATAAGATGATGTTTAAGGAGAAGCCTGAAGTTGGACACCTTCGGGTGTTTGGATCTACCTATTATGTACACATCCCAGATGCCCTCAGGACAAAGCTGGATACAAAGGCAGGGAAGCTTGTCTTTGTGGGCTATGATGAGCAGAAGAAAGGGGTGGAAGTGTATGGATCCAGTGTCGAAGAAGTTCGTGGTTTCGAGAGACATGGCCTTCGACGAGCTGACATCATATGGAGGTGGCTCCTCTGTAGAGCTGCAGGAGAATAGGTCGGATGGCAGGCAGGAGGAGGCTGATAAGGATCTTCTGGTGGAACTGCTTGTATCACAAGGAGTTGCATGTGTTTCTAGCTCCGGGGCAGAGACTTCTAGTTCAGGAAGTAGGAGGAGCGATGCTTCAAGTTTTCCCGGGAATGAAGCTGATTCAGAAGAAGCAGCGGAGGTGGTTAGAAAGGGTCAGACTCTTCGGAGATCGAATAGGACCATCAAACCACTGGCTCGTTATAGTGAAGGAAACACAATGAACTTGCTCTCTTGTTTCTTCTCAGGCGCTCTGGACAAGCGAGAGCCTTCTAGCTTTGAAGATGCTACTACAGTCAAGGAGTGGGAAGATGGCATGGACGAGGAGATGGCTGCCCTCAGTACTAATGAGATGTGGGACCTTGTGCCTAAGTTCGATGGCGTTACTCCTGTGGCTATGAAGAAAAAGGCGGATGGGAGCATCGAGCAGTACAAGGCTCGCCTTGTAGCTTGAGGTTTTTCTCAACAGTATGGAGAAGACTATGAAAAGACGTTTGGTCATGTGACAAAGATGACTTCAGTTAAGGTAGTGATGGCCTTAGCGGCTTGCCTAGGTTGGAAGATGTGGTAGCTGGACGTAAAGAATGTTTTTATTTATGGGGAAATTGATAAAGACATCTTCATGGTTCAACCGCCTGGATACGTATATGAAGATCATCCAAGATACGTCTACAAACTCTGAAAGGCCCTTTATGGTTTGAAGCAGGCTCCGAGAGCATGGTATGAGAATATCGCAGAATACCTCCAATTCTGCGGTTATTTTGTCTCGGATTCAGGTTCGAGCCTGTTCATCAAGAAGAGGGGGGAGCTTCATGTCTTAGTGTTGTTGTATGTGGATGACATGATCATCACAGGAAACTCCGAGAAGGTGGTGGCTAGGCTCAGGGTAGAGCTAGCCATTCGGTTTGAGATGAAGGACTTGGGTGAGCTCCACCACTTCCTTGGACTCGAGGTGGAGAGGAAAAAGTCTGGCATACTCGTTCCTAAAGGGGATATGCGGATCAGATCGTTCAGCGGTTTGTCATGCAGGAAGGGAAGAGTATCTCTACTCCACTTGATGTTGGCATCATGCTTCGGCGAGATGAGGGGACGATACTTTCAGATCCTCTAGTGTTCGGTGCACTGGTGGGGAGCCTTATCTACTTGACGATTACAAGACCAGACATTGCATATGTTGTAGGTCGAGTAAGTCGGTATATGACGGAACCTCGGAAGCCTCATCTGATGGCGGCAAGGAGCATTCTGAAGTACGTGAAGTCCACTTCTGATATGGGTGTCCTTTATGGGAGAGACGCGAGTTTCAACATGCACATCTGTACAGATGCTGATTATGGGGAGATTCAGACCGAAAGTCAACATCTGGTTACGTCTTCACATGCGGATCATCGGATATTTCCTGGTGCAACAAGAAGTAGGATTCAGTGTCCGTCTCGACTACGAATGCAAAGTACAAGGATTCGGCCTTGGCAGCTCGGTAAGCCATCTGGCTTAGGAGACTAGTAGATGAGTTCATGAAGAAGTGTTTGGTCCTACTCTGCTACGCGGTGACAACGAGAGTGCCCTGAAACTAGTTAATAATCCAGTTTGCACGCGCGGACCAAGCACATTGAGATTGAGCATCATTTCATTCGGGAGAAGGTGTTGGTGGGGTCTCTTGTGGTTGAACATGTACGGAGCGAGGAAAACAAAGTGGACATCTTCACGAAGCCGTTGTCGAAGGGGTCATTTCTTTGCTATGAGGATTGTTAGGGTTAGTCTCCACTTCTCACTTCAAGGGGTAGTGTTGAAATTTTTGAAGTGAAAGTGGGTGGTCTGTTCGTGCTGCCTATGCGGACAGAGGGCGGCGACCTGTCTGATCGGCCTGTTCTTGGCTAGCAGTTTGTTCCCTTGAGTAGTCGGGCGGATAGGATGGTTATCCGCAGTGTTGCCGGGTTGGCCGGTGATGCAGACTTGGTCTGGATCTACACCAAGTCTAAGTGGCCGGTGATGCCCTACACTCTCTGTTCTCTCGTCCCCACCCCCACAAAATAATAAACACTTGGGTACATTTAGTATTTTGTTTATTTCTTGAACTGAAGGGTACAAATTGTCATAGCCATTATTTGTGTATGAATATCAAGGGCCATGTTGAAGCCAAAATTTGACTCCGACAAATGTTCACGAAATAGGGGCGTAGCCGACTCCTACTTGGCCCAAGCTCCGACCTCTGACTGGTCGTGAAGCACTAGAAAACTGGCCCAAAGCCGCAGCATGGAGGTCCCACCGCTTACCCGGAAGGTCACAGAGAGATTCCCCTCCAAAGCCAAAAGCTGGTCTTGGAGTTCCTCAGAAGACTGTGCCAAATGAATCCTCTTAAGAGTCTGAGAAAAAGTCCCCTCTGAATAACCCCTATGGGCTTATTTATAGGTTTCAGAATCTGAACTGCCAATAACAAAACTGCACCGGTCTGAAATTACCGGGGTACCCTTGGCTGGGTCTGCCAACAGCCAAACTCCGCTGTTCTGAGGAGCTATATGTTGTCCACTAAGGGTAAGAGGGTAAAAATACCCGGGGTAGAAGAGTAAAAACCCCTGCTGACACGGAGGTATGAAAAATGGCCTCTTCTCCCCCTGGCGAGTGGAGAAGCCCCTGTCGGCGAGATGGACCCCACTACTCATCTCGCTTGCGCCCTTCGCCGCGAGGTCTTCTCGCCGCTAGAGACCCTCTCGCCTATGGAGACCCTCTTGCCTCTGGGTGGGGTATCCTGCCCACTGGCGAGCCAATCGTCTCGCCTCTTGCGAGTGGGCGCCCTGGTCCCATTCGCCTGTCCCGACCTATTTGCTCCCTGAGAGCTTCTCTCGAGCCCGAGGTTGTATACAATCCCCGCTATTTTTGAGATTACTTCTAAGCTCAAAAAGAATGTTCAACCGAGGCTCGTTATTTGAGGTGCATTAAAAAACGTATTTATGAGGAATCTTCTGAGGCCTCCACCGGGGCCTATAAATATATGACTCCTGCCCCGCACACCTGGCGACCTGCTCTGCATATTTTTCTTCTTCCCCATTCTTGAGTCTTTTGGAATGATGCACAGTCAAAGCTTTCGCGAACGTCTCGCACTGGTGCGAGAGCAACATAAGGCCAACGTGGCTTCTTTCACCTCTTCCTTGGTTCGCCCTCTCGCCCCGTCATCTCGCCTGAAAAAGACGAAGGCTGGGGGTCCGTCACCTGCCGCAGGAGATCTGTCTCGCGTTGCCTTGGAAACCATCCCCACTCCCCTTGCATCTTCCAAGGAAAAAAGAGGTGGGTACTCGCTCTCACCACTGTTATCTCTGCGACCGGGTGCTTTCTTTTGTTGACTAACGCTTTTTCAGGGGGCTCTTGTGGTTCCGCAGCCCCCGAGGAGTCCGCGAGATGGTTCCGCTGCCCACCGCGAGGAGTTTGATTCGCAGCCCTCTTTTACTCCCCCAACTACTCCTAGCGAGAGGAGGGACGACGCCTCCCCGGTCGCTGATACCTCTCGCCACCCTGGTAAGGGACCTTCCCTCGCCCTTTTGAATCCCCTTCGCTACTCTCACTCCCTTCTGCGAGTGCCTCTTCCACCTTGCCTCTGCACCCCTTGCGCAGATTCTCGGGCCAACTCTCCTATTGAGGAGCAGCCAAAGCGACTCTCCGTCTCGCCTCCTCCTGAAGACGGGATTGAAGACTATCTGGGTGACCCTTCAAATCCAGTGGAGATGAAATGGAAGACGGCTGAGCTCTTCCGGAAGCACGCGCGCCTCATCCACTCCTTGACTCTGGACAAGCAGGACACGGAGAAGCGCATCGAGTCGCTGGAAGGCGAGTGCGCTCGTCTATCTTCTGGAGCTAATGCCGAGCTAGATGTCGACGACACTGATAACTTCTCAATTGAAGTTATCCTTGCCTAATATTTCTACTTCATAATTAATAAAAAGGAGCTTAAATGATGATAAAATATGATTAATTAGTATTTTAATGTTTATGGTACTAAGTTGATCTTATTTCATGGTTTTCTATGCAAGATTCGCCGGAGAAATCAACTTGGAAGTGAATGCAGAATTATTATTTTGGCCTGGACCAGTTACTGCAACATCCAATTCTGAAACTGCAACATGTGTCTGTCCGAAATTTTAAATTTCAAATTCGAATTCCCGCTATTTTTAATTATGGAAGGATGCGTCTCTTCAGGAGTATGGACGTTTTTAATGCTAAAAACTGACCAAATGAAGAAGAATTAATTACTAATTTCGGATCTAAAGGGAGGAGCACCATCTAGGGTTGGCTTGGGAATAAAACCTCCATTGGAGAGCGACGGCAAGAGGAAGAAGAAGGAGATCTTCGTACGGATCAAAGAAGCAACTCAAGGAAGAAATTCCTGCAGCGATTAAGCGTGAACCGCAATGTTTTGTAAGATCTATTTCAACATTTTGAGTGTTTCCTCCAACGCCATGAACTAATCCTTCCTTAATCTTGTATTATGAGAGTACTAGGTTGTGTTTGATGGATAATTTCTAGTTTATTTTGTTGAGAATACTTGGTGAATGTTCTTTATCAATTTTATGATCTTTATTTCTGAAATGTTTGGCCAATGTTTCACATTTATGCTACGCTTCATAAATCGAGAGAGGAGTTGCGCTAGTATATCGTAATTTTGATATAGCATTTGAAGAGAGAAGGAGACTTCCTCTTGGTGTTAGCAACTTAGGTCTTTGTTCTTTGAGCGGTTCTTATTTCACCCGAGGGGAAATATAGAACTAGGGATTGCCGATATCGAGAGATACGGTTATCTATTTTAAGATCGTTGCAAGGCACACTCACCACGCATTTTCACATCGATTCATTCACTCATCCGTCATACTAAACCTAGGAAATCATAATATAAGATTATATCTCCACCTTGATAAGAAAAGTATTTTCCCTAAGATCCGTAGTAATTTCATTTAGAAGTCTGCATTCTTAATTTTGGTAGTTTAAGAAAATCTCAAATCTCATTTAACTTGGATTTAAGGAAAAGGCCTAACTGGTGTTTGCAAGCACTAAACCAATCACCTCCCTGTGGAAACGATTCTTACTCACTTTTATTACTTGACACGGCACGTGCACTTGCGTTTAAATACGTAGACCATTTCGGGCGTATCAAGTTTTTGGCGCCGTTGCCGGGGAGGTGCGAGAGTTAGTGTTTATTTCTTGCAATATTAGTGAATCCCTAGTAATTAGAGATCAAGTTTTGTTTTTGTCATTGTTAATTTTCTTATTATTGTTGTTGTGTTATTTTGTGATTGTTTTGTTGAGTAGTTATTATCAATCATCAATTGTTGGTGTGTGCATTTTATGTCCAGATATCGATCACCTGATTTACTACCCTTAAACCTAGAGATCGAACGGACGTGTAGACAGAATAGGAGAACGGTTCGATTAGGAAGCGATAACGTAATAACAATGAATCATAATAATCAGAACGCTCCTAATGAAGTTGACCAGGAAGGCTTAGGTCAAGAAGGTCAGGTAGAACAGAATGGACGACCTGCTGAAATTAGGCGAACTTGTCGCGAGTACAATATGCCTTATAGGGGAGGACTGCAATATAGCATTATCAAGCCTGCCATTGAAGCCAATAACTTCAAAATTGACTCCATGGCTATGAACCTAGTGCAGCAGAAACAATTTAGCGGAATGAATCATGAGGACCCAAACTCCCATTTACGAACTTTCATGGATGTGTGCGACACATTCAAGATTAATGGTGCGTCAGATGAAGCGATTAAACTTCGTCTATTTCCATTCTCTCTATCAGGTAGAGCGAAGGAGTGGCTTGATTCCCAACACGGTCTCACCACTTGGATGCAAGTGGTTGACTTATTCTTAGCCAAGTACTTCCCACCTGCAAAAACAGCGAAACTCATGCGAGACATTAGTACATTTATGCAAGGGAATGGGGAAACGTTGTATGACGCATGGGAGCGATTCAAAGAGCTCTTACAAAAGTGTCCTCACCACGGTTTGGCGATGCACCAACAGGTGTGGACGTTTTATAACGGCCTCCAGACATCTACGATGATTCAAGTAGATGGAGCTGCAGGAGGTTCCCTCATGAACAAGTACCCCGAGGACGCTTACGCTATTCTTGAAGATTTATCTTCAAATAATTATCAGTCGTTCGATCGACAGGCTCCTTCTTCTTCGGTAGGTGGTCTTTACCAAGTGGACCAGTTGACCTCATTTGCCGCACAAATGTCGGCACAGTTCAATGCTATGAATAAGAGATTAGATGCCTTGACCTTAAATCAAGCCCAAACACACCCTCAGGTTAATAGCATGGTTTCCTCTTCGATTCCCATGAACCCATCTCTTACGGTAGAACAACTTGTTGGTCATCATGAGGAGATTAACTATGTAGGGGGACAACCGAGGTATAACAATCATCATCACAATTATAATAACAATAACACATTTCCTAATCATTATAATCCCGAAGTGCGAAACCACCCAAACTTCTCGTGGAAGAACAACACCGGTTTGACACACCCACCCGGATTTAGTTCAAACCCACACCCGAATCCACCTAATAATAACAATTATAATCAACAAGGTGCTTCAAGAAGATACTCCGAAGATGTGATAGTAGAATCAATCCAAAAGAGTGACGCTCGCATTCTTAGTTTAGAGGGTTCTTTGAGGGTAATCGAAACGCAGTTAGGACAAATCGCGAGTGCTTTAAACCTGAGACCCCAAGGAACACTCCCATCGGACACCATTACAAATCCAAAGGGAGATAATCCACATTGTAAGGCAGTCACTTTAAGGAGTGGAAAGGAGTTGGTGGAAGCACCGGAGAGAGAAAAATCTGAGTCGAATAATGAAGGAAATGAGTTGGAGGAGATTAGTCCCGCGATACCTAAGGAGGAGTTGATACAAGAAGAGAATGTTAGTGAAGGAGTGGAGGTGTTAGGAGAAAAGACACGTGAATCGACCGTTGAAAGTTCTAAAAAGAAGAGTGGTGCGATAGTCTACCCACCACCACCATTCCCTCAACGATTAAGGAAAAGTAAATTAGATCACCAATTTCAAAAATTTATGGAGATATTTAAGAAATTGCAAATCAATATCCCTTTCGCGGAAGCGTTGGAACAGATGCCAAGCTACGTGAAATTCATGAAAGATATCCTATCAAAGAAAAGGAGATTTGGAACGAATGAGACGGTGGCACTTACTCAAGAGTGCAGCGCCATTCTCCAAAAAAGACTCCCACCCAAGTTGAAAGATCCGGGGAGCTTCACTATTCCCTGTTCCATAGGATATAGATTCGAGGGTAAGGCATTATGTGACCTAGGGGCGAGCATTAATTTAATGCCTTTCTCGATATATAGGAAGTTGGGTTTGGGAGAAATCTCCAAGACTTCCATAACCTTACAGTTGGCCGATAGGACCCTAGCGTTTCCAAAGGGGATAGTGGAGGACGTGTTGGTGAAGGTGGATAAATTTATATTTCCAGCGGACTTTGTGGTTCTAGACATGGAAGAGGATAGAGAAGTTCCGATTATTGTAGGAAGACCTTTCCTAGCGACGGGTAGAACCTTGATTGATGTGCATAAAGGAGAGTTAACGATGCGGGTGAATGACGAACAAGTCACTTTTAACGTACTCAAAGCGTTAAAGTTCCCCCACCGGGAGGAAGATAATATGGAGGTGGTCAATCACGTTTCTATATGCGATTACATGCCTAGTTCACTTTCTGATGAACATGATATTTTATTGAATCAATTATTGACGGAGGATGACCAGTCTGGGGATGATGAAGTGATTCAAGAATGTTCACAAGCATTCGAGAAGCAAATGGCTTGGTTTCGTAAGCCGGAACCATTAGAGATGCCCGAGAAATCCTTGTCAGTTAAACCGTCCATCGTTGAGCCACCATCACTCGAGTTAAAACCGCTTCCCGAGCATCTTACTTATGTATATTTAGGGGATGGTGAGACACTGCCGGTCATCATAAATTCAAACTTAACACCGGATCAACGCAAACGACTAATTGAACTGCTTAAGCATTTTAAAACTGCCATAGGATGGACCATCGCTGATATCCGGGGGATAAGCCCTTCATTATGTATGCACAAGATTCTTTTGGAGGAGTCATTTCATGGGTCGATTGAGCCTCAACGCCGCTTAAGCCCGCCAATGAAAGAGGTAGTTAAAAAAGAGATTATTAAGTGGCTAGATGCGGGTATAATATATCCCATCTCGGATAGTCCGTGGGTCTCGCCTGTTCAGTGTGTACCAAAAAAAGGGGGGATGACGGTTATGAGGAACGAGAAGGAAGAGTTGGTCGCCACTAGGACGATCACGGGGTGGAGGATTTGCATGGATTATAGAAAGTTAAACAAAGCCACCCGAAAAGATCATTTCCCTCTTCCCTTCCTCGACCAAGTCCTAGATAAAATGGCGGGGAATGATTTTTACTGTTTTCTTGATGGGTATTCCGGGTATAATCAAATTACCATCGACCCCGCTGATCAAGAAAAGACCACATTTACTTGCCCCTATGGGACTTTCGCGTTTAGGAGAATGCCCTTTGGTCTATGCAACGCACCGGCTACCTTCCAGCGTTGCATGATTTCCATTTTCTCTGATATTATGGACCAGGGTATTGAGATTTTTATGGATGATTTTTCCATCTTCGGAAAATCATTTGACGACTGCCTAGAGTGTTTGGAGAAGGTACTCACACGTTGTGTAGAGACAAACCTAGTATTGAATTGGGAGAAATGCCATTTCATGGTTCGAGAAGGCATCGTGTTGGGTCATCATGTTTCCAGGACTGGGTTGGGGGTAGACAAAGCAAAACTAGATGTGATAGAAAAATTACCTCCACCCAAAAATGTGAAAATGCTAAGAAGCTTCCTTGGACACGCGGGCTTCTATAGAAGATTCATCAAAGACTTCGCGAAAATAGCTAAACCCTTGAGTGGACTTCTAGAGAAGGATGCAAAATTTTCTTTTGATGACGATTGCTTGAGAGCGTTCGACGAGCTCAAATATCGGTTAACCACCGCTCCTATTGTAGTAACACCTGATTGGGAAGAGCCATTTATCCTGATGTGTGACGCGAGCGACTACGCGGTAGGAGTTGTTTTGGGTCAAGTGCGTGAGAAGATATTTCATACGATTGCGTATGCTAGCAAGACCCTAATCGAGGCCCAAACCAACTACACTACCACCGAGAAGGAGCTATTGGCGGTGGTATTCGCATTCGAAAAATTTCGATCGTATCTCTTATGTACGAAGGTTATAGTGTACACCGATCATGCAGCGATCCGTTACCTCATGGAGAAGAGAGACTCAAAACCACGTTTGATTCGATGGGTACTTCTCTTACAGGAGTTTGATGTAGAAATTAAGGATAGGAAAGGAACGGACAACCCGGTTGCAGATCACTTATCTAGGATTGAGAGTACACAGTCGACACTACATTCTGAAGTGGAAGAGAGATTTCCTGATGAGCAGTTACTAGCGATCTCGGAGAGTGCTACGCCTTGGTATGCTGACTTAGTAAACTATTTAGCAAGCAATATTTTGCCACCTGAAATATCCTACCAACAAAAGAAACGATTTTTACATCAGGTACGGTCTTACATGTGGGATGATCCTTTGTTGTTCAAGGTTGGTGCCGACGGAATCGTACGGAGATGCATCCCCGAGGAGGAGATGAGAGCGATATTGGAGAAATGTCATGGCTCCCCCTACGGAGGTCATTTCAAGGGAACGAGAACGGCAATGAAGGTGTTAGAAGCTGGCTTCTATTGGCCTAATTTATTCAGGGATGCAAATGCATTTGTGAAACAATGCGATAGATGCCAACGGAGCGAGAATATACACAAGAACGATGGGATGCCCATGAATATAATGCTGGAAGTCGAGCTATTTGACGTATGGGGTATAGATTTCATGGGACCGTTCGTAAACTCGAATGGTAATTTATTCATATTGTTGGCTGTAGACTACGTATCTAAGTGGGTGGAAGCGATCGCGACGCCCAGGAATGACGCGAAGGTAGTCCTTAATTTCTTAAGACACCATATATTCAGTCGATTCGGAATCCCGAGGGCAATCCTTAGTGACGGCGGAAGTCATTTCTGCAATAATCAGTTCACCGCATTACTAAACAAATTTGGGATAACTCATAAAGTCGCATTAGCATATCATCCCCAGACGAATGGGCTAGCGGAAGTATCCAATAGGGAGATTAAGAAAATTCTAGAAAAGACAGTGAGCGTGAACCGTAGAGACTGGTCACAGAAGCTTGTTGATGCGCTGTGGGCGTATCGCACTGCCTTCAAGACTCCCATTGGACTGACCCCGTACCGGATGGTTTATGGAAAGTCCTGTCATCTACCTCTAGAATTAGAGCACCGGGCATTCTGGGCAATAAAGAAAATTAATTATGATTTCCGCGACGCCGGTAAGAAGAGGCTCCTACAATTGAATGAACTAGAGGAGATTAGAATGCAAGCGTATGAGAACTCGAGAATTTATAAAGAGCGCACGAAACGATGGCATGATCGACGCATGAAGGAGAAAAATTTTGAGCCGGGACAGCTTGTTCTACTATTCAACTCTCGCTTGAAATTATTCCCTGGTAAGCTCAAGTCACGCTGGTCGGGCCCGTTCAAGGTTAAACTCGTGCACCCCTATGGAGCTGTGACTATTTTAAATGAGAATGATGGAACAGAGTTCAAGGTGAATGGAGAGAGATTGAAGTTATATCTGGGAGGCGACATTGACCGAGTCGTGTCGCGTGTAGAGCTTGTCTAATCAAGCAAAGTCCTGCCGGGACTCATAAATCAGGCGCTTGGTGGGAGGCAACCCATAGTATCTTTATTTTATTTCGTGTTTTAAAAAAAAAAGTTTTAAGTTTTCATAGTTAGTAGTTTTGTAGCTTTAGGATTGGAATGGAGGAAAAGCTGCTGGATGAACATGAGATTCTGAAAAAAAAAAAAAAATTCGGCCATTTAAAAAAAAAATATATAAAAATAAATAAAAAAAACAGGTTGTTGCAACATCGTAAATGGAAGTTGTCATTTTCCGTGTTCTGCCTGGACAGGCGTCATCCTGCTTGGGAATTGGACCGCGAACCGGTCTAACTGAACCACCATATAACCGGTTCAGCGGAAAATGACAACGCAAAAAAACGATTGTTGTCATTTTCGTTTTTCTGCCCTCCTAGGCGGCATTTTCCTGGGTTACGAACCGGTAACCGGTTTGCGTAAACCGCCGGTTCAGCGGAAAATGACAACGCAAAAAGCGGAAGTTGTCATTTCCTGTTTGCTGCCTGCATCCGCTGCTTTGCGCTGGGAGCTGAACCGGCGCCCGGTTTGCGTGAACCGTCGCGGGCGGACCAGTGTGGCGTTTCAAATCCTTCTTAATTGAGGCGGTTCGGTTAATTAATCAGGATTAAGACTTTCTAACCCTAAATTACATTAATCACCTAAGATTAAATTAAGTTAAAATATAAAAGCAACGGGATTCCCCTTCGCCTAGGTCGCGACTTTCCCCTTCGCGCTGGAGCGACGCGGCGGCCGGCGACCCTCCGTTTGCGTCTGTTGAAGCGACGGGCGGCTGGAGGCTGCTGCGACATCACTTCCTTGTTCGTCGGACGCCGACCACCAGTCAAGAGGACGCGGGGAGACACTGTGTGCGAAAACAAATGAGAGAGACGCGGCGGAAGACCACGGCTGCGCCGGCGAAGGTCGTCAAAAGCCCTTCAGGTAAATTTAACCTCTCCCCTTTCCTTTCCAACTGCCTTCTCTTTTTGTATCCCACTGTAATAGAGCCCGCCCAATCTAGGAAACAAAACGAAGCGGAAGAAACAGAAACAGGGGAAATCACTTGACAAGGGCGGTCGAACATTCCAAAATGAAACGGCGGAGTTACGGTTTAGGGAGGTGAGGACCACTCCATTCATCATGGAAAGAGGCTTCAAAATGGACACAAGGGCTTGGAACCTAGCTTATGCCAATCAAATTTGTGCCCTAAACTGGGAGCACTTCTGCCACCCACGGACTGACGTTGCCCTTACCCTCGTTTATGAGTTCTACGCCAACGCCGTATCAGCGGATGATGAGACAACTATTGTGAGGGGGAAGGAGGTCGTGTTTACAGCTGAGAGAATTTCTGAATTGTTTGCTTTGGATGACCATGCTCAAGTTGATTACACTACGGTCCTTGCTAAGGTCACCCCACAGGAAATGGCAGAGGTAGTTTGCATTCCTACAGGACCGGTATGGACCAATGTCGCCTCCAAGTACCTGAAAGCAACTTGCTTAACTAGACAGACCAAAGTTTGGCTCCTGTTCATCAATGCCACCATACTTCCGACAAAGCACCTCAATAATGTGCCTATCCACAAAGTTGCCATCCTATACTGTATCCTCAAGGGCATCAAATTCAATGTGGGGAAAGTAATTGCGCATCGGCTGCAGGAGAAGATAAAGGAAAGAGACCCCAAGCAACTTTGGTATCCTGTCCTGATCACGGATCTCTGTCGTGCAGTTGACGTGTCGGAAAAGGAAGACGATGTGATCAAAAAGTTGAAGGGCCACATAACCAAGACGGTGGTGGAGGTGTGCATAAAGGTTGCTGATGATTCTACCACGGCACATTCCTCTAAGGCACAAGATGACAAGCCTATGGATGTTGAAATTCAGGAAGAAGATGGAGGTGGTGATCCTGATGCTATGATGGAGGAGATACAATATTTGAAAGCCTACTTGAGATACCACCATCTTCATGTGCAAGAGGAATTGGATGAGCAAAGGGCCCTTCTTTACAGGTTAATGGAGAAAGCTAAGCTCCCTCGGCCACCATCCAAGCTGAGAATGCGGAAGCAGTTTGATAATGACGGTTATTTGCTCAACTCCGACTACATGCGAGTAGATCCTCACATCCGTAGAACCAAAGGGAATGAGGATGACGATGAGACTGAAGATGAAGAAGGGGATGCAGACGACGATGTGGCCGATGAGGAAAATGCAGCTGCTGAAGATGAGGCTGATGATGACGACGGAGATGATGCTGATGATGAGGAAGGTGATGAAGAGAGTGATGAGGCTGAAGATGACAAGGATGGAGATGACGAATAGCCAATCTCCTTTTGTTTTGGTTTATAGTCTGCTATATTTTGGACAGTTATGTTAAGCTATGATTGGGACTGACATTGTTTTGGTGAACTCTGTTTTGGTTTTTGGACAGCTATGTTAAGCTGTGTTTTTGTTTATAGTATACTCATTTTGTTGGACTGTGTTTTGATTTTTGTTAATCTGTTTTGGTTATATGTTCAGCAGTTCTGGTGTTTAGACTGTGTTTTCAATGATTGCACGTTTTTATCCCAGGTAATAATAATGTATGGAACATGATTTCTTACCCTACTCTACTTATCAAGTATGCTTGCTTCTATTATCCGATGAATAATTATCTTCTTATCATCCCTCGTAGTACTTCTATTCCGTTGCGTCCTATGTCACTTCAAGTGCAGGTAATGCAGTTGTATTCACCAACGAAGGTCCTTACACGAATGGAGAAGCACATTTTCGGCAGGATTGGTTATCTTGCGCACATGTGGATCAATCCTCCCGCGGCTTTAATTCTTCAGGGAAGTCCTTTACTTTTAACTGCTTTATTCCTTATTTATGTATGCTCATTCGATAACGTCATTAATTACGTCAACGTATTAAGTGTGGAGGGGTGTGTTATTGTCATAACTAGTGCTCTAGAAGTAGAGTTGCTAGGGCCTAGCAACGCTCTAAGTGTGGAGGGGTGTAGCCCTGTCCCCACTGGGTAAAGGCTACTTTACATATGAATTCAATAATACTATCTTTTGTCCTGAATTAATCTATGGGTTACTCTAGAGTTCTTCAATGATCGGTAGGGCATGTCAATCTTAAGAACCCAACTAATGAATTTGAAGCTAGAAGGATGTTGGTTTGACTGAGCTCATTTAAGCAAATGTTTTCGTGCACTAAAATTTTGATGTACGTCCATTGCATGCTTTCCTACATTGTCCTCTAAATTTAATGAGGAGTGGTGAGTAAGAGCGATGTAAATTATGTACACCAAAATATGAGGATAGTTAGTTCGTCCTAGCTTTTTGATCATTCACGCCATTATTTGAGCTTGAACCATTTGATACACATCATTCCATGGCTAAATTTCATATGCCCCCACTAGTTGTGTCTTAAGAAGTAGCCTATTGTGAGTGTTGCTAACAAAATAAAAAAAAATTCATAGTGATATGTGGCCTGAATATATGTACACATACTTAGAATGATCCCAACTATGATAAAAAAAAAGTAAGTAAACAAAAGAAAAGTCATAGTGATATGTGGCCCGAATATGTGAATGCATACTCGGAATGATCCCAACTGTGATGATATAAAAAAAAATGGAAAAGAAGAAATATCATAGTGACATGTGGCCTAGTTATGTGTACTTATATTTGGAAAGATCCCTACTATGGATAGTCTTAGAAAAATGTGACATCCACAATATGGCGATTCCTTAAGAGTATTAACTAGGGAGCTACATCTATTGATCAACGTATTCCTAAACGCTAAGCCAAGCTTGAACATATCCTAGTTCTTATTGGAACTACTAACTCATATGGAGGCGAAATTAATTACTTAGCTTAAGCTTGTCATTATCTGTAGATGCGGGGGTTCAAAAGGGAAGTATTGCATTAGAGTACATTATTTGTTACCACACATCACACTAGGATGTTTATTTGAGCTCTAATCCAGCATCTAACTAAGGGATTTGTGAATGGTTGGATTTCTTTTGATTGTCAAACCTATCATGTTAGTAAAGCAAACATTTTGAGTGTACCTCGATTATTTGGTTTTTCAAGACAACCACAAATTTAAAGTACCATTGAATCATGCACTGCGTATTATCCTTTACCCAGATTGTTATTGTGAACTTATCTTGCTAGGGACTAGCAAGAATTTAAGTGTGGAGGTGTGATAACTTCTCAATTGAAGTTATCCTTGCCTAATATTTCTACTTCATAATTAATAAAAAGGAGCTTAAATGATGATAAAATATGATTAATTAGTATTTTAATGTTTATGGTACTAAGTTGATCTTATTTCATGGTTTTCTATGCAAGATTCGCCGGAGAAATCAACTTGGAAGTGAATGCAGAATTATTATTTTGGCCTGGACCAGTTACTGCAACATCCAATTCTGAAACTGCAACATGTGTCTGTCCGAAATTTTAAATTTCAAATTCGAATTCCCGCTATTTTTAATTATGGAAGGATGCGTCTCTTCAGGAGTATGGACGTTTTTAATGCTAAAAACTGACCAAATGAAGAAGAATTAATTACTAATTTCGGATCTAAAGGGAGGAGCACCATCTAGGGTTGGCTTGGGAATAAAACCTCCATTGGAGAGCGACGGCAAGAGGAAGAAGAAGGAGATCTTCGTACGGATCAAAGAAGCAACTCAAGGAAGAAATTCCTGCAGCGATTAAGCGTGAACCGCAATATTTTGTAAGATCTATTTCAACATTTTGAGTGTTTCCTCCAACGCCATGAACTAATCCTTCCTTAATCTTGTATTATGAGAGTACTAGGTTGTGTTTGATGGATAATTTCTAGTTTATTTTGTTGAGAATACTTGGTGAATGTTCTTTATCAATTTTATGATCTTTATTTCTGAAATGTTTGGCCAATGTTTCACATTTATGCTACGCTTCATAAATCGAGAGAGGAGTTGCGCTAGTATATCGTAATTTTGATATAGCATTTGAAGAGAGAAGGAGACTTCCTCTTGGTGTTAGCAACTTAGGTCTTTGTTCTTTGAGCGGTTCTTATTTCACCCGAGGGGAAATATAGAACTAGGGATTGCCGATATCGAGAGATACGGTTATCTATTTTAAGATCGTTGCAAGGCACACTCACCACGCATTTTCACATCGATTAATTCACTCATCCGTCATATTAAACCTAGGAAATCATAATATAAGATTATATCTCCACCTTGATAAGAAAAGTATTTTCCCTAAGATCCGTAGTAATTTCATTTAGAAGTCTGCATTCTTAATTTTGGTAGTTTAAGAAAATCTCAAATCTCATTTAACTTGGATTTAAGGAAAAGGCCTAACTGGTGTTTGCAAGCACTAAACCAATCACCTCCCTGTGGAAACGATTCTTACTCACTTTTATTACTTGACACGGCACGTGCACTTGCGTTTAAATACGTAGACCATTTCGGGCGTATCAGACACCAACCCCGAGGCCATCATCAATGAGACCGATATGCAGCTCCATCTCGCGCGTCGTGGTCTTGAATCCATCCGCTCCTTCCACTCGCGGAGTAGACCTCCTCGCGGGGGAGCTCGCGGTGGCCGCTGGGAATGGCGCCCGTACTGAAGAATGTCTGTCTCGCTATTCTTCTTCTCGCAAAAGTTGTAATAATGGTAGTCTCGTCAAAGTATGCAGGGAGCTTGGTCCCCTGCGGGACGATTTCTGGACATATATATTTTTATGGCTTAATTTTTCATTCCCCTTTTCTTTAATCCTCCTTTTAATTTATGCTGAATATTTATATATTTATATTTTTTCTGATTGTGATGGGTCGCACCGATCGAGGCATAGGAGAGAGAAAGGGACATCGCCTCTTCCCCTCCCCCCATGCTTTCTCGCCCATTTAATCATTGGCCACGTATCAGTTATAAATATGCCTAGTCTGGGATTAGATACCGCACTTTCCGCTTCGGCCGCTACCCGAGTTCTTGGCTTTCTGATCTATCCGTCTCGCCGGCCCCTTCTCGCCTTCCTCTCTTGGATCTCTCGCCCACTTCCCTCTTCGTCTCGCCGACGACCGTTTCGCCAAAGAAGATGGGCAAGAAGAAGGTGGAGGAGGGTGAGGGGCGCAGCCGCTGCGGGAAGAGGTTTACTGACCACGACTTCCCGCTCGGCCGACTCCCTCGAGAAGACCACAAAACGTTTGCCCGCAAGTATCTGGGGGAAGGGGTCGAGTCGCGTCCCCCCAAGGTCGGCGAGTGCATCAACACTTATTACCCGGGGGAACTCGCCTTCCCCGTCTCGCATTTTGAGGCAGGGTTGCGATTGCCCCTTTGGCCTGAGGTGAAGCAGACCTTCAAATACTTTGGTGTCGTCCCGGCCCAGTTCAACCCTAACGCCATCTCGGTGTTGATCGCATTCGCCTGCTACATGCGTCGGGAGCGCATCGAGTTCATCTTGACGGCCTTCCGCAAGCTTTTCATCTACCACGCCAACGCCGATGGCGTCTCGTATTTTACTGGGCAGGGGCTCAAGGTATGCGAGACGCCCAACAAGAACCATCACTGGCTCACCCGATTCGTCTTCATTCGGGGAGACCGCGCTGACTTTGGCGGCATCCCTCTCGCCCTGGTCTCTCCGCCAGAGAGCTTCTACGCCACCCCCCAAGTCAGCGGTCCAGACAAGCTGTTGTGCGAGTACTTGGTCGGCAAGAATTTCGAGGTCAACTTCTTGCGGCGAGGTCTTGACTCGCTTCTTCCAGTGCTCCCGGACGAAGGTATTCTTATCCTTTCGCTTCTCTCTTCTCGCTATTTGCCGTCTCGCTTCATCCTAACCCCTGCTCTCTTGCAGGCGAGCGAACTGTTCCAGTGTCCCCTCCTTACAAGAGCAATATTCACCCCGCCAAGGGTCTTGATCTCGCCAATGCAGCGGCGGAGGCGGTGAGAGAGTCCCTGGTGGTCATCCCGCCAAAGCGGCCCGGTGACGACACGATTCGCTCTCGCTCCAGCCCTCCCAAAAAGAAGATGAAGAAGGTCATAGTCATTTCTAAGGAAAGGAAGAAAGCTCCCCAAGGGAGCCCTATCTCTATAGGGGAGACTCCGTCGCCCCTTTCGCCTAATCACCAGGCCGTTTCGCCTACCCGCGAGACGGTACTCCCGGATCAACCTGCTGCTGCCTCCAACCTGCCCGCCACTGCTTCCAACCCGCGAGTTGCTGCTCCTGAACAGACGGCTGCCACCTCTTCCCACGAAGGCGAATCCTCTGGCCGTCCCGCTCCCTCCTCCCACATGAATTACAATCTGGGTCCCGTGGTTCATGATGCCGTCGGCGACCTGGTTCTGTTGTATGGGCGGGACGCCAACCGCGTGTCTATCTCCACCCTCCTTCCATCATGGAAGGAGCAAGAGGTCCCTTCCAGCCACGCCTTTGCCATAGGGTACGGCCTCTATGGCGGCCTTGACGCCACTTCGCCTGAAAGCGAGTCCACCAAGGACCTTGTGCTGAAAACCTGCCATCACCAAATGCGGGCCTTGGAGTTCTCACACCGTTCCTCTCGCCGCCTCATTTATATTAATTCAAAGTGGAAGGCTAGCGAGGAAAATCTGGAGGCGGAACGGGAGAAATCCACTGGTCTAGCGAGAAGGTTATCAGATGCCGAGTCCCTCCTCGCGAAGGCCCAAGGCGGCGTGGTAAGTCATGACTTTCTTTTCTCTTGGGTCTCTTTCCTTTCCCATCATTCTTGGCTAATCGCTAGGTCATTCCGCAGGATGCCGAGACGGCGGAACAACTGCGTTCGCGCGTGGCGGCTTTGGAGGAGGAGGTCCAGGTGTTGACAGCTGAGAACGCGCGCCTTCGGGCTGATGCTGCATCGTCGTCTCGCCGCGAGCCCTTCCAGACGCCTCCGCCACATTATTCTTATGAAGAAGTCGAGGAACAATGCCGAGATGCTGGCGTTCGTGCGGCAGAACTGGTGCTGCAAATGATGAAAGACCTGGGGGTTGTGAAGGACGAATCTGAGACGGTGACCGCGCGCGACTTGGTCCCCGAGCTTTATAGCGAGGAGAGCGATGATTCTTCATCTGGCGAGGAGGACTGATGTGCCGCCTCCAAGATTTAGAATCACTCTCTCCTCTTTTTGATGTTGTAAAAACTTTTAAATCATATTTTTGCGGCATATGCCGAGTGACGAGCGAGTGCTCATTTTTGTTATCTCTATTTTTATTTTCTATTTCGCGAAGTTAATCTCTGGCTTGTTTTGCCTGCGGGACGGTGCTACCACTTCGTCTCGCCGCGTAACCTTTATATTTCTGCCTTTTTTATGTTCTACGCGGGACGGCTTCTCGACGCGTTTTCGGCCGCGAGCTGGCGCAACGCCTTGCCTCGCGAGTGCCCTTTCGCTACCGGCGAGACGATCCTCAACAGCCATCCGTTGCGAGTACTGCCACCTGTCCTATTCCACCCCCTTTTTCCCTTAGTTTATTTTTGTACTTTAGGACTAAGTCGAGATACTAAGGTGTAATGTTGCTTTAAGGGGACTTTTCACCCTATTCTGCCAAAGTGAATTCTCTGCCCTGTCGGTTTGATGCTGATGGAGATTGCCTGACCCAACCCTTTCCCCCGCAAGCGAGCCTTCGGACCTGCCAGCTAGATGGGAGCCTGCGCAGCGGGTCTACCTGGGGCCGAGCCGAGCTCGGGGTGCCGATGAAGATCTCAACTCAAAACCTATCCCCCACAGGCGAGCCTTCAGACCTGCCAGCTAGATGGGAGCCTGCGCAGCGGGTCTACCTGGGGCCGAGGCGAGCTCGGGGTGCCGATGAAGATCTCAACTCAAAACCTATCCCCCACAGGCGAGCCTTCGGACCTGCCAGCTAGATGGGAGCCTGCGCAGCGGGTCTACCTGGGGCCGAGCCGAGCTCGGGGTGCCGATGAAGATCTCAACTCAAAACCTATCCCCCACAGGCGAGCCTTCGGACCTGCCAGCTAGATGGGAGCTTGCGCAGCGGGTCTACCTGGGGCCGAGCCGAGCTCGGGGTGCCGACGAAGATCTCAAACCAAAATATATCCCCCACAGGCGAGCCTTCGGACCTGCCAGCTAGATGGGATCCTGCGCAGCGGGTCTACCTGGGGCCGAGCCGAGCTCGGGGTGCCGATGAAGATCTCAACTCAAAACCTATCCCCCACAGGCGAGCCTTCGGACCTGCCAGCTAGATGGGAGCCTGCGCAGCGGGTCTACCCGGGGGCCGAGCCGAGCTCGGGGTGCCGACGAAGATCTCAACTCAAAACCTATCCCCCACAGGCGAGCCTTCGGACCTGCCAGCTAGATGGGAGCCTGCGCAGCGGGTCTACCTGGGGCCGAGCCGAGCTCGGGGTGCCGATGAAGATACCTCTTCCTGTCATTAGGACTTCACGAGAAATAATGAACGAGAAAAAATTTGAGAAGTAGATTATATTAATTATGCTTTGAGTACATATCTTCTGCTCCCCCCTCTCATGGGTAGAAGCGTTTCAAGTCATCCCCACTCCAGGAATGGTTCAAGGTCCTACCCTCCACATCCTGGAGGTAGTAACCCCCCGCTTTCAACACTCTCTCTACAATATAAGGTCCCTCCCAATTTGGATTGAGCTTTCCCACCGGGGCGGACCTCCCTGCCGCATCGACCTTTTTTAGTACTAGGTCTCCTTCCACGAATTGCTTTATCCTGATATGCTTGTCGAAGTGTTTTGCCATCCGACGCTTGAACTCTTCCTGTCTGATGGCTGCTAAGTCTCGCAGCTCCTCTGCCAGGTCTAGTGAGAGGCGCATGCCTTCTTCGTTTTCCATCCTCCATGCCTCGTCTTCATCACCTGCTGCCGCAACTCGTGGGGATCGGACCTCGAACTCCACCGGTAGTACCGCCTCACATCCATGGGAAAGCTTGAAAGGAGTTTCGCCAGTGGCCGTGTTCGGGGTTGTTCTCAGAGCCCACAGGACCGAGGGGAGCTGCTCTACCCAATTCCCTCTCAGATTCTCCACCTTCTTCTTTAGCAAGTTAACGATAATCTTGTTTGCCGCCTCCACCTGACCGTTGCTCCTGGGGTGGTGGACGGAGGCAAACCTGAGGTCGATGCCCAGCTGAGTGCAGAAGCTGATGAACTCTTCACTGGCAAACTGGGGGCCATTATCCGTGACGATGGCCTGAGGCAGCCCGTGCCTGCAGATGATATCCCCCCAGACAAAGTTCCTGATGACTTGGGAGGTCACCTTTGCTAGCGCCTTAACCTCCAGCCACTTGGAGAAGTAATCTATCATAACCAGGAGGAATCTTCTTTGTCCACTAGCTGGAGGGAAAGACCCAACTAAATCCATTCCCCAAATGGCGAAAGGCCATGGTGCTGTGATGCTTCGGAGCCTTTGAGCCGGCAAGAGCTGGAGGGGGGCGCAGAGCTGGCATTTTCGGCATTTCCTCGCAAACTCTGTCGCGTCCTTCCTCAGGGTGGGCCAGAAGTACCCCTGCCTGACCACCCTTGCTTCCAATGTCCTCCCTCCGGAATGACTACCACATTCCCCGGAGTGCACCTCCTCCAGAATGTGTCTGGTCTCCTCCTCTGTTACGCATCGAGCTAGGAGACCCGAAAGCATCCTCCGGTGTAGCCCTCCTTCATGTATGAGATAATGAGCCACCTTGTGGCAGAAGCTCCTCGCCTCCTTGGCCCCTTCAGGGAGAGTTCCTGTCAGAAAAAAGGTAACGGAAGGATCTACCCACGAGGGCCGCCGATCAACCTCCATTAGCTCTCCCTCTTCGATCGCTGGATGGAATAAATCAGTCAGGGCACCCCCTTCCCAAGGTCCGAACTTAGCCAATCGATCGGCAGCAGTGTTCTCTTCTCTGGGGACGTGTTGGATGGAGAACGTCCGGAACCCCCCGATGATCGTCCTCACCTTGGACAAATATTTCACAAGGGTGGGCTCCCGAGCCTCGAACTCTCCACGTATCTGAGATGCCACCACCAATGAATCTGTGAAAACCTCAACGTCCTTAATCTCGAGCTCCTTAGCCAAGCGAAGGCCGGCAATCACTGCCTCGTACTCTGCTTGGTTGTTGGTTGTGGGGAAATGCAAGGCGACGGCTTGTTTTATGGTTACCCCCTGAGGATTTGTTAGTACCACCCCTGCTCCAAGGGAGTGCTTTCCTGAGGCCCCGTCGACCATCATCTTCCATGCTTCCGGTGGCCGCGGCTCCTCAGCCCCGACCTCCGCGACGTAGTCTACCAAGAAGTCGGCCACCACCTGTGCCTTAATGGAGAGCCTTGGTACGAAGGAAATGTTGAACTCACTCAACTCGATAGACCACTTGGCCAGCTGATACGCCCGAAATGGTCTACGTATTTAAACGCAAGTGCACGTGCCGTGTCAAGTAATAAAAGTGAGTAAGAATCGTTTCCACAGGGAGGTGATTGGTTTAGTGCTTGCAAACACCAGTTAGGCCTTTTCCTTAAATCCAAGTTAAATGAGATTTGAGATTTTCTTAAACTACCAAAATTAAGAATGCAGACTTCTAAATGAAATTACTACGGATCTTAGGGAAAATACTTTTCTTATCAAGGTGGAGATATAATCTTATATTATGATTTCCTAGGTTTAGTATGACGGATGAGTGAATTAATCGATGTGAAAATGCGTGGTGAGTGTGCCTTGCAACGATCTTAAAATAGATAACCGTATCTCTCGATATCGGCAATCCCTAGTTCTATATTTCCCCTCGGGTGAAATAAGAACCGCTCAAAGAACAAAGACCTAAGTTGCTAACACCAAGAGGAAGTCTCCTTCTCTCTTCAAATGCTATATCAAAATTACGATATACTAGCGCAACTCCTCTCTCGATTTATGAAGCGTAGCATAAATGTGAAACATTGGCCAAACATTTCAGAAATAAAGATCATAAAATTGATAAAGAACATTCACCAAGTATTCTCAACAAAATAAACTAGAAATTATCCATCAAACACAACCTAGTACTCTCATAATACAAGATTAAGGAAGGATTAGTTCATGGCGTTGGAGGAAACACTCAAAATGTTGAAATAGATCTTACAAAACATTGCGGTTCACGCTTAATCGCTGCAGGAATTTCTTCCTTGAGTTGCTTCTTTGATCCGTACGAAGATCTCCTTCTTCTTCCTCTTGCCGTCGCTCTCCAATGGAGGTTTTATTCCCAAGCCAACCCTAGATGGTGCTCCTCCCTTTAGATCCGAAATTAGTAATTAATTCTTCTTCATTTGGTCAGTTTTTAGCATTAAAAACGTCCATACTCCTGAAGAGACGCATCCTTCCATAATTAAAAATAGCGGGAATTCGAATTTGAAATTTAAAATTTCGGACAGACACATGTTGCAGTTTCAGAATTGGATGTTGCAGTAACTGGTCCAGGCCAAAATAATAATTCTGCATTCACTTCCAAGTTGATTTCTCCGGCGAATCTTGCATAGAAAACCATGAAATAAGATCAACTTAGTACCATAAACATTAAAATACTAATTAATCATATTTTATCATCATTTAAGCTCCTTTTTATTAATTATGAAGTAGAAATATTAGGCAAGGATAACTTCAATTGAGAAGTTATCACACCTCCACACTTAAATTCTTGCTAGTCCCTAGCAAGATAAGTTCACAATAACAATCTGGGTAAAGGATAATACGCAGTGCATGATTCAATGGTACTTTAAATTTGTGGTTGTCTTGAAAAACCAAATAATCGAGGTACACTCAAAATGTTTGCTTTACTAACATGATAGGTTTGACAATCAAAAGAAATCCAACCATTCACAAATCCCCGGCAACGGCGCCAAAAACTTGATACGCCCGAAATGGTCTACGTATTTAAACGCAAGTGCACGTGCCGTGTCAAGTAATAAAAGTGAGTAAGAATCGTTTCCACAGGGAGGTGATTGGTTTAGTGCTTGCAAACACCAGTTAGGCCTTTTCCTTAAATCCAAGTTAAATGAGATTTGAGATTTTCTTAAACTACCAAAATTAAGAATGCAGACTTCTAAATGAAATTACTACGGATCTTAGGGAAAATACTTTTCTTATCAAGGTGGAGATATAATCTTATATTATGATTTCCTAGGTTTAGTATGACGGATGAGTGAATTAATCGATGTGAAAATGCGTGGTGAGTGTGCCTTGCAACGATCTTAAAATAGATAACCGTATCTCTCGATATCGGCAATCCCTAGTTCTATATTTCCCCTCGGGTGAAATAAGAACCGCTCAAAGAACAAAGACCTAAGTTGCTAACACCAAGAGGAAGTCTCCTTCTCTCTTCAAATGCTATATCAAAATTACGATATACTAGCGCAACTCCTCTCTCGATTTATGAAGCGTAGCATAAATGTGAAACATTGGCCAAACATTTCAGAAATAAAGATCATAAAATTGATAAAGAACATTCACCAAGTATTCTCAACAAAATAAACTAGAAATTATCCATCAAACACAACCTAGTACTCTCATAATACAAGATTAAGGAAGGATTAGTTCATGGCGTTGGAGGAAACACTCAAAATGTTGAAATAGATCTTACAAAACATTGCGGTTCACGCTTAATCGCTGCAGGAATTTCTTCCTTGAGTTGCTTCTTTGATCCGTACGAAGATCTCATTCTTCTTCCTCTTGTCGTCGCTCTCCAATGGAGGTTTTATTCCCAAGCCAACCCTAGATGGTGCTCCTCCCTTTAGATCCGAAATTAGTAATTAATTCTTCTTCATTTGGTCAGTTTTTAGCATTAAAAACGTCCATACTCCTGAAGAGACGCATCCTTCCATAATTAAAAATAGCGGGAATTCGAATTTGAAATTTAAAATTTCGGACAGACACATGTTGCAGTTTCAGAATTGGATGTTGCAGTAACTGGTCCAGGCCAAAATAATAATTCTGCATTCACTTCCAAGTTGATTTCTCCGGCGAATCTTGCATAGAAAACCATGAAATAAGATCAACTTAGTAGCATAAACATTAAAATACTAATTAATCATATTTTATCATCATTTAAGCTCCTTTTTATTAATTATGAAGTAGAAATATTAGGCAAGGATAACTTCAATTGAGAAGTTATCACCAGCCTACCCGAGTGCTCTACCCCTTCAAAATTCTTCCGGAGAGGATGGTCCGTCACCACCCTAATCGAATGCGAGTGGAAATATGGCCGAAGCTTCCTGGCTGAAACAACCAAGGCGTATGCCAGCTTTTCTAGGATAGGGTAACGAAGCTCCGCCTTCCGTAGGATCCTGCTAACATAATAAATGGGCAGCTGCTTCTTTCCCTCTTCTCTAACTAGGACGGAGCTCACCGCCTCTGCTCCCACTCCTAGGTACAGGGTCAGATCTTCCCCCTCTTTTGGGCTTTGAAGCAGAGGAGCCAGGGAGAGTTGCTCCTTCAGCTTTTGAAAAGCTTCTTCGCACTCCGCTGTCCATTCAAATCTCTGATTCCCTCGTAGCACTTTAAAGAAAGGTGAGCACTTCTCCACTGACCTAGAGAGGAATCTGCTAAGGCCGGCCAGCTTTCTTGTCAAGCGCTGCACCTCCTTAGCGTTTCGCGGTGATTCCAGCTCCAGAATGGCTTTTACTTTATCAGGATTAGGTTCTACCCCCTCCGGGGTCAGAAGGTGCCCAAGGAACTTCCCACGGCTGGCCCCGAAAACACATTTTAAGGGGTTCAACCTCATTTTGAACTTCCTCAAGGTGGCGAACGTCTCCTCCAGATCCTGGAGATGCGAGTTCACCCCCTTGCTCTTTACCATGAGATCATCAACGTAGACTTCTAGGTTCCGGCCCCTCTGGCCCTGGAAAACTCGATCCATCATCCGTTGGTATGTCGCTCCCGTATTTTTTAACCCGAAGGGCGTCATGTTATAACTAAAGCACCCTTCCCTTGTGATGAAGGAGACGTCCTTGACGTCAGGAGGGTGCATCCGGATCTTATGGTAACCTGAAAAAGCATCCAAAAAACTCATAACAGAAAAACCAACGGCTGAATCAACCAACGCGTCGATTCGAGGCAGGGGGTAGCAATCCTTAGGGCACGATTTATTTAATAACGAAAAGTCAATACACATTCTCCATTTCCCCCCCCCCTTCTTTACCATTACAACATTGGAGATCCAGCCTGGGTACTGGATCTCTGAGATGAAGCCCGCCTCCAGGAGCTTCTTGACCTCCTCTCGAATGGGCTCCCCCAGCTTGGTGGCGATGGCTCTCATCTTCTGACGTATGGGGCGCGTCCGAGGGTCCAGATTTAGGCGGTGGCAGGCCATGTCCGCATCAATGCCCGGCATGTCCGCCGCGCTCCAAGCAAAGACGTCGACGTTGCTCTGAATGCAGGCCCGCATCCGCTCCTGGTCTTCGGGACTCAAGCCCCCGCTGATCTGTACCCTTCGTACCTGCCCCTGGCTGGTGCGGACCTCCACCTCCACCACTTCCTCAACCACCTCCAGTCGTGACTGCTCCCAGCCGTCCCCTGCTTCTTCTTCCTGCTCCAGCTCTTCCTCCCCTCCTGCTCCCTCAACTTCCATCACCTCGTCCTGCTACTGCTCAATTTCCATGTCCCTTCGGGCTTCCCCCACAGCCCCCTCTCCTTCCACTTCCTCCTGCCTTCCCTTCTGTGTTTCCAACTCCCCGCTCCTCCGGACCTCCTGCACACCTCCTGCTCTTCGCTCCTCCTCAATCTCCATGGCCCCCCCGGGCTCTCTTGCTGCTGCTAGACCTCTACATCCCCCTGGGCCTCCTGCACATCTCCTCCTTGCTGCTTCTCAGTCTCCTCTCCCCCGACTTCCTCTTCGGCTCCTTCTCTCGCTTCCTCTGGGCTCACCTCCTTTTCCCCGACAGCTTCTTCACGCGCTGCTATCTCTCTTTCCAACCTCTCCGCTTCTGCCATCCAGGATATGGTGTTGACCGCTGTGACGTAGCACTGCCTTGCCACTTTTGGGTCCCCCCTGACCCTAACCTGTACCCCTCCATTGTTAAACTTGAGACATTGATGGAAAGAGGAGGGGACGCAGCGAAAGGCGCTGATGAGGGGATGCCCAAAGATGGCTCTGTAGCTGCTCGGGCGTCTACAATCACGAACCGGCAGTTCCGTGACACGCCCCCCAACCTCACGTGCAGCCATACTCCCCCTTCTACTTCTTTTCTCTCCCCGGAGAATCCAAACAACGGTCCATCCGAGACCAAAATCCTCTTGGCTTCCACCTGCATCTCGTCGAAGGCCCTCTTAAAGATCACATTTACGGAGCTCCCGTTATCCACCAGGATCTTGGAGACTGTAAAGTTTTCTACCGCCGTCTGGATCACCAAGGCGTCGCAGAACGGGTCCTCATACTCCGGCATGTCCTCTGAAGAGAAGGTAATCTTTTCTAGCGGGGGCGGGGTTTGGGAGGTTGAGGCTACCCCCTTTCGGAACATGGTCTGGAGGCTCCCCTTTCGGGTGGCCTCGATCCCAATCCCTCCATGGATGGCCCCGATTCCTCCCCGGGTTCCTACATCCACCCGGTCCTCGCACCTGTCTTCCGCCTCCCCTTGCTGCATTTCCTCGATCCTTACCGGCGGATACTGCCTCCTCAAACCTCTGGCCTCTCTCATCTCCAAGAATTCTGGGCACGTGGCTGTAGCGTGACCTCCCTCCTGATGGAAGTCACAGAAAGGCAACGCCACCCCACCCCTTCTTCCTTCTCCTCTTCCTCTCATTCCTCCCCGAGCTCCTCTTCCTCGACCGATCCCCATTGCCTCCTGCTGATGCTGAAAACGATCCCTCGCTCTCTGTCTCCATGCTGGTTGATCGAACCTCCTTGGCTCTCGGAAATTATCTCTTCCCTGGAAGCCTCCTCCTAACTCCTGGGGGCGACCCTCATGAGGCCTCCAACCTATCCGGTTGTTCGGCTCTTGGGCCCCCCGATGATTCTGCCCTTGGTGCCCCTTGCCTCGGGGTTCCTCCCTCCTTCTCTCTTCCCACTGCTCCCTCTGCTCCTTTTGCTCCTTTTGCTTTCCTGCTCCTGGTTCCTTTGCGTCGTCCTCCGCCAACCTGGCTAACCTCCTTGCAAACGCCGGATTGGCCCTCTCGAAATCCGTCTCCTTTGCTGCCCTCTCCATAAGCTCCTCAAAAGAGAGGGGGGGCACCCTCTTCAACTACATGCTGAAGAAGCCTGGCCTCGGTCCCAGGGTGAATGCAAGCATCAGTGTATACCCGGGGACCTCCTGGACCTGGAGGATCTCCTTCTGAAACCGATCTACGTAGTGCCCCAACGTTTCCACCTGGCTCTGTCTTACCGAGAACAAGCACTCCGCCTCCTTCTTACGCTTCTTCGATGTTGAAAACCTCAATAAGAAACCCCTCCGCAGATCCTCGAAACAATAAATCGATCTTGCTGGTAACTGGTGAAACCAATCTCGCGCCTTCTCCTTCAAGGTGATGGCAAACAGTCGACACTTAAATGCATCTGTCATCTGTCTTATCGAAACCACATCTTCAAACCACTGCACATGTTGTACAGGATCATCCTTCCCTGAGTAGTAGGACATGTCGGGCTCCCGGAACCCTTCCGGCACCGGAGCCGAGATGACGAGTTCACTGAACGGGCTCTCGCTGACTGCTTGCCGAGAGGGCACGTCTCGCGGCCTCGGCTGGCTGGCCTGATCTGCGAGACCGTGCCCAGGGAAGAGTTCTCGCACAGCTGCCTCCTTCTCGCCGTCTTCTGCAGGGATCTCCTTCCCGGGACGCTGGCCTGGGAAGAGCTCTCGCGCCGCCACGTCCCTCTCGCCAGCCTCTGCGGGGACCTCCTTCCCTGGGCGCTGACCAGGGGCGTTCTCGCCTAAGAGCGGGACCACCTCGATCGGGACCTGAGGCGTCGCCCACTCGCTCCTTGCCGAGAAGGCCAAGCTTATGGTTTGCATGACCTCTCGCCTGAAGTCCTCCAGCATTTTACTCGTCGCCTCTTCTACCTGGGAGGGGGAACCTCCAGAACCAGATCCTTCTCCTTCACCTCCCGCCATAGGACCAAACTCAAACTTTTCTTGAACCGGCTACATCCACGCTCACCGCACCAGAACTGTTGAAGCCAAAATTTGACTCCGACAAATGTTCACGAAATAGGGGCGTAGCCGACTCCTACTTGGCCCAAGCTCCGACCTTCGACTGGTCGTGAAGGACTAGAAAACTGGCCCAAAGCCGCAGCAGGGAGGTCCCACCGCTTACCCGGAAGGTCACAGAGAGCTTCCCCTCCAAAGCCAAAAGCTGGGCTTGGAGTTCCTCAGAAGACTGTGCCAAATGAATCCTCTTAAGAGTCTGAGAAAAAGTCCCCTCTGAAGAACCTCTATGGGCTTATTTATAGGTTTCAGAATCTGAACTGCCAATAACAAAACTGCACCGGTCTGAAATTACCGGGGTACCCTTGGCTGGGTCTGCCAACAGCCAAACTCCGCTGTTCTGAGGAGCTATATGCTGTCCACTAAGGGTAAGAGGGTAAAAATACCCGGGGTAGAAGAGTAAAAACCCCTGCTGACACGGAGGTATGAAAAATGGCCTCTTCTCCCCCTGGCGAGTGGAGAAGCCCCTGTCGGCGAGATGGACCCCACTACTCATCTCGTCTGCGCCCTTCGCCGTGAGGTCTTCTCGCCGCTAGAGACCCTCTCGCCTATGGAGACCCTCTTGCCTCTGGGTGGGGTATCCTGCCCACTGGCGAGCCAATCGTCTCGCCTCTTGCGAGTGGGAGCCCTGGTCCCATTCGCCTGTCCCGACCTATTTGCTCCCTGAGAGCTTCTCTCGAGCCCGAGGTTGTACAGGCCAAATTAACATTCTCAGGTGCTTTAGTTAATCCATTCCATTTGCATGTGAATTTATGCCACTGCAATCTTAATTGTCTATAGATTAATATAATAATAATTTTCAGAGTACAAATGGTTAACTCGTCTATATTTTATTAACTAATTAATGTATCAACTTGTTAAAATGTGCCAAAGTGTAGGGCATCATATTGCGAATATCTTTGGCTTTTTATGTCCTCATTTTTAATGTAGAATAAGTTTTATACACCCAAGTGTTTATTATTTCATATTAATAATCGCCTCAACATCAGCCTATGAAGAAAAAAACACAAGTCAATTTTCATTAAATAATATGTTGATAAATTTGCAGTCTTATTAAAATATTTGTCATTATCTAATGAAAGAAACCATTTAACTCTAGACCCTATAATAAATGAACCTTATTTTGTTTAGATAATTAATTTAAATTTGGAGACATTGATGCGCCAAAAATAGATGTATATATTATCCTCAAGTGCATGATCAAGCAATATAAAATAAGTAAATATTGTTTTTATGGAGAAATGATTAATTCAATGCTTGTAAAAATTAGTTTAATATTTTCTTTAAATTTTAGTAAATCAAATAAAATGATTTTTACAAGAATGGGAAAATTTCTAATTAATAATGACAATGATTCCTTAAAAAAATACTTTTTATCGGTTTTGAGAAATGAGCATGATCATGATTTCTTATGTCTATTGTGATGAATTCTTTAAATATTAATTTTAAGGCAAAAATCAGTATCTCTTGATATCAAAAGTCACTAAATTCTTTATTTTTGTTGTCATCTCTAACTCATGTGAAATGAAGAAACACATAAACAATGAAAATCAATGTTGCTAATATAAAGACAAAATCTCTCTCTCTCTCTCTCAATTATTCTCGTATATGTTATATTGAATCTTTGATGTATGTATGCAATTATTCTCTCGGATTATGAAGCGCAATAAAAAATAAAACTTTGGCCAAAAAATTCAACATGAAGATCATGAATTCAATAAAGATAATTCATCAAACAATCACAAAGAAAGTTAAAAATATCATCATCACAATAAGACATATAACTCACATCATACAAGACTTAAAGAACATAATTCATAATTATGAAAGCAAAGCACAAAATAAGAAAGATCTTAAAGAACATGATGATAGAAGTTCAAAATGAGAGTTTTCGCCCAAACCAATCCTTCACCATGATCCGAGGTGCCCCTTCTTCTCAATAGAAAATTGCTTTTTTTTCCTTCATAGTAACGCCCCTTTCTGTAGTAAATTCACCCCCTTAAAACATCCGCCCTCCTCTAAATGGATGCCTCCTTCCATTTTTATAACCGATGAAAAATTTAAAATTTGAAATTTGTCACCAATTAACTTGTTATAACAACTTTAAAAGTTTTTGCAACAACTTTCTCACACAATTATAATTGATCCAACATCATTTTTTCAAGTTGAATTCTTTTTGTAGACTAAATCTAAATTTAATCATATTTTACTAATTTAAATTCATTTTTCTCAATTAAAATAAACATAAAGTTATTAAATTTTCGTCAATAAAAGTCAGTTTTCTTGTAGTGACCGCATTGTTGAGATTATATCGCACTTCACGTGCATACCATAAATCATTAATCGTATGATATTATGAAGGAACAAATCGTAAATTAAGATCATGAGAAAAGACACTAAGAAACTGTGGTGCTCGATATCTACCGGATCTTGCGTAGATAAACATCTAGCATATAGTACTGACAAAGGATGAAGTCAATGGAAGAAAAGTGATGACTACGGTTGCAACACCAAGGGGAATCTTGGGCTTTACAGATGGAGATTCACATATATATGGCTGCAAAAAATCCAAAGATATTAAGCTAATATTCAACTTCAGCATGTCAACGACCAAATCAATTACCATTCATTTCTCGGGTTCAATCCTAACGGAGTCATGAAAGTAAGAAAGCATAACAAATTGCTGAAATTTAAAGTAATAAATAAATAAATCTCAGCACAAATGAAAATAAATGTGTATATATTCATTTTGATTAATTTGTTTATTATCTTTTTATTTTTAGATTTCTAGAAGAATAATCAGTAATGAGTTCTCACTGATACTAGATAACTTGTGGGATAATTGCCCACCATGACTATTTTATAAGATATAATGATATGGAAAATATAAATTCAACAGATTACTACATTTATTAATAATATATAAGCAGGGGCGGATTCAAGGGGGGCCCCATGGGGGCCCGCCCCCCTCCCCCCCCCCCCCAAATTTTTAAAACAAGTTTATGGATATAAGTGTTGGGGGCATTTTAATCTTACTGCTAGCTCATGTCAAAAATCCTCATTAAAAGCCTCATTAAAAATGATGTAGGCTTGACTTTTTTACACAGCACTCCCATCTGGTCACCTCATCTATCCCGCTCCCCCATGCATTTTCATCATTTTAGCAAATCCTTGCTTTTATCCAGCAGGTTATTCAGGCATCCAGCGTGGCAGCATTTATCAGCAGATTATAATCCATCGACTAAGGCATTGTTGTCTTCTCCAGCAGATTTTCCAACGCAAAATCCTGTCTTTGTCCTACGTTTATACGATATCTCCTCTCTTTTCCCCTCAACTCCTCTCGCCAGCAGGCTCTCCTCAGCTCCTCGACTGCCACCCATGTCGAAAGCGCATTTCTTCCCCTTCGATGCAAGCACTGTCCAGCAAGTTTTCTCCCCATTCTGTCGTCTTCTCCCCGATCCGTACTCTTCTCCAGACTCCAGTTCTCCCCTCAACTCCTCCCGCGGTCCCGCCAGCATATATCCAGCAGGCGGGCCTCACTCCTCAGCTCCTCGCCAGCATATATCCAGCAGGCAGCAGGCAGGCGATCTCCTCCTCTCCGCCCGCCTCAGTCAGCTGCAAACCGTGCTTCTGGTAAGCTCATTCCTTCTTCAGTTCTTCTTGCAAAGCTCACCTAGATGCTGTTTTCTTTGGTTCAGTTTTACCTCTTTTTTCTTTAGATCATTACTGCTTCAACTGTATGCTAAAACTATTTTTGAGTTCATTTTTTGAGCTCAGTTTTTCTTTATATTATTACTGATCCAACTGATTACTGTGATGTATGCTAAAATTGTATGCTAACTTTATGCTAAGAGTCTCGCAACATGATTGCACTGTTGCTGCAAGTCAATAAATTGTGTCAAAGTAATCTTCTTTCAAACTCTGCGTCATTTAGCTCTGTGGCTCTGCCTACTCTCCATTGGGCTTTGGAATCACCAGCAGAGGCAACCGAGATCTGTAGAGTGTAGACAGAAGCAGTGGAACAAAAATTATCAAATGTATAAATGCATAATGTCATTTACATTGTTAAATTTGGTGAATGAAAATGATCAAATCTGTAGATTCATCATTCATGTACATTGAATATCAAGAAAATCTATTAAATCACCAAATGTCAAAATGCAAATCAATAATCGAGATCATAGTTTTACCTCTGAATATTTAGCTGAATAACTACTGTGAAATCCATTAGTAGGTTAAATCGCAACAATTTCTTCTTTTGCTGAATATACAATTTCTTCTGTTTGTGCCCGGCGGCCGGCAACATCGTAAAGTGGATAACTTAATCATTCAAAAACACTCAATAACCGAGATCATGGTTATATTTTGTCAATTTAAAATTTTATTTTAAAATTTATTTGTCTTCGCTTGGTGACTGACCCCCCCCCCTAACTAAAATTCCTGAATCCGCCCATGTATATAAGTAAGAAACTAGTTTTTTCTTAAAAAATAACTATAATTCATTAATTCTTACATATTAAAAGTTAGAAGGATTTGTATGAATAATAAATCAAATTGTAGTAATATGGGGTTAAGAAATCAACTATGGATATAGTAAGACGATCATTACCCAAAAAAAGTTGTACTATTTTTGATAGAGGCTTTCAGTCGAATCAATGATCACTTTTTCAATGTACGGCACATAACTAGATCCTGAAAACTTCGATATACGTGAACATCGAAGAAACACGGAGTACTCAAACTTTCTCTTGATAAGCAAATAGAGAAAATCTCGAGATTTTCAGACTCGGAAAACTAAGACCATAAGCTGAAAAGGATGATGTTCTCATGAAATCTTATCCAATACAAGAAGTCATGTAAAACCAAAATACATTCTAATAATAAATTAGCAACACTTATATTAAGAAAAATCTTCCCATAAAGAAATTAAAACTCAGTGTTTAAAATTATTAATGGAAAAAATATAAATATAATCTCCAACAGGTATGAAATTAAAGGTGCTATCAAAAATGGGGTCCGGGGGTGGTGCAGTGCATGAAATGCACAGCACCGTGCAGTGCGCAAGATCTGACGGGTGCGAGTGCATCTCAGCTCGCGCGGAGATGTGTGCACACTTTGATCTCTCACGCACTGCTTTGAGATATGTGCGCTGAGATGTGCACGCATCTCAGCGCACTCGTCTCAGCGTACTCACATCAATTAGATCACACTTTACGGTAAAGTGCAGTGGATCTCGTCCGTCCGATTTCCTGTACTTTACCTCCCCCGGACCCTCAAAAATAGCTCTAAGCAAAACCGCTCTTAATAATTGCATGTGCAAACGCCCATTGAAATTCACCGTACGTCGAATTACAATTTGACTGATAATATTCCGAAGTAATCACATAAACATATATTACGCTTGGTCGGCGAGCAGCCAAAAGCCCAGTCTGCAATCAATGAAGTGCGCTCAGCGATCGGCAAACACAAAGTGTGGTCGGCGAACATCATAAGCTTGGTCTGTGAACATCATTAGCGCGGTCTGGGATCGGCAATCGCCCGGTCCGCAAACAGCACCAATAGTCTAACAAAATTCACTCATGAAAAAATTGAGAAATATGTAATAAAGAAGGATAAAATTGAAAATGATTAATCTTTAACATGATGGGAAAAACAAAATATAGATACAATGACATATAGATACAAAATGAAAGAAACCTGCTATCAAATCAAAACATCTGGGTTATCACTTAAAGCTCTTGGAAGTCTGAACTGTTCAGAGAAACGGCACAGGAAGGAATCACAAGAAGAGCACAGAAAACAATCAGGAACGCAAAGATATAGCGTGAAAAAACCCTAAATTCAGGGAAAAACTCACAACCACGCAAAAAATTCATTATGTAGAACGATCAAAAGTACATCGCTTCTCTTCTGCCCCTTTTCTCCCTTTAGTTTTTCATGCACTGAAACCCTAGGCCGAAAGCAGGCATTTTATACCTATAGTACTCCCAAACACAGTCAGGCTCCACAAACTAACACGAACAAATGAAACATACGAACGGTTTGATCCTGATAAAGCCTCCATAACTTACCGCTCGCTAGTACGCGCAGAAGAGAAGAGCGGAGAGTTTGAAATGAAGGATAGGAATAATCATTATTGGTGTATGAATATTAATCACCAAATCAACATTCTCAAGTGCTTTAGTTAATCTATTTCATTTGCCCTTGAATTTACAGCATTGCCATCTTAATTTTGTCATTAGATTAATATAATAATAATTTACAGAGTACAAATGATTAACTCATCTATATTTTATTAACTAATTAATGTATCAACTGGTTAAAATGCACCAAAGTAAAGGTATCATATGGCGTATATCTTTGGCTCTTTATGTCGCCATTTTTAATGTAAAATAGGTTGTATACACCAAAGTAGTGCTTATTATTGGGCGTTTATATTGACAGTCTTTATATGGCTATTGACAGCTTAAAGATAGTAGCAGTCCAAAAATGACTATTGACAGCCCCATAAATATTGACAACCCAAATTAAGCTTTTAAATGATATTTTTAGGAAAAGTGTTCAACATGAAAGTTGTAGATATCGACGAGATGTACAACTTTCATGTTGAACACTTTTTCTAAAAATGTCATATAGTAGATTTTTTTTCAAAAGTCGCGTGTTTCGCGTTTTGGGCTGCTATTAGCCGCGATATTATATCTGTTTTTTATTATTTTTCCAGACTGCCAATAGCAAAAGCTGGGCTGGCAATATAAATACCCTAATTATTTCATATTAATAATCGCCTCAACATCATCCTATGCAGAAAAAAAACACAAGTCAATTTTCATTAAATTAAATATTATGTTGACAAGTTTGTAAGTCTTATTAAAATATGTCATTATCTAATGAAAAAACCATTTAACTCTAGACTCTAAAATAAAGGAAGCTAGCTTATTTTGTTTTGATAATCAATTTAAATTTGGAAACATCTATCTTGAATTATTGGGAGTTGGATACATTGTGGTGTTTTAACCGCATTGTTGAAGTTATATCGTGTTACAAATGCATTCATAAATCATTAACCGTACGTATGATATTATGAAGGAAGAAATCATAAAGATCGTTACAAAAGACACTAATGCTGCGTTTGGGGGGACTTATTTTCACCGGTCAAGCGGTTACGACCGCATGAACGGGAGCTTAATTAAGGTCCGGTTCATGCGGTCGTAACCGCTTGACCGCTGAAATTAAGTCCCCCCAAACTCAGCCTAAGAATCTGTGGTGCTCGATATCTACCGGTTCTTGCATAGATAAACATTTAGCATATGGTTTAGTAGTATTGACTAAGGATGGCGACTATGGAAGAGAAGTGGTGACAGCGGTTGCAACAAGGGGAACCTTAGGCTTTGCAGAAGGAGAATCAAATGTTGCTGCCAAAAATCCAAAGCTATAAAGCTAATATTCAACATGAGCATGCCAAGGACCATGTCAATTACCATTTAATTTCTCGGGTATGATTCAAATGGAGTCGTCAAAGTAAGAAACTATAACAAATTGCTGAAATTTGAAGTAAAAACAAATAAATTTCAGCATAAATGAAAATAAATGTGTATATATTCATTTTGATTGATTTGTTTTATTATCTTTTGAATCTTGAATTTCTGGAAGAATACTCAATAATAAGTTCTCACTTGTATTGGGTAACTTGTGAGATAATAGAGCACAACTATTTTATAAGAGATTAATGATGTGGAAAATATAAATTCAATAAATTATTAGATTTATCAATTATAATTCTTACATGTTAAAAGTTAGAAGGATTTGTATGAATAATAAATCATATTGTAGAAATATGAGGTTAAGAGATCAAGCATGGATATAGTAAGATAAGCATTACCCAAAAGTAGTTGTACAATTTTTTGATAGAGGCTTTTAATTGATGTTCACTTCTTCAATGTACGACACGCGACTGAATCCTGAAAATTTCGACAAACACCAAAAAAACAAAAAATACTCGAACTTTCACTTGATAAGCAAATACAGAAAACAGAGAATCTAAAGATTTTGAGGGCAAGAATGTTGAGAGATCACAAACAGAAATGAATGAAGTTCTCATGAAAATTGAAAACGTATCTTATACAAGGAGTCTATGTGAAACCAAAATATATTCTAATAATAAATTAGCAGCAATTATATTAAGAAATAAATGTCGTATAAAGAAATTAAAATTTCCAAAGTTTAAAATTATTAATGGAAATAATATAAATATAATCTCCAACGGTATGAAATTAAAGATGGTTAGCAAAAATGACCTAGCAAAATTGCATATAATAATTGCATGGGTGAACGCCCGCAGAAATTCACGTATGTCTGAGTTACAACTTACAATTCGACTGATAACATATTACGCATGGTCGGGAACAACAAATGCCTAGTAGGATATCAGTAAAGTCCGATCAGCGATTAACAACCGCAAAGTGTGGTCGTCGAGAATATCGTAAGCTTGGCCGGGGAACGAAATTTACTTGTGGAAAGTTTGAAAACTTTGTAATGAAGAAAGATGAAATTGAAAATATGAATCTTTAGCAAAATGGGAAAAATAAAGTATAGATACAATCAAATATAGGTACAAAATGAAAGAAGCTACACACATAACAATTGAAAGAAACAAATCAAATCAAAACATCCGGATCATCATTTAAAGCTCTCTGAACCAATCAAATTTGAGAACTATTCGATCCCAAGAGGGCCTCAGCAACTTACCGCTCGATGGTGGTGCGGCCGGAGGATCGAGAAGAGCGGATAGCTATTTGGAATGTATATATTGCAGTCCGAATGTGAAGCCACATGAGCCGACAAACTCCTTACAGGTGATGGAGTCCCGTTCAACAAGAACCTTGAACTATCAGTGGATATCATAGTTCAACGATAAGAGCACAATTAAGTCCGAAAGGAGATCAACAACCATTACTCACCAAAGCAAAAACAGCACGTTAAATTAAAGTTGGCAGGATCGCGATCCGGATCGTAGGATCGCACGATCTTACGATCCGGATTATGCAATTCGATCCGAATTGTGTTCAGGATCGAAATCAGGCTGCGTCCACTTAGAATCGCGATCCGGATCGTGGAATCGGTAGAATCGCGATTCCTACTCGATTCCATGATCCTTGAAGGCGCTATTAAACATTTCTTTGCAGTCTCGCACGGGAACCCTAACCCATTTCCTCCCGAGTCCCGACTGCTCTTCCTCCCCACTCGACACGGCTCTTCCTCACCTCCCGGAGATCTCTTTCCTCTTGACGGACTGCTGTTTCCCTTCCGACATACAGGTCTTCTTCTTCTTCGTCGTCACGGCTCTTCTTCTTCTTCGTCACGACTCTTCTTCTTCTTTGTCACGGCTTTTCTTCTTCTTCTCCGTCACGACACTTCTTCTTCTTCTCCGTCACGACACTTCTTCTTCTTCACGGCACTTCTTCTCTTCTTCACGGCTCTTCTTCTTCACGGCTCTTCTTCTTCTTCGTCACGGCTCTTCTTCTTCTTCTTCGCGACTCTTTTTCTTCTTCTTCGTCACGGCTATTCTTCTTCTTTGTCGTCACGGCTCTTCTTCTTCTTCTTCTTCGTTACAACTCTTCTTCTTCTTCGTTACGGCTCATCTTCTTCTTCTTCGTCACAACTCTACTTCTTCTTCTTTATTACGGCTCTATCTTCCTCTTTTTCGTCACGGCTCTTCTTCTTCTTCTTCTTCTTCTTCATCCCGGCTCTTTTTTTTCTTCGTCATGGCTCTTCTTCTGGTTCGTCACAGCTTTTCTTCTTTTTCTTCGTCACGGTTCTTCTTCTTCGTCGCGGCTCTTCTTCTTTGTCACAGCTCTTCTTATTTGTCACGGCTCTTCTACTTCTTCGTCACGGCTAGCTCTTCTTCTTTTTCTTCGTCACGGCTCTTCTTCTTCTTCACGACTCTTCTTTTTCTTCTTCCCCACAATTCTTCTTCTTCTTCTTCTTTGATTTTTGGACTGAAATCAGTCCAGAAATCATCCAGATTACTGGACTGTAATCTAGACTGATTTCAGTCCAGAAATCTTCTTTTTTTTCTCTTCTTTGAATTAATCTTTGTTTTTGTAGATGACTGATTAATTATATGTTTTTTGATATAGATTCTTTGTGTAATTGTATGATATGATTGATATCAAATTCAATTTTATCATTTAAATCTTGTTTTAAAAATATAGTGAGATCTTACGATCCACGATCCGATCCTACGATCTGCTCCAACCCCTTAAACGATCCTACTTAAAATCTCGATCTTGACAACCTTGCATCAAACAGAGCAGATCCTGAGCTTGTGAATTTTTAGTGACATGTGGAGTTCTGAAGGTGATGTAAAATTTTAAGAACGGAAGGTCGCATGATCACTCTAAACCAACCAAGCCAAGTAAACCACTAGCAGATAAAAGAAGCAAAAATAACACTTGTATTATTAACTTCTTTACAAGACAAGACATACATTGTGAAACATGATTTCACAAAGCACCTGATGGAGATCAAAAAACTAAACAAGTACAAAACTGGCGGGTAAAACACTGAAACCGCCTAGTCACCTGTCCGCAACTCTAACCGCGAGGTCGCGCAAACTGTCGTTATTGGACAACTGAAGAACTGTCATCTGCCCGCACTTCTGGTCGCCTGCTCACTCAGATCGACTAACCGCAAAAGTCGTGCGAACTGATACTGCTCTACTGAACAGAAGAATAGCCAATCTGAATAGACCGGCGAACTGCCTTTATTGAAAAATGCTTGTGAACTGCCAAGGAAGAAGATTGCTCTAGTCGCACAACCCGCGACCTACTGCTTAACCGACACAAGATTTATAAAATAGTTCCAGAGGGGGGTAATTTACCTCTGGATCCACCCCTGGTCAGTGTCTCTCGAACTGCCAAGGAAGAAGACTGCACTAGCCGCACAATCTACAAACACAATAACACAAGTCACTTCTCATTTTCGCACGTTTAGAAAATCTTAACTGCAAATTAAACCCAAGCTACAGTTCTCGCACTTTCAGTTACGAATAATGGGGTTCTAGCCCCTATTTATAGACGGGTACGGGGATGCAGTCATCGCTGAAGAGGATAAGAAACTGCCTACAGAAAGGCGAATAGAAAACTCTAACCACACAATAGCGGTCTGCCAGAAACCAAACCGCGTTGTCGGAAGCAACATCAATCTGCACAGCAATGCGGACAGTCGAGTCAGACCACGCGGACTTCAGAAGGCCAGGGAACAAACCACGCGGACTGAGAACCAAGCCGTGCGACCTGCGCTGTCTCCCGTTGTCTGCGGGATTTCCCGCGTTGTGCACGATCTGTGCGGTCTACACATCCAGACCGCTCTATTCACGCTTCTAACATTTTTAAGAGGTGATGCATAAGTAAACCATGCTTATGAAAGGAGAGAAATGCAGTAGCAACCCCCAGCCTATAAGAGACGCAATGAGAGGCATGTTTTTCCGAGCAGAGGTTGCCGGCCTACAAGAGATCTACTAAATGCAAGATGGTGCTCAAGTAGAAGGTTGAAGAGATGAGATGTTTCACTTGCAATGAATCATTCTCCTGCAATTTGAGTTCAACAGGCCAGTTTTACTGACCTACGTGAGCCCCATTGCAATGGTGGTGGATGAATTTAAACTAGGCTAGAGCTCGGAGCAGGACTGTGACTAGCGGACTGACATATCAAGGAGAGGTGGGGAGTCAAAGTGGAAGAAAGATTACTGCTTTAGCTTCCTTTGTCTTGTTATTATTCTTCCTCTGTTTTATAAAAAAATGCGAAGTGATGGTTATTTTTCAAAATATTTAGTGAATTTGAACTATTTATATGTCAAAAATGATGTTCACATGAGAAAAAAAACAACTTCGATAAAATAGAAACGTTCAAAAAAAAATTTTTGAATGAAGTTGATGACCGATCCCCAATGATACATTCAAAAATAATTGTACAATCCATTATCAATTTATGCACCCTGATTATTAATTTTCTAGATTCGACACTAGCCATGATATCTTTTGTTTATTGTTACTTTATTTATAATATATAATTTAATAATGTATTGTCTAAATTATATCTTTTTTCTAATCTTGCAGTTTTAATGTATTCCTCTATTCTTAGGCTTCCTTTGGTTCGGCGGTGGCGGGTCGATCCGGCGGGTGAAAATGGAATGTTCGAAATGCAGGGGGGAGGTGGCTGCTCCAAACGGAACTTTTTGGGGCGTTTCTCAAAGCGGGCGGGTGGAAACGGAGCAAATGCCGCCGGAGGTTCATTTGTTTACCCACCTTCCGGCAGCGTTTGCCCCAAACGGAGTAGCGAAACGCCAAACCAAATAGAGCCTTAGTTGTATATTTTATTTTAGGGAAAATTGCTCTGCCTCTAAACTTTAAACACTTCCCAAAATCATTTAACTGCAAGCTTGGATAAGCGCGGAGAATGGCAAAGGAGAAAAAAAATCACACTTTGATAGATTGAGAAGCTCCAACTGGAGTAGAAGAAATTTTTAATGAAATAGATTCAGAAACAGAATGAGCAAAAATACTATTCCGTGCAGAAATTCAAAGCCGACTTCGCTGCAAATTCTAGCAAAAATCTAAGAAAAGTTGGGTTGGATTAATTAGCTCTTGGCCTGGAATGGCTTATATTTGCCAAGGTTGACCACAATTCCTTGGGTAGAACCAATGGCCGCCGCTAAAGACACGAGCAGGCAGACCAAACTCAGCATCTGAAGCACAATCCCCTTGCCGCTGAGCCTCCTAATCTTCTTCTGATTCATGTACATTTCGATGGGGAAATACACTGTCAATGGCCAAAACCCAAGCGCTCCCAACAGCCCCATTATATCATTGAAGAACGGCATCATCATTGCCAGAACAGTGCTCGTCACCACAAATGCAGTCCTCCATACTAACCTGAACAAGCTGATTTTGATCGGAAAACTTGTAGATCTAACCACAGTCGTCTCCTTGGTCAGTAACCTCAAAGCCGGCCACTTTCTGATGGCTGATTCTTCCATGATGGCGAACACGGGCTGGCTGAAAACCTGCACGCTCTTGCAGGAAATATGAGAGGTTTAATATAATTAGGGATGTGGTGCGGCGGGGGACACGAACACAAACCTGGTATGCGCCGAGGAGATGGATGACGATGGCGAGGTTTCCAATGTCGATGAGCCAAAAGGGTTCGAAGAAACCGAAACCGGTGAGCATATTTCCCGGCGCCTTGTTGCCGAACGCTGCGTATCCGAGGCAGCCGCAGAGCATGTAGAACAGGGTGGTGGTCGACACGCCGATCAAGGTTGCTTTTTTCATGACTCTGTTCTCTGCCGGCGGGCATTTCAGTGTGTCCTGAATTATACCCAACACAAACTTTTAAATCATTTATGATAAATCCTTCTATGTGTATATATATACACCTAAATAAAAATGTGTTTGTTAAAAAAGTTGAAGTGAAATTGGACGGTTTGAGTGGAACAGACCACGCAGATTGCAAAGGCTGTGCGGGTAACCCCAATAGACCTTGGCGACTAACAGGTTTTTCGGCTACTTCTCCTCTTGATATTGTCAGATATCTTACCAAACAGTTGTTCTCGGAGGACTGTCTGTTGCAGTTAAGTTGTGACTAACAACAGACAATGCGGTCTGATTTGAGAGACTACGAAGATCGTCAAAACTGCGGTGGCTTTGTCGGTGTTAAGGTTATGTTGTAATTGCATAATTGTTCCTGGCTGGTTGAAGTTCAGGCGGTCTGATGCGACTAACTGCATAACTGTGCAGACTAATGGTTCTAACCGCGTGAGCGGTTTGGTACTAAACCGTGCGGTATGGTGTGGGAATCCGCATGTGAGTGGACAGGTGTTGCTAGCTGGCACGCCACCGACGGTTATCCTATGCCCTAGGCGGTGATGGTATCCCCATGTCTGGCTATAAATAGGGGTGCTAGTCTCATCATAACTAACTGGAACTGTAAGAACTGAAGCTCGGGTTAAACTCTATGGTTAAGGATTTTGTATCCGCCGGCAAGGAGTAGTAGTCTCTTATTGTTGTGCTTTGTAGATTGTGTGGCTGAGACTTAGTTCTGACAAACAGGTTAGAGAAGGCTGTGTGGATAGTTATAGCAGTCAACGGTGGTTAGCAGCAGGTCATGGTTAAGCGACTAGACTGTCTCCTTTGGCAGTTTAACAAGCTTGGATTTTTCAGTTCGTCTTTGACAGACTGAGTAATAGTTCTGTTCGAGTTCAACTGTTCGCAGAGGACTTCTGCGGTCAGGCGACCTCACGGTCATGCGACCTCGCGGTCAGGCGGCTAAGAAGTGCGGACATGGTTCGACTGAGGTGTTGTCTGACAGTTCAGCGGTTTGGCAGCTTGAGTTGTGCAGCGACTTGGCGGCCTCGGCAAATAGCCTTGGCAGATAGGCAGTTTTAGCGGTTACTAAGTTCAGTCCGCCAGTTTACTCTTGTCTATATTTTGTTGTGTTCCATCGGGTGTATTGCACAATATGTCTCGCAATGTATGTCTCGCATTGTAAAGAAATATTATTAATTCCATTATAGCTCTTATTCTTCGACTACTTCTGCTTTATTTGGCTTGGTTTGGTTGAGTGTTTCTGCGACCTTTCCCGCTTCTCAAAATTTTACATGGTATCGTAGGGACAGAGGAGTTAGCTGTGATTAACTACAAAGGTTTGTTAGTCTTTTGGAAGTTTCAAGTGAACCAGAGTTACAGCAATGGAAGTCGGTTATACAAGAGGTCTTGGAATTGAGCTTATCCAGACCAACTTTAAAAAGTGAAGGTCTTGCATTAAGAGTTATCTTCTGGGCGAGGACTTTTGGGAGGTCGTCTGTGGAGACAACAAACGAGATGTAGTTGTTGCTAGAGGAAATTCTGAGGCAGTGAGGGCTTGGAGGATAACTAATGCGAAGACAGAGTTCACTCTGAAGTAGACAATCTTACAGGAGCTCTTCGATCACATCATTAGATGTAGGCCGACTGCTAAGATTTGGACGGCCTTGAATGGTCTGTTCAATAAAAAGAATATAGCTCAGCTATAATTTCTAGAGAATGAGTTGGTGAAAGCAAGTCAAGGAGAGCTGTCTATATCATCTTTCTTTTTGAAGATGAAGAATCTATGCATTGAAATTTCAATATTGGACCCGGATGAGCCTATCTCAGAGGCGAAACTAAAGAGTCATATTATTCGCAGCTTGTGGAAGGCAATTCACGCGGCTGAGGTGTGGTCTGGCAATTCAGCGGTTTGGCAGCTTGAGCTGTGCAACGACTTGGCAGCCTCAGCGGATAGCCTTGGCGGATAGGCAGCTTTAGCGGTCATTGAGTTAAGTCCGTCAGTTTACTCTTGTCTGTATTTTTTTATTTTCATCAGCTGTATTGCACAATCGTGTCTTGCACTGTAAAGAAGATTATTAATTTTATTGTCACTCTTATTCTTCTACTACTTCTGGTTTATTTGGCTTGGTTTGATTGAGTGTTCTTGCTGTACAATATCGTATTCACTGAGTGGGGTCCCCAGGAAGGCACAAGACTTGCTACACATTTTTAAGCTTTTAGGAGATTTTGCACTTTTGGAGTCAAATTGATGGTTGATTTGCATAATATACTAGTAGGGGGAAGAAAAATTTGTCTAGCTTACTAGTGCTTGGTGTACTCTTCAGAGGGTGAGTGCGGCGGGAGGCCGGCACTTGCCCCAGCCCCTTTCCTAGGGGGCGGGTGCGGCGGGAGGCCGACACTTGTCCCGGTCCCATTTCAGGGGGCAGGTGCGGCGGGAGGCTGACACCCGCCCTGCTCGCCCGGCTGGAGTACTCACCCGGTCGGAGTACTCGCCCGTTTGGAGTACTCGTCCGGCTAGAGTACTCGCCCGGCTGGAGTACTCACCCGGCTGGAGTACTCGCCCTGCTGGAGTACTCGCCCGGCTTGAGGGTCTCACCCAGCTCGAGGGTCTCGCCCGGCTTGAGGGTCTGCTATTTTGCCCCTGATGGGCTGCGAATAGCTGTTCAGAACAACGGAATGTGGTTGTTCGCAGAACAGACTCGGAGTATTTCAGTAATTTTAGAGCAGCGGGATTGGGCTATTGGCAGGCCATCCCCAAAAACCTATAAATAGACCATTGGGGTGCCTTGAAGAAGGATCAGTTTTTCACCAATCCTCATCTACTTCCTTCATCCTCCAAGGCACCTAGCTCAGCATTGGCTGGGGAGGGGGAGATCTCAAAGGTGTTCCGGGTGTGAGGTGAGATGAGACCTCAACACTAGAGCCAATGGTCATTCTCCAAATTCAGGTCTCTCACCAAGGGACGACTTGAGAGAAGTAGGTGTGAGCTGTACCCCTAGGTCCGAACTCTAGGTGGAACCGAATCTCGGTTCCAACACCTGCGACATTTTTCGCATCTCAAAATTTTACATGGTATCAGTGGGACATAGGAGTTAACAGCGATCAAGCACAAAGGTTTGCTAGTTCTTTGGAAATCTCAAGTGAACTAGAATTACAACAATAGAAGTCGGTTATGCAAGAGGTCTTGGAATTGAGCTTTTCACACAGATCAACTTTAAAAAGTGGAGATCTTGCATAGAGAGCTATCTTCTGGGCGATGACCTTTGGGAGGTCATCTGTGGAGACGACGGACAAAAGATAGTTGCTGCTGGAGGAAATGTTGAGGCAGTGAAGGCTTGGAAGAGAACGAATGTGAATGCAAAGTTCACTCTGAAGCGGATAATCTCACAGGAGCTCTTCAACCACATCATTGGATGTAGGTTGACTGCTGAGATTTGGACGGCCTTGGATGGTCTGTTCAATAAGAAAAATGTAGCTCGGCTATAATTTCTAGAGAATGAGTTGGTGAAATCAAGTCAAGCAGAGTTGTCTATATCATCTGTCATCTTGGAGATGAAGAATCTATGCGCTGAAATTTCAGCATTACACCCGGATGAGTCTTTCTTAGAGGCGAAGCTGAAGAGACACATATCTGCAACTTGCGGAAGGAATATGTGGCCTTTATTACGTCTCTGCAAGGTTGTGCCAATCAATCATTATTGCTGAAGCTGGAGAATCTGATGGCCTTGCATGAGAGCTTGGCAAAGCAGATGACTGAATGCACTATCTTAGGGGGAGATAGTGAGGTTCTTTATTCTGGGAAGAAGAAGAAGAAGAAGAGATGAGATAGGCATAAGAAGACACTTGTATAAGATGATCCATCAACTTCATCATAGCAGGAAAGAAGCAAGACTCCTAAACAAGATTTTAGGAAGAAAGAGAGTACCAAGATGCTACAAGTGTTATAAGCTTGGTCATATCAGGAAGGACTACAGAATTAATCTTGAGTCGGGGCACGATGCAAAAAAATGAGAAGCTGAATCCAGGGATGATGAAGGTGGATGGGGGAATGGATTCATGATAGATATATCTGCAACAACTGTTCATGTCATGACCTCTGTCAACTTCAAGGATGACTGGATCATTAACTTATAGTATGGGCATCATCTCACCGGGGACGAGTCAAAGTTCTCTTATCTACAGGCATACTCAGATAATGATGCAAATATTAATGCTGATGATATAGTACATGCAGTCGAGAAGGAGGGTATAGTTTCTTTAGGCAGTGATAAGGGGCCACTCACTCTACGTAGTGTTTATCACATGCCAAGAATGAAGAAAACTTATTCTCTGTGACCAACATTGTAGATGTTGGGTATCATGTTCTGTTTTGTCCGACAGAACTAAAATTTCTCTGAAATATGTCAGCGGTGAAAGTTGGCATGACTCATGTTGGGAAGTGAGTAATGAACTTGTTTGTTTTATCAACAAGTTCTTATGTTGATAAGATGAGGGTCAACGATAGCGCGGTTATCTGACATGAAAGGCTGTGACATTAGGGATGAAGAAGCTAAAGGTTATGGCAGCAAGAGGTCTAGTGAAAGACCTGTCTAGTCTTTCATCACATGGTGATGGTCATATTTGTGTTGAGTGTAAGTATGCAAATGCACATCGTCTTCAATTTGATAAGTCCTTATCCATGTGTAAGACACCATTGGAATGCATTCACGATGACCTGATGAGACCGACCGTCACCCTCAGTCTTGGAGGTAGCTGATATATGCTGGCTCTAGTTGATGATTTTATTAAATAACTTGGGTATATTTTGTAGAGGAGAAGTCAGAGGTTTTTTAGAAGTTTGTGGAGTTCAAAAATCTTGTGGATGACCGACTGAATTTGCGAATTAAGAAGTTGAGAATGGATAATGGAGGTGAGTTCACTTTAAATGAGTTCGTCAACTTCTACATAAAACATGAAATTCAGAGGGAGCTTTCTTATGCTCATACTCCACAACAGAATGGTATTGTATAAAGGAAGATCCACCATCTAGCAGAGACCTACAAGAGCTGGCTTCACTCCAAAGGAATTCTTAGGGCTTTTTGGGCAGAGGGAATGGCCTACAGAGCTTATGTGATCAACAAGATGTCGTTGAGTCCCAACAACATGAAGTCTCCACATGAGCTCATGTTCAAGGAGAAGCCTAGCGTGGCACACATTAGGGTGTTTGGATCCACCTACTAAGTGCACGTTCCAGGCGCTCTGAGGACGAAGTTGAATGCAAGGGCAAGAAAGCTTGTCTTCATTGGCTACGACGAGAGGAAGAAAGACTGGAAGTGCATGGACCCTAAGACAAAGAAGTTTGTTGTCTCGAGGGATGTGACATTTGACGAGTTAACATCATATTATGGTAGTTCTATTGTGGAACTACATGAGAGCAGGGTGGATGGAGAGCAAGAGGAAGTTGCTCGAAATCTTCTGTTGTAGCTAGTTGTGTCTCCAGAAGCTCCGGCTATATCTAGCTCAGGGGCGGATGCTTCTGGTTTAGGAATTAGGGAGAACGATGTTCCTAGTGTACCCGGGAGAAAAGCTGATGCAGAAGAAGCAGCTGGTGTGGTAGATCAGGGTCAGGCCTTGCGGAGGTGTAAGAGGACCATTATTCCACCAGCTCGATATAGGGAGAGAAACATGGTGAGTTTTGTATCATGTTTCTTCGTAGGTCCCTTGGATGAGCGGGAGCCGTCATGCTTTGAGAATACCACCGAGATTAAGGAGTTGAAAGATGTCATGGATGTGGAGGCGACCACACTCAGGAAGAACAATACTTGGGATTTTCTTCCCAAGGTCAATGTCATCACTCATGTGACCTACAAGTGGGTATACAAGCTCAAAAAGAAGGCTGACAGCAGTATTAAGCGGTACAAGGCTCGCTTTGTAGCTCGAGGGTTCTCGCAGTAGTACGATGAAGACTATGAGGAGAAATTTAGTTTGGTGGCCAAGATGACTTCAATTCGGGTGGTGATTGCTTTGACGGCTTGCCAAGATTGGAAGATTTGGCAACTCAACGCAAAAAATGTTTTTTCTTACGGTTACGGGGATATTGACATGGACATCTTCATGATTCAGCCGCCTGATTATGTTTTTGAAAAATATTCAGGACACGTCTGTAAGCTCAAGAAGACCCTTTATGGCTTGAAGTAGGCGCATCAGGCGTGGTACAGGAAGATTGCAAAATACCTCCAGTCTGTCAATATTTTACTTCATATTTTGATTCAAGCCTGTTCGTTAAGAAGAAGGGGGCGTCAAGTCTTGGTATTATATATGTTGATGATATGATCGTCACCAGAAACTCGGAAGAGGAGGTATCTAGGCTCAAGGCAGAGCTAGCTATCAAATTCGAGATGAAGGATCTTGTGGAGCTCTACCATTTTCTTGGTCTGGAGCTGTAGAAGAAGAATAACGGTGTGCTCGTTTCCTAAAACATCTATGTGGAATGGATCATGAAGTGGTTCGGCATGCAGGAGGGAAAGCGCGGCTCTACTCCACTGGAAGTCGGTCTAAAATTTCGGCGTAATAAAGGAAGGATTCTTCCATATCCCTTGGTGTTCAGTGTTGGAACCAGCTACCCGATCCCGCCTAGAGTTCGGACCAGAGGTTGCAGCCCACACCTACTCCTCTTGAACTACCCTCCCGACGTGAGTCGCAGACCTAGAAACAGACCGAGGGGTCTCAGCTCGGAGGTCCCACCTCTTACCCGGAAGAAACTGAAGTCCTTCCCCTCCCTAGTCAATGTTGAGCTAGGTGCCTGTGAGGAAGAATATGGAAAGGTTCAACAACCTGTTCCAGGCACCTTGTCAGTCTATTTATAGGCCTCTGAGTTTGATATGCAAATATTCATACTGAACCGACCTGAAATTACCAAAATACCCTGGGTCGGGTCTGGCAACAGCCAAACTTTGCTGTCCTGAAGAGCTATATGCAGACCACCAGGGGTAGAAGTGTAAAATTACCTGGGGCAGAAGAGTAAAACCCCCTTGGAGGTAAAAGGGTAAAAATATCTTTCCTCCTATGCGGCAAGTGGGGAAAGTGACTGGCGGACGAGACGATCCCACCTGCTCGTCTCACCGGCCTCTTGCTCCATAGGTCATCTCGCCTTCTAGGGCCAAGCTCGTGACCCCAAAGGGCGTCTCGCCTACTACAACCCCTGTCTCGCCCCCCAGTGAGTGGACCACTCGGTCCCACTCGCCTGTCAAGTACCTCTCGCCAGCTTCTCCGGGTCACAGCTACTGGAAAGGCCTCCCGCGCCCCAAGGTTGTACACAATCTCCGCTTTTTCGAGGTTGGCCCAAGATCGGAAAGAAAGTCCAACCGAGGCTCGCGGTTGTCGGGATTCATTTGTAAGAATCTTTGGCGGGGCCCTCCCCCTGGAGTCTATAAATATGAGACCCCACCTCAACATGGAATGCCCCCCTTTGTCATTTCCACTTCTCTTCCACCCTCAACATGTCTCATAGCTAAAGCTTTCGTGAGCATCTCGCGATGGTGCGCAAGCAAAATAAAGCCAATGTGGCTGCCCTGATCCTGTCTTTGGGGCGCACCCCCGCCTCAGCCCCTTCATCCTCTCGCCCAAAGAAGACGACAGTCATCGGCCCTCCCATCTCGGTCGGCGCGACCTCCTCGGCACCCTCGACAGCTGATACACTTCCTCTCGCGTCTTCCGGGGAGAGACGGGTGATTCTTGATTCCTCCTCTCGTCTTTCTTATCGTCTCGCCTACTAACCATGCTCTTTCAGGGAAACCTCGCCGATTCCCCTATGCCCGCGAATCCTCCTAATGTCACCAACCAACCTTATCAACGCCCCGACTCACCTGAGGAATCTTCAACCCCCCCCCCCCCCAACCACGAGGAGAGAAGACCTCTCGTGAATTGTGGGGAATCCTCACATCCCGAGTAAGAAAACTCATCCCGTCTTTTTGTTTCACACAGATTCCTGTTCCTTAACCGAGCACATACGAGACCACAAGGCTAATCCTTGTACCCACGGCACACGGTCGCAAGACTGTCCTTCATTATGATCTTTCTTTTTTTGCGCAGGTATCCAGTTTGACTCGAGTACCGAGTGGTCTCCCGCGCCGCCTCCCCACTCGCCTCTTTCTCGCCTAGATGAGATCGAAGACTACCTGGGTGATCCCATGGACACCCTGGAGTTGAAGCGCTAGACAGTCAGGATGTTTCGAAAGTATACACATATCATCCGCGATATGGAGCTGGAGAAGAAGGCTTCTGATCGGCGCATTGACTGGCTGGAAACTGAGTGCACTCGCCTCTCTGCTGAGATCGAGGCCGACATCGTAATAGATGGGACAGACCCCCCGACAATCATAAGCGAGACAGACGAACACCTCTGTCTCGCGCGTCGCGGTCTAGTCGCCGCCCGCGCCTTCCATCTACCCAGTCGCCCTCCATGTGCGGGATCTCGCGGTGGTCGTTGGAAATGGCTCAAGAACTGAGGGGTCATGGATTCGTCTTGCCTACTTAATGCTTCCTTGTAACTTTGTCATGAATCGATCGGTTGTCCGCCCTTTTAACTATTAATTTGTTATATAGGTCCCCCCGGACGAGATGCCCGCCCCGCGCGGGATGAAATAATTTATTATGATAATCTATCATGATATTTTTGTCAACCTGTCATGTCATGCTGGGTTTTTCATCATTGCTGTGTTTAATAAGTCTATTCTTTAGTTTTATTTCTGGCTCATCAAAAAAATCGCCGCAGCATTTCTGCACCTTGGGTTCTGAAGAGAGAGAGAGAGAGAGAGAGAGAGAGAGGATGAACCGCTGGGTTGCCCCTTTGGCATCCGCCTTTTCATTTTCCCGCTCACTTTCCTTTCCTCTCTCTATCTGTTATAAATACCCCCCCCCCTCTAGATCTAGATGCTTTTACGCTTGTACTGTTGCTCTCTGCTACTTCCGAGATCCGGAGCTCTCGCCTACTACCCCTCGCCTACCCCTTCTCGCGTCCCGCTTTCGCTTCATCCTTTTCTTCCCTTCCTCTATCACTGTCATCTCGCTCGCTATGGGGAAGAAGAAAGTAGAAAAAGGCGAGGGTCGCAGCCGCTGCGGGAGGCGATTTACCGACCATGACTTCCCTCTCGGTAGGATATCCGAAGAAGACAACAATCGCTTCGCCAGCGAGTTCCTGGCTGATGGTTATCTGTCTCGCCCACCCAAGGTCGGCGAGTCTGTCAACACTTTCTATCCCGACGAGCTAGCCTTCCCCGTCTCGCACTTCGAGGTGCGGCTAAGACCCCCCCCCCCTGGCCAGATGTAAAACAGGTCTTCAAATACTTTGGAGTTGTTCCCGCACAGTTCAATCCAAATGCGATTTTGATGTTGGTAGCCTTCGCCATCTACCTATGGCGAGAGCGCATCGAATTCAGCCTGACCGTCTTCCGCAAGCTGTTTGTTAGAAACGAACAAAAAAACAAACCGGAAGTGGTATAACAGAAACTTTATTATCTGAAAAAGGTATCTATTATAAAGGTATGACCTCCCTTATATAGAATGGAGGAGAGATGAGAGAATACAAATAAGAGATGTGGGACTAAAAAATTACATGACTAAGCGGACTAATACAAAACAATTCGCACAGGCCGCGCGGTTAGACAGAATGGCTAACCGCCCGGCTACCACCAGGATGAGAGAGAGATCACCATGGGAGACTGCTAGACCGCCTGGTCTCCAAGTCTCCAGAGACAAGCCGCTAGACCGCTTGGACTCCAGACAGCAACAGCACAGCAACCAAATCTCTGAAGGGAAACCGCCAGATCGCGCGGTCTTCAACCCGCCAAGACAGACCGCCAGACTGCCCGGTCACCAACTTCAACACTCCCCCTCAAGCTGGAGCATATATATCGATCATGCCTAGCTTGTCACAAATATGAAGAAACGAGGCGGAGACTGGCTTGGTGAAGATGTCAGCCAGCTCTTTATCAGAAGTGACGAAGGGAGTGCAAATTTGTTCCTTCAGAATCTCCTCATGAATGAAATGACAGTCAACCTCAATGTGCTTGGTTCTTTCATGGAAGACCGGATTTTTGGAGATGTATATGACAGCCTTGTTATCACAGAACATAGGTAGAGGATGGTTGTACACCTCTCTTAAATCTAGCAGGAGAGCCCATAGCCACTTTAACTCACAAGTGGTCGATGTCATACTACGATACTCTGCTTCAGCACTAGATCTGGAAACAACCGACTGCTTCTTGCTCTTCCAGCTTACCAGATTTCCCCCAACAAAGGTGCAAAAACCCGAGGTTGACTTGCGATCCCCTTTGTCATCAGCGTAACTCGCATCTGAGTATGCTTCAACCCTCAGATGACCATTCTTCTGAAAGAGTAAACCTTTCTCAGGCGCTGCTTTGACATATTCCAAGATCCTCAAGGCGGACTGTAGATGGCACTCCCTAGGTGCTTTCATGAATTGACTCACTTTGCCCACAGCATAGGAAATGACAGGCCTGGTCACGGTGAGATATATGAGCTTACCAACCAGACGCCGGTACCGCGTAACATCTGAAAGAGGAGGCGAATCATCTGTCTAGGTTTTGTCTTCTCCAGTTGCCATGGGGCATCGGGCAGGTTTAGCTCCACTCAATCCTGCCTCTTTTAAAAGATCAAGGGCATGCTTACGTTGGGAGAGGACTAAGGAGTTGGGCTTCCGAGGGATTTCGATCCCCAGAAAGTACTTCGGAGAGCTCATATCTTTCGTGACCAGATGTTGATGAAGATGCCGCTTTGTCAAGGTTACTCCTTCCTGATCATCGCCAGAGAGAAGGATGTCATCGACGTACACAGCAAGAACCACCAGTCCCGAGGAGGTTTTGCGAAAAAATAGCGAGTGATCGGCAGAGCTTCGCACAAAACCAACGGCTGCCACAATGCCGCTGAACTTGTCGAACCAAGCTCGAGGGCTCTGCTTGAGACCATAGATTGTCTTCTTCAGCCGGCAGACTCGTGTCTCCCCCTGAGCAACATACTCAGGAGGTTGCTCCATGTAGACAGCCTCCTGAAGATCACCATAAAGGAAGGCATTCTTGATATCCAGCTGGGAAATCAGCCAATCTCTATTGACCGTCACAGAGAGAAGGACCCGGATAGTGCTGAGACGAGCCACGGGAGAGAAGGTGTCAAAGTAATCAACCCCATAGGTCTGAGTAAATCCCTTAGCAACAAGGCGAGCTTTATAACGATCCACAGTGCCGTCTGTGCCAAATTTTACCACAAATACCCAGCGACAGCCAACGACATCAGTACCGAGGGGAGGAGGAACAAGAGTCCATGTACCCCGCTCAGTTAAGGTCGTCATTTCCTCATCCATGGCCATCTTCCAATGAGGAATAACAAGGGCCTCCTGGTAGGAACGGGGCGTGGTAGTGGTAGAGATAGCCAGTGCAAAGGCCCTGCGAGAAGAGGTGAGACGATCATATGAAACAACAACAACAAGGGGGTGTAGGGTGCACGTCCGCACCCCTTTGCGAAGAGCTACAGGAAGATCCAGGTCATCAGGTCCCTCGGCATCCGGAGCATCCATGGCAGAGATAACTGGCCCGGGAGGAGAGAGCGGCGGCGGCGGAGATGAGGGAGATGGTGGCGGAGAAGAGGGAGAGAGAGGTGGAGGGAGAGGAGTGGACGGAGATGGTGGAGGGGTGGAGAGCACAGAAGGAGACGAGGGAATGAAGGAAATAGCAGGAGAATCAGAAGCTGGGGGAAGTGGAGGGGAGGCATCCAAGAAGTAGGAGGCATTCTCGAAGAAGGTGACGTCAGCAGAGGCGAATTGCTTACGAAGAACGGGATCAAAGCAACAATAGCCTTTCTGAGTGGTGGAGTATCCCAGAAAGACACATTTGGTGGAGCGAGGGGAGAGCTTATCACGGGTGGCGGAGGGGGCATGCACAAAGGCAGTGCACCCAAAGATGCGGAGAGGGAGAGGAAAAGACTCCTTGTCCGGATAAAGAATGGAGAATGGGGTTTTCCCGTGGATAACCGTGGAGGGGATGCGATTGATGAGGTAGCAGGCAAGGAGAACAGCATAGCCCCAATAGGAGCGAGGAACATGCATCTGGGTCAGCAAGGTGCGAGCGACATCGAGGAGATGACGGTTTTTGCGTTCCGCCACCCCCATTTTGCTGGGAGGTGTAAACACAGCTAGTCTGATGAATAATGCCATGTTGCACACAGAAAGAGGTAAAAGCATGACTCAAATATTCGGAAGCATTAGCTGAGCGAAAAGTTTTAATACAAACACCAAACTAAGTTTTGATTAATTGATAAAAAGAAACTCATACATCCAAAAGTTCAGAGCGATCTCGTAAGAGATACACCCATGTACATCTTGAAAAGTCATCAATAAAAGTAACAAAATAAGAACTACCCCGACCAATGGTGAGGGTAGGAGCAGGTCCCCAGACATCGGAGTGGATGAGATCAAACGGATGGGTAGAGCCCCGACCTTGCTTTGGCGGGAAGGAGGAACGGTGATGCTTGCTAAGCTGACAAGCCGCGCAGTTGAGAGGAGAACTGGAAGGAGGGAGGTGGGGCAGAAGTTGATGTAGAAGCCGTGGAGGAGGATGACCAAGGCGGAGATGCCACTGGAGAAGATCCGTACAAGAGGAGGAGAAGGCGGACAAGGCGAAAATGTTGTCGAGGAAGTAGAGGCCGCCGCACTCAGTCCCAGTAGCAATCGTTCGTTGGGAGCTCGGATCCTGAAAAGAACAAGAAGTCAGAGTAAACGTTACAGAGCACTGAAGCTGCTTGCATAAAGAGGTAACCGACAATAAATTGCAGGGAAATTTGGGCACATAGAGAGTGTCCGCTAGGTGAAGAGACGGAGTAACATGGACCACTCCCGACCCATGAACCGGGAACCGTCTGCAACAAGAACCGGGGGCACCCGATTATGCTATTCGAGCAGAGTGAAGCAGTGAGGATTGTCTGTCATGTGATTAGTTGCTCCAGAGTCGATAAGCCATTTACCTTGAGTAACCACGTGGGCACTACCTAAAGATGTGACCACGGAGGCAGACGTCTTGGAAGAGGAGGTGGAAGAGTCACCTGAGGGGCGAAGATGGGGATGCTTCGTCCAGCAGCGGTCAAGAGTATGGCCGGTGCGGACACAGTGAGAGCAGAGGTAGCGGAAAAGAGCACGTCCGCCAGACTGGTGATTGCGGCTACCAGAGCCACTCTGCTGAGTTTGGTGAGCATAGTTGGTCGGTGGAGGAGGAGCGGGCAGAATCGGGTGCTGAAGGAGAGAAGTGACAGCGGCGATGCAGGCAGCGGTAGCATCTAAGGTAGGAGATTCCGCCTCACCCAGAATTTGCTGGCGGATCATATCATAAGTATCAGGAAGCCGGAGCAGATAACACACAACCAAAAGCTCCTGGAAGTGCTTGTGTTGTTGAGCCAAATCCGCAGAGAAGGGGTGATTCTGAAGAAACTCAGCCCCAAGAGACTGAACCTGTTGGTAGGCAGCAGCAGGGGACAAGGTAGGATGGGCAAAGAGGTCTGCATACAACGTATAGATGCGGGACGTCTGAGCCCCCTTGGAGTACAGAGCGGCAAGATGAAGCCAAGCGGCCTTGACCGTGTCATCATGACGGATGACGGGAAGACACTCATCAGATAGGCTATTAGGAAGCCAAGTACGCACAAGCGCGTCACTTGCATCCCAGTCATCAAAGAGAGGTGAAGTGGTTGGAGGAGGGTCATCAACGAGATGGTGTCGTTTGCGTTGCGAGCGAAGGAGAAAGGTGAAGGAGACGCTCCAATCCGGGTAGTTGGAGCCGACAAGCTTGGAAACGGTCCCAAGGTTCTCGGAAGGAGTAGGATGAAGAGGCAGAGCCGGATTGGCAACAGGAGTGGTGGTAGGAGTGGTGGCAGTAGAAGCATCAGAAGGAGCCATTGGAGAAAACAAGAGGAAGCCGCGCGGTTAGAAAACAAGACGCACGGTTAGGAAACAGGCCGCGCGAACAGGAAGAAATCGCAGCGGTAGGAGAAGGAGATCTACAGTGGTCACTAAGATTGACACCAGCGGCCAGAGAAGCCACGACCAAGCCGTAGAAATAAGCTGAGGGAAAGAAGTGAAGCAGCTAGAAGGTAGCCCGCGCGAACAGAAGAAGAAGGAGAAGGCCGCGCCTAAAAGAGCAAGGCGGACGAGCCGAACCGAGATCGCACACAGAGGCCGCGCACACAAAGGGCAGCGGCAAGAGACCGTACGAACAAGATAAGAGACCGCGCGTACAAGACAAGAGACCGCACGAACATGAAGAGAAAGGAGTCAGGAGGAAAAGATCGTTTCCTCTGATACCATGTTAGAAACGAACAAAAAAACAAACCGAAAGTGGTATAACAGAAATTTTATTATCTAAAAAAGGTATCTATTACAAAGGTATGGCCTCCCTTATATAGAATGGAGGAGAGATGAGAGAATACAAATAAGAGATGTGGGACTAAAAAATTACATGACTAAGCGGACTAATACAAAACAATTCACACAGGCCGCGCAGTTAGACAGAATGGCTAACCGCCCGGCTACCACCAGGATGAGAGAGAGATCACCATGGGAGACCGCTAGACCACCCGGTCTCCAAGTCTCCAGAGGCAAGCCGCTAGACCGCTCGGACTCCAGACAGCAACAACACAACAACCAAATCTCTGAAGGGAATCCTCCAGACCGCGCGGTCTTCAACCCGCCAAGACAGACCGCCAGACCGCCCGGTCACCAACTTCAACACTGTTCATTTACCACACCAAAGACGACGGTGTTTCCTACTTCACAGGCCAAGGCCTAAAGGTATGTGAGACGCCTAACAAGAACCACCATTGGCTCACCCACTTCGTCTTCATTCGCTGGAACTTGGGAGGCGTCCCTCTCGCTCCGGTGTCGCCTGCTGAGGTGTACTACGAGACGAGCTAGCATTCCCCGTCTCGCACTTCGAGGCGCGGCTAAGACTCCCCCTCTGGACAGAGGTAAAACAGGTCTTCAAATACTTTGGAGTTGTTACCGCACAGTTCAACCCAAATGCGATTTTGATGCTGGTCGTCTTCGTCGTCTACCTATGGCGAGAGCGAATCGAATTCAGCCTGACCGTCTTCCGCAAGCTGTTCATTTACCACGCCAAAGATGACGGTGTTTCCTACTTCACAGGCCAAGGCCTAAAGGTATGCGAGACGCCTAACAAGAACCACCATTGGGTCACCCGCTTCGTCTTAATTCGCGGGAACTTGGGAGGCATCCCTCTCACTCTGATGTCGCCTGCCGAGGTGTACTACGAGACCCCCAAGGTTGGGGGTGCCGAGAGGGCTCTCTGCGACTTCTTCGCGGGAAAAAATTTCGAGATTAACTTCCTTCGGCGAGACCTCGACTCGCTTCCTCCCGTCCTTCCCGGTGAAGGTATATTCGCGCCCCCTTAATATTATGCTTATCTTCTTGTTTTATTCTAACCACTATCTTGCTCAAGAGAGAGAACTATCCCTGTCCACCCCCCTTATCAGAGAAATAAGGGTCTCGCCCTTGTGAGCATGGCGGCGGAGGCGGTAAAGGAAATGCTGACCCCCGCCCCAAGAAGAGGCCTGGGGACGATGTCGCTACTTCTCGGCATAGCACAAATAAAAAGATGAAGAAGGTGGTGTCCTTCCCAAAGGAGAAGAAAGGAGCCGCTCCTAAGGAAAGGAAGGAAATGTCGGGGTCCCTGACCCCCATTTCTATGGAAAGGTCTCCCTCATCTCGCCATCAAGCCGTCTCGCCTGCCCGCGAGACGACCCTACCTGATCAAACTGCCGCCACCTCTGTCCAGCCCGCCGAGCTTCCCCCTCGCGAGGCTGGCTCTTCCAGCCGCCCGGCCCCCTCCTCGCATCCGAATTACAACATGGGGCCCGGGACGGATGATGCCGCCGGCGAGCCAGTACTCTTGTGGGAGAAGGATGCCAACCGCGTGTCGGTGTCTACTCTCCTTCCCTCTTGGAAGGAGCAAGACCCGCCCACCAGTCATGTCTTCTCCCTTGGGTACGGGCTATACGGTGGCCTTGGGACTGTGCCCGCGGATAATGAAGCATCGCGAGACCTCATCCTGAAGACCGCCTACGCCCAGTTTCACTCCATGGAGCTCTCGCATCGGATCTCATGTCGCCTGGTCTTCAACAACGAGAAGTGAAAGGAGGTCGAGGCCAGCCTTGCTGCGGAGTGCAAGAAGTCAGTTAGAACCCGCCAACCCAACAATTCATCTCAAAACTCAGGTGTTGAGATGAAGGGTGGCGGGGTACTTGAACACAAAGGGGAGAAGACTACAGGCGGTGTGGGATTAACCCCAACCACAGAACCGCGGGGATATCTGCCACAAGGGGCCCACCGGGGTCAACACCTAGACCTGGAACGCTATGGGGAAGCCAAACACGCGGTCCCACACACATGAGTCCTGCTGGATAATATAATCTCAACACACCCCCGCAGCAGGACAACCCGCTCTGATACCAAGTTAGAACCCGCCAACCCAACAGTTCATCTCAAAACCTAGGTGTTGAGATGAAGGGTGGCGGGGTACTTGAACACAAAGGGGAGAAGACTGCAGGCAGTGTGGGATTAACCCCAACCACAGAACCGCGGGGAAATTCCGCCACAAGGGGCCCACCGGGGTCAACATCAAGACCTGGAACGCGATGGGGAAGCCAAACACGCGGTCCCACACACACGAGTCCTGCTGGATAATATAATCTCAACAAAGTCAAATAACCTCGAGAAGCGGCTGGCTGTCGCCGACAACCTTCTTGCACGAAGCCAGGGCGGTGTGGTAAGCCTTTTAACTGCCACTCGCCAGTTTCACTTGCTAGCTCTTCATAAATATTTGTTGACTGATGGCCTTCTCGCAGGATGCCGAGACTGCTGATCGCATGCGCTCGCGCATTGCAGCTTTGGAGGGAGAAAACAAGAAATTGAAGGCTGAAAACTACTGTCTCCTGGACAGCACCGCGCTCCATCCAGATCCGTTCCAAGCTCCCCCGCCACCTCGTTACTCCCTGGACGAGGTCGACGCCTCTTCCAAGACTCCAACATCAAGATGACGGTGCTCGTCCTCAAGATGATGAAGGAGCTGGGGTGGTCCGGGACGATGCCGAGACGGTCACCGTCCGTGACTTGGTCCCCCAGCTATATGGCGAGACGGATGACAGCTCCACCTCCAGTGATGAGGAGTGAAGGGATGTCAGAGTTTGAGGACTTCTCCCCCCCCCCCACCCCCCTCTTTTTTGTCTTTTGTAAATTTTCCTGATGTTGAGATGTTTCTGATTGTTGTAATGCACATTTTGGGACTTGTATTATAACCTTAGGGGATTTTTTTGTTATAACCTTTTGCTCTTCTTATTTCATTGCGCTTTACCTATTGTCGTTTCGCTTGATAGTTAGTTTAGAGCGCTAGCCGTTGGCCTTCTCCTCACCTCCGCCGAGCGCGGGATAAATTGCCCTTGTACTCTCGTCTCGCCGTAAGACGTACCCCGCGTGAGTAGTGTAACACCCCAAAACTCAAAATAGCGAAGGGGGGGACGTTTTGGGCCAGTTTGGGTTCTGGCAGAAGGCACACGGCCTGGGACACGGGCGTGTCCCAGGGCGTGTCAAGCGTGTGTCGACACTTAGTCGTGAAGTCGTCGAGTTATACTCGACGATTTGTCGAGAATGGGCACACGGCCTTCGACACGGGCGTGTCGCAGGGCGTGTCGACCCGTGTCGACACTTAGCCATGAAGTCGTCGAATTATACTCGACGATTCGTCGAGAATGGGCACACGGCCTGCGACACGGGCGTGTCGCAGGGCGTGTCGACCCGTGTCGACGATCGTCCCGGGGAGTCGTCGAGATTCACTCGACGATCGTCGAGACAAGGCACACGGCCTAGGACACGGGCGTGTCCAAGGCCGTGTCATCAACTCGTCGATCTTCCCTCGACGAAATGTCCTGTGTACACGGCCTGGGGTCCAGGCGTGTCAAGGTGACACGGGCAAGGACACGGGCGTGTCCTAGGACCCGTGCAGTGCTCGGGTTGAAAACGGGGGAAAAATCATGGGGTACACGGCCGGCTACACGGCCGTGTCAGCTGGAACACGGGCGTGTTAGCTCGAACACGGGCGTGTTCGATACCCGTGTGAGGGTCCAGGAGATTCGATTTTGACGGCGAATGCGGCACACGGCCCTGGACACGGGCGTGTGTCAGGCCGTGTTCGATCCAGATTGGGCATTTCAGCCCCGAATCAAAACCGTTCGTTTCCTTGATTGAAGATCTAACGGCTGGGAATGGTTCCTGAGAGGATATACCCGGGTTTGACTTAGAAAATCCATCACTTTCTTACCTTTTTCATCTCTCCAAACCCTTGGAGAAAGAGGAGAGCCCTTGGAGGAAGAAGAGCTAGATCCGCCATTGGAGGAGCTTCGGAGCTCCGAATCGCAAGCCGACTCCGGATCCACGGAGGCAACGCAAGTGCGGTGATTTCTATCCGATTACTTTTCGATGGCGCCAAAGAGGAACTCAAGGGTAACGATCCTCATCTTGAGCATGAATAGCTCTCTTTCTTAGCATAGGAAGCCCGCTCTCGCGAATTTGCGAAGAGTTGGAGGCGTTCCTTCGGGTAGATATGTAAAGTCCCCGTTGTTTAGAGTCCGTATGCGAGAACGGACATAGGCATGATGTGTGAAGCCTACCCGGACATGTTAGTCTGGATCGGTGATGTTGCATTGCATAAGGCCGGAGAAGACTCCGTGCTATTGGTTGTTTTCGGGTTTTCTACGCGGTAGATTGCAGCAGGGAGCCTTGGGGACTAACCCAAAGGTGCACCCAGAAAACTGGGCGGATACGAGATCTTGCAAGCTTGGTGGCCTGAGAGCCAACTCGAACATAACTGAGTTATGTGACTTGCGGTAGAATGGGACTCGGTGAAAGTTTGACCCGCGCAAATGGCTTAAATTGTCGTTGCGAAGTGAGCACGGGTTAGATGGAGCCGTACCCGCTTTATGTCGTTCGGTTAGAGAGACCTAAGGTTACGTGGCACTCGCCGTTGGCATAGATGTGAGTCTTCGGCGGTCAATGGCTTAAATTGACGTGACCCATGCCATGAAGACAAATTGCTCATAGGTTTGGCCGTCTAAGTGGCGATGGTGAGTCCGGAATGTTAATGGCTTTAATTGACGTGACATCGATCGGTTCACCGAGAATGTGCCCTGAGTGCACGGGGCGTGCGGCCGTACGAGCCAACGTCTGTGATGAAATGGCTATGGTTATATACATTGCTCGCTTATGCTAATGAAATGCAGGGAAGGAGCATCGCCGCCCCTTGTTGGGGGCGGGATCGTTATAATTTGGTCAGCATTGCTGACCGTTGCCTTGTTTTACCACCGTGCGGTGGTTTGTTGCTTGCAGGTGCAGCTGGACCAAGCGGTCAATAGCGGGCTAAAGCCCTTTTTGCGAAGCTGGCCCTCGAAGGCCCAAGTAGAAGTGTTTACTACTTTATTCATGTATGACCGGCCTGCGTGCCGTGGTTTGTAAAACATGTAATTTTCAAGTGAAACACTTTGTAAGGCCTTAAGGCCGGTTTTGGATATTTTGTATAACATTCCTAAATTGTACTAGTGGACATTTGTGCTTGATGCTGGGTTCTTGTTTACAACTCTTATAAACTACTTCCGCTAGAATGCTCTGTGTAGGACGTTGAGATTGGTTGGATGGTTTCCATAAGTAACCACCCGGTCTGTCTGTGGTATATGGCGTCGGGCCCCGGCCGGACCTACTGCTATATACTATGCGACGGATAGGGGTGTTACAATTTGGTATCAGACTACTGGTTTTGGTCGGCCTTAAGCTGAATTCGTGGCCGAATTCTTTTTAAGGGGTGGTGAGCACATCGTGTGCGTCATCGTTATAACGGTAAAAGAACTCATGAATGTCCACTTAGGAATGAAAATACTCGTGTTTGAGGAACCTGCGTGTTCTATAATTGCTGTTCGCAATTTTATTTGGTCGCTTGACGGTGTTTTGTACCACTATAGGTGACCGGAAGCGGTGCTGGACAGCCAGAATGTCCGGTTTCTGAGGAGCATAGTGCACCCGGTGAGGTGTTTGAGCCTCCTCCTTCGTATGAAACCGTTAGAAGGATCGTAGAAGCGGTGTTCACTGTGACGGGTGCACAGCTAGGAGGAAATGTACAACCCTGCGCCCCTGTTGTGGCTTCAACGCCGGTGGGCGCGATGCAGCAGATGACCTTTGGTAGACCATTGCGGCAGCAGCTGAATATGCATTTAGTGCAGGGAGCGCACACAGTTGAGGAATATTTGCAAGCATTTCTTATGATAAGTCGCTACCCATGCTTTGAGTCGGATAATGAGCAAGCTACAGTTGATAGATTTTATAACGGCCTACGTGCCGAGTTACGAGTCCTATTGCTAGGACCAAAGTTATTGGGATTCCGAGCCTTGGTGGAATCAGCTAGATCATTGGAGGCAGAGTTGAGGAAGACCCTCCCGATGCCAACGACCATGGTATCGAACTATACAAACCCCATAAGCGCTGTATCCGGCAGAATGCTGGAGAAAGGGGTTATGAAATCGACTCGTAAAGCTACGTACACTTGTTATACTTGTGGAAAGAAAGGGCACTTTGCCCGAGACTGTTGGAATGGTGCTCGGAAGGGTAAGAAACCTATGTCAGGAGCAGTCAAGGATGTCAGTACAAAGGAAACGGCATTCAAAGTGCTGAACACCTCAAAGTCGGCATATCGAAAATGGTATAAGAAGCATAGGACTTCGGGTCAAGCTCTTTCTGGTGCTTCTGGGACGACTACGGGTCAGACCCCGGGCACATGTTTCAACTGTGGCGAGCCGGGGCATTATGCTCGTGAGTGCCTAAAGCCCTGGAGGAAGCACGTCGTCGTGTCGACAGGTATGGTTTAAAGATAGTTTTGCTTTAAATACTTGTCACTCTTGTGCATGTTAGCTTAGAACTACTAGTGTTAAGCCTTGTTATGACTTTCTTTATCTGCGAGAGCACCGTTCGTTTAGGGAGCTTCGCGTTCCTTCATTAGGAATTATATTGTGCGTCGGAGTACCTCCTTCGATGGTAAAAGACGAATTGGATGCGTTATAGTCCAATGGTGCTCATTGTGCGCGGGTAGACGTTGTTGCGCTTAGTTTTGGATTGGGAATCAGGAGTTCGACGTTATATTTGGTATGGACTGGCTCTCGGAGCAGCAAGCCAATATAGATGCGGTAGCAAGGAAGTCAAGCCGGGAGCAAGTCGTGAGATGACCTTTATGGGCTCGAAGAGGTCGAGCAAGATGTTGGCGTTTGCTCTTCAGGTGGTGAAGGCGGTTCTTGCCGGAGCCGAACTGTTCTTTACACTAGTGGAGGTTGCAAAGCCGAAGCCCACTTTGGATTGTATTTCAGTGGTATCGAAGTAACCTGATGTGTTCCCTAGAGATCTTCCTGGAGCCCCGCCTCGATAGGAGATAGATTCCATGTTTGAGCTTGTACCAGGTGCAAGGCCTGTATCACGCTCTCCTTGTCGGCTAGCGCCTACGGAAATGGCGGAGCTGAAAGTGCAACTTCTAAAAGTTGTTGGAGCAAGGGTATGTGCGTCCAAGTCCTTCGCCTTGGAGTGCACCGACCCTCTTTTGTAAGAAGAAGAACGGCACGAAGAAGAACGGAAGCTTGGGGCTATGTATTAATTATTGGGAGCTCAACAAGGTAACGGCAAAGAACAAGAACCCGATCCCAAGGATCGATGACCTTTGTGATCAGTTGGTCGGGCCAACGCCGTACTCTAAAGTAGCTAAGGGAGAGTGATATCCCTAAGATAACGTCCAGTACAGGACACGGGCGCTACGAGTTTAGGGTCAGGCCGTTTGGGCTGACAAATACGCCGTCAGTGTTCATGGATTTGATGAACAAGACGTTCAGGGAGTACTTGGACCATTTCGTGATCGTCTTCATCGACAATATTTTGGTGTACTCGCAAAGTGAGGAAGATCACTTCAAGCATCTTCATTTGGTGTTGGAGACGCTAAGTAGAAACCAGTTGTATGCCAAGTTCTCGAAGTGCGAGTTTTGGCTATCCTCAGTGGCGTTCCTCGGTCATATAGTGAGTGGAGAGGGTATTGCTGTGGATCCGGCGAAGATTGTTGCGATACGGGAGTGGCCTGAGCTTGCTATGGGAGCGGAAGTCCGGAGTTTGCTGGAGCTTGCCGGCTACGATAGGCGCTTCGTGGAGAACTTCTCGCGGATAGCGTTACCTCTCACTACTATGACGAGGAAGGAGCATAAGTTCTTTTGGACGCCGGAGTGCGCGCGAGCTTTTGAGGAGTTATAATGTCGGTTGGCTACGACGCCTGTGCTGACTTCGCCAAGTGGAACCGAAGGCAATGAGATTTTTAATGATGCGTAGGGCAGCGGTTTGGGTTGCGCGCTACTGCAACACGGAAGCGTAATAGCGTATGGCCGTGAGTTTTGCCTTGAAGCTATGGAGGCATAATTGTATACGGTGTGAAAGTGGATCTCTACGCCGGTCACAAGAGCGTGAAGCATCTGATTGATCAGAAGGATTTGAATATACGACAGCGTAGATGGATGGAGTTCTTGGGAGACTATACATTCAAGATCCACTACGCGTCTGATAAAGGGAATGCGGTTGCTGACGCGATGAGTCGCCAAGCCCCAGCTCGAGCCCATTGGCTATCGGTGCAAGATGAGCGGTTGGTGCGAGAGTTGGAGGCGTTGGGGATCGTTTGTATGGACGAGCAATCAAGTGCTGAAGCAGTTCATGGTAGAGGCTCTGGATGGGCCAAATTTCCCAATTCGTCGTGGAGGACGAATTGCTTTGGAGAGACGGCCTTTTGTGCGTCCCAAGTGTGGGCAATTTGCGGGTGGAGTTGTTGTACGAGGCATACCATACCAAGTACTCGATTCACCCGGGGAGCACGAAGTTGTACATTGATGTGAAGAAACTATTTTGGTGGCCGGGTTTAAAGAAGGATGTGGCGCTCTACGTAGTGTAGTGCCAAACTTGCGCCTTGGTGAAGGCGGAGTGCCAAAAGCCGGGAGGAGTTCTTAAGTCCTTGCCCATTCCAGAATGGAAATTCGACGACATCTCTATGGACTTTGTGCACGGTTTGCCAAGGTCGCAAAAGGGGAAACGACGCCATTTGGGTGTTCGTGGATCGATTAACGAAGGTGTCGCATTTTATTCCGCATAGGAAGGATGATCCGGTGGAGAAGTTAGCAACGTTTTATGTGGATAACATAGTACGGCGTCATGGTGTGCCCCGCAGCATCGTGAGTGACCGAGATGGGCGGTTCACATCCAATGATTGGAGGCTGGTGCAACAAATGTTGGGAACAAAGTTGAAATTCAGCACAGCCACCCATCCGCAAACGGATGGGCAGACCGAGAGGGTTAATAGAACCATGGAAGACATGCTCCGCATGTGTGTCTTGGGTTTTGGAAAGCAATGGGAAGACCACCTTTATTTGGTGGAGTTCGCATACAACAATAGCTACCAAGCGAGTATCCAGACGACGCCCTTCGAGGCCCTATATGGTAGCAAATGTCGCACGCCGTTGTCTTGGTTAGAAACGGGTGAGTCAAAGTTGTATAAGCGATCGGAAGTGGAGGATGCTACTTCTTTGGTGAGAACAATTCGGGAGAGGTTGCTTAACGCTCAGGACCGGCAAGCAAAGTACTGTAATGCCAAGCACAGGAACGTGGAGTTCGATGTGGGCGATTATGTATACTTAAAGATCAAGCCGTTCAAGGGTGTCTCGCGGGTGCGACGATTGAAAAAGCTAAGCCCGAGGTACCTTGGACCGTTCGAGGTTCTGGAGCGAGTTGGAGAAGCGGCCTATAGGTTGAAGCTTTCAGTGGAGCTAAGTGGTTTACACGATGTATTCCACATCTCGGAGCTTCGGAAGGCGGTGCAAGAGCCTACGCAAATGATCGCGGTCGATCAAGTGCCGGTGGATAGTGGGTTAACGACAAAGGTCAAGCCCGTGCGGATTGAGGACTCGGCAAGTGCCGGTGGATAGTGGGTTAACGACAAAGGTCAAGCCCGTGCGGATTGAGGACTCGGAGGTCAAGCGACTACGCAATAAAGAGATCAGGATGGTCAAGGTCCGGTGGGTCAATTGCGGTCGTGAGGAGCTCTCTTGGGAGCGAGAGCAGACTATGCTTGACGAGTATCCGAAGTTGTTCCGCTCAGGTACAAGTTTTGTTTTGTATGCCTTTCCTTATGTAATTTCGTGGGCGAAATTCTTTTAAGAGGGGGAGAGTTGTAACACCCAAAACTCAAAATAGCGAAGGGGGGGACGTTTTGGGGCAGTTTGGGTTCTGGCAGAAGGCACACGGCCTGGGACACGGGCGTGTCCCAGGGCGTGTCAAGCGTGTGTCGACACTTAGCCGCGAAGTCATCGAGTTATACTCGACGATTCGTCGAGAATGGGCACACGGCCTTCGACACGGGCGTGTCGCAGGGCGTGTCGACCCGTGTCGACACTTAGCCGTGAAGTCGTCGAGTTATACTCGACGATTCGTCGAGAATGGGCACACGGCCTGCGACACGGGCGTGTCGCAGGGCGTGTCGACCCGTGTCGACGATCGTCCCGGGGAGTCGTCGAGATTCACTCGACGATCGTCGAGACAAGGCACACGGCCTAGGACACGGGCGTGTCCAAGGCCGTGTCATCAACTCGTCGATCTTCCCTCGACGAAATGTCCCGTGTACACGGCCTGGGGTCCAGGCGTGTCAAGGTGACACGGGCAAGGACACGGGCGTGTCCTAGGACCCGTGCAGTGCTCGGGTTGAAAACGGGGGAAAAATCATGGGGTACACGGCCGGCTACACGGCCGTGTCAGCTGGAACACGTGCGTGTCAGCTCGAACACGGGCGTGTTCGATACCCGTGTGAGGGTCCAGGAGATTCGATTTTGACGGCGAATGCGGCACACGGCCCTGGACACGGGCGTGTGCCAGGCCGTGTTCGGTCCAGATTGGGCATTTCAGCCCCGAATCAAAACCGTTCGTTTCCTTGATTGAAGATCTAACGGCTGGGAATGGTTCCTGAGAGGATATACCCGGGTTTGACTTAGAAAATCCATCACTTTCTTACCTTTTCATCTCTCCAACCCTTGGAGAAAGAGGAGAGCCCTTGGAGGAAGAAGAGATAGATCCGCCATTGGAGGAGCTTCGGAGCTCCGAATCGCAAGCCGACTCCGGATCCACGGAGGCAACGCAAGTGCGGTGATTTCTATCCGATTACTTTTCGATGGCGCCAAAGAGGAACTCAAGGGTAACGATCCTCATCTTGAGCATGAATAGCTCTCTTTCTTAGCATAGGAAGCCCGCTCTCGCGAGTTTGCGAAGAGTTGGAGGCGTTCCTTCGGGTAGATATGTAAAGTCCCCGTTGTTTAGAGTCCGTATGCGAGAACGGACATAGGCATGATGTGTGAAGCCTACCCGGATATGTTAGTCTGGATCGGTGATGTTGCATTGCATAAGGCCGGAGAAGACTCCGTGCTATTGGTTGTTTTCGGGTTTTCTACGCGGTAGATTGCAGCAGGGAACCTTGGGGACTAACCCAAAGGTGCACCCAGAAAACTGGGCGGATACGAGATCTTGCCAGCTTGGTGGCCTGAGAGCCAACTCGAACATAACTGAGTTATGTGACTTGCGGTAGAATGGGACTCGGTGAAAGTTTGACCCTGCGCAAATGGCTTAAATTGTCGTTGCGAAGTGAGCACGGGTTAGATGGAGCCGTACCCGCTTTATGTCGTTCGGTTAGAGAGACCTAAGGTTACGTGGCACTCGCCGTTGGCATAGATGTGAGTCTTCGGCGGTCAATGGCTTAAATTGACGTGACCCATGCCATGAAAACAAATTGCTCATAGGTTTGGCCGTCTAAGTGGCGATGGTGAGTCCGGAATGTTAATGGACTTTAATTGACGTGACATCGACCGGTTCACCGAGAATGTGCCCTGAGTGCACGGGGCGTGCGGCCGTACGAGCCAACGTCTGTGATGAAATGGCTATGGTTATATACATTGCTCGCTTATGCTAATGAAATGCAGGGAAGGAGCATCGCCGCCCCGAGTTGGGGGCGGGATCGTTATAATTTGGTCAGCATTGCTGACCGTTGCCTTGTATTACCACCGTGCGGTGGTTTGTTGCTTGCAGGTGCAGCTGGACCAAGCGGTCAATAGCGGGCTAAAGCCCTTTTTGCGAAGCTGGCCCTCGAAGGCCCAAGTAGAAGTGTTTACTGCTTTATTCATGTATGACCGGCCTGCGTGCCGTGGTTTGTAAAACATGTAATTTTTAAGTGAAACACTTTGTAAGGCCTTAAGGCTGGTTTTGGGTATTTTGTATAACATTCCTAAATTGTACTAGTGGACATTCGTGCTTGATGCTGGGTTCTTGTTTACAACTCTTATAAACTGCTTCCGCTAGAATGCTCTGTGTAGGACGTTGAGATTGGTTGGATGGTTTCCATAAGTAACCACCCGGTCTGTCTGTGGTATATGGCGTCGGGCCCCGGCCGGACCTACTGCTATATACTATGCGACGGATAGGGGGTGTTACAAGTAGGGCCTAGGGACCAGATTGTTGCTTGCGATAAATTCTTCCCCTTTTATGCGAGACCTGTGCCTTTGACAGTGAATACTCGCTCGCGGCGGGTGAGAACTTCCTCGCCGAGTGTTAGCCTGGAATGTCATTCTCTCTTGCATTGCCTCCAATCCTTCCTTTTTCTAGGAATTCTCTACCAGTTCTCTGACAAATATGGACACCTTTCTTCGCGAGCTCTTACCACTTACCTTGCCTCTGAGTGAGCCCACAGCCCTGCCACCTAGGTGTGAGCCTGGCCAGCGGGTCTGCTCGGGGTCTCCACTCCAAATCACCTCCAACCACCGAGTGAGCCTACAGCCCTGCCAGCTAGATGAGAGCCTGGTCAGCGGGTCTGCTCGGGGTCTCCTCTCCAAACCCTCTCTAACCACCGAGTGAGCATACAGCCCTGCCAGCTAGATGAGAGCCTGGTTAGCGGGTCTGCTCGGGGTCTCCTCTCCAAACCATCTCCAACCACCGAGTGAGCCTACAGCCCTGCCAGCTAGATGAGAGCCTGGTCAGCGGGTCTGCTCGGGGTCTCCTCTCCAAATCATCTCCAACGACCGAGTGAGCCTACAGCCCTGTCAGCTAGATGAGAGCCTGGTCAGCGGGTTTGCTCGGGGTCTCCTTTCCAAATCATCTCCAACCACCGAGTGAGCCTACAGCCCTGCCAGCTAGATGAGAGCCTGGTCAGCGGGTCTGCTCGAGGTCTCCTCTCCAAATCATTTCCAACCACCGAGTGAGCCTACAGCCCTGCCAGCTAGCTGAGAGCCTGGTCAGCGGGTTTGCTTGGGGTCCCCTCTCCAAACCATCTCCAACCACCGAGTGAGCCTACAGCCCTACCAGCTAGATGAGAGCCTGGTCAGCGGGTCTGATCGGGGTATCCTCTCCAAATCATCTCCAACCACCGAGTGAGCCTACAACCTTGCCAGCTAAATGAGAGCCTGGTCAGCAGGTCTGCTCGGGGTCTCCATGCGGCCATTTCACATTTAATGTCATGAAAAGAGACACCTGCGATTCCATCATATCAGAAGGTCACATCAAAATTGCAAGTATTGAACAATAAAAAATACAATGAACAAAAAGTGTGATGGATAAAATCTTTTTAAGTCAACGCCACTTCGGCCACATCCTAGAGGTAGTACCCTCCCGACTTCAAGACCTCCTTTACAACAAAAGGACCCTCCCAATTTGGATTGAGCTTTCCTACAGAGGCCCCTTTACCTGCTGCATCCACCTTTTTGAGAACCAGATCACCCTTCTGGAATTGCTTGATCCTTATATGCTTATCAAAGTATCTCGTCATCCGGCGCTTGACCTTCTCCTGTCGGATCATTGCCAAATCTCTGAGCTCTTCCACGAGATCAAGAGAGAGTTTTTATTCTTCCACATTCTCTATCATCCATCCTTCGTCTCCCTCTCTTGCAACGGCTACTCTTGGTGATGTGACCTCGAACTCTATTGGTATGACAGCCTCTGAGCCATGAGAGAGCTTAAAGGGGTTCTCTTCTGTGGCGGTGTTTGGTGTGGTTCTCAAGGCCCAGAGGACTGAAGGGAGCTGTTCCACCCAGCTCCCCCCCCCCCAGGTTCTTCACTTTCTTCTTCAAAAGGTTAACAATGATCTTATTTGTTTCTTCCACCTGTCTATTGCTCCGCGGGTGATGAACCGAGGCAAAACGGAGGTCTATGCCTAGCCGGATGCAGAAGTCGACGAATTCCCTACTAGCAAATTGTGGCCTGTTATCAATCACGATGGCCAGTGAAAGCCCATGCCGGCAGATGATCTCTCCACATACGAAATTTTTGACCACCTGTGAAGTCACCTTGGTCAACGCCTTCACCTCCAGCCATTTTGAAAAGTAGTCCACCATGACCAACAAAAATTTCCTTTGGCCACTTGCCTGGGGAAAAGGACCCACTAGATCTAGTCCCCATATATCGAAGGGTCGGGGAGCCGTGATGGTTCGTAACCTCTGGGCTGGAAGGAGTTGGAGGGGAGCGAACTCCTGACACTTTTGACATCTTTTTGCGAACTCCTCTGCGTCTTTCCTGAGGGTAGGCCAGAAGTACCCCTGCCTCAACACTCTCCCCTCCAAAGTCCGGCTTCCTGAGTGACTGTCACATTCTCCTGAGTGAATTTCTTCCAGAACCCTTGGAACCTCCTCCTCTGACACACATTGAGCCAGCAGACCGACAGTGTCTTACGGTACAAAGCCCCATCTTTTAGCAGCTAGTACGTCGATTTGTACCTGACACGCTTCTTATCGAGATCGCCCGCGGGCAGTTGCCCCGAGGTCAAAAAGGTGATGAAGGGGTCCATCCAAGACCCTTGTTGGCTTATCTCCATGAGTTCTCCCTCTTCTATGGACGGCCTGAAAAGCTCCGTCATCGTTCCTCCGGTTCGAGGGCCATACTTGGCGAGTTGGTCAGCCTGAGTACTCTCCTCCCTCGGGATGTGCCGAATTGAAAAGCTTTGGAACTGCCCGATGATGTCTTTGACCTTCCCTAGGTATAGCTGGAGGGTGGGCTCCCTTGCTTCGAACTCCCCTTTGATCTGGCCCGCGACCACTATGGAGTCTGTCGTGACCTCAATATCTTGTATGCCCAGCTCCCGAGCTAACCTGAGCCCTGCGATGATCGCCTCATATTTCGCTTGGTTGTTGGTGATCGTGAATTGGATCTTCAAGGCCTGCTCAATCCTGGTCCCCTCTGGACTTACCAAGATCATTCCTCCTCCAAAGAAATTTCTTCCTGACGCCCTATCTACCATCATCTTCCAAGCCGCTCGAGGGGATGATTCAGCCTCTTGGACCTCAACTATGTAGTCCACTAGGAAGTCGGCCACCGCCTATGCCTTGATGGCAAGCCGAGGAATAAAAGCGAGGTCGAATTCACTGAGCTCTATCGACCACTTGGTCAGCCTCCCAGAGTGCTCCACCCCCTCCAAGATGCGATGGAGGGGGTGATCCGTCACCACCTGAATAGAGTGAGCCTGAAAATATGGCCTAAGCTTCCTGGCCGATATGATGAGGTCAAATGCTAGTTTTTCAAGGATGGGGTACCCGAGCTCCGCATTCTTTACGACCTTGCTCACGTAATAGATCGGGAATTGCATTTTTCCTTCCTCTCGTACGAGAACCGAACTCACGGCCCCAGTCCCTACTCCTAAGTATAAGAACAAGACCTCCCCTTCCCTTGGCCCCTAGAGTAGAGGCGTCTGGGTGAGCTGCTGCTTTAGAGCCTGAAAAGCCTTCTCGCATTCGGGGGTCCATTCGAACTTCTTGCCCCCTCTTAACGTCCAGAAGAAAGGCGAGCATTTCTCCCCGGCTCGAGAGAGAAACCTGCTCAGCCCGGCCTGCTTGTCGGTGAGCCGTTGAACTTCCTTGGCATTTCTGGGAGACTCCAGTTCTAGAATTGCCTTCACCTTATCAGGATTGGGTTCTACTCCGGATGGGGTGAGAAGATGCCCTAAGAACTTTGCCCTATTGGCTCCAAAAACACATTTCAGTGGGTTGAGCCTCATTTTATATTTTCTTAAAGTTCCAAAGGTTTCCTCAAGATCCGAGACATGAGATCTGAGGTCCCGACTTTTGATCATCAGGTCATCCACATAAACCTTGAGGTTCCTTCCTTTCTGCTCTCGGAAGATCTGATCCATCATTCTTTGGTAGGTTGCCCCCACATTTTTCAACCCAAAGGGCATCATATTAAAACAGGAGCACCCATCCTCCGTGACGAATGTGACGTCCTTGACGTCCGGAGGGTGCATGCGTATTTGATGATATCCTAAAAACGCATCTAAAAAAACTCATAAGTGAGAAACTACTGGCTGAGTCAACCAGCGCGTCGATTCGAGGCAGGGGGTAACAATCCTTAGGGCACGCTTTATTTAAAAGAGAGAAATCTACACACATTCTCCACTTACCCTCCCCCTTTTTAACCATTACAACATTGCTCACCCACCCAGGATACTTACATGCAGACACAAACCCTGCCTTAAGTAGCTTTTCTACCTCCTCTCTAATGGGTCCGGCCATCTTAGAGGCGATGGCCCTCTTCTTCTGTTGCACTGGGCGAGTGTTGGGGTCGAGGTTGAGACGGTAGCAGGCCACGTCCGCATCGACCCCTGGCATGTCAGCCACGCTCCAAGCGAAGACGTCAATATTCCTTTGCATGCATGCCTTGATCTCCTCCTAGTCTTCCGGGCTGAGCTCGCCACTAACCTTTATCTTCTCTTTTCTTCCTTCTTTGGTGAGGATCTCCATCTCTAGTACTTCCACGACTCATTTCAGCATTGATGGTTCCTCCTCTCCCTCCTGCTCTCCCAGCACATCATGTTCTCCGGCCTTGTCCTCCATGACAGTCACCACCATTTCCTCCCCAAGCTTCTTCATCTCCTGCTCGCTAGTGTTCTCTCCTTCTAGTAGTGAGATTCTTCTTTTTCCCAGCCGGGCTCCCCCTCCGGGTGACCCTCTTGCTTCCTCCATCTTTCTCTTTTCTTTCCTCCTCCTTTTTTCTTCCTTCGACTCTCCCCTCCTCTTCCACCTCCATCTCTCCATTCTTCTCTCCTGCCGTTTCCGGCTCCACCGCAATGCCTCCTACCATCTCCACTTCTCCCTCTCCTCCGACCTCTTCTTCTTTTCTCTCCTCTACCATCCCCATCTCTCCGTCCTTCTCTTCTGCCGTTTTCGGCTCCACCGCAATGCCTCCTACCATCTCCACTTCTCCCTCTCCTCCGACCTCTTCTTCTTCTCTCTCCTCTACCATCCCCATCTCTCCTTCCTTCTCTCCCGTTGTTTTTGGCTCCACCATAATGCCTCCTACCATCTCCACTTCTCCCTCTCCTCCGACCACTTCTTCTTCTTTCTCCTCTGCTTCGCCATCAAGCTCCTGCTGCCATCGATCCATCCTCGATCTTCTCCATCTCCTCAGCCTCTTTCTGTCATGAGATGGTGTTCACCACCGTCACATAGCATTCCCTGGCCGCCTTCGGATCTCCTCGCACTCTGATTTGGATACCTCTAGAGTTGATCTTCAAGCACTGGTGAAAAGATGACGGAACACATCTACAAGCACTGATCAAGGGGCGTCCAAAAATGGTGTTGTAACTGCTGGGGGCATCCACTATGACAAAGCAGCAGTTTTTGGATAGCCCCCTCAGGGTTACCTGGAGTCCCACTCCCCCCTCGACTTCTTTCCTCTCTCCTAAGAATCCAAACAATGGTCCACCTGCCGCCAAAACCCTCCGGTCCTCCACCCTCATCTCGTTAAACGCCTTTTTGAAAATAACATTCACTGAACTCCCATTATCCACCAGAATCTGTGATACCGTGAAGTTCTCAATGGCGGTTCGGAACACCAGTGCGTCACAGAAGGGGTCTTCATTGTCTGACATGTCCTTTCTCAAAAAGGTGATCTTCTCATCCGGGGGAGAATATTGTGACGTCGAGGCTACGCTTCGACGATATATAGTATGAAGGCTCGCCTTTCGGGCAGCCTCGATCCCCACCCCCCACCCCCCACCCCCCATGGATTACTCCAATCCCCCCTCGGTCTCCTACATCTGCTCGATCCATACATCGATCTTCCTCTCCGGTTCTAGTCACCTCCTCTATTCGCACCGGCCTCTGCTGCTCTCCTGCTCCTCTAGCTCTTCTCATTTCCAAGAATTCTTGGTAGGTAGTCGTTGTGTAACCCTCCTCCTCGTGGAAGTCACAGTATGGCAAGGCTACCTCCCCCCTGTCTCCCTTCCTGAGGGTTTCTCCTCCTCCCCGCTCCTGCTCCTGCTCTTCCTCTCTCCCAGCCTCTACCTCTCCCTCAACTGATTGTCATAGCTTGCTGTCGCGGGGGTAGGGGTGGTCTATGACCATAACCCCACCCTTGCTGGTGAAATATTTCAGGTCCTCCCGGTTGGTTCCTTCCCCCTGGGTAAATCCTCTCCCTTGCCCTTGGACAGGGCCTCCCTGCTGCCTCCATCCCAACTCCTGATACGTCGGCGCCCTCGGCTAGCTTTTTTGCGAAAGCTAGATTCGCCGCTTCCATAGCTATTTCCTTCGCAGCCTTCTCCATCAACCCTTCGAACGACAGTTGCGCCTTCCGAGTGAGGCTCATCTTAAAGAAGTCCTCTCGTAGCCCCACGGTAAAGGCCATCTGGAGGGAGAATCCAGACACCTCCTGAATATCCAAGATCTCCTCCTGAAATCTGTCTACATACTGAGCTAGGGACTCGTCCACCCTCTGCTTAATCAAAAAGATCGACTCCGGGTTCTACTTCATCTTCTTTGAAGTCGAGAATCGTAGCTGAAAACTCCTGCTCAGGTCCTCGAAGCAGTATATCGAGCCTGTTGGGAGCTGGTGAAACCAGTCCCTAACCTTGTCCTTCAGAGTGATGGCAAAAAGATGGCACCTGAACGCGTCCATCATGAGCCTGGTCGAGACCGCGTCCTCGAACCACTGCAAGTGATGGAGGGGATCATCTTTCCCCACATAATAGTTCATCTCGGGTTCCCGGAACCCTTCCAGGATGGGAGCTGACGGGATCAACTCACAAAAAAGTGACCCTCTTGCCACTGGTCTCGCCGCCCCTGCTCGTGCGACGACCTCCCCTGGCGAGACGTCGCTCGTAGGGCTGGGGAACAGCTCCCTTCCCTCCATGTCTCGTCCACCTCCTTCCACCATCACTTCCTTCCCCGGTCGCCTCCCCGGGGCATCTTCTCCCACTCGCGCCGAGACGAGCTCTTCTTGCGGCGCGAGAGCAGGCACCTGAGGTAGCGGGGTTGAACAATCCCCCTGTCGCGAGATCCCTTGCAGCAAGTCCATGATGCCTTTGATTGACGTCATGAACTCTTCCCTTCCAACGAATCCTCCCGGGTGATCCGACCCATCTCCGTCTCCTTCTCCGTGACCTCCCGCCATGTGGTTGCTCAAGATTCTTCTCTAAGGGCTGTGGTCCACGCTCACCGCACCAAAAATATTGGAACCAGCTACCTGATCCCGCCTAGAGTTCGGACCAGAGGTTGCAGCTCACACCTACTTCTCTTGAACCACCCTCCCGACGTGAGACGCAGACCTAAAAACAGACCGAGGGGTCTCAGCTTGGAGGTCCCGCCTCTTACCCGGAAGAAACTGAAGTCCTTCCCCTCCCTTGCCAATGTTGAGCTAGGTGCCTGTGAGGAAGAATATGGAAAGGTTCAACAACTTGACCAGGCACCTTGTCGGTTTATTTATATGCCTCTGAGTTTGATCTACAAATATCCATACTGAACCGACCTGAAATTACCAAAATACCCTGGGTCGGGTCTGCTAACAGCCAAACTTCGCTGTCCTGAAGAGCTATATGCAGACCACCAGGGGTAGAAGTGTAAAATTACCTTGGGCAGAAGAGTAAAATCCCCCTTGGGGGTAAAAAAGAAAAAACATCTTTCCTCCTACGCGGCGAGTGGGGAAAGTGACTGGCGGGCGAGACGATCTCACCTGTTCGTCTCGCCGGCCTCTCGCCCCGTAGGCCATCTTACCTTCTAGGGCCAAGCTCGCGACCCCAAAGGGTATCTCGCCTACTGCAGAGAACCCAAGTCTCGCCCCCCAGCGAGTGGACCACTCGGTCCCACTCATCTATCAAGTACCTCTCGCCAGCTTCTCCGGGTCACAGCTGCTGGAAAGGCCTCCCGCGAGCCCAAGGTTGTACATTCAGGCCTCTGATTGGGAGCCTCGTATACTTTACGATTATAAGGCCGGATAACGCTTATGTTGTGAGCCGAGTAAGTCAGTATATGCAAGAGTTGTGGAAGCCTCATCTAGTTGCGACAAAGAGTATTCTGAAGTACGTAAAGTTTACCTCAGATATGGGTCTATTTTAAGAGAGGGACATGAGCTTCAACCCGCACGATTACATAGATGCTGATTATGTGGTAGATACCGACGATCGGAAGTTGACGTCTGGGTACGTCTTCATGTACGGATCGACAGTTATCTCGTGGTGCAGCAAGAAACAAGATTTAGTGTCTGTCTACACTACAAAAGCGGAATATAGGGCTTCAGACTTGGCAGCTTAGGAGGTCATCTGACTTCGAAGGTTGGTGGCGAACATCCATGAGTGCTCTCAAATTAGTTACAAATCTAGTTTGTCACGTGTGGACTAAAGACATCGAGATCGAGCATCATTTAGTTCAGGAGAAAATGCTGGAGGGATCTTTGATAGTAGAGTATATGTAGAGTCAAGACAACGTCGCGGACATCTTCACGAAGCCGCTATCGAAGAGACTAATTGTACAGTTACTGGGACTACTTGAGCTGGTTTCCATTTCCCACTTCAAGGTGGGTGTTGAAAATGTTGAAGTTGAAGTGGGCGGTCTAAGGAGGGTAGACCTCACAGAACGCAGAGACCGCACGGGTAGCATGGATAGACCTTGGCGACTAGTTGACTCTTTAACTACTTCTCTTCTTGCGATCTGACTAAGTAGTTGATCCCAGAGAACTGTCTGTTGTAGTTAAGTTGTGACTAACAACGAACAATGCAGTCTGGTTTGAGAGACTGCAGAGATCGCCAAGATCACAGTGACTTTGCCGATGTTGGAGTTATGTTGCAGTTGCATAGTTGTTCCTGGCTGGTTGAAGTACAGGAGATCTGATGCGGCTAGCCGCATAACTGTGCAGACTGATGGTTCTAACCAAGTGAGTGGTTTGGTACTTAACCGCGCGGTCTGGTGTGGGAGTCCGCATGTTGGTAGACTAGTGCTGCTAGCTGCCACATCACCGACGGTTATCTTATTCTTCTGGGCGGTGATGGTATCCTACTGCCCGGCTATAAATAGGGGTGCTAGCATTGTCATAACTAATTGGAACTATAAGAACTGAAGCCTTGGTTAAACTCTGGGTAAAGATTTTGTATCCGCGCAGCAAGGAGTAATAACTGTTTATTGTTGTGCTTTGCAGATTGTGCGGCTGGCACTTGGTTCTAACGGACATGTTAGAGGAGACAGTGAGGATAGTTGGTAGCAGTCAGCGGTGGTTAGCAGCAGGTCGCGGTTAAGAGACTAAGCGGTCTTCCTTGACAGTTTAATAAGCTTGGTTTTTTTCAATTCGCCTTTGGCGGACTGAGTAGCAGTTCTGTTCTTGTTCAATTGTTCGCGGCGAACTTCTGCGGTCAGGCAACCTCGCGTACAAGATTATCTTCTTCGATAGACGACGCGTTTCAAATCGTCGGGCACGACTTCTACGATGTGGGCGGACGAGATACCCTATGATATCTTGTCCGTTGGAGTGGCCGACCCCTACACGATGTTACTTGGATTTCCTCATAGGAGCTTCAGAGACTCGTCCCACGACTGCTTAGCGAGAACAACCACCTACACTAATCGGAATTGAGTGCCTTTAAGTCGGGGGGGGGGGGGGGGGGGATTTTACGGCGCGCCAAGACCGACACGCGTATATGACCGCATGAGGCGGTGATCCGCTACCCGTACGGGCGATTAGAGCACATGGTCGTGTTTGGATGATCTTTTCTAGTCACTTTCGTATTTTATGTTTTTTTTAATTTTGAGGTGTATTTAGCCCCGATCGGACCAAAACAGTATTAGTCGTCCAATCAGATGGTTTATTTTCAGATTTAGGGTTCAGTTATTAGGCGGTTTTGATGTTGGGTTTATAAATAGGCGCCTGCTGGATTTTGAGAGGAATCGTGGGTTTGGAAATTTTAGAACCCGTTTGTCTTCATTCGGTGCGACGACGAACCGCTTTCCCCCTCCTCTTTCCGGTGTGACGGCGGGAGCCCCCTCCTCCAACTCGTTCCTTGCTAGTAAGCCCCCTCTGCCTCCATCTTCTTCTATTCCTCCGCCAACCCTGCCCCTAGCTCCATCGACATACTCCAGTTGTTCCTGCCCCGACCAGCCGTTGACACTTCCCACCTAGATCCGTCGTCATCCCCCTCTTCCTCCCCCTGTTACTCCAGTTCGAGCCACCCGCAACCCCTGCATTGGACCGCCACCTGCCATTCTGTGGAGCCACCTTAATTACCCTGTCCAGCCCTAGGCACTTACAAACCCGTCTCCCGGCCTGTAGTCGGCTGACCTCATCCCATCTCCATTATTTTCAAACACCTCCCCCTGTTCAAGTCTATAGTTAGTCTAGATTTCTTCGTTCAAACTCCGACGTTGCAGCACCCTCGAATGCCTTCCCACGACCATTACCGTCGCCGCCAGCACGTGTAAATTGGGGTAAAAGTCATTTCCTTTTGTTGTTTATTTTGGCTACTTGTATTGTGATGGATGTCTATTTTATTGTGCTAATTAGTTCATTTTGTCGTACGATTTGCAAGACGAAATCTGTGTGTGCTTGATTAACTTCGCTTCGTTCGGCGTGTGATTAATATTTGTTTTATTAAATCAAAGTTTGGGGAAAGTTTGACACCTGTTAATTTGTTATAATAATTAATTATATGTTGTAATTTTGTGGACCGCTCTTGCACTACACCTCATTTAGTGCTGCATTTAGAAGATCACCCTGTCTCTGCCTTGCCACTGCATCAGATTTCCATCTCAAATTTTTTATTTTTTTGGAGATTTCAGTCATTAATTTTGTCTTCCTTTTGATATAAGTTAGAAAAAATCCTTCGTTTACTGCGATTTTTTGAGACTTAAATCAAAAGATTAATAAAATTCAGTATTGAAATCCCAAAAAGTTAAAAATTTAGGTTGAGAAATCGTAGAGAAAGTAAAAAAAAAAGAGAGCTGAAACCAAGTATTTTGCCTTATTATTATTATATAACTTAGATGGATAGTTTAAAATGATATAGCTATTGATAAGGATGCGACACATAGAATCCATGCAGGTTGGTTGAAGTGGAGAGACGCGTCAGGGATCTTGTGTGATCATAAAGTACCATTAAAACTTAAGGGCAAGTTCTACCGTACTGCGATTAGACTAGCGATGATCTATAGTTCTGAGTGTTGGGCAGTGAATTGTGTACATGAGCAAAAAAATGGGAATTGCGGAGATGAGATTGCTTGGGCGGATGTGTGGACACACGAGACTAGATAGAATTAGGAATGAATGTATCAGGGATAAGACACTAGTAGCTCCAATTGCAGAGAAGATGCGAGAAGCTCGACTAACATGGTTTGGACACGTACAAAGGAGATCATTAGAGAGACCTGTTAGGAGTTGTGAGAGTCTAGTCACTGGGCATGTTAAACGAGGGAGGGGTGACCAATAAAGACTTAGAATAAAACAATAAGGAAAGACATGATATACATAGGCATTAGTGAGATTATGACACAAGATAGGGCACAATGACGACAAAGGATCCATATAGCCAACACCACTATAGTGGGATAAAGACTTGAGGGTTGTTGTTGTATTATTATATTTGGCTGCCCAATATATAACATATGATCAGTGACGGACGCAGGAATTATATTCAGTGTGGGCGGACTATAAAATTATTTAATAAAATAAACCGACTAATATAACAAAAATATGTTTATATCACATTAATATCACATAATTATTTAAAATAGTTGATCAATTCTGGAAAAAAGGATATATGTATTTCAATTCATTGGTCTTTATGAATTATTTAAATATCATCATTCATTTTAAAATATTTTAATATTTCATACAATAACATAATAACAAATTTCTTTATATAAAAAAAATTTCAAACAACTATTTTATTCAAAAATAAACAACAATATAATAACAAATTTGTTTACCTTTTTTTAAATTATAACATAATAAGTATGCTGTTTTTAAAAAAATATTTAAATAATATCATATCAATCTTATCTATAAAATATTAAAAACTAAAATAATGTTGTTGGTAGCACTTGAACTCTACACCTTTCGAATAAGCAAAAAAGACTCAACCAACTATACCAAATAAACTTTCTTAAAATAATCATTTTTATTATAATATATATTAATATAAAGCATATCTGTCATGATAAACCGATTTTCGACTAATGAAAGATTATATCTTTTAAACTCAGTGTGTGTTGTCATGATAAACCGATTTTCGACTAATGAAAGATTATATTTTTTAAATTCAGTATGGACTGTCATAATAAACCGATTTTCGATTAATGAAAGATTATATCTTTTAAATTCAGTGTGGGCTGTCATGATAAACCGATTTTCGACTAATGAAAGATTATATCTTTTAAATTCAGTGTGGGCGACCGCCCACGCTCGGCCCTATGTAGGTCCGCCCTGCATATGATCAACTTAAAACAATAACAAAAGTTTGAATTTTTTTAATATATTTTTAGTTAAAGTACTAATTTTGATTGCTGATAAGATTTTCAAAATTTTCAAGTTTAGGACATTATAAGGTCTGCGGATAGCCAAATTACTAGTTAAGGTCAAAAAAATAAATAATGAATACTCGTAATAATGATCAACTTGCCTGGATTTCTAACAACACCATGGAGTAAGAGTATGCGAATGCGATGTTGCCAAGAGCCTGGAAGGCATGCCACATCTTCTCCATGGAAGTGACATCGACGCCGATCACCGTTCCGGCGAGGGTGGTGGTCCCACCCTTTCCCGAGACTATTTGGCCCAGAGATAGAAAAATCCCAATGAGGGAGTATGTGAATGACATGATGGCGGCGACGACGGAGAGCCATGAAAGGTTGTGAAAATCTGGGAGTTGTGAGAAGAAAACTTCAATCAGGCCGAAGGCTATCATGAATATGCTGTATGATATGCTGCAGTCGGCTTCATGCCCCTTCTTGTGAAAGCAGTTAGATTTGTGTATAGATCTGCAATCAAATATGCATACTATTCAGCATACGTGCACTTTAAAGATGTGCGCACTGTTTCACACAGACCATGTTCTCAGTGCAGCGTGCATGCTCAATGGCTACGAGTTCAAACATCTCGTGCCGTTGGATTGTGCACTGCACCGTAAAGTACAGCACACCCCCCGAATTCGGAAGAATGAAGAAGAGCTTACGCGGCGCTAATGGAGGCGGTGATGGTGTAACCGACGGCGGTGCCGCAGAGGATGGCGTACTGACAGACGCCGCACATCCATATTTGAGTTTTTCCTGCGAAAAGATCTCAGCTTTCTTATGCTGGCATTAAAAAAACATAGGAGGGGGTGAGAAAGAGAAAGATACCGAGATTGGATTTGACGGCGCTCATGTAGGTGGAGTTGCGTTTACCGGAGACAGGGTCGGAGTTCCGGTAACAGTCGGCGAGGAGTTTGGAGGTGTAGAAGGTGATGAGGGAGAAGAGGATGAGGCTGATGGAGCCGATGATCCAGCCCAGCTGCGCCATTGCCCACGCAAGCGAGAGCACGCCGGATCCGATCACGGCCGTTATGATGTGAGCGCTCGCTGTCCATAGTGTGCCTGAAGAAATTAAGTCCATATCCATAAATGAATCAACATTATTTATCAAACTTGTCACAATTTAAAGTAATATTGAAACTTCTTCATAAATATAAATCCTTCATTCTCTTGTCATAATTAACAATAATACACTCAAATTTAGTGAAATTAAGCCCATATACATTCAAAATCTCAGCTACATTAGATTGTCAGCACATGATTTTGCATATACATGGACGTAACGACACGACAAAGTTAGCTCTTAAGTTTGTGATTTCGGCTTTGTTTGACGTTGTGTTTTTGCTCTCATAAGTTCCGATAAAAACTCGAGTTGTCATGGAGTGTATTTATGTTTGCGTGACAATGATTATGACCGCCAGGAAGAAAAAAGATATTAGTTTTGAACATGAAAATGAATGAAATTCCTTAGATGAGGTTGTGCGATCTTGAAAGGAACACGGTTTATAATCACCGACCGTGTTCACGATCACCATGGCCCCACCAAACCAAGTCTTAAAGTAAAAAATAATACATTTTACTTTTTGTGTTTTGTTTATTTTTCTTTTAATAATTAATTTATTCACCAGAGCATAGCAGCCGGTTTAAACAGTGAAGGCCCAGGGCCTGTGAACTTTCCCGATCCAGGCCCAGCGGGCCTCACGAGGCCCCCATTTTTCATGCTAGGGTTGGCCTAGGAATCACGCGCAGCCCAAAGCCAACCTATTGGTTCGCAAGACCAGCACGGTGACTATGAACTATCGTTCAAGCGCCAGACCTCACCAAAGAAATTTTATCCATCCACATTTATGTTCAAAACTACATTTGTGCCAAAGATACATTCGAGAATTGATACGGTATTTATTTGAATTGATCCGAGCAAAAATGCGGCACCAAATGTAGCCTAAAAACAATTGTTTGGCAGGTGCTTCATGGGAGACACTCTGGAAGACTATTTGCACTGTGCATGTATTAAAGATTAATACTTAGAATTAATACGGTATTTATACTTTCAAAAAACATCAATACGGTATTTATGAAATTATTTATGTATCGCGTGAAATCCTCTATGGGAAGAAATTAGGGTTATCAGGTAATAAATATTACTGTCAATTCCCCAAAAAAGTAATTAATACGCAGAATTATAATTCACTCATTAGAAGATATATTTATATAGTATTGTGACTATGTCATTATTAATTATTTTTTAAGTGTTGTGATATTATCACCCTAATTTTTGCTGTTAGCACTTTTGACAACAGGTAACATTTGTTTTTAAAAATTAGCTATTCGCAACACATCTATCGGAACTCAAAAATTTAAAAAAAGGGAGGAGAGAGAACTGTTACTTGAAGAAGGGATGAACGCTTGAAAAACGCGTAATAGAGAAGCACCGCTCCCAAGAGGGAGAGAGATCGCCGGATGTGGAAAATATAGCCGCTAGTTATGAGGAGAATGCGTCGGGATAAAGAACGGAGAATGTGTCGGGATAAAGAACGCCGCTTGAGAAATGAAGGAATAGCACTTATCGGATTTGGAGTACTTCAATGCCGGATTAAAAGAGAGGATAGTCGCCACCGGAATCACAATTTGAAGGGGAGATGAAAGCAAAAGAGAGATAGAGTGTTAATAGAAATTTTAAAAATCCAAAAAAACTTAAATTTTAAGCGCCCATTCCCAAAAATGTGGGGGCTAATATCAACCTTTTTTTAATTCCACTGAATTCGGAGTATTTATTACTGGCTCGCTCCAGTTCCAGATCTCTTCTAAAAAAGGCATTAATTTAAATTAATTTATATTTATATTTTGCCCTGAAAATATGCAGCGTCTTCTTCCCTTCCCTAGAAACACTAGATACACTCTGTTTTGTTGGAAGAGAGCAAAAAAAGCATGAAATCGGGATCTTAGGGTTTTAGGGTCCCACTTCGGTACTCCGACAAGAACCAGTCCCACGACACATTGCAAGAACTATGAATTAAAATAATAATAATTAATACCAAATATTCTGCAAACAAAACGCTGATCTGCAAGAACTAAGAATTAAACTCTTAACATGCAAGGATGCGTGTCTTTTTATGAATCAAAGAAGAAATTTTTATTGGAAAAAAAAATGGTATTGAGAATTTGATAATGAGAGAAAAAGTCTCATCTCCCATTCGCGCCGCATGCGCGCTGCGGGCAGAGGAAGAAGATGCATGGAGATGGAAAAAAGCATAATGCGAACTTCATTTGGGACTCTGAAGGGATCGGAGAAGATAAAAAAGATGGACCTCAACGAAGTGGAGAAAGCAGGGGATGGATCGGAAAGAGGAGTTCGCCGGAGTTACCTGTCCTCTTCGGCTTTCCATCGTCGTCTTTCTCATCGTTTGATGTTGGTAACTGAATGTTCATTATCCTTCCTCAGCGACTACGTTTGATCTTCTTCTTCTTTCTTTCTGGCTTTCTTTTGCGAAAGGTTGAGACCAGGGAGAGAGAGAGAGAACCGGTATATATATATATATATATATATATATATATATATATATATATATATATATATATATATATATACACGCATAATTTGGAAGGACACGCACAATCTGAGGATGTTGATATTCGCACCTATTACTTTCTAACTTTTATTAACTACTCTTTCACCCTTATCTATTCTCACTTAGGCTTAGTTTGACCCGGCGGTCATGAACTATCATTTGTGAACGTTCCGCCTCTTCTAAAAACTAGTTTACTGTCTTGGTAGTGGTTCATAACGTCTTTGTCTTGCCAAACGTAAATTCTATTATAATGATGTTTTGGATCAAATTCATTGGAGTAAATAAGTCGGGTCAAACGAAGAACTGGTTTGAAAAACTCAGTCTTATGACACATTGCAGTGTTATAAGAAGTACAATGACGATTAAACATGGACTATTCATATTCGTACTCCAATAAAGGTAAGTATTTTTAGGACTATGAATGGTCATTTTAGGAGTTTTTAGGACTACGAATAGTCGTTTATGTAGTTTTAGAACTATGTATTGTCATTGTAGAATTGCTAATAACATGGCCCTTGATGGGTTACACCTCAATTTATACGGAGAATTCCCCCATGATCTCCTCCCAAAATGGGGGATCATGGAGTTGACTAGTCAAACCCATCTCCCATGAACTCCCCATAATGAGGGAAACATGGGTGGTGGGGCCCACTTCCTCTCCCCACTAAGGAGAACCACCCCCTTGGGGGAAACCGGCGTCCGGGCCGCTGCACCGACGGTCAGCCCGCCGCCGCCGGCGAGGCGCCACCGACGCACTGCCGACCCGCCGCCGTCGACGACTTGTCTGTCGTCCGATTCGGTGGGTAACCACCCACTAACCCTCTACATTAGTGGCAGGGCCCACCATGATCCTCTTCGGGAGGCTATAAAAGGAGCCTCAGGGTCTCCTCAAATTCACTTTTTGGCTCTCGGTCATCTTCTTCATCAGGCGAAAGCTCTGCCGGACTCCTCCCTCGGATCATCATCCAGCCACCTCGAGCCACCAGTGCACCACCAACAGGAAAGCGCCCAAATCTCGGAGCAAGCGGAAGGAGGAAGACGACCCCTGCAAGCAGATGCGCGCCGAGGCCACGCCCCAAACTTCAAAGCACCAGAGCCATACCTCGGATTCCAGTGTCCAAGTCGCTCCCGCGGAGCAGCCTGTTGCCCGCGGGGAGCTGAATCTCTCCCCAAGTTGTAACGGGGAGCGGCTTGTCGCCCCCGATTCTCCGAACATATTATAATCACGCGCAACTAGTGGACTTTGACCGACAAAGACCCGGTCACGTGATTTTTTACCCAGTTGAGGAGTTTTTCCACGTCATCACATCTTGAGTCAACCTTTCATTTTCTCTGACTGTGTGCGCACTCGACCGCTCCGCAAGCTAAGACAGTCCAATTGAATCCGCTCCGACCAGAGCATTGACTTAGCCCACAACAGTTTGGCGTCGTCTGTGGGAAAACGATTCCCAGCATCCTTCAAAATAACAAGATCAACAGCTGAAAGAATTGATTTCAATGTTGCCTAAACACCTGGAGGGGGGTGAATAGGTTCAATTCCAATTCGACTTAGTCAATTAATAAATTTATCACAGCACAGTTTATAAATTCTACAGCTATTACAGTACACAATCATCCAATCACAGCATGCACACAGATTTATAGTGGTTCCCCAAATGATGGGTCCATCCACTTTCCTCCTTCGCCTATCTAGCAGTACACTAGATTCGGCCAAACTTCCTTCCACCTTCTCAGATCCTCAGATCTTACAACTCAGAACCCAAACTGGTTCCTATAGCTCACACTTCAGCAAGTGTTACAACTCAGGCTCTTCCCAAGAACCCTACCTCAGAGTGAATCCACACTCCTACCACTCGGACAATCAAGCCCTACCTCAGCCTTTATAATCACAGGCTTACAACTCAGATATTGAAATCTCTTACACTCAGATCTAAAATAGATCTTCCAGAAACTTGATTAAGAGAATGTTTCTTCCTTCACCAGATAGAGAGAGAGGTGAGGGAATCTTGATCAGACCTTGATGGATCCGCTTTCTCCTATTCTTTGTTGTAACGAATCTGATTCAACCGGATTTAGCTTATTCAAAGCTTCTTGAAAGAGAGAACCTAGGTTGAATCTTCTTGAGAAGTTGGTGTAGATCCAGCTTCTTCCTCGCGAAATTAAATTCGCAAAACACTGACAGATCAGATGAGATGCTCTCCCCTTCTCTGATTTAGGATCAGAATATTCATGCTGTAAAGAATTCTATGAATTCTTCTTAGTGAATTCCTCTTTATTTTCTCTTTGTCTTCTATTCTTATTTTTCTCTAATAGCTCAGCTCTATTTATAGAACACATCTGAGGCAACCGACTGATCCGGTAGTTGACTGACATCTGATAGTTCTGACATGTCTATCAGCCTTGACGAATCTGGCAGCTGTCAAGTTTACAGTCTTGAGATTTGACACTTAGAGTTATTTAACTCAGCTGAATGTGACGAGACATAAGAATAGTATGTGTCGACACAGATGAAGTATGTGTCGACACAATTACTCGGGTGTCGACACACTTCTTTTGGTGTTGTCGACAAACTTCAAAAACTGTCAACATAGCTCTTCATTCAGTTCTCGACACTGCCTTTGTAGAATATGTCGACATACTTCAGAATCTGTCGACATAGTTCTTCATTCAGTCTCAACACTGCCTTTGTAGAATGTGTTGACATACTTCAGAATCTGTCGACATAGTTCTTCATTCAGTCTCAACACTGCCTTTGTAGAATGTGTCGACATACTTAAGAAACTGTCGACACAACTGATGTTGACTCAAACTCTGTAAGTCGACATAAGTCCTGTGTGCAGACACAACTCTTCATCAATTTATCGACACAGCTGTTTTAGAATGTGTCGACACAAGTCCTGTGTATCGACACAGCTTCTCCAAATATCGACCCAAGTCCTGCATGTTGACATAGTTACTTCTTTATAATTGTCAGTTCAACAAGTTCTAAGCGTGTCGACACAAGTTATGAGTGTCGACACAGTTGATGTTGACGTAAATTCTGGGTGTCGACACACTTCCTTTGTGTCGACACAGACTTACTTCTTGTCTCGACACTGCTCTTTCAAAGGTGTCGACACTAAATAAGTGTCTCGACACTTTTGTACTTAGAATATTTTTTGCATTCTTCTACCTGCACAAGTAAACTCAATACACCATCAAATATAACCTGATGTATATCATTAAGTCAGGTGAGGTTTCTCCAAATCAGGTACAGAATTTCCAATGTATCCAACACCATCCATTTCACTTCCAAGTCCTGCTTCAATGGCAAAAAGAAGCGCTCGCACCACTGAAGGGTCCTCCCTTGGCAGACACGTCGAACCTGCACGCTCCCACTCTTTCCTGGGCGTGCCACTAACGGCTGAAGCTGCTTTTGCCCCCGTCACCGCCTTGGAGGGGCGTGTTCGCCAGATGGAAGAGCAACAAACTGAAATGGTCACCCTACTCCGAAACTTGGGATCACCTCTGGCTCCCCCGCTGCCACGGGAACCATCTAACCCACCGCCATAGCCGAATCAATGCAGGGCCCAGGAAGTTCCTTCAAGGTAGGAAGAATCCGAAGAATATTCTGAGGCTGTCAGTTCCACTCACCCGGCCCATAGAGGGGTGACGACGGACCACCTTCATCACAATCCCGTCAATGACGCCCGCCTTCCTCCGCTTAAAAGATTTACTCGGGAGGAGATTCGAGAGTTCATCACTGAAGAGTATCGTCAGGCGGAAAGAAGAGATGTTCACGCCCTCCGACCGCTCTGCCAAGGCTCCCCTTTGGCACCACCAATTCTCGACCATCCAATCCTATACGGATTCAAGCTCCCGAACATTGAGACGTTCGACGGGACGAACGATCCGCTAGAACATGTTAACCACTTCACCACCATTATGAGAATCTACAGTACATCGATCAGTTGCTCTGCCAGGTGTTTCCAGCCACTCTCAAAGGCCAGGCCCGAACATGGTTCCATTCATTAAGGGTCGGAACCATCCCCAATTGAATCCGCAAGCTAAGGCAGTCCAATTGAATCCGGTCCGACCGGAGCATCGAGTTAGCCCGCAAAAGTTTGGCGTCGTCTGTGGCAGCGGGACGGACGCTCCGCAAACTAAGACGGTCCAATTGAATCCGGTCCGACCGGAGCATCGAGTTAGCCCGCAATAGTTTGGCGCCGTCTGTGGGAAAATGATTCCCAGCATCCTTCAAAAGAACAAGATCACCAGTCTTTCCACTTCCAAGTCTTGCTTCAATGGCAAAAAGAAGCGCTCGCACCACTGAAGGGTCTGCCATTGGCGGACACGTCGAGCCCACACGCTCCCACTCTTTAGTGGACATGCCACTGACGGCTGAAGCCGCTTTCGCCCCCATCACCGTCTTGGAGGGGCATGTTCGCTAGATGGAAGAGCAACAAACTGAAATGCTTACCCTACTCTGAAACTTGGGAGCACCTCCTGCTCCCCCGCTGCCACCGGAACCAGCTAACCCACCGCCACAGCCAAATTAGCGCCGGGCCCACGAAGTTCCTTCAAGGCACGAAGGATCCAAAGAATATTCTGAGGCCGCCAATTCCGCTCACCCGGCCCATAGAGGGGTGACAGCGCACCACCTTCATCACAACCCCGTCAATGACGACTGCCTTCCTCCGCTTAAAAGATTTACTCGGGAGGAAATTTGAGAGTTCATCGTTGAAGAGTATCGCCAGGCGGGAAGAAGAGATGTCCACGCCCGTCGACCGCTCTATCAAGGCTCCCCTTTGGCACCACCAATTCTCGACCATCCAATCCCATATGGATTCAAGCCCCGAACAATGAGACGTTCGACGAGACGGACGATCCGCTAGAACATGTTAATCACCTCACCACCATTATGAGAATCTACAATGCACCAGATCAATTGCTCTGCCATGTGTTTCCAGCCACTCTCAAAGGTCAGGCCCAAACATGGTTCCATTCATTAAGGGTCGGAGCCATCCCCAATTTCACAGAGCTGACAAGGCAGTTTGTCGACCAATTCATCGTCAATCGCAGGATCGTCCGCAACCCTTCCCACGTGTCCGGGATCCACCAAAATGAGGGAGAAACCCTGAAGGACTTCTTCCATCATTTTACTGCAGAAGACCGTCAAATTCTGGGGGTTGACCCTGAGTTGTTGCGGTGGGTGTTCCTTGGAGGCCTTCGACTTAGCGGCTTCTACGCAGCACTCATGAGGGAGACTTTCTCCAGTTATCCTGACCTAGTGCATCGGGTAGAGTCCCAGATCTCCCCTAACGAAGCTATCGAAGCCCATCGCCAGCAATTCGAGGGGGCCCAGAAGCAGAGGAGAGAGCAGGTGTTGTCCCCTCAGCGTCAAGAGGGAAGATTACAAGAAGGGCGCCGCAGCGGGCAGCGCCGGCGAGACCATCAAAGAGATCAACCACCCAGGGATTATACTCCTCTCAACACCACGCGCACCAATGTGTTCTATGCCATCCAAAATGAGCCAGCACTACATTGACCCAGGAAACCAGCCCATAACCCCAGAAGCGATCAGTCCAAGTATTGTGAGTTCCATCGAACTACAGGACACACCACCGAGGACTGTGCCCGTCTGAAGGAAGAAATCGAGCGCCTTGTCTGTCTAGGACTTCTCGGAAGGTTTTTGCAGGGACGTATACAGGACCAGCAAGTCCTGCCCGAGACACCCAGAGATCAGCAGAACGTCCTGTCGGGAGGTGCGTGTGGTAGGCAGATGGTCGGAAATATCGAAACCATTATCGGATCACCCATCCTTTCGGCTCAAATCCTCTCAATAGGCGCACAAGGAGGCTTCCATGAAGGCAAGAAGTGCAGACAAGACACCACCATAACCTTCGGAGATGAAGACCTCGCCAGACTCCGAACACCTCACCAAGATCCTCTTGTGATCAGCGCCCGGGTCGAGGATCCCGGCTATAATGTCAAGCAAATCCTCGTCGACAATGGAAGCTCAATCAACGTACTATTCTACTCCACCCTTCAGAACATGAAGCTCTCCAGGCAACATCTGACGTCGGCGGACGGGCCGGTGTACGGCTTTGACAACCATCCAGTCCAGGTACTGGGCATGATTACCCTCCCAGTTACCATGGGGGAATTTCCAATGCACGTGACACAAGAAGTCCAGTTCGTCGTAGTAGATTCAAGCTCCGCCTACTACGTCATTTTTTGGAGGCCCGTCCAGTCCATCTTCAAGGCTATCCCCTCGATTCCTTACCTAGCCATGAAGTTCCCCACTCCGGGAGGAGTCGGAGTCGTGCACAACAATCAGGAGGCCGCCAAGAATTGCTATTCCAAGCAGGCACAACCAACCAAGGACACCACATTAAACATCGACGACTTCCATCTGTGCGACGAGGCGATATTGCATCGGGGGATGCCTATTGAGGGGCTAATTGAAGTCCACCTTTCTCCAACGGACCCGGCTCGCACCGTCCAGCTCGGGTCGCTTTTGCCAGAACGAGAGAAAGAGGAATTGATAGCCTATCTCCAGAAGAACACGGATATCTTTGCCTAGGATCCGGAATATATGCCTGGCATAGATCCTCGCATCAATCAACACTCTCTAAACATCAACTCGGCATGCAAACATGTCATCCAGAAAAAGAGAAACTTTGCTCCAGAACGTCTCCAGACAATTGAAGAAGAAGTAGGGAAGCTCCTCAGCACCCAGTTCATCCGAGAAGTGAAATACCCTACCGGGGTAGCTAATGCTGTCCTAGTAAAGAAGTCTTCAGGAAAGTGGAGGATGTACGTGGATTACACCAACCTCAATCAAGCTTGCCCTAAAGACAGCTTCTCGCTCCCTAAAATTGATCAGTTAGTTGATTCGACCGTCGGGCACCAACTCCTCAGCTTCATGAATGCATACTCCGGGTACAACCAGATTCGAATGAATCATGCGGATGAGGAGCATAGTGCCTTCCGAACTGACAAATGGGTTTACTATTACAGAGTAATGCCCTTTGGCCTCAAGAACGCAGGAGCTACCTATCAACGGCTCATGAATAAGGCGTTTAAAGACCTTATCAGCAAGACGATGGAGGCATATGTGGATGATATGCTGGTTAAGAGCATCCATCAGGAAGTTCACTTGGAAGATCTTGAAAAGTATTTTAAGATCCTTTGACAGTACGGCATGAGGCTTAACCCCACTAAGTGTGCCTTTGGGGTAACGTCGGGGAAATTTTTAGGGTTCACAGTAACCCATCAGGGGATAGAGGTCAACCCCGAGAAGATTAAGGCCCGGGAAGACATGTCACCGCCTCGATCCCTTAAAGAAGTGCAATGATTGAATGGGAGAATCACTGTGCTCTCTCGATTCTTGGCACGGACCGGGGATAAATACCTTCCCTTCTTCAAGATTCTTCGGGGAGGCAGAACCACAGGTTTCCAGTGGACAGACGAATGTCAATCGATTTTCGAGTCACTAAAGCAGTACCTATCGTCCCCTCCGCTTCTATCAAAGCCGGCCCCATGGGAGATTCTTTTTCTGTACCTCGCTATCACACCGGCCGCGCTAAGCTCTGTGTTGGTAAAGGAGAAAGGAGGGATTCAACGCCTCATCTACTACCTTAGTAAGATCCTTTCGGATGCTGAAATCCAGTATCCGGTTGTGGATAAGATAGCTCTGATGCTCGTTTTCTTAGCAAGGAAACTTCGTCCCTACTTCCAGGCCCACACCATCAAAGTATTGACTGAGCTACCTCTCCGCGCTATTCTTCAAAAGCCTGAGGCTTCTGGCCGGCTGGTTAAGTGGGCGGTTGAGCTAGGTGAGTTTGACATCCACTTCCTGCCACGCCCCGTCATTAAATCTCAGGACTTAGCAGACTTCATCGTTGAAAATACCTTGCCAACGGAGCCAGGAGTCGTGATACGGCCAAAATGGATCTACGTAATCACGCAAGTGCACGTGTCGAATCAAGTAATAAAATGATGAGTTGAGTTATCGTTCCTAGAGGAAGTGCAACGTTAGTGCTCGTAATTACTAGCCTTACCCGTTCCGTGAATCCAAGTGGGATACTTTTTCTTAGTGGGTTAATTTTATAATAAAGAAACTTAAACTAACAAAATTTAAACTAATTAACGCTTACTTAAGAGACTTTTATCAAATTGGAGAAATAGTCTCATATGTGATTTCACTTGTTTGTTGTGATGAGTCTTTAGAATAAACCCTCATGAACGATTAATTACTATCCTGCGATGAGTTGAAAATAGAATTCTTTATCTCTCGATCTCCGAAATCCATTTATCCTAATTTCCCTAGTTATCTCTAACTTAGATGAAATGAGAATAACATACACACACAACTCAAAATTCGCTAGCGAGAAATGAAATCTCTTTCTTTCCAACACTATCTCATAATCTATATTACACTTTCGTCACTCCTCTCTCGAATCTCGCGACGAAGTATGATAGTGGAATTTTGGTTAAAGATTTGTATGACTCCTCTCTCGAATCTCGCCGCACAAAATAGAGGATTCAACTCTAAACAACGTAACTCCTCTCTCGAATCTTGTTACGCAATCTAGAAGAAGAACACTTACTCCAAACATTCCATGAAATAAATATAGATCCAAGAAAAATAGTTTTCAACCATTCATAGAGGGAAGGTTAACATCAAAACATAACAACATCACAAGTTACTCTCACATACAAGACTTATGAAATTAGTTCATGCTAGAGGAATAAAACCACACAACAAAGAAAGTCTTACTAAACATGCTTAATGAGTTTTAATGCTGCAGGAATATGCGTGTAGATCTCGCTTAGACCCTTATTCCTTCTCGCCGGTGCGTCCAAACCCTAGCCGTTCTTTCTCTTCTTCTTCTCCAAGATGATGGCTCTAAGATCTCCTCCTCTCTCTAATTTCGTATCTCCTTTAGGACTGAAAAATCCCCTCTTAAAAACGAGCAGCCACTTTCCAATAGATGCATCCTTCCATATTTAGTTTTGGCGTAAAATTCGAAATTCAAATTTTAAAAACGCCCAGACTTGTTACAACAACTGCAACAGGTTTCTGTAACAACTGCACAGCCAAAATACAATTCCTGCACTTACTTTGCCGGTTCGATTTCTACGTCATTTCTAATAAGAAAAACATAAGCAAAATATGTTAATTAAGCGTGAATAAAATGACTATTAATTTATGGACATTTATACTAATTTAAGTCATTTCTTCTCATTTATCACAACGATTATGTAAAACTAGGGGACTAGATAACTTCAATCGAGAAGTTATCACACCTCCACACTTGAACTTTTGCTAGTCCCTAGCAAAGATAATTCAGATCAATGGATTGGATGAAGATATACTATCAAGATGCAAATTCAAATGATCCTTCTTGTAAAATAATTTAATCAAAGCTTACTCAAGAAATTCACTTTACTTAACTGATAGGCTTAGAAATCAACAAGAGCTCAAAATTCACAAATTCATTAGTTAGATAGAAGATAACGCTCAAATAAGTGTCTTAGTGCGGTGCGTGCTTTTCTTTAAAAGAAATTTACTGCCATGCAATTTTTCTCATTGAACCTCAGCATTTATTGGAAAGGATGAGAATAGGCTAAGCTTCGATTTAGCATACACATGAGTTAGTAGTTCAATTGAAAATAGGATAAACTTGGCTTGGTTAGAAATTTATGGATAACCTTGATAATGAAATGACATTCCCTAGTTAATAGTCTTAGTACTTCACCGTATTATGGGGTCTAACAACATATATTCTTTAACATATTTTATTCATAGTAGGGATCATTCCAAGTATAAGTGCACATACCCGGGCCACATATCACTATGATGCTCAACCACATTTTTCTCTTTTTTTTTACTCATAGTTGGGATCATTCCAAGTACGTTTTCACATACCTAGGCCGCATATCACTATGACATAAATTTCTCTATATTTTTTTATATCATCATAGTTGGGATCATTCCGAGTATGTGGGCATATACTTAGGCCGCATATCACTATAAAGTTCAATCATTTGTTTATACAAATTAAACACCCATAAATGGCTAACTTACTAAGATACAACTAGTCGAAATATAAGGAATTTAGGCATGAAATCATATGTATGAAAAAGTTCAAGCTCAACTATTCTAGTGAAGATCAAAATGGAATAACTACTTAAGCTCATGTCTTGGCTTACATCGTTGACTTAGTTCTTGCTCGCCCCTTCCGTTATTTGTAGAGGTCAATATCAAAAGATTGTCATGGAAGTAAACAAAAATTTTGTGCATAAAAACAAAAATGCTTAAGTGAGCTTTATCACAAAAAATCTTACTAATTTCAAATTCAGTAATTGAACTCTTTGGATTGTTCAGCCATACCAATCAATTATCATTGAATATATCTAGAATAGTCTATTGATTAAATGAAACAAGAACTAAGATCATTCAAAACGTGGTTTAACGATTCATCCAAATGGTAGGGGTCGTAATACCCCCACCTCCACACTTAAATGATTTGCTAGTCTCTAGCAACACTATCGTTGGACTATGATATTGCAAAATAGTTGCAGTACGATGTACAAAATCATATAAAAAAGCGGAATTGAACTGTATAAAAAAAACTTCCCTGAAGTAGGAGTCCCCGCAAAGATACTTTGGCCAAATGTTCGTAGTAGGAACATCGTGCATAGATTGTCACTTCATGTGTCCTAATGATCTGCACGCTTAACATGAGTACCAAACCTGGAGACAATCCATTCTACACAATTTCCCAAAGTAACTGTCCAAGTAATAAGCTAAAATGCAGGTGTAATCGGAAGGTATTTTCAAGTATGAGAATTAGAAACATTGCAATGAAACAAAAAAAATGTGATTAAAACACCGACAAGGAGGCACATATTGCATATCATCAGACTTCTCTATTTTAACTAGCATATCAACATAAATTAGGCCAACTACTAAGCAGAATCATGTATCAACGCAGCATAATCAATTACTAATGGAAACTACATCATTATTTATCAAAACGTGGGCCTGGCAATCAAAATGTGAATTCCGCTTAGTAATGATTGACAACCATGAAGCAGTAAAGCTCAAAGAAACACATTGACAACCATGCATTATTTATCCAAAAGGAATAACAGTTAGCGTCCTCCGTGCCCAATCCTAATCAGTAATGATGCATTAAAATAGTGCAGATCATGTGCATGATAACGTATCAAGTCAAATAAGAGTTACAATTAGCACATAAGCAAATTATGAAAATGCAAATTGTAATGTACCAAAATGGAACGTTCATAGCGTCACGCCACAAAATATAAACCCCCCAGACTATAGTCCATACTCATAAACATCCAGGAATAGTGAAGAACAAAATATGGATGATATATCCGTTAACAATCATATAGTCAAAACTATGCAAGACAAAAGGTAATCTGGGGAGATCCTACTCCTCATCGTCCTCGGCATCCTCATCGTCAGCTTCGTCTTCATCAGCATCTTCCTCGTCATCATCGTCCTCGTCATCATCGTCCTCGTCATCTTCGTCCGCGGTTGCTTTCGCCGCTGGATCAACTCTAGTCTTGTCACAAGTCAAGAGGAAGCCTTTATCGTCGAACTGCCCCATCATCCTAAAATTCGGCTCAGACACCGGAATCTTCCTTTTCTCCATGATTTTACGGATGTTGGTACGAATATCTTCAAATTGCTCCATTGCAAACAAATGGTGACATCGCTGATAGGCTTTGATATACTCAATATGCTCCATCAACAGGTCGGGATCAGTGCCATGGTCGACCACTGGAATATCAATTCGCATTGGTTTCACTATTGGTGCCTGTGAAGTCTGAGCTGCAGCCCCTTTCTTCCAACTACGACCCCTTTCTTGTGTTTCCGCAGCAACCTTGATGTTGACTTCGACAACTGTTTCAGTAATATGTCGCTTCACAGGTGTAACCATGTCCTCCACATCCTTTTCCACACCAGCTTGCAGACATAGCTCAGTTATGAGGGTAGGGAACCATAGCTGCTTAGGTTTCTCCTCTCTAATTTTCTGCCGAAGTTGCAATGAAATAATCTTTCCTAGATCAAAGTAGAGGCCCTTAATAATACCGTAGATCAACGCCACCTTATCCAATGTAATAGTGTTCGGGTGCCGAGTGGGCATGATACTAGCATTAATAAACAGCAGCCACACTTTAGCTTCCCTAGTTAGACAAGAGGTCTTCAGTACTCTATGTGTCTTACTAGCCCACTCTGGTGTCGGTGTACAACATACTGTATCCGTCATTTCCTGAAGAGATACCTTATTAAGAATTTCGGCATAGTCGTCATACCCATGATCCTCCAAACTGAACAGATCACTAATCATTTCTGCAGAAAACTCAACTGTCTTCCCTCTAACAGTCACTACTTGTCCCTCTATGCTTTTAGCATTTGCATAAAACTCATAGACCATGGGGAGAATAGCCTCAGTCCTCGGATGGCAGACGACCTCCCACTGGAGTGCCTTGATTTGCTCAGCATATGTTACACTCCAAGCCCTCTTTTCCATTTTAAATCCTCTTTCAAAGACGAAAGGGAGCGTTTTCAATGAGCGAAACCAATACTCTGCTGCCTGACTAGAAAATTTTACAGCTCGTTCTCTAACAACCTCCTTCCCCTTCTTCTTACTAAACCTTCGTTTAGAAGACATAGTCCTAGCTAAACACAGCACACAACATAGGAGAATATATAAATTTTCTACTAATTACTCTTATCCATGAGTTGCAAGGTTAGGATTTATACCTCAGATCTTTTCAGGGAATGTGATTAGAAGCCCTTGCATTGTTCTCGTTGAACTCAGATGGAGGTAATGTGCTCGCCGTCCGCCTCACACTTCCAGAACTCCGATGACCTTCTGTAGCCTGCTTCCAGAATCCCGATCACGCGCTTGGTGTTGGCACGTCAAGCCATTCGCCGGTGGCCTCCCACTTCGACAGTGACCTAACCATAAATTGGGAAGACTAAAATGTGGGTCGGATTCTACAATGTTTTGGGGATTAAAGGATTTACCTTCAACAACCTCGGAGATCCTCCCCCAGAACTCAGCCCGTGGCGATTCTCTCGTGGTCGCAACAGCCCAGAAAAGATCTACGAGCCAGAAAAGCGCCGCCTGGTTCGAAATCTACGAGCCAGGGGTTGGCTGTCGCCGCCCGGGTGGAAATCGCCGATCTCAAGGCCGCCGCTTGCTCCTCGCCGATCTCAAGGCCGCCGTTCACCGATATGCCTATGGACTCTCCACTCCCAATCTTGCCCTAGAACCCGGCGGGGATGAGGGAATAAGCCAATGTATTGATATTAAAGGCAGCAAATGATTTAATTTAATGGATTTAAGGAATTTTTATTAAACGTTAAACCGTTTTTTTTTAAATAATTATGTTTATATTTCAAACCCTAAATTAGCTTAATTTAAATTAACTCCAACCGCCGGTGTGGCGATTCACGCGTGCCGGTTCAGTTGAACCGGCGGCTGGAGGACTTCCGCGGCATCCATGAAGAAGCAGTCAGAAATAAAAATTCCGTTACGCATGTTTTTGTAGCGTTGTAACAACTGCCTTCTGTTTTACAAAATCTATTTTACTCTAAATTCCTACAGATTTTTGTCCAATTTTTTTCTCTCCTCCAGCATTTTCACTCCAAAAAATTATTGAGCATAGTCAACTAAGTTCATATGGCCTTGCTTCCTTCAACACTTTTTTTTTACTTAATGAAAACAGACGAATATATATAATTATCATTATTATTATTTATATATATATATTATACGATACGATGGGTTGCCTCCCACCAAGCGCCTCCTTTAAAACGTCTCGGCCGGACGTATCTCTTCGTCGCTCGTCATTGCAATTTCACGATCGTCGACTCCCGACGATCAATATCTATATGATATTCCTTTAGTCTTTGACCATTTACCTTGAATTCGGAGCCATCCTTCTCGTTGCAAATCGTGACTACCCCATACGGGTGCACCTGCGTCACTATAAATGGTCCCGACCATCTCGATTTTAGTTTTCCCGGGAATAATTTAAGTCTTGAGTTAAATAACAATACCAATTGCCCGGTCGTGAACTCTTTCACCGTTAATCTTGCGTCGTGCCATTTTTTTTGTTCGCTCTTTATAAAGTTTGGCGCTCTCGTATGCGTTGGACCGAATTTCTTCTAATTCATTAATTTGCAATAGCCTTTTATTGCCCGCCTCTTGGAAGTCAAAATTTAATTTCTTAATTGCCCAATACGCCTTATGTTCCAACTCCACCGGTAGGTGACACGCTTTCTCATAGATCATTTTATATGGTGTTAATCCGATTAGAGTTTTAAAAGCCGTTCTATAGGCCCATAATGCATCACCTAGCTTTCGTGACCAATCCTTGCGCGTTGCATTCACCGTTTTCTCTAAGATGGTCTTGATCTCACGATTTGACACCTCGGCTAAGCCATTGGTTTGCGGATGGTAGGCAAGAGCTACTTTATGTGTTACACCATATTTCTTTAGTAAAGTTTTAAATTGTGAATTACAAAAGTGCGCCCCTCCATCACTAATTATTGCCCTCGGTGTACCAAATCTAGTGAAGATGTTAGACCTTAGAAATTTTAGCACCACCTTGACATCATTCCTTTGGGTAGCTATCGCCTCTATCCACTTCGACGCATAGTCTACTGCTAGCAAAATATATAAATTTCCATCGGAGTTGACAAAGGGGCCCATAAAATCAATCCCCCATACATCAAAGACTTCTACTTCAAGGATTCCATTCATGGGCATGTTTGCTCCCCGCTGAAGATTTCCAACCCGTTGACAATGGTCACACTGTCCTACAAAGTGATGAGAGTCCTTGAATAAGGTGGGCCAATAGAATCCTGACTCTAAAACCTTCCTCGCTGTCCGGTCTCCCTTATGATGTCCTCCATAGGGTGATGCATGACACTTTTCTAGAATACTATGAACTTCCATCTCGGGCACACACCTACGAATAATTTGATCAGCACAAATTTTAAATAGATACGGATCATCCCATAGGTAAAACTTCACCTGATGAAGGAATCGCTTCCTTTGTTGGTAGCTAAAATCCGGTGGAAAAACCTTGCTAACTATATAGTTAACGAAATCAGCATACCATGGGATACTCCCTTCTGTGACTGCAAGTAAACTCTCATCTGGGAAACTTTCCTTAATCTCAACGTGTACGTCTTTCTCACACCCATTCTCTAATCTTGATAAGTGGTCGGCAATCGGGTTTTCTGCCCCCTTACGATCCTTGATCTCAAAATCAAACTCTTGGAGGAGTAGAACCCATCTAATAAGCCTAGGTTTAGCCTCCTTTTTCTCCACTAGATATCGGATTGCCGCGTGGTCCGTGTAAACTATGACTAAAGAACTAATCAGATAAGCGCGGAATTTGTCGAACGCAAAAACCACCGCTAGGAGTTCCTTTTCTGTGGTTGTGTAGTTCACTTGGGCGTTAATAAGAGTCTTACTAGCATAATGAATGGTGTGGAAAACCTTGTCGTACATTTGCCCCAGCACGGCTCCCACCGCATAGTTGCTCGCATCGCACATGAGAACGAAGGGTAGTGAGAAATCAGGTGCCTTGACAATGGGTGCTGAGATTAATTTTTCTTTTAACATTTGAAATGCTTCTAAGCACTCATTATTGAAAATAAAAGGTGTATCTTTCTCGAGTAAATTGCATAAAGGCTTTGTGATTTTTGAAAAATCTCTAATGAACCGCCTATAGAATCCGGCATGACTGAGGAAACTACGAATGCCCTTGACATTCGTTGGCGGAGAAAGTTTTTCTATCACTTCAATCTTTGCTCGATCCACTTCTAGTCCTTGACTCGATACCTTATGTCCTAATACAATGCCCTCACGTACCATAAAATGACACTTTTCCCAGTTCAGTACTAAGTTAGTCTCAACACAGCGGGCCAATACCCTCCCCAGACATGCCAAACATGCATCGAACGATTTACCAAAGATGGAAAAATCGTCCATGAATACCTCGATTCCATACTCTGTCGGATCAATGCCTCGAGCGATGAGGTCAGATAGTATTGCCAGAATACAACGCTGAAATGTGGCGGGAGCGTTGCATAATCCAAATGGTAGTCTCCTAAATGCAAATGTACCAAAGGGGCATGTAAATGTTGTCTTTTCTTGATCTTCTGGTGCAACCATAAGCTGGTTGTATCCTGAATATCCGTCCAAGAAGCAAAAATACTGGCCACCTGCCAATCTATCTAAGACTTGGTCAAGGAATGGTAATGGAAAATGATCTTTTCTAGTCACCTTGTTCAATTTTCGATAATCAATACATATCCTCCATCCCGTGACAGCCCTAGTAGGTATAAGTTCATTATTTTCATTCTTAACAAGTGTTATCCCTCCCTTCTTTGGTACGCAATGCACTGGGCTTACCCACTTACTATCTGAAATAGGATAAATAATGCCCGCGTCCAGCCACTTAATGATTTCCTTCATCACCACCTCCTTCATTGGAGGACTAAGCCTTCGTTGATGTTCGATGGATCCTTTCTCCCCATCTTCTAATAGAATTTTGTGCATACAGATGGATGGGCTAATCCCCTTGATGTCGGCAAGAGTCCAACCAATCGCTTCCTTAAACTCCCTTAGTAACTCAATTAATTTTAACTCTTCTTCCATTCTTAATGATGCATTGATTATGACCGGAAGGGTGTTATCTTTCTCTAGAAACACATACTTAAGGTGTTCAGGTAGTGGTTTTAATTCCAACTTAGGTGGTTCAACGATAGAAGGTTTTATCATTCTTGGTTCGCTTGTCCTAGTTATCACTTCCAAACTCTTATATGGTGGCAACCCTTCACATGTATTGAGTATGTGAACAACTTCTTCCATTACTTTATCTTCTTCACCCTCGTCGTTAACTAAGATGTCTAACAATCTATGATCAAAATCTTCTTCCTCGTGTGTCAACCTAGAGGGCACCTCAACCTCTTTAATTAAATAGCATTCTTCTCTATCTTCAGGGAATTTCATGGCCTTAAGTATATTGAAGGTTACCTCCTATTCGTTGACTCTCATTGTTAGCTCTCCCTTTTGTACATCTATAAGGGTGCGTCCTGTGGCTAAAAATGGTCTGCCTAGAATAATAGGAACTTCCTTATCCTCATCCATATCTAGCACCACAAAATCGGATGGGAAGATGAATTTATCCACCTTAACCAGTACATCCTCAACAATTCCCTTAGGAAAAGCTAAAGACCTATCGGCCAACTATAGAGTAAGAGATGTTGGTGTAATCTCTCCCAGGCCTAATTTTGTGTAAATAGATAAGGGCATCAGATTGATGCTAGCTCCCAAGTCACACAATGCTCTCCCTGAAAATGTCGTTCCTATCAAACATGGTATTGTAAAGTTACCTGGATCTTTTAATTTTTGAGGTAGTTTCTTTTGTAATATAGCACTACATTCTTTCGTTAGGGCGACTATCTCCCTCTCAACGAATTTCCTCTTCTTGGATAAGATGTCTTTCATAAACTTGACATAACTAGGCATCTGTTCAAGAGCCTCAGCAAACGGAATATTTATAGTTAATTTCTTAAAGATTTCCATAAACTTTTGAAATTGCTTATCGAGCTTTGTCTTCGCTAATCTAGATGGGAAGGGAGGTGGAGGATAGATGATTTCTTTCTTTTTATTATTTAGTGGTTGGACTTCAACTATCTCCGGTTTCTTAACTTCTACGAGCTCTTCTTCTTGTATCCCCCTAGGTTCATTTCCTTGTTCCTTCCTCTTGTCATCTCTAGCCTTTTCTAACAACCCATCTCCACTTTGAATTTCCACCCCACTCCTTAAAGCGATTGCATTACAATGATTAGGAGGTTCCTCTCTTGTTGGGTTAGGCATGGTATCCGAAGGTAATGATCCAATCGGCCTTTTGCTTAACGTGGTTGCTAATTGCCCCAATGTGGTCTCTAAAGATCTTAGAGATGACTCAATCCCTCCAATCCTAGACTCATTCTTTTGGAACATCCCCACAATAACTTCATCAGTTAACTTCCTAGGATTGTTTTGAAGATTCCCTTGGGTGGGATTCAGATTTTGATGAAATCCCGGCGATTGGTTCACTCCTTGATTATTTCTCCAAGAGAAATTAGGGTGATGTCGCCACTCGGGGTGATAATGATTAGCAAATCCCGGTGGAATTTGCCTCTGTTGTCCTCCTATATAATTGGCTTCCTCCGTTAATAGATTTAATTGTTCCACCGTTAGTGGTGCACTAGGCGCAGGATTAGATAATGAATCTAGCCTCTTGTTAATCAAGTTGAATTGTGATGCCATTTCGGCGGCTAAGGATGTGATTTGATCTACATGGTGCACCCTTGCTGGATTACTTGTTGCTTGTCTTTCATATGCTTGATAATTATTAGACGTTAAATCTTCTAAAATGGTATACGCATCTTCCGGATATTTTTTCATTAGGGAACCTCCCGCGGCTCCATCTACTAGAATCATGGTTGCGGTTTGCAACCCGTTGTAAAACGTGGATACTTGTTGGTGTTGTGCTAACCCATGGTGTGGACATTTTCTTAACAGCTCCTTAAAACGCTCTCATGCGTCGTAAAGAGTCTCCCCATGGTGTTGCATAAATGTAGTGATATCCCTAATCAGCTTAGCCGTCTTAGAAGGTGGAAAATACTTATTTAAAAATTTATCCTCTAATTGGGCCCATGTGGTGATAGCATCATCGGGTAAAGAGTCCAACCAATCCCTTGCTCGACCTTCTAAGGAAAAAGGAAATGCTCTTAGTTGAATTGCGTCTGCGGACACACCATTTGCCTTAAAAATGTCGCATATTGTTAAGAAGGTTTTTAAATGAGAGTTTGCATCTTCATGGTTAAGACCCCCAAATCTATTTAGTTGAACTTGTTGCATAATAAAAGGGTCCATCTTGAAATTATTAGCTTCTATAGGTGGTCGGGCAATACTCGTGTGCAAACCTCCCCTAAAAGGTGTGTTGCAATCCCTACAGGTCATTCGAGGCAGTACATGTTGATTATTTGGATTCACTTGCCCGTTATGGTTCACGTGACCCTCTATGTCATCGATAACTTGTTGTCCGTTATTATCCATCTCAGGATGATCAATGTTTTCCGTTCTATGGTTTCTTCGATTTTGTCTACAGGTGCGCTCTATTTCTAAGTTTAGTGGCAATAATTCCGGGTTTCTATACCTTGACATACACCACAAAGCTTGAAATAAGTGCTAAGACAAGAAAACAATTAAAAACAAAATGCTTGATCTCCAACTACTAAGGTTTAACTAATATTACGAGAAATAAAACACTAAACCAGTTGCGCTTCCCCGGCAACGGCGCCAAAAACTTGTTACGGCCAAAATGGATCTATGTAATCACGCAAGTGCACGTGTCGAATCAAGTAATAAAATGATGAGTTGAGTTATCGTTCCTAGAGGAAGTGCAACGTTAGTGCTCGTAATTACTAGCCTTACCCGTTCCGTGAATCCAAGTGGGATACTTTTTCTTAGTGGGTTAATTTTATAATAAAGAAACTTAAACTAATAAAATTTAAACTAATTAACGCTTACTTAAGAGACTTTTATCAAATTGGAGAAATAATCTCATATGTGATTTCACTTGTTTGTTGTGATGAGTCTTTAGAATAAACCCTCATGAACGATTAATTACTATCCTGCGATGAGTTGAAAATAGAATTCTTTATCTCTCGATCTCTGAAATCCATTTATCCTAATTTCCTTAGTTATCTCTAACTTAGATGAAATGAGAATAACACACACACACAACTCAAAGTTCGCTAGCGAGAAATGAAATCTCTTTCTTTCCAACACTATCTCATAATCTATATTGCACTTTCGTCACTCCTCTCTCGAATCTCGCGACGAAGTATGATAGTGGAATTTTGGTTAAAGATTTGTACGACTCCTCTCTCGAATCTCGCCGCACAAAATAGAGGATTCAACTCTAAACAACGTAACTCCTCTCTCGAATCTTGTTACGCAATCTAGAAGAAGAACACTTACTCCAAACATTCCATGAAATAAATATAGATCCAAGAAAAATAGTTTTCAACCATTCATAGAGGGAAGGTTAACATTAAAACATAACAACATCACAAGTTACTCTCACATACAAGACTTATGAAATTAGTTCATGCTAGAGGAATGAAACCACACAACAAAGAAAGTCTTACTAAACATGCTTAATGAGTTTTAATGCTGCAGGAATATGCGTGTAGATCTCGCTTAGACCCTTATTCCTTCTCGCCGGTGCGTCCAAACCCTAGCCATTCTTTCTCTTCATCTTCTCCAAGATGATGGCTCTAAGATCTCCTCCTCTCTCTAATTTCGTATCTCCTTTAGGACTGAAAAATCCCCTCTTAAAAACGAGCAGCCACTTTCCAATAGATGCCTCCTTCCATATTTAGTTTTGGCGTAAAATTCGAAATTCAAATTTTAAAAACGCCCAGACTTGTTACAACAACTGCAACAGGTTTCTGTAACAACTGCACAGCCAAAATACAATTCCTGCACTTACTTTGCCGGTTCGATTTCTACGTCATTTCTAATAAGAAAAACATAAGCAAAATATGTTAATTAAGCGTGAATAAAATGACTATTAATTTATGGACATTTATACTAATTAAAGTCATTTCTTCTTATTTATCACAACGATTATGTAAAACTAGGGGACTAGATAACTTCAATCGAGAAGTTATCAAGTCGCACCAACAGAGCCAGCACAAGGGTAGACTATGTACGTTGACGGAGCTTCCGGAATAGAAGGCGTCGGAGCTGGGCTGCTTCTCATAAGCCCAGAGCTCGTCACTTTATAGTACGGACTCCGACAGAAGTTTCCTTCCACTAATAACATAGCAGAATATGAAGCCTTAATTGCAGGACTCAGGCTCGCCATCGATTGTCACGTCAAGAAGTTAACAATCTACTCCGACTCCCAGCTCATCGTCTCACAAGTGGAAGGAGATTTTGAGGCAAAGAGTGAGCAGCTTGTCCAGTACCTCCAACTTGTGAAATCTCTCCTGCTTCAGATACCGCAAGCCCAAATTCTCCACATCCCTAGAGAACAGAACAGTCAAGCAGACGCCCTATCAAAGCTGGCCACATCTCCCTCTCGCTATCAATCAAGAAGGCACCGGGTTGAAGAAATTGCCTTTCCCAGCATCTCAGGGGTCGTGGGAAGTGGTGGAGATCGAAGAATCCAAGAGTCATGGATCACTCCATTGGTAGACTACTTAGAGAGCCAGCAGCTGCTAGAGGACCAGAAGGAGGCCCGACGCCTCAGGATGAGGGCGGCCACCTTCACACTGATCGGTGGAGAACTATATAAACGATCCTTCGAGGGGCCCTACCTGAAGTGTTTGACAGAAACTGACGCTGAGTATACCCTCCAAGAGGTTCATGGGGAGTCTGCGGAGAGCATTTGGGCGGAAAGGCCTTGGCTCAAAAAATCCTACGCCAAGGTTTTTACTGGCCAACATGAAAAAGGAAGCAACAGACTTCATGTAGAAGTGCAAAGTTGCTAGCTACACGCCAACATCCCCCGACAATGAGACTCAGTTTACAGGAAAATCTTTTACCAAGCTGTGCGAGGAATTAAAGATCGAGTTGCGGCATACGGCTGTGTCACACCCTCAATCCAATGGGCAGTTCGAGGTGACCAACTGAACCATTCTGAAGGGACTAAAGGCGTGACTTGAAGATGCTGGGGGGCAGTGGTTCGATGCGCTCCCCAACGTGCTATGGCATACCGGACAACAGAGAGGACCCCGACAGGAGAAATGTTGTACAATCTCTGTTACGGTACTGAAGCTATCATCCCGGTCGACATCGGCGTTCCAAGACCCCGGGTCTTCAACTTCAACCTCCAGACGAACGACGACACTTTCTGAGACAATCTAGATTTGATTTCCGAGATCCGTGAAGAAGCCGCTCTCCGTACTGCAGCCTAACAGCAATGCACAACCCGCTATTATAATTGCAAGGTGAATCCCTGAAAGAAATTGTACCTAATCACCTAGAGGGGGGGTGAATAGGTGACATTAATCTTTTTAAACTTTTAGGCAGATTTAATCACAGCATTCACAGAACATTACACAGCATACACAGATTCAGGCACACACAGAGTACACACAGTTTTATAGTGGTTCCCCAAGGTCTGGGTACATCCACTTTCCACCTTCGCTTATCTAGTAGTGTACTAGATTCGGCCAAACTCCTTCACTATTCCTCAGATCCTCAGATCTTACACTCAGAACCCCAACCAGGTTCCTACAACTCAGGCTCAAAGCCCTACCACTCAGTCTTCACCAAGACCTACACTCAGCCTTCAACAAGGCCTACACTCAACCAATAAGGCCTACACTCAGTCTACAACAGGCCTACACTCAGAGAAATGAATCTCCTACACTCAGGCACACAGACCCTACCACTCAGCCTTTATAATTTCAGGCTTACAACTCAGATCCCTAAGGATCCTACAAGAAAATTAAAATTACAAAGTGTAAACCTACAACTCAGAATGAGAGAGAAGAGTTGTCTGGTTTCTTGAAGAGTTCTTGAAAGAACTTTGCTGAGATCAACCTCTCTTGGCTTTCTTCAAAGCTTCTTGAATTTAGAACACAATAGGGTTGAGTCTCTATGCAGCTGATCTTCAATCACTGCTAACTTAAGAATCAGATCTCAATCTGAAACTTTCTTCGCAGCCTGGTTCCACAGCTGTCTTCTTAGAAGGAGCTCTCTCTCTCCAACTTCTTAGATCTTCTGATCACTTCAACTGATTGTTCAATGTATTGCTTGATCATCTTCTTCTGTTGACAAAATAAGCCTTTATATAGGCTTTCTTCATGGTAACCGGCTGATCCGGTTTCTAACAGCTTTCTGACAGCTCTGACAGTTGCAGTAGACCGGCTGGAATGACAGCTATCAAGTCATCCAGTCACTTCTTGAATTTTCTGTAATTGTCTGAAAGTGTCGAGACAGTCAGTGTTTAAGTGTCGACACTTATAGACTAAGTGTCGACACAAGTAGACTAAGTGTCGACACTCGCCTTCATGGTGTCGACACAACTCCTTGTGTTGTAGAATATGCTTCTCGACACTGCTTCTTCAACATGTGTCGACACTGATCCTGTGTGTCGACACAAGTCCTTCTTCTTGAATACTTAATTGATTTCTTGTAAGTGTCGACACAACACCTTTGTGTCGACACATCTTCTTGTGTTGATACTTGCTAAGTGTCGACACATCTTCTTGGTGTCGACACATGCCTTCTGTGTTGAACTTTTGCTGAGTGTCGACACATCTCCTTTGTGTCGACACTTGTACTTAGACTTCATTGAAATTTGCTGAGTGTCGACACAGCCTCCTAGTGTCGACACTTTCTTCATATGTTGAGACTTTTGCTGTGTGTCGACACATTCTTCATTATGTCGACACTTGTACTTAGACTCTGTTGAAGTTTGTTGAGTGTCGACACATCTCCTTTGTGTCGACACATGTACTTGAACTTTGTTGAAATTTGCTGAGTGTCGACACAGCCTCCAAGTGTCGACACTTTCTGATGTCGACAAAGTTCCTCTGGGTGTCGACACTGCTTCTAAGTGTCGACACTGCTTCTCTGGACATTTCTTCATTGTGTGTCGACACAGCCTGTATGTGTCAACACTTTCCTTCTGGTGTCGACTCTGCATTCCAGGTGTCGACACAATTACTCCAAGTGTCGACACTGCTTCTCTGGGTGTCGACACAAGTCTTCTTAAGTGTCGACACTTTCCTTCTTGGTGTCGACACATGGACTTAGAAACTTTTCAGCTTTTCCTGCAAATACTTAACCTGCACAAGGTAACTCAAAATACATCAAATACACCTTGATGTATATCATTGAGTAGGGTGAGGCTTCTTCAAATCTGGTACATTTAATCCAATGTACCCAACAATCTCCCCCTATTTGGAGAAGTCATAACCCTTAGTCAATGATATACACCATACATAACAAATTCACAGTATGATGTAAAACAGTAATACATGACAGGGAAAATACTTAAACATGGATGAACAACACATGTATATACCATTATCTCAGAACAATTAATGTAATAGTTGAACATATATCATATTGTTCTAACAACTTCAATATTTTCATTATCCAAAAGTTTATAGAAAGTTTTAATACAAGTGATTACATAGTAAACTTAAGAAAAATTTTATCATATTGCTGCTCAGGCTCCCTGATCACAATGCCCTTTCCTGATTGTATCTTTGCTTGGACTGGGGCTTCAGCATCTTCAGCAGCAGCAGGCTTCTTTCCTTTAAGATCCTTCTTTTTCTGCTCTTCAGCTTTGATCTTCTGCCTTTCAAAGTAATGATAAGGCTTTGGAAAGTACTTGCTAGGCTCCTGGGCAGTAGGAGGTAGCTTTCCCACCTTAGCCTTTCTTATATATTACACAATTGCCTCTTGCCTACTCTCATGCTTCCTCCACTCCAGTTCAGAATACCATTTATTTCTATCCTGGATATTGTCCTTGGCAGCCTTCCATGCAGTCAAAATGATATTCCTGGAGGTGGGGCTCCATTATTCAAAGTCAGGCCTCAATTCAGCTTGCTCCCTGAATCTCTTCTTAGACAATTGGGCTTCTTGTTCTTTCTGCAAAGCCTCTTGTTCTTTCAGTATAGCCTCTGGCACTGGCTGAACTACTTTTTCTATGATGACATTTTGATTTCCTTCAGGAGGACTATACATTGACTGTACCTCTTGTTGTACCATGTCAAAGTCTGGTGGAGGGTATATTACTTGAGCCACTTCAGCTTGCTCCCCTCCAAGATATGCAGGATTAATTCCAGACTCTGCAACATTGTCATCATCACATAATGGAGGATATCCAAGGGTGGCTCTGATGGAATTTGAAATCCATTTTACATGATCAGAGCCTGCTTTGACTAACACTCTCTCCCCCTTTATGACTTCTCTTTCAATGTGATCCCTCAGATCATCTTTCTGAAATCTTATTTGATGATTCAGATAATTAACTCCATCCTTATAGAAGGGTTTGAACTTCTGAAGTTGTTCAGTTATTGCCTTCTTAGAGTCTTCAAGAACAGTCTTAAAAGCAGTGATGTGCTCTTGGAACTTCTTATCAAACTCTTCCTGGGCAGTAGTCCTTGCTGTAGTTTGAGCAGCAGCCAGATTCTGCATCTTAGTGACTATCACATTGCGTGATTCAGTCAAATTGTCATTCATTCTTATCTGGTTTTCCAGGACATAGTCTTGCTTTACTGCCAGGTCTTCAATTTGTTTCTTGATATTTTCTTGATGAGTAGCCAAAAAGACTACTGCATTCCCTCCTTTATGGAAGCAGTCAGTCATCTCTTTCTTGTTCAGATTCATTTCAAATCTGATTGACTTGATGTCTTGGGCCAGATCAAATTGCAGTGACTTATGCCCTTCATCCATATAAGATTGCAAAGTCTATCTTTGCTCATCCATCTTTATCTGCATTGCAACCATCAGAGAACTGAAATCAGTAGATGGGGCTGGCTGAGGTGCAGGCTGTGGTGCAATTATTTGTAAAGCCTTCTTATAATTCTGGCTCCTTCTCTTAAAGACTTGGAATTTCCTCTTCTTGGCTCTTGTAGCCTCTTCATCCTCTGATGCAGATGTGCTGGCTATATCAACCCTCTCCTTAGGACTAGGATGTGAATCCTTCTCAGTCCTTTGTGGTTGCTCAGCATCCTTTGGCTTCTCAGTTTCTTTGTCTGCAGTTTCTTCTTCAATCTCCACATGCTCCCCCTCAATAATTACTTTCTCCCCCTCAGCAGTAGCTTTTTCTTTCTCAAAATCTGTTTGTAGAAGATCTGGGAATAGCTCTTCTAGGGTAAATTCCTGTTGAGGATGGAGTGGAGAATCTCTTATATCTTCAACCACTTGATCAGCAACAGATGTGTCCTCCATGACAACATCTTGGGGTTGGCTATGTGTCTGTGTTTGCTGATTAACATGAGGTAAGGAATCAGACAAAACATCATTCTCAATAGGGAAATCTAATTGGTTGATTTCAGTTATTACCTCAAGTATGGTCTGAGTAGCTTGTTCACTCTCTAGTGGAGTTGGCTCTTCCACAAGTAGAGGCTCCCCCTAGATTGAATCCTGGTGAAGTGGGCTTGCTGAGGGTAGCTCCCCCTGCCTCTGTACTTCTTCTTGTCTATCTGGAGATTGTCCAGCAATTCCTGTCTCTTATTCATCAGGAGTGAACACTACTTGTTCTTTAGAACTGCTTGAGGATTCCTGAGTCACAGGATCTGACTTATTCTTCTTTTTTTTGGGTGTTACCTTCTCAGGAGTTGGCATTTCTTTGGTTAACACTCTATCCCACCTAGAGAAGATTCTCATATCCATCTTCCTCATGTGATTGATCTTAGATCCAGCTGCTTGACTCATCACCTCTGGTATACTACCAGCTAGGTATAGACTCAGTGTTCTACCCAAATTGGGCTTCTTCATACTTTCTTTAATCTTATCAAACACAACTGTTGACCAGTCTGTATCTAGTTTGAATATTATCCTTGTCATGAGACTAAACATATGAGCTGTGATTCTGTCATGGCATCCAGGCTTGCTCAGGATGACTTTACCCACAATCTCAGATAAGAATTTGTCTTGCATATTCATTCCCTTCCTATTGAACACAGATCCTATCTTCATTTTGGAGTCCAGTCCACACCATGTTAATGCTTCTCTAGTCTTAGAAGCAGAAACATCTTCTTCTTCCTTAGTCCTTGGTAGTTGTAGTACCTTTCTCAGACTCTTAGGAGAGACCTTCACCTTTTCACCATGAACTCTTGACTTAATCTTGAGTCCTGATTCATCTAGTTTTGCTGCATTCAGAAACTCAAGGACTTCCTTCTTCCAGATCTTAATTGGTTCTGAAACAAGAAATTCTAACTCAGTCTCTGCTATTAGGGTTATCACGCCTTTGATCTCGGGTTCCGCGTCCTCAAATGCGTGTCGCACGAGTTCGTATCCTTCATTCACATTCTCTTCTAGCTTGGGCGACATTAGGGTTTGAAGAAATTTGAATTAGAGAAGAGAGGTGTCGACACACAAGTTTGGTCTCGAAACTTTGGTGAGCGTGTCGACAAACAATGGCGAAAACCTATTTATACCTTTCTAGAATCGAAGATGAAAGGGCGCGTCAAAATACTTAAATTGTGTCGACACTGTTGAAAAGTGTCGACACAGACTTATAATGTCTCGACAACTATGTGTTGACACAAGTATAGTCGACAGAATATATGTGTCGACACTTGTTTATGTGTCGACACCGCTTTGCTCGACACTTAGTCGAGACTTTACTAAACTAATTCTAAGTAAAGTCTAAGTGTCGACACCACCTTGGATGTGTCGACACCTACTCTGCATGTGTCGACACTTATTCTCTGAAGTGTCGACACAGACTTCCTAGAAGTGTCGACACCATTTCTCTGAAATGTCGACACCACTTCTATGTGTCGACACAGACAACTCTGTGTGTCGACACCTTTTTACTTAGCCAATTTTGAAAACTTATTCTAAGTTTATCATCCCTAATTCAATTTTAAATTTATTGAATTTGGTTTCATCTAAAGGCTTAGTATACATGTCAGCTAGTTGATTATCTGTATTAACATAATCTAGTGAAATATCTCCCTTTTCCACATGTTCTCTTAGAAAATGGTATTTTATTTCTATATGATTAGTCCTACTATGAGAGACAGGATTGTTTGCAATAAAAATAGCACTAGTAGAATCACAAAATAGAGGTGTTCTACTTACTTGTATACCATAGTCTTCTAGCTGGTGTTGTATCCAAAGAAGTTGAGCACAGCAACTTCCTGCAGCAACATACTCTGATTCTACTGTGGAGATAGCCACACTAGTTTGTTTCTTGCTACTCCATGATATTAGCCTTCCACCTAAGAATTGACAGGTACCTGTTGTACTTTTCCTATCTTCCTTACAGCCTGCAAAATCTGCATCTGAATAACCTGTCAGTTCAAAGTCTCCATTCCTAGGGTACCAAAGGCCTAGATAAGGAGTGCCTTTAAGATATCTCAGAATTCTTTTTACTGCTGTCAAATGAGATTCTTTAGGGCAAGCTTGGTACCTAGCACAGACACATGTAGCATACATGATATCTGGTCTACTTGAAGTCAAATATAGTAGGGAGCCAACTATCCCTCTATACAAAGTCTCATCTACAGGTTTCCCTGCATCATCTTTGCTAAGAGACATACTTGACCCCATAGGAGTTTTCATGGTACTGAATGATTCCATACCATACTTCCTTATCAATTCTAGGGTGAACTTAGACTGGCATATGGATAAACCATTCTCAGTCTGTCTAACTTGGAGACCCAAGAAGAACTTAAGTTCCTCCATACTGCTCATTTCAAATTATCCTTACATTAGTTTTGCAAACTTTCTGCAAAGACCACTTTCAGTAGACCCAAATATGATGTCATCTACATATATTTGGACTAGAATGATCTTGCCTCTGGATTCCCTAAGGAATAGAGTCTTATCTATTTTCCCCCTTGTGAATTTATTCTCAATGAGGAAACTAGACAGGGTTTCATACCAAGCCCTAGGGGCTTGTTTTAACCCATACAAAGCCTTCCTAAGTCTATAAACATAATTAGGTTTAGTTGAATCAACAAAACCTGATGGTTGTTCCACATAGACTTCTTCCTTCAGATTTCCATTCAGAAAAGCTGACTTAACATCTATTTGGTATACTTTAAATCCTTGATAGGTTGCATAGGCCAAGAACATCCTTATAGCTTCCAGTCTGGCTACTGGAGCAAAGGTCTGATCAAAGTCAATACCTTCTTCCTGTCTATATCCTTTTGCAACCAGTCTTGCTTTGTTCTTCATAATCACTCCATGTTCATCCAACTTGTTCCTAAAGATCCACTTAGTTCCAATTCTGTTGTGATCTTTTGGTTTAGGAACTAGCTCCCAGACTTTGCACCTTTTGAACTGGTTCAGCTCCTCTTGCATTGCCTCAATCTAATGAGGGTCTAGGATGACTTCTTCAAATTTCTTTGGCTCAACTTGCGATAGAAAACTGAAGTAGAGTACTGAGCTTAGATTTCTGCTCCTTATTTGTACCCCTTGTCTGAGATCACCAGTAATTTGATTGGCTGGATGATCTTTTAGATGTCTATTTGCTGGAGGTAGCCTGTCTTCAGGTAGTACTCCTTCAGCTTCTTCAACTTGCTGCACTTCTTGGTCTTCTTCAGCAATAGGAGTATGTAGTACTCCCCCTGGACAGCAGCCACCTTCTTCTACTTGCTGACTTGCAGTAGGTCCTTCTTCTATAGTGAGCTTGTTCAACTTCTCAGTCACACCTGTGGTGCTGCAAATACTTCTAGACAATTCATTGTTAATGAGTCTAGCTTCATCAAACACTACATGAACAGACTCTTCTATAACTTGAGTAGTCAAGTTGTAGACCCTATAAGCCTTACTGTTGTTGCTGTACCCAACAAAGATCCCCTCTTGGGATTTGGCAGCAAACTTAGTTAAGTAAGACTTACCATTGTTAAGTATATAACATTTACAACCAAAGATCCTGAAATAGGATAGATTTGGTTTTCTGCCTTTCACAATCTCATAGGGGGTCTTATTATGGCTTTTGGTAATAGTAGCCCTATTAATCACATGACATGCAGTATTAACTGCCCAGTTCAGAAATATTCAGGGAGAGATGTGTCACTTAATAGGGTTCTACCAGCCTCAATCAAGGTTCTATTTTTCCTTTCAGCAATGTCATTTTGCTGATGTGTTTTAGGTGAAGAAAATTCCTGAAATATCCCAAACTCTTCACATAGCTTTGTCATACTGTCAGACTGGAATTCAGTACCATGGTTACTTCTTATTTTGACCACTGTACTATCTAACTCATTCTGAATTTGTTTGACAAAAAAGATACTAGGAGTTTCAGATTTCTGTCTAAGGAAGAACACCCAGGAAAACCTTGAGTAGTCATCTACAACTACAAATGTATAGACCTTCCTACCAAGGCTGTGAACTGGCATAGGACCAAAAAGATCCATATGCAAGAGGTATAGGCACCTCACAACATCTTTGTTCTCAATGCTATTAAAGGTGGATCTAGTCCGCTTGCCCTTTTGACATACTGAACATATCCCATTCTTAATACACTTAACTTGAGGACCATTCCTCACTAACTCTTTACTATAGAGTTGACCAATTGTCTTATAGTTGAGATGGGCTAGCCTCTTGTGACATTTGACACAATGAGAGACTTTCTCATCAGCTACAAGACACACAGGAGAAATATTGTTCTCACACATAATGTCTAGACAATAAACATTTCTCTTCTTATAACCTATCAGAATGATCTTTTGATCATTTGACCTCCTGATATGACAACCATCTTTGATAAATGAGATGTCATATCCTAGATCACTCAGCTGACTTATACTAATGAGGTTGTATTTCAAACCTTTAACATAAGCCACTTGAGTAATTATAATAAGGTTGCTAGAAATGTTACCAAAGGCTTTGATGATTCCTTTTTCAGAACCACCAAAGGTGACTTTAGGACCATCTTTCATTGGTGTATAGTCCTTTAGCAATCCCCTAGTTCCAGTCATGTGCTTGGAACATCCACTGTCCAAGTACCATATTGGGGCATGGCCACTTGGACTCACCTGCAAAACAGATTAGTTAACCTTAGAACCCAAAGAATTCTTGGGTCATTGGTGCTGGTTAGTTTTCCTCTTAATAAAACTACATGTAGCTTTTCTAACAGGCAGCTTGCTACTCACCTTGGCATTAGAATTATGCCAACAGTCTATGGTAAAGTGGCATATCTTGTCACAGCACCAGCACTCAAATCTGTTGTACATTTGTTTAGGTACAACCCTGGTTGTTTTATCTACAGCAGGCTTGTTGAGTACTGGGGCTTTGCCCATAGACTTGGACTGTACAGTCCTGGCAGGTTTAGTAAACCCCAATCCAGTTTTACCCTTTTGAGAAATGAACTCATCTATCAAAGGTAGAACAGACTTTGGTTTAGAAAACCTTGCTACTATATCTCTCTCTTTCTGAAGACTAATCTCCAGATTTCTGATTTGATCATTTTTAAATGTTATAGGCCCCATCTGAATAACAATTATGTGCTTCAGTCTGGCTATTTCATTTAATTTCTGATCAATCAACTTGTCAAAATCTGTTGCAGCAACTTTAAGATTAGCAATCTCCTTAGCCTGACTCTTGGCCAAGGATTTGCTTTTCTTCAAAGCTTGCAACACAACTCTATATTCATCAATTAATTGATGAATGTCTTCTTCAGATTCAGATCCACTCTCATCACTTGAGATGATGTATCTGAATCTGACTCAGTACTAGAAATTGAACTAGCAGAACAATTTTGTACCTGACTTGGTCTAGGCTGATCCTGGATTTTGTCTCCTTCTAATAAGGCCATCAGTCCCTGACACTGATTGTCCTCATGCTCATATATAGAGTTCATTAACTGGATGAACTCCTCTTCCTCTTCTTCAGCAAACAGTCCAATATAAGCTTCAGCTTCTGAATCAGTTTCTGTAGAAGACATATCAGACAGACTTTTGTCCTTCTTAGCTACAAAGGACCTTTCCTTTTTGACCTTGATTTGAGTCTTCTTCTTATCAGTTGACTCTTTCATTTTATCTGGACAGTCAGCAACAACATGTCCTTGTCTGTTACAACAATAACAAACTATCTTTGAAGATGTAGTTTTACTTGACTTGGGCTTTCTCCTGTCATTCTTTGATGACTTCTGTGAAGTGGATGACTTAGACCTCCACTGTTTCTTCTTTAGAAACTTCTGAAAATGTCTTGTAAAGGCTGTAAAGTCCTCATCACTCTCACTGCTTTCAGAATTCCTGCTTACTGACTCATCTGTCTCAGTCTCAGCAACTTTTGGAGGTGGAGATGGAGACTTACTTTTATATTTTCTAGTGGCTTCTGTCTTGAAAGCCACAGCTCTTTCTTTATGCTCAATTCTTGTAGTCTTCTCCTCCTCCTTCCTTACCATTAACTGCATCTCATATGATAACAGTTTTCCAAACAATGTTGGAGGAGGAATGTCTGCTAACTTGATCATTTTCCTTATGACACATATCTTAGTATCCCAGTCTTTAGTTAGGGATCTCAAGAACTTATCATTCAGCTCATAATTGCTGAACTCCCTTCCATAGGACATTAACTAATTAACTATCCTATAGAATTTCTTGTAGCACTCAGTTATGCTATCAGACCTTCCTTGTCTGAAGCTCTCATACTCTTAGTTTAACAAAGACTTTCTGTCCTGTCTAACTTCTTCAGAACCCTCCATGTACACTATCAGTGTGTCCCACATTTCCTTTGATGTTTTACAGTGTATCAAATTCTGAAATGTGGCATCATCTATTGCACTCACAATTATATTCGGAGCCCTCTTGTCCATTGTGGCCAGAATAATCTCATCTTTAGTCATCTCAGAATAGTCCTTAGGAGTTCTCTAGTTTGCATCCAGAACTGATACTTTCATAGGCACATATGACCCTTCTTTGACTGTGATATAGATTCTAGGGTCAGAGGCTTCCATAAATAGTCTAACTCTTTCTTTCCAGATGCCAAAAATCTCCTTTCTACAGATTGGCAACTTCATGTATCCAAGTTCTTTGTGATTCTCTGTTGAACCCATTTTCTTGATTTTCTTGATTCTGCACTTGATTATACTAAATCTGCCAGCAGGATCTTTTACTCAGACAGTTATGTCCTTTTTGAGTAACCTCGCTTTGATACCACTTGAAAGAAATTGTACCTAATCACCTAGAGGGGGGTGAATAGGTGACCTTAATCTTTTTAAACTTTTAGGCAGATTTAATCACAGCATTCACAGAACATTACACAGCATACACAGATTCAAGCACACACAGAGTACACACAGTTTTATAGTGGTTCCCCAAGGTCTGGGTACATCCACTTTCCACCTTCGCCTATCTACTAGTGTACTAGATTCGGCCAAACTCCTTCACTATTCCTCAGATCCTCAGATCTTACACTCAGAACCCCAACCAGGTTCCTACAACTCAGGCTCAAAGCCCTACCACTCAGTCTTCACCAAGACCTACACTCAGCCTTCAACAAGGCCTACACTCAGCCAACAAGGCCTACACTCAGCCTACAACAGGCCTACACTCAGAGAAATGAATCTCCTACACTCAGGCACACGGGCCCTACCACTCAGCCTTTATAATTTCAAGCTTACAACTCAGATCCCTAAGGATCCTACAAGAAAATTAAAATTACAAAGTGTAAACCTACAACTCAGAATGAGAGAGAAGAGTTGTCTGGTTTCTTGAAGAGTTCTTGAAAGAACTTTGCTGAGATCAACCTCCCTTGGCTTTCTTCAAAGCTTCTTGAATTTAGAACACAATATGGTTGAGTCTCTATGCAGCTGATCTTCAATCACTGCTAACTTAAGAATCAGATCTCGATCTGAAACTTTCTTCATAGCCTGGTTCCACAGCTGTCTTCTTAGAAGGAGCTCTCTCTCTCCAACTTCTTAGATCTTCTGATCACTTCAACTGATTGTTCAATGTATTGCTTGATCATCTTCTTCTGTTGACAGAATAAGCCTTTATATAGGCTTTCTTCATGGTGACTGGCTGATCCGGTTTCTAACAGCTTTCTGACAGCTCTAACAGTTGTAGTAGACCGGCTGGAATGGTAGCTGTCAAGTCATCCAGTCACTTCTTGAATTTTCTGTAACTGTCTGAAAGTGTCGAGACAGTCAGTCTTTAAGTGTCGACACTTATAGACTAAGTGTCGACACAAGTAGACTAAGTGTCGACACTTGCCTTCATGGTGTCGATACAACTCCTTGTGTTGTAGAATCTGCTTCTCGACACTGCTTCTTCAACATGTGTCGACACTGATCCTGTGTGTCGACACAAGTCCTTCTTCTTGAATACTTAGTTGATTTCTTGTAAGTGTCGACACAACACCTTTGTGTCGACACATCTTCTTGTGTTGATACTTGCTAAGTATCGACACATCTTCTTGGTGTCGACACATGCCTTCTGTGTTGAACTTTTGCTGAGTGTCGACACATCTCCTTTGTGTCGACACTTGTACTTAGACTTCATTGAAATTTGCTGAGTGTCGACACAGCCTCCTAGTGTCGACACTTTCTTCATGTGTTGAGACTTTTGCTGTGTGTCGACACATTCTTCATTATGTCGACACTTGTACTTAGACTCTGTTGAAGTTTGCTGAGTGTCGACACATCTCCTTTGTGTCGACACTGGTACTTGAACTTTGTTGAAATTTGCTGAGTGTCGACACAGCCTCCAAGTGTTGACACTTTCTGATGTCGACAAAGTTCCTCTGGGTGTCGACACTGCTTCTAAGTGTCGACACTGCTTCTCTGGACATTTCTTCATTGTGTGTCGACACATCCTGTATGTGTCGACACTTTCCTTCTGGTGTCGACTCTGCATTCCAGGTGTCGACACAATTACTCCAAGTGTCGACACTGCTTCTCTGGGTGTCGACACAAGTCTTCTTAAGTGTCGACACTTTCCTTCTGGGTGTCGACACATGGACTTAGAAACTTTTCAGCTTTCCCTGCAAATACTTAACCTGCACAAGGTAACTCAAAATACATCAAATACACCTTAATGTATATCATTGAGTAGGGTGAGGCTTCTTCAAATCTGGTACATTTAATCCAATGTACCCAACAAGCCCCGACCAATCAATGTGGGAGACTTGGTCCTCTGCACTATGGAAGCGGCTGGGAAAGGAATGTATGACGACAAGCTATCTCCAACCTAGGAAGACCCTGTTGGGTTTCTCTATAGGGTTGGCACAACACTTGTGCACGCAGCGGAAAAATAAAACATCAAGAAAAACCCAAAGAGATGTGGATCGGGCCATGAACAGTTGAATCAAGAAATTAGTAAAACTAGGCAAAAATTACCTCGGTGGCGTTGAGTCACAACCCAACGGAGATGCTCCAAAATTTATCTGCTTGCTGGTGGCGAGTTCTACGTGGAATAGTATCCACGTTTCTGCAGAAGTCCACACGAGCGGGAGAACGCCGAGCTTTCCGTCTCACGGAAGATCGGGATGGAGAAGACCGCACCTCGGCTAATCCACGGACTGCTAGGTCCGCGCCAGGAAGAGCAGCACCAGCGACAGTCGCCGGAGAAGAGGTGGCAGCGGAGCGAATCCGGCGGCGGAACACTTCCGGCGGCGGGATCGGGATCGGCGGAGCGAACGAGCGGAACTCTTTCCGTCGGGGTCGATTCGCACAGCAGCCAAAAGGATATCGCATACATACCCGAAACCCTAAGTGTTATATTTTATACTTAAAGTATAAAATAAACTTAGGAAAATCGCTATCCGCAGACCACCCAGAACTAGGGTTCAGAATCGGCGAGTATCAATCGGTGAGAATCGGCGACAATCGGCGAGAATCACTGAGCAGGTTCGGCGAGAATCAGTCGACGAGTATCATACAGGATCGGCGAGAATCAGAGTACAATACTCGACGATTCTCGCCGATCGTCGAGCTTCACTCGACGATTCACAATGATACTCGACGATCGTCGAGTCGCGGTCGACGACAATTGCCAAGGTAGTCGATCGTCGAGAATCAACAATTGATTCTCGACGATTCTCGTCGATCGGCGAGAATCATCAAGGTGATTCTCGTCGATCGGCGGGAATCAGAAGATCATTCTCGTCAAATGTCTTTGACCCTCGGACGACGAACCTAATCAGCTCCTCAGGGCAACATTTGCACAACCCGGTGATCCTATAAGGCAACACTTTGCCCACAACCCCATTCAGGTCGGTGATTGGTAACCTTTACCAACACAGTCAGTCATCCAACTTCTCCACATCTCTTATGTGCGACCCTGCAGGCTCATATCGCGTTGGCAGTGAGATCACATGTTTGACCACTTCCAGATCATCATGGTAACTCCAACAGACCCCTTCGTCGTCACGGCCATGGTTAAACCAGGAACATACAGGTTATGCAACGTCGAAGGAAAGACTCTCCCCCGCACTTAGAATACGCAAAACTTGGGTCGATTTTATCAATGATTTCCTGCTTTATATTTTTCTGATTGTGTATCGTATTTTGTAACAAAAGACTTTATGATGTGTGTGAGCCGCGGGCCTGGTCCCGCGCAAGTTATCTTATTTAAGTATTACACTATGTTGCTGCAAATCTTATATATTCAAATAGGAAGGGTGACACTCTCAAACCCCGTGGGGGCCTGCCCCCCTCACGAAGAAGCCGCAAGTAGCCCTCGTGCAAACTAAGCTGCAAGCCTGAATCATGCGACCTCACAAGGGCCTAACCCCCCTTTCGCGACAAAGCCGTGGTCCTGAGCCGTGCAACCTATGCTGCGAGCCTGACTCGTGCAACCTCATGTGGGCCTGCCCCCTCATGAAGAAACAACGAGCAGCCCTCGTGCAAACTAAGTCGCGAGCCTGACTCGTGCAATCCCGTGGGGCCTGCCCTCCTCACGAAGAAGCCGCGAGCAACCCTCGTGCAAACTAAGCCGCGAGCCTAACTCGCGCAACCCCGTGGGGGCCTGCCCCTCTCACGAATAAGCCGCGAGCATCCCTCTTGCAAACTAAGTCGCGAGCCTGACTCGTGCAACCCCGTGGGGGCCTGCCCCCTTACGAAGAAGCCGCGAGCAGCCCTCATGCAAACTAAGCCGCGAGCCTGACTCGCGCAACCCCGTGGAGACCTGCCCCCCTCACGAAGAAGTCGTGAGCAGCACTCGTGCAAACTAAGTCGCGAGCCTGACTCGTGCAACCCTGTGGGGGCCTGCCCCCCTCACGAAGAAGCCGCGAGCAGCCCTCGTGCAAACTAAGCTACGAGCCTGACTCGTGCAACCCCGTGAGGGCCTGCCCCCCTCACGAAAAAGCCGCGAGCATCCCTTGTGCAAACTAAGCCGCGAGCCTGACTCGTGTAACCCCGTGGGGGTCTGCCCCACTCACAAAGAAGCCCCGAGCATCCCTCGTGCAAACTAAGCCGCGAGCCTGACTCGTGCAACCCCGTGGGGGCCTGTCCCCCTCACGAAGAAGCCGCGAGCAGCCCTCATGCAAACTAATTCGCAAGCAGCCCTCGTGCAAACTAAGCCACGAGCCTGACTCGTGCAACCTCGTAAGGGTCTTCCCCCCTTTCACGACAAAGTCGCGGACCTGAGTCGTGCAACCTAAGCCGTGGACCTGAGCCGTGCAAACAAAGCCGCGGACCTGGGCCGCACAAACAAAATCGTGGACTAGAACCGCGCACACAAAGCCACGGACCAGAGCCGTGCAAACGAAACAGTTAAGATGACATAAAAAATAATGTCATACAAAGTAGCCTGAATGATACAAAAAGGGCGATCAAAGCATAAGGACAATAATAACAAATACTGAACAAAAAGCAAAATGCAATACGACTAACGAGACAACTAAATGTGAATGAGGCTACTACTCATCATCCGAGCCGGAACGCTCGTCTTCTGAAACATCTGCAAAGCCGAGACTGGATGTGTCACATCCCAAGCTCTTGATAACCAGGCGGAGGGCCTTCAAGACACCACGCCGGAGCGCTAGCTCACGGGCATCGTCTATCTAGGGCTCCACCTCCTTGGACCAAATCTCGTCACGAACCTCCTATGCAATCAAACTACGGTCTCACATGTAGTCCAATGATTCCAAGTATTCTGCAAGTCCCGCAGTCTTCAACTCTGACATGTGGCTATCAGAAGACAACATCTCCACTTGGGCCTTTGCCGCCCGTAGCTGAGTCTCAAGTCCGGTGGCTTCCTCCCGCGTCGCCTGCAACTGGGTTTCCAAGCCCGAAGTCTCCTCCTTTGAGTGTTTCAACATCTGGGTGGTCCTCTCCACCGGGGTTTTCTCCACCTCCAAGGCTGCACGTGCATCCTCTAGCTCGGATTTCAGCACCGACCCGGTCCGACGGAACCGCGCAATGTCTCGATCATGTTCCTCCTTCAAGAAGGCAAGCGAGCTCGACGTCAACCAGAGCTTCCCATAAAGAGCAAGATACTCATCTTTCAAACTCACATAATGGTCATCTCAGGTTACCCCAATGGCCCAATCTGGGCCTGGGTCTCTATCTGTACAAGAAAAAAGGCCAAGGTTAGCATCAAATAATGAAAAAGAAAATGAGGAAAAGATTATTCACAACGAGTCAAGGCACTCACCACATCGCTCATTGCCCTCAAGGAAGAGAACATCTGTGGGGCCGCTGCATCTGAAGGTGCTTAAGGAACTGGAGACACGAGAATCTGCGCCTCGGGGGTCGACTCAGGACAGGCATCAGAAGGAGCCGCCACCACCGCCGTATCAAGGTCGCCAAAAGGGGCCGCCACTGCTTTCCTCTTTCGGCCCCCTCCCTGAGAAGTCCCAACAATCTTGATTGCATTCGAAGAGATACCACACTGCAGCCGGCGCTTCTCCTCCACTTAGACGAAGATATTAAAGAGACGGTTGGCTAGTTCACGGGGCTCTGAAAACCCAAGCACTAGAGAAAATTCTCGTTCCTTCCCCCTCACGCGGCGACAGCGGTCGGGCAGTGTGTCCCACACCTCGGGAAGACCCCATAAATTCCTCCTAACATACCCAAAAAGAGTGTTCCCAAGTCGACGATCATTTCGAGCCTCAAACTCCAACCAACTTTTATTGCGACGAACCTCCACCCGCTCGCCGCCTTCGGAGCGAACATCACACCAATCTTGAAATTGGTCCAAGAGAAGCCGTTCTCCATGCTCGCGAAAGAAGGCAACTAAGCTCATAATTCGGGAAATTCCAACCGGGACAAACTGGGAGATTGGCACCCCGCAAAACCTCAAGATCTCGATCACCACTTCACACGGCGGGAAGCGGAAGCCAGACCTCAGAGAAACTTCGCAAATCGTCAGCCAGCCACGAGGAGGATTCTGGATACGCTTCTCGGAACATAGGATCTTCACCTCCAAATCAGCAGGAAGCCCATATTTCTTCCTCCAAATTTCCACACCGTCTGCAGTTAAAGAGGAGCGCAGGCGTATCAGACCGGAAGAGTGCTTCGGGACCTGCACAACACAAAGATGGAAGGGTTCAGTTTGCGTAAAGAATGAAGGCTTGGGGTCACACGTTCAAGCACACGCAGCCTAAACCACGTGCAAAACAAGTGCACACCCGTGTACAGGAGAGCACACGATCAAAGAGGAAGACCGTCCGTACACACCCGCGCGCACGCAGGCCTGATGCGCGCCCAGCCTGGGCGCGCACGGCCTGCAGCGCACGCGGCTTGCCCCCCGCGCGCGCAACCTGGGGCGCAAACGGGAATGCTGCGCATGCGGCCTGCGCGCGCGCGCGCGACCTGGGCGGGTGCGGCCTCCCGTGCGCGTGGCCTGGGCGCGCGTGCGGCCTTGCCGCACGTGGCCTGGCTATACGCGGCCTGGGCGCTTGCGCGCAACCGGGGCACGCGCGGTCGCGTTCGACGTCTTCACCGGCCGACTCTCCTTCGGCGAGTTTGCTCCGGGTACCTTCGAAACTCCGTCGTTCGCCTCCTCCACTTTCTCGCCTGAGGTTGTCATGACAGCAGAAAAGAGGATGACCGGCAGAAAAATCCTTCTCCTCTCGTTCGTTTCGCTCCCCAACAAATAGGATTTGGGGGGCAATTGATGAGTTACACCTCAATTTATAGGGAGAATTTCTCCATGATCTCCTCCCAAAATGGCGGATCATGGGGTTTACTAGTCAAACCCACCTCCCATGAACTCCCCATAATGAGGGGAACATGGGTGGTGGGGCCCACTTCCTCTCCCCACTAAGGAGAACCATCCCCTTAGGGGAAACCGCCGCCCGGGCCGCCGCACCGACGGTCAGCCCGCCGCAGCCGGCGAGGCTGCCGCCGACCGGGCGGCGATCGCCGGGCAGGCCGCAGCCCGCGGCCGGACGGCCCATGGCCTGCCCGACCGCGGCCGGCCAGGCCACCGTCATCCAGCGCCGATCAGACCCCCGCCCACGGCCGGCTAGGCCGCGGCCTGCCAGGCCGCCGCCGGCCAGCGCCGGTCAGGCCGCTGCCTGCCAGCTCGCCGCCGGCCAGCGCCGGTCAGGCCACAGCCTGCGGCCAGCCAGGTCGTGGTCGGCCAGGCCGCAGTCGACCAGGCCGCCGCCGGCTAGACCACGGCCGGCCGCCCGAGATCATCGAGCTAGGCCAGGCCGCCCGAGAGCATCGAGCTGGGGCGGGCGAAGCGTCGCCGGCCGGGTACTGTCGCGCCTGGCCATAGGGGAGGAGCCCCGTGTCGGGCACTCGTGTGTGTGTGTGTGTGTGTGTGTGTGTGTGTGTGTGTGTGTGTGTGTGTGTGTGTGTGTGTGTGTATGCATGTATGTATGCATGTATGTAAATATGTATGTACGTATGTAAATATATATATACGAGCATCTTCTCACGGGCTACGTCTGTGCTCGATGCTCTCGGGCGGGATTCGACCGCATAAGGCGGGCTTCGCCCGCCTGCACACGGTCTTCGCCAGTGCATGATGCTCCGGGCGGCCTTCGGCCGCATAGAAGCGGGAAAATCTTCGCACGGGCTACGCCCGTGGTCGAAGCTCTCGGGCAGCCTTCAGCCACATCCAGGCGGGCTTCGCCCGCCTCCGCTCGGGCTATGCCAAGATCACTCGATGCGACGCCAAGCAAGGATACATGGCTTTGAGTCCTCTCAAAGTCAAGATCTTGACGTTGAGTGCTCTCAAAGCCAAGATCTTGGTACTGAAAGCACTCCACACCTGCGAAAGTCTTGACGTCGCCGAGATGTTGGCGTTGAGAGCACTCCACGCCAATATCTTGGCGCTGAGAGCACTCCATGCCAGCAACAATCCAAAGGCTTGGCGTCGAATGCTCTCAACGACAAGAACATGCCTTTGAGAGCACACGACACCAAGCACTCCAAAATTAATATAAAATATTTCATTTTAGTTCTCCAAGCACTCCAAAATTAATATATAATATTAATAATATTATTTATATTATATTATATAATAATAATAATGTATAATAATATTTATCTATACTAATATATCAGCATTTTCGCACGGACTACGCTCGTGTTCGATACTCTCGGGCGGCTTTCGGCCGCATCAGGCGGGCTTCACCGGCTTGTGCACGGGCTTCACCGGCTTGTGCACGGGCTTCGCCCGTGCATGGTGCTCCGAGCGGCATTGAAGCACTCAACGCCAAGCCTTTAGACTGTTGTTGGCGTTGACTGTTCTCAACGCCGAGATATTGGCGTTGAGTGCTCTCAACGCCAAGCCAAGACTTTGGCTGGTGTTGAGTGCTCTCGGCGCCAAGATCTGGGCGCCGAGAGCACTCAACGTCAAGATCTTGGCTTTGAGAGCACTCAAAGCCATGTATCTTTGCTTGGCGTCGTGTCGAGTGATCTTGACATAACCCGTGCGGAGGCAGGCAGAGCCCGCCTGGATGTTGTTGAAGGCCGCCCGAGAGCTTCGACCTCGGGCGTAGCCCGTGCGAAGATTTGTCTGCTTCTATGCGGGCAAAGGCCGCTCGGAGCATCATGTACGGGCGAAGCCCGTGCGCAGGTGGAGATGCGGCCGAAGACCGCCAGAGATCATCGAGCACGGGCATAGCCCGTGCGAAAATGCTCGTATATTAGTATAGATAAATAATATTATATATTATTATTAATATATAATATAATATAAATAATATTATTAATAATATTATATATTATTAATAATATTACTGTAGAACTCGAGAGTTTTATCATATATTATCATTAATAATTAATATATCATGTAAATTATAATAAAAAAACATTATTTATATAACTTAGGATTTGTAGCATTATTAAAGTGAGGAGAGGAGGAGGAGGGAGCGGAGGGGAAGTAGGAGGGGTGCACGGGAAGAACCGGAAGAGAAGGGGGAGGAGGAGGAGGAGGGGGGCAGGCCAACCGTCGGACACCGGCGATCCCGGCGGCGGGTCCGGTGAGGCAGCCGCCGCCTCCGCCGCCGCCGTCGGTGGCCCTGCCCGGGAACCGCAAACCTGGGACTCGCGGGCAGGGCCACCGTCGGCGGTGGCCCTGCCGGTTCGTCTCCGGCCTACTCCCGCCGGTGTCGCCGGCGTCCGGCGACCCTCACGGTGAGATCCGGTGAGGCTGCCGCCGCCTGTCGGCGGCCGGCTGAAATCCAAATTTTTTTTATAAACTGGCGGAGCTGGAGGGGCAAAACCGGAATATCAAAAGTAACTGAAGCGTGGAAGTAGCACGAGAGATCGGGGCGAGCTCGCAGGTAGTGCGGGCGGCGCGCGTGCGCATGGAGCGCGTGCGGAGAGTGCGGAGGGAGTGCAGGTGGCACACAGGCGCAGGGAGCACGTGCGGCGCGCACGTAGGGAGCACGGGCGGTGCGCACACAGAGAGGACGGGCGACACACACGTAGGGAGCACGGGCGGAGGCACGCGCATAAGCAGTGTTGTGGCGAACACATGGATGCTCGTATATATATATTGATGACCAAGGATGATGGACTAATATGATTGGCACATGGTTGGGCCCCATGGAGTGCTTACCCAATCACGATGGTGGGTCCCGGTTTCGTGTACATTTCCACGTGAGCTTAAAATTTAAGATTCTGCAAGCCAACTATGAAATATAAACTAACGATTGTTATTAGCATCTCATTTTTGGCTAGTCGTATCACATTTTTTCTAATTTTTTCGTATTTTTGGAAATACGTTTTGTACATGCATTTTCAGAAAAAATGTTCATCACAAAAGTTGTAGATTTACAACTTTCGCGTTGAACACTTTTCTTAAAAATGCATGTACAAGGTGTATTACTAAAAGACGTGAAATCTATGCGTATTTCCAAAGTATTTCTTGTACATGTATTTTTAGTAAAAATGTTCAACACAAAAGTTGTAGGTCTCGTCGAGATCTACAACTTTCGTGTTGAATAATTTTATTAAAAATGCATGTACAAGACGTATTTCCAAAAGATGCGAAAAATTAAGTAAAAGTGTGGTGCGACTAATCAAAACTGCGGTGCTAATAACAATCAACTAAATAAATGTATAAAAAAAGTTTTTTTTCTTTTTTTCTTTATATATTTTAAAAAGTGGGTGGCATTCACATGAGCTCAAGATCGTCAAATTGGCGGATCTCGATCCTCTCCATTTCAAATGAAATGGAGGAGATTCATTTTATCATCAAATGGATAAGACAAGCTTTAAAGAAATCTTGTGGTGGATTTTTTTTTGATAAAAAAGCTTTAAAAAAAATGAGAAATTATGAACACATCGGATCAAAGAGCTTTTAATCTGTACCGTAAAATGAATCCTCTCTATTTCGTCTGAAATGGAGTGGATCCTGATAGCAAATTGGAGGAGCTGTTTGCTGCTTTGCAAATAATAATTGATAATGAATGGCCACGTGTGACCGTTGCGATTGGTGTCTTTTTTTCGAGGGTTATCTCGCAAATTCACCACAACTGAACAAACCACGAAAAGGGGTCTGTTTAGTACAGCTCTGGCGGATTGAAAATTTCTTTTTCAGCCGCTAGAGCTGTTTTTTCTGTTGTTTGGGACATCTCTTAAATGAAATCACTTTTCGAAAAACTGCTCCCAGAGCTCTTTTCCGGAAGTCCCTCCCCCCCTGCGTTCAGCGCCTAAAAATCGCTTCCCGATTTTTTTCGCCCCTGCGGACAGTTTCGTGCCTGAAGTCTTCTTCTTCCTAGTCGTTCCACGCCGGGGAAAAACCACCTCCTCGGCCGCCGGCGCTGGTGCCTGAAGGCTTCTTCTTCCTTGACGTCCACTCAGATTCTCCAATCGGTCGCCTTGAAGGCGTCAGAGACAGTTTCGTGCCGAAGTTTTCTCAGTCACTGCCGCGTGCAAAAGCGCCATCTTCGACGCCGTCGTCGCTGCTCGATTCCTCCAGGAACGTCGGCACATCCCCGCCAATCGGACGCTTCAAAGTCATGGAAGGCGTTCCCGAAAAAAGCAGCGCCCAAGAAACCGAAAAAGACGAACAAGCCAATAATGCAAACAAGGATGATGATAAGACCTCCGTCAACAAGCCTCAATTGGCGGATGAGTTTTTAGACAAGGAACTGTTGCAGGTAATTTTGTTCTCCTCTCATTACGCTAATTTGTTGGTTTTTTAATGCAAATGCATTTTGTTTAGCTGCGGCCATATTTTAATCCTAGTCGTTTTTTAGATGGATGATTTGAGATGCTTGCTCCATGTTCTCGGCAAGTTTCATTCCCACAGAGAGGTCAAGGTTAGATTTCTGCCTCTGCCTTTCTCATGTTATTTTTGGTTTGTTATGTTCTATTACTTTTGTTGTTGGATATTTCCTTTTACTTCCCTCTAACCTTCTTTATTGAGAGAGGAAGTGGCAATTTGGGAGAGAGGGATGCTAGTGTCAACATTCTTGTGGTATCAAAGCGCACTTCTGCACAGAACACCCAAACACTCTGCAGCTTTTCAAAACTGCTCCACAGAGATCTATTCTAAAACAGCTCTATCCGGACAGCAGCTTTTCAATCCGCCAGAGCTGTCCCAAACAGACCCAAGATAAGTAGAGTGCTAGCTCCGGCTTATGCTTAATTATCATCCAGGGTTTGTTTTGCTTTTCAGAATTGGACCGGCTGTTGATCGATCCGACCGATCCCACTTTTTAAAGGCACCACTGCGCTCGGACATAAAACTACCTCTGTTTTGCAATCAAAAAAGCTCTCATCCTTCCGATATCTCAAGGCACAGATGTCATCAACGATCTCCGCCTTAAAAAACTCCGTCTCAACTTTGAAAAAAAAAACGGACATCAAATCCCTCTATGCTCATGCGCGAGAACAAACACTAAGTCCTTACGCATCTTTTAGGAGGAACAGACATATAGAATTATTATAGCATTATTAAAGCCTTTGAGATCTCTCGAATCCATGATCATGCCTTTGAGAGCATCATCAGTCCAAAGGCTATGCCAGTGCTCGATGCTCTCGGGCGGCCTTCGGCCTCATCAGGCGGGCTTCACCCGCCTGCGCACGGGCTTCGCCCGGGCATGATGCTCTGCGCGGCCTTCGGTCGCATAGAAGCGGACAAATCTTTGCACGGGCTATGCCCGTGCAAAGAAGCTCTCGGGCTGCCTTCGGCTGCATCAAGGAGGGTTTCACACGCCTCCGCACGGGCTATGCCAAGATCACTCGACGCGACGCTAAGCAATGATACATTGCTTTGAGTGCTCTCAAAGCCAAGATCTTGGCGTTGAGAGCACTCAACGCCAAAGATCATGCATTCGAGTGCTCACAACGCTACGCACATGGGCTTCACTCGCCCTATGCGGGCGAAAGCCGCCCGAGAGCATCGAGCACGGTCATACCCCATGCGAACATGATCGTATATTAGTATAGATAAATAATATTATCATTATTATTAATATATAATATAAATAATATTATTAATAATATTATATATTATTAATAATATTACTGTACAACTTCATAGTTCCTTTATATACAGTGGTGTGCATAAAGCCCGGCGGGCCCGGGCTTGGCCCGGGCCTGCAGGGCCCGGGCTTTTCCAAACCGGGCCCGGGCCGGGCTTAACAGTGTAACCGGGCTGGGCCGGGCTATGCTCCCTGGGGGGGCCTGGTAAGGCCCCCCAGGCCGGCCCGGGTCGGGCCCAGGCTAAGCCTGGCCCGGTTATTTTTTAAAAAAAATTATTTTTTTAAATTCATAAAAAAAGCAAGTTTTGATTTAAAAAAAATAAAAAAATCAAGTTTTTGATTTACAAAAAAAAATAAAAAAACACAACATCGCAATATTGAAAAATAAAATTTTTATTAATGTAACTAAATTATACAAATTTAGAAATGTGCAAATATACAAAAATTTGGAAATTCTAAATTATTAAAAATTACAAATGACAAAAATTCAAAATTATTAAAAATTACAAAATTACAAATGACAAAAATACAAGAAGTTGTCTAGTTTAAGTTGATCGCGTTCATCTCGTCTTCCATGTCCGACGAGCTATCCTCGATCGCTGAAATATGCTGCTTCCTCTTCATCGCATCCAGGTGGTCCTTGTAGCATTTGCAGATCTCGAGCGATTCTTCGCTTAGTCGACTTCTCCGCTCGTTCAAAACCCTGCCACTAAGAGAAAAAGCAGACTCTGAAGCTACCGTGCTAGATTGGATCGTTAGTAAATCTCGGACCATATAGACCATAATAGGATAGGTATTTACTTTACTTTTCCATCATTTTAAAATATCGAAATTTTCTAATTCGTCCGTGGACATAAAATCACGAAATTGTGTTTTTGTGTACAACCCTAATTCATTTAAACTACTAGATGTTGTGCGCGCTTTTTTCCTAGAGGCTAACTCTACCATTTTATTTTTTAAACTACTAGATGTTTTTGGTTGCGACACATTCTCTCGGGGCCGCGATCCGTATAAATTATCGTAATAATTATAACATTCAGTAAAAATAGTGTTAAAATTTAAAATACTCAGATTATCTAAATCTGAATCACTTAGATTTATGTCTATATTGTTATTTATTTATTCAATAAAATTTTTTACGCCGTCTACGTCGAAAAGAGGATTCAAAGCGGTGGCACATGAAAACATAACTGTGATTTCTCTATAATATTTTAAAATTTTTTTTCCATTATTTCTATTAATTTGCTCCATCCCGCGGCGTGTTGTTTAAAATAATTAATTTTTTGTGAAATATTAACAATATTTTCAATAACTAGCGGGCTAGTAGGATAATGTACGCCCGATAAACTATTTGTCGTCATATAAAAAACTTCTAATAAATCCATGTAATGTTCTAAAATTGTCCAATCGGACTCGGTTAATTCATGTTGACCTAACAAAGTATAAAATTCCATTAGTAGTGTTTTTTGGCGAATCGCTCGTTTTAACATTATATACGTAGAGTTCCATCTAATTGACATGTCAAATAGAGATTTCAAAAAATTTTGACCTTGCCCGATTACGAATTTTTTAAAATCTTGACATCGTTGTTTAGAACTATAAATAAATTGTAACATTAAACGTATTTTATTAGTGTATGGTTCCATATACGACAAACTATCTTGTACTACTAAATTTAAAACGTGACACGCGCAACGAGTATGAAAAAAAGCGTCGTTTAACATAGGTTTCAAATCACGTTTTAACCACTCAATTGAGGTGGTATTATTTGTGACGTTATCGAAAGAAATACTCATAATTTTATCTTTTATTTTAAATTCGCGCACACATTTTGAAATTATTTGATAAATCGCCTCACCGGTGTGCGTGACTTCGAAACTTTCAGAACAAATTATTCACTTATTTAGATCACAGGAAACAGGATCGACCTAGTGACACGTTATAGACATATACGATAATCCTAATTTTATATTACTTGTCCAAACGTCGCTCGTTAAACTCACTCGACCCTCAAATTTTTCAAAAAAATTAATTAAAGTTTGTTTTACTTCTAAATAATATTTAAGTGTGTCGCGCCTAATTGAAGATCGACTTACTTGGTGTAACGGTCCAGGCCCATCAACATGGGACCCAGCTGGACCGCCGGCCTACCAGAGTCCAGACCCGGGCCCACTCCTGGTAGTCAGCCTATCACATTCAAGCCTGCAGGCCATGCACCCCAACCCCTCTCCATAAATAGGCGGGTTGTTGAGGCCAGGGATCGAACCCGAGACCTCCTTGATAAGGAGTTTTCAAACCACTCCTCATCACCAACTGAGCTGCAGCACACACACCTCAACTCCTCTTTTAGGCCCTTATAAAACCTCTTGACGTAACCTGCTTCATCCAGCTGATAGAAGCCCGCATATCGGGCCAAATGATCGAACTCTCGGTGGTACTCCACCACTGTCCTGGTGCCCTGCCTCAGCTGCAAGAACCGCTCCTCCAACTCGTCCCTGGCCGACTGAGGAACAAAGTGCTCCAGCAGCGTGGCCCTGAATTCTTCCCAAGTGATTTCTGCAATCTCCCTATCAGCAAATGTCATGTCCAACAGCGTCTTCCACCACCGCTTAGCATGTGACTCCAAGCAAGATACCACCAGGGCCACCCTCTCCTCCCAAGGGCATCGTATCCCAGTCAACATCTCGTACATAACATCCAGCCACTCCTCTGTCCGCACTGCCGACTCTGTCCCCAAGTATGATGGGGGAGAGAGTCCTCGGAAGGTGCTCATCCAGTTGGCCCCTGGGTTTGGCTGCTGGGCTAGAGCCTGCTGGGCCCGGAAGGCCTCAAGGATAGCTGTAAGGGTCTGCCCCATGTCTGACTGGAGGAAAGGTGTGGGGGCCATGGGAGGTGGTGCAATGTCTGGAGTCTGCTGAGCTCCACCTTGTGGGGTGGGCTGAGCTGAGGGCTGCAAAACGAACTACATCAGTAGGTAATCGACTCAATGCCTAATGATAGTGGACAATTTACATGTGATTCCCCCCAGATGGGCACACCACTGCTTCCGCTGCTTAGTTTGTCCCCAAACTAAACCCGCGCGGGGGTGACCCAGGGTTGTGGACGGCTACTTTTCGATCGAGGTCTGCTTTGATACCACTTGTAAGACCCCCTTTTTTTTCTTTTCGGACTCCGGGGTCTTAGGCCCAGAACCGCCGTTTTGCGGTGACCCCCTTCACGCCCTGAAGGGTCATCACCACAAAGCGCTGATTCTGCCGGCCGATTTCGATCACAGAAAAGTAGCAAAATAATGAAGTAAATGTAAACTATCTGTCCACAGTGAATCACATGACATAATAAATATAACTCCACGAAGGGAGTGTCCACAGAAAATAACATCAGAGTAGCAAAACGGGCTTATGCCCGGTACATCAAATCCTCACTACAAGATCTCTCATGCAGAAACAAAAGTAGAAAACTGCTCAGGGTCGAGACTCACGGTCCCGGCTGTGTGTACTCCGGAGCTAGACTGCCCCACCTCCAAGCGCACCGGTCTCTGGGGCTGCTCCTCCATGCTGGTCTCCGTGATCCCCTAAATGATGCGGTTCGAAAACCGTTAGTCTAAAAGACTAAGTCCTATCATCCCCCACCCCTTCCCCCACGGCTCCTAGGCACCGAGCGGAGAGGAAGAACGGGGAGGACTTGAAGGTGGAGATTATCAAAAGCAGATGACAGCGGTCCTATTCTAGCAAGTTCTATGGTATATAAAGACGATAAGCTGTAATATGAAATGTAACCTTCACTTATGTGGAAAAACACATAAGCCAAGGGGTCTTTTGCAAGGCTCCCATCGTATAAAAAGTCTCATACTGATTTATACGTTGGGGTGTCGGTGGTCAAACAGCAGTAACTAAATATATCAAAATTAACCTTAATTTATAAACTTGCCCACACAAGCTTATAGACTAAGGGGTCGTTTTGCAGGTCCTAAAGTATAAGCGTCCCATTCCACTTATACTTTAGGTGTCAAGGTTTAAGGTAACGATTATGCTATGACATGCAAGTGGGTATGATGGATCATGCAAGTGCAACACACACACCCGTTTCTGTGCACACAGACCTTTAGTTCCCCCTTTTTGGAGCCGTAACCTCCCAGGATACCTCCGTAGTGGCAGACGGAAGCGGTGGGTTGGGCCTCACCCACCTCTAAACCAATAAAGCACTACCGGTCAGACCTATCGTACGCCTCAATGCTTGGTGCACGAAGCGGACTCCTGCGTACTCTTGCCGGCTGGCGCACCGGACTTCTGTTGGCGAAGTGCTAACCACACTTGCCGAGTCAACGTATTGGCGTCGGTGCATCGACCCTCCAATACCGAAGACCCACCACCTTAATTTCCTTTCCTTTTATGCACATGCAAATTTAGCGTAATCAAAACCCGAGCCGAAGCTCCCCGGATCAACACGTCCGTCACAAACAATCGAGCCGAAGCTCCCAGCTAACATCCCGTGCCTTCAGTGTCTGTGAAATGTGCAACCCTAATTACTAAGTTACTCTTTTCAGCTTGTTAAACAGTTTACGTTAACCCAGGACTGCCCCCGGTATTCCCTGTGAAGGGCTCTCAAGGGGCACTAGGAACTGTGTTGGGATTACGCCCAGTGTTCCCTTTCGCAAGGTACTTATTTTATTATTGGTTGATTCTCTTACCCATTATTTTCTCATATTTTGATATGCTAATCCTAGGGTGATTTGACTCCAACTCTCCTTGGGTAGGACGATCTTTCGTCGGACCCAAACGTCTATAACCCTAGACAGATCCACACCTTACTCACTCATCTCCCCAAGACGTAGCCCATTCCGCTTGTCCTTGTACAATCCATCAGGACTCATCATACTTGCCCTAGTTCACATCCAAATGAGATCCTGCAGTTTTACTATATGCAGACCACTTAAGCTACATGACCCGTAAAAAGGGAAGTACATGAAATACTCATCCAGTACCCTTATGATAATTATTAGAGATCTATTATGATAAATATAGTCTAAATTCAGAAAATCATATTTTTCCCAATTAATCTACTATTTATTGAATTTTCCTCAAAAACTAGGCCATAGTCAATTTGAACATGAACCATAAGATTTTCTCAGGTAATGGCCTCCTAAAATTTGTATTCACTAAATAACAGAGAAATATTATTGGTTGCCCATTTTCATAATTTTCCAGATAGTTCTTGACCTCTAAAGGATTTATTAAAAATAATTCCTAAAATCAAATATAATGAAGGAAGTGCCACAAATATGTCTCCAATAATTATGTAAAAATTACTAGGGCTTCATAAGGATCTATAAACATCATGATGAAGAAATTAAAATTTTTCAGACAATCTAAATGTCATTATTAAATTTACCAATGTTCCATAGAATTAAATAATTAAAGAAGCAACTACTAAATATCATTCTTCAAAAATTTCATAAAAATTTACAGAGATGGGTACCATGATTACAAACCTTTTGCTAAGTTTCATCAGGTTTAATCAAGTATATTTTTCTCCAAAAATTCCTAAGTGAAAATTGTAAAACATGACTTTGTGAACAAAGTACCAAAAGTATTCATCCAAAATTTATTATAAAATTTCCAGAGATATATATACCCTAAACAACTACCCATTCAAATACTTAGGGCTTTTCAGAAAGTTTTGGTATTAGATCTTATGGTTTCAAGCTAGTGCCCTAAACTAGGGTTATGGATTTAAGGGGTTTTAAGTCTTCCAAATGCCCTAAAATTTTAACCACAGGACCATAGTAACCCTATGGACATCATTCCCAGGTTTCAAGTCCATCCAAGGTCTTTTTACCCCAATTTCTTCAAACCCTAGAAATTTACCCTAAAGGGCCTACCCTAAAATTCTAGGGCTACCCTAGTCCAATCCACTCCAAACTCCATAAGTGAGTGTAAAAAGTCAAATTATATCAGTGGCCAAAATTTCAGCCTCTGATGAGGGAATTTGGCCACTCAACCATCAAATAGTGGCTTTTGACCAAAATACCCTTATAAGGTCATATATAGGGTGGGTAAATTACCTATCCTAAACATCTCCAAATGAGCTAAAGTTTTAACCCTATACCTATCATGACATCTAAGACCACCCACCAAAATTTGGGGGAGATTTAAATTAATTAGGTGACATAATTAAATTAATCATGATTTATTAAATTTTTCTAAAAACTATAGAAAAATATTCTCCAAAAATTCTATATTTTGGACAGGTTCTAGATATGACTAAGACTTTCTCACTGCCCAAATTTCAACTTGTTTGGACAAGGAATGAAGTGTGGGCACCAAAAATAATTTCTGTTTAGGCCTAGGTATAGGTCCTACCAAAAAGGGTACCCTGGTCTAACCAGTGGCCCAAAAGGGTCCAAGCAATTTTTGCTACAAACTTGACACCCTAAGCTACAATTTTCATGTTGGGCAGATTTCCATTCAGGGTCCCTAAGTATTTTTAAAAATTAAATACATTAAATACATCTAATGTGACAGAAATGAAATAAATATCATTAATTTCCTATAGTTTGATTTTGATGCAGCGCGAATCTTGGCGCAAGAATCAACGGCATCTGGTCATCGTCCCCATTGAGCCAACGGCTGAGATTCGTCCCGCCTGGAGCGATTTCCAAGCCCTGCCGCCGGCGATCCAGCCCCTTCCCCGGCCGGCCACCGCCACCAACACCTCCGTCGAGGTGGTGGCTATCGTCAGGCGGCGGCTCCGCCGCCGGAGAGGCGTTTTCTGGCGGATAAAGCAGGAGATTTTCTTGCCGAAACCAGGAGAAATCCCGGATTGAATCGGGCTCAATTGAGCCCGAAACTCAAGCCTAATGATTCCTAGGATCTACCCGCGAGTTAAGGAGAGGAGGAGGACTTTCCTGGCGGCCTGGATGCGAGAGGAGCGGCGGGATGCCATTGACGACGGCGGCGGCGCTCGGCTTCTGCAACTGCACAGTGGAATGGCTCGTCTCCTCCAGGTAAACGCTCCAAAATGATCCCCTCGGCTCCCTGAAGATGTTTAAATGGCAAATGGGGGATGGGAGATGCTGGTTCTTCAATAGCCATTAACACCATTAAAGGTGTGGCTCGGGTTGTGTGGAGGGGGGCTGAACCCACCCCTTGGTGGCCGGGAAACGGCTGGAATCAACTCCTCTCCCCTAGAGGAGTTGATTACAGCCATAACTGGTGGCTGTTGGCCTTCCTTGGCCGGCTTCTCTCTTCCCTTTCCTCTTCCCCATTTTCTCTCTCCTCCATTATCATGGAGAGGAGCTCTTTTCTCTCTCCTAGTCACCTCTGGTTGACTAGTCAACCTCACAAGCTAAAGGCAGCCCACTGGATTATGATGGTCATGGGAATGGGTTTAGCCTAAGGGAGAAGTGGCTTGAGCTTGGGTTAGCCCTTTTTGGGCTAAGTTGACTTGACCCTCAATGAGGGTTGACTTGGTCAGTTTGACCATCTAGGTTGACCCCATTGGGTCATGGGTGATTCATTGGCCTCCCCTAAGGTCTATGTAGGGTTGGGTAGGGTTGACTTGGCACCTTAAAGGTCACTTGACCCTTGGTAAGGTCACTTTGACCATTTTAGGGCTAGAGTTGACTTGGGTCAACATGACCATTAGGGTTCACCCCTATGGATCCTTGGTGACCCATTGACTTCCCTTAGGGTCTAGGTAGGGTTATGTAGGGTTACCCTGCACTTTGGAGGTCACATACCCTTAATGAGGGTACTTTGCCCAGATTAGGGCTTGAGTTGACTTGGGTCAACCTGGCCTCTAGGGCTGACCCCTATGTGTCCTTAGTGACCCATTGACCTCACTTTAGGGTTAGGAGGGCATAGGTGGGGTCCTCTAGACTAGGAGTGGGTCAATTGGCCCTAAGTAGGCTAGGTTGACCCATTCAGGGCTAGGGTTGACCTTGGTCAACTGGGCCTCTTGGGTTGGCCCTAATGGGTCCTTTTGGCTCTAATGGGTCTCCCAAACTGTTTGGGAGTGTTGTGGTAGGGTCTTGGGGCCATGGTGAAGCCCCATTGTCATTCTAAACCATTGTTCAAAATTCTACTATTTGCAGACCATGGTGATCCCTACCTTGGCCTCCTATCTCTTGGCCCATTTCTGGCTTCCTAGGGTTTTGTCATGACCTAGTCATGGCCAAAACCACTCTTAGGGGTCTAGTTGGAAATGGGATGTTACACTTGGTGATATTTGGGTTGTAGCCCTTGGTGGATGTACTCGGTTTCTTCTTCGTTGTCGTAGTGGCTGAACGGCAACCCACGTCTGATGATGTTTTTCACCTGCAGCTCCCGCTGCCGACCTTGATCGTACGTCCAGATTTGTCCGGATGCCGATAATTGCGTCTGGGTCGACTCGGGAGGAGCTTGTTTGGCTGCGCAAGACTTAACGTGTCTTGCAAGTGTCGAGTTGCCAGCGATCGAAAGTAATTTCGAGCACTATTTGCACCTCGCCTTTTGCTCCGCGCCGACTTGCACTAAGTCGAAATATTCCCAAACCGGCGTCATACGCTTGTGCTCCACCACTTCGTGAGCGACGGATGATGAAGAAGACGCCTGCGTTGACGACATATTCGCGAGAATAGAGATTAGAGAGAGTGAGTGTGGGGGATGAGGGAAAGAAGGAGGGGGGGGGGGGTTTATAGATTTTTTTAAAAAAAAATTTAAAAAAATATTTTATTATTATTAATAAAATAATGGCTGCCAGCATGCCCATGTGGCATGCTGGCAGCCAACGGCTCTAAGAGCCAGCCCGGGCTTTTCCAGGCCCGGGATAAGCCCGGTAACCGGGCTTTGCCCGGCCCGGCCCGGGCCGGGCACCGGGCCGGGCACCGGGCCCGGCATTTGCCCTACAATGGGGCCCGGAAGGGCCCCATGGCCTGGCCTGGGCCCGAGACGGGATTGGCCCGGGACCGGGCCTGTCGGGCTTTTCACCGGGCCGGGCCGGTGGGCCCGGTTTTTTAGGACACCTCTAATATATTAGCATCAATAATTAATATATAATATAAATTATAATAAAAATAATATTATTTATATAACTTAGGACTTATAGCATTATTAAAGTGCGGAGAGGAGAAGGAGGGGTGCACGGGAAGAGGAGGGGGGGCAGGCCAACCGCCTGACGTCGGTGACCCCCGCGGGGGTAGGCCGGAGGCGAACCGGCCGGACCACTGCCGTCGGTGGCCCTGCCCGTGAGCCCCAATCCTGGGACTCACGGGCAGGGCCACCGCTGGCGGTGGTCCGGCCGGTTCGCCTCCGGCCTACCCCCGCCTGTGTCGTCGGGGTCCGGCGACCCTGGCGAGGTAGTCGCCGCCGCCTCCGCCACCGCTGTCGGTGGCCCTGCTCGTGAGCCCCAAACATGGGACTCACAGGCAGCGGTTGCCCTGCCGATTCGCCTCCGGCCTACCCCCGTCGGTGTCGTCGGCGTCCGGCGACCCCGGCGGGGGGATCCGGTGAGGCAGTTGCCGCCTCCGCCAGCGACGACCAGCTGAAATCTAATATTTTATATATATAAACTGACGGAGCTGGAGGGGCAAAACCGGAATATCAAAAGTAACACACGCGCCTCTCACTGTAGAAATCAAACTTTTCCTTATATATTAGTATAAGATATATGTATGTATGTATGTATGTACATTACATACATACATACAGGGGCGGATCTAATGAAGGGCGAGTGTAGCCGGCCACCCACACTAAGAAAAAAAAATCGCGGAATAGGATTCTTCTTTGCGAGCGGGAACAACGCCAAATTTCTGGGCCTGAATAGACAGCAATTATTATAATAACCGTTGTCTAAAGTCCACTATAGACATTTTATTAGTGTCAGGTCAATGGATCATGATGTTTAAAGTCCACTATAAACTGTTAGAGATGGAGCTTGAATGTGTATTCGAGTATAGACAGCGGTTTATATATAAACCTTTGTCAATTCTTCAGGGTGGAATTGACAGTGGTTTATATATAAACCGCTGTCTATTTTGAGTATAGAAAGCGGTTTATATATAAACCCCTGTTTATTCTACCCTGAATCATATAATAGACACCGGTTTATATATAAATCGCTGTCTATTTTAAGTTTCATAGTATATATAAGCAACCATCTCCTTTCTTTAGCGATGACCATCTCCTTCTCCAACAGGCGCCTCGACTGGTGACTCGACCGACATCTCCCTTCTGACATTCTTCTCCGACAGTCCGACAGCCGTGAGCCGACCGGCTTCAATCAGGTATCACATTATCACTTTTTTTATTTCTTATTTCGGTCATCAAAACTTGATCTTAAATCTTTATACTATTTGGTGTTCAAGGATCACTCAATTATTTCTTATTTTATTTTCAATTTTGAACAATTTGGTGTTCACCACCCACGAATCTTAAATCTTCATACTATTTTGTCAAAAACATATGCAAACTTGATCATGACCCTTATTCATTTTACTATTATATTTTTTCCTATTGTGGGATGATCTTTGAAGAGTGACAATTGAGGTAGGACTAATCTTTAAACTTTATTTTAGGTACTCATGGAAAAAAATTTAAGAGAAAAATAAGCTTAGAATTAGTTGTTTCTTCCAGTAAAGCTGTCTGTCCACGACTAGAACTCAATGTAGACGAGCTTCCTACAGACACGAAATTACGCAAAAATATTTATGATTATGATCCAAATGATAGAGAGAATGTTCAAAGGTGGTATCTACAAAAAAAACTTTCCAACCAAAAAATGATTATCGCACCCATCTGGAAGCTATATTGGATTGCATTAGATTTCTTTTAAAGCAAGTATTAGCATTTTGTGGTCATGATGAATCTGAAGAATCAGACAATCGAGGAAATTTTCTAAACTTGTTTAATTTCTTGCAGATCATAATGAAAACATCGATAAAGTTGTACTATGCAATGCTCTCGAAAATCTTAAATTAGTAGCACCAAGTATCCAAAGAGATATTGTCTAAGCTGCAGCAATAAAGAATACACATATCATCATCAAAGAGATTGTACAAGCTGAGTTGTTTTCTATTTTAGTTGACGAAGCTCGTGATTCCTCTGTTAAAGAACAAATGACTATAGCTCTACGTTATGTTGATAAGAATGGAAGGACAATGGATGTGATTCTTTAATTCATGAGGTAACTCTTTTCTGCAACAGACATGAAATTGTTGTTCCAAATATGAAAAATAAATTTGTGGCACGTGGAAGATCAAAACGTAAATCTGAAGATACTTCAAACTTTCACCTTTATCGTGTGGAATTATTTTATGCGCTCATAGATCTACAACTTGTCAAGCTAAATAATCGATTTGATGAAGTGAATACTGAATTGCTTTTATGTATGACAAGTTTGGATCCAAGTAATGAATTTTCTGCATTTGATAAACACAAACTGATTCGATTTACTAGGCGTTATCCCATGGACTTTTCTCTAGTTGAATTAATGGAGCTCGATAATCAGCATGAAAAATAGATTTTGGATATTCGCTCAAACGATGACTTTGCAGAGGTGATTGGTCCTGGAGGATTAGCTATGCGACTAGTTGAATTGAAGAAGGATGTTCTTTATTCATTGGTGTTTTTGCTTGTGAAGCTCGCACTATTATTACCTGTTGCAACTACAAATGTAGAAAGAGCTTTTTCGGCAATGAAGATTATAAGGTCATCACTACGTAATCGAATGAGGGATGAATGGATGAAATGACATATATTGAAAAAGATGTATTTTCTACTATCAACAATGAGTTGATAATGAATGCTTTCAAAACATAAAAGCTCGTAGAGGAATTTTATAAGCAAGGTCATTCTGCAGACTGCAAGCCGCACTTCTTTTTGTGTGTGATGTTTCAGTCTTTTTTTGTTGCACTTCTTTTCTATTGATGTATTTTCTTTTATTTTTGTCTTATATGCTCTTACTGTGAAGTACTGAATTACATGTTCTTATTGATATATGTATCATGTTTTAGATATGTATTAGTTGTAGATATATCTAGTAAGTTAGGTTTGATTATTCTCTGTATTGCAAAATTTTTTCTTCAAGTTTTTAGGTCCGCCCACACAGGAAGAAATCCCTGCATCCGCAATGACTCGAAGGTGGCTCGTAGAAGGAGTCCGACAGAGCTCTAGCTTGAGAAGGAAGAAAGCATATGCGAGAAAGATGAATAATGAGAAGGCATGTTAATCTTTTTATACCTTCTAGGAGGTGGTTACAGTGATTATGCGGTAGGGGGTGGTTACGGTTTCTCCAAGTATAGTTTAGGGCGAATATTATTCGTATATCTAATTTTACTAAGTGCAGACCTCCACTAAAAACATGTCCCCCACTACTGGTGGTGTTTACGCGGGTGGTTACCAATGCATTGGATGGTCGTGATCGTGGTAGAATGATTGGACAGCGGGGAAGGCACCCAAGGAGGGCAAGAGAGGTGGTCAGCCACCACCTAAAGGGTGGATGGCCCCGACGAAGACGGCGGGACGCCGGTGCGACCATACGATCGAAGAAGGTAGGCAGGATGCAGCCGAGTAGCACACCGGGCACTGCCTCGACTACCACCGTCGGGCGCGAATCCGGCGCCGGCCACCAGCCGCGTTCCCTATGCCATCCTCTGGGCGCGACGCTGGCATCGTGCGCCGCCGGAGTCGGCCTGAGTGGGGGGAGCACACCCTACTGAGAGGCGGGGCTCGGTCGGTCGTGCCTGGCACCTCCCGCGGAGGCCGCGGGAGGGAAGGCCATCGTCGGTCGGGGTGGTCGGCGGGATCACCGCATCTCGTGGACGCTGGTGCTTGGTCGTGAGGTTCAGCCACTCGGCCGAACAGAAGCCGGGCTGACTAGTGTCGGCCCGTTGATAACATGAGATAGGGGTCGGCCTCGGTGGCCGGCCCCGGGCAGTTCGGGATCCCCTACGCGCAATTGCGCATCGCATCCCAATAATGATATATATATATATATATTATATATATATATATATATATATATATATATATATATATATCTTTACTACATAAAAAAGAAAGTATCAATTACATGTTCATGACAAGGTAAAAGAGACATTGGATTAATCACAAACCGTTGAATATAAACCAAAACATTTAATCGCAGCCGTTCATCACAACAACGAATCAGGACCGTTCATATTTTTTCATAGGCTTCCTAAACCTATATAGGGCCTCTAAAATTTAGGGCACCCCACAATTTATCAACTCTGTCCAAAATAATGGCCGCCAACCCACCCACCCAACGCCAAAATAATCAACCCGCCCGCCTGGATAACCAGCCAAACCCTCCCCTTTGTATCACATCTTCATACTTAAAGAGACAAAATACCTTATATAATCATAAAACAAAACCAAAATTGGCGGTGTGGGACTAAATCTCACACCGCCAATTAAGTATATGGGTTGTACAGGCAAGCAATTCTGAGGGTCAAGATGGTCCCAAATTGAAAAGTGATCAACATGAAAGTTGTAGATCTCGACGAGACGAACAACTTTCATGTTGACCACTTTTTGATTTGAAGCCATCTTGGATCTCGATTTGGCCCCGAAATCGGGGGCGGCGGAACGGTTTACTGTAGCAGTTCCGCCGCCCCCGATTTCGGGGCCCAAATCGAGATCCAAATCGGCTCCAAATCAAAAAGTGATCAACATGAAAGTTGTTCGTCTCGCCGAGAACTACAACTTTCATGTTGATCACTTTTCGTTTTGAGGACTATCTTACCCTCAAAATCACTTGCCCGTACACCCGCACATAATGTTTGCCCGCACAGCATATGTCCCATATATATATATATATATATATATATATATATATATATATATATATATATATTCGTATGCATCCTGATTTGGAAGAAACGACAGAAAGTAGTTGACATTTCAAAATACCAAATGAATTTTGAAGAGTATCACATTGTAGTAACTAAAACATTCCATAGCGAGATTTGTGATAAAAAGAAACTAAGGCTTTGGAAAAATTTAGAACGGGAGGTCGCATGATCACTCTCAACTAATCAAGAAATGTAGCCACTAACAAGATAAGATAAAAGTGGCGGGGGGGGGGGGGGGGGGGGGGGGGGGCGCAGGCAGGTGCGGGCGAAGCCCGCCGTCACAGGCCGGGTACTGTGGCGCGTAGCCAAAGGGGCGGAGCCCCGTGTCGGGCACTCGTATATTAAAAAGAAGTATGGTGATCTTCTAATAACCATGAATTAAAAATTCATTCAATTAATATGGACTGTAGGATCGCACGATCGTGGTTCCCGATCAGAGATCTGAAAAGTCCCGTAAACAGTGCCGGGGGTTTTGATGATCGTCGTTCATCTCATTCCGATGAATGAAAGCCCGAAATATTCAAGTCAAACAGATCAGAATCCATGGCAGTCTTCTCTACCATCCTTCTTCATTTTTGTTGTTGTTGTTGTTGAAATTTTCCTCCGATCAAAAATCCTGCGAGAGATTGAGGATCCAAATATTTTTGGTTTCGCGTTGTCTACATCACACACATTGCAATTGGATGGAGATCTTGAAGTTCAAATCCACGGCATATATGTTTCTCCCATTTTCCAAAACCCCTAATTCCATCTTTTGAAATGAGCCCGAACAAGTCGTATTTCGAAAAGACACAAAATCTGTGCATATTTCCAAAGTACGCCTTGTACATGAATTTTTAGGAAAAGTGATCAACACGAAAGTTGTAGATCTCGTCGATATCTACAACTTTCGTGTTGAATACTTTTCCTGATATTGCATGTATAAGGCGTATTTCAAAAAAACACGAAAAATTAAAAGATTTTGAAGTGCGACTAGCAAAATAACAAATTTTGGTTAACAATCACCGATTTATAACACAAACCTCGCAATTTCGCACATCCCTCCGCGCTCTCTCTCTCTCACTTTCTCTCTCCCCCTCCTAGTGCCGAGCCAGCTGCTGCTCAGGTTGTTCATGGAGGAGAGGGATAGACCTGAGAATTAAAATCGTCCTTCCCGCAGAAAACCCTCTCCCTGACACTTTAATCGCAGGAGACCAAGTTCCGGGAGACTCTCTCTCCTACCTCGATTCCCCTCTTTCTCTCTCTGGCACTCTCTCTCTCTGCTCGCCTGTCTATCTCTCCTCCGTTCGTGGTCTCAATCCCATCACATCCCGCAGGATGCTCTCGCTCGACCGATCCCCTTTTCTGGTAATTTTCATTTCCCCCATTCAAACATCATTTCCCTCCCCACTCGCATTTGAAATAAAAAGCCTATTTCTAATCTTATTCTGCCTCTCTTCCCCGTTCCTTCGTGCCGTGATTCGCTGTCGATCACAAGGGAGAAGACAGGATCCGAATCTATCTCCCTCAGAGGAAACCGATAGCGGCAGCAGGGGCGAAGAAAGCATCGGTCGTCTGCATCGCGGCGGGAGAGAGAAGGAAAGCGAGGAGCACGGAGCTCGTGCTGGAGAGCGCAGGGGCAGAGATGATGGATCCGAAATCGGCCGTCGGCGGTGGAGTTCAGGACGTTTACGGCGAGGATTTCGCCACCGTGGACCAGCTCGTCACTCCGTGGAGCCTCGCCGTCGCCAGGTTCCAATCGCTTTCCGGCCATTTGCTCCGATTCGATTTCATCGTCGTTTTCTTTCTTTGGATGCATTTACTAATTTTGAAAGGAGGGATCGAATTCATTTTAGAGCAGGCGATGCGATCTGAGTTTCGTTTTTCGGATCTGGAGGAGACTTCTCCGTCCCGCCACTAGCACGTTCGTGTGTGCCTAATTTTTTGTGTGCGACGATATTCGCAGTCAGTTCCACTCCATCAATCTCCTCCTTAAAAATAAGTGATTGTTATTAGCACTACATTTTTGACCAGTCGCACAATATTTTCTTCTAATTTTTCACGTCTTTTGAAAATATACTTTGTACATGTATTTTTTAGGAAAAATGTTCAACACGAAAGTTGTAGATCTCTGCATGTACATGACGTATTTCTAAAAAACGCAAAATTTGAGTGTATTTTTCAAAGTACACATTGTACATGCATTTTTAGGAAAATTGTTCAACACAAAAGTTGTAGATCTCGTCGAGATTTACAACTTTTGTGTTGAACATTTTTCCTAAAAATGCATGTACAAGATGTATTTTCAAAAAACACAAAAAATTAGGATAAAATGTTGTGCGACTAGCCAAAACTGTAATCCTAATAACAATCACCTAAAAATAAAGGCACTAAACTATTCTCACAAAAATAGGCCCCTCCACTCTCTTGTTCAAGCTGCCCCCTTATAGGGGCGAATTCAGAAAATTCAACAAGTGGGGCCAGACATGAAAATTCAACAAGTAGGACAAGTTTTTTTTTTAATATCTCAACCTTACCAAAGCTGTTTATTACTCATTCGATCACTGTTTTTGTACAACCCCATATCCGACGAGTAGTGGTCGACAGGAGCCAGATCGGTCGAAGTCCAGCAGTCCGGGTCTTAGGCGAGCCGGAAGGAGGCGAGATCCCTGGAAGCCCTTTCGGCTCGCCCAAGTGGGTGGATCGTATGAGGGGCAAGTGGAGCAGGTCGGCTCGCACTCGCCCCAGGGGCTCGGCGAGCAGCGGGCGAGTGCCGCAGGGCGGCTCGTACCCGCCTCAGGGGCTCGGCGAGCAGCGGGCGAGTGGGGCAGGCCGGGCCCTCACTCGCCCAGGGCTGGGAAGAGGCGGCGAGTGCCAGCTCCATCGAGCACTTGCCGCCCCCGACGAGTGGTGGTTCCAGAGGGCCACTCGCCCAGTCTCTCGTGATGTGTTTTTACCACTCCACCCCCGCTGGTCTGTCTATAGCCTTCTAGAACAACAGAATTACGCTGTTGGCAGACCCAGTTGGGCTGCACATAGCGGTTCGGAACAGTGGAGGTTGACTATTTGCAGGACGTTTTCATAAATCTATAAATAGACTCCAGGGGGTACCGGATCTTCACGTGTATCGTCCAAATATACATTAACACTTACTTGTGCCTCGGTCTTCCTGCGCTTCCTGAGGTATCCTTAGCTCGACACTTGACAAAGTAGGAGAAACGCTCTAAGATCTTCCGGGCGTGTGGTGGGACTTCCAAGCCGAGCCCTTGGGTGTGTCCCCCGTTCTTTTTCCTTAGTCGTTTGGCTCGCAAAAGAGAAGTAGGTGTGCGATCACCCCTTACCCAAGGGTGAACTCCACAGACACCGAGTTTTCGGTTTCAACAGTTTTAGATGTCTAAGTAGTCAAAATTCATAGTCTCGAAGAGAGAAATCCAAATCTACTATAAATTTTTGCAGAATGTTTGGGCTTATGTGACAACCTGTGACTCATGTGACAGCCTCTCACGCCGCCTCCTTGCGATTTCCGACGGGCGAGTTCACACTCATCAATTAGGAGTTTTTTACACATTGCATCATAAATATTTAGTTTTGATACTTTACACTCTCAAAAACTTTGAGACATCATAATATCAAAATTAAATATTTAGAAAACTCCAAATTAAAAGATGCTTGTTGGGGAACCGCGCGACGTTCTTGGTAGACTAGGGCTACTGAACCGCCTTAGCCTATGAGCAGTCGAGCGTGCCAACAATCAATGATAAACTAGATACTGGGGAGAAGACTTGTTGACGTGAAAATTCCGCAATCAGGGTGAAAAACCACACGGTCGGTACAGTGCTGACCTAACCTCCACTGTACGAGCATTTCTTACAGAACTTCTGGAGGAAAGCGAGGGCGACAGGTCGTGACTCGTTACAATTTATGAGAGGGGAGGAGAATGTGGAATGGGTGCTATCAGCCGTCGTGCTGCTTTGGCAGTCTTCCGGTGCTTGTTCACCGGAAATGCGAACGCTTCTTTCCTTCAGAGTTATCTTGATGTGGCGGTAGAGGTGGCTTCACGCGTCTCCCCCTCGACTTGCGTTCTCGCGAACCTCCCTTTGTCTTTGCGGCCCTCGCCTCGCCTTGCGGTGGCGGTCTTGGATGTCGATCCTGGAGAGAGAGAGCGGGGGAAAAGAGAAAAGAGTCAAACGGAGTGAACCGAAAAAAAGACCTTTTTAAAGTAGAGCTGGGTCTATTTATAGATTTTAACGAGGGCGATCCGGTAATTTTGCCTAATAACTACCGGACCGGCCATTGAGATTGCTCGAAAATGATCGCGCTCATCGCCACTTTTGGGAAATGATGACCTTGCCCTCGTGTCGAAGGAGGGCCTGCTTGCGAAGAATGAAGGCCCGACGACGACGACGCGGGTGGCCCCCGTCACCCCTCCACACGGAGGGCGGCTGGGAGGAGTGGACGACCGCGGAGAGGCCGCCTGGGATCGGGAGGCCTTGGCCGGCCCCACAAGGGGCCGGCCACGGCGAGGCCGCCCAGGATCGGGCGGCCTTGGTCGGCCCTTCGCGGGGCCGGGGGCGGCGAGACTGCCCGGATCCGGGCGGCCTTAGCTGGCTCTTGCGAGGGTCGGTTGCGGCGAGGCCGCCCGGGATCGGGCGGCCCTGGACGGCCCTCTGCGGGGCCGGCCGCGACAAGGCCGCCCGGGATTGGGCGGACTTGGCCGACCCTTTGCGGGGCCAGCCGCGACGAGGCTGCCTGGGTCCGGGCGACCTTGGCCAGCCTTTTTGAGGGCCGGTTGATGCGAGGCCGCTCGGGATCGGGCGACCATGGCCGGCCCATTGCGGGGCGGGCCGCGGTGAGGCCGCCCGAGGATGGGCGGCCTTGACCTGCCTTTGCGGAAGCTGGCCGCAATGGATCTGCCTGTCTCCAGGCGATAAGAGGGAGGCGGTCGGCCTGGGTCGAGGCTGGTCGACACCGCTGGATGACGGCGGATGGGCCGCTCGTGTGATCCGGCGTACGGTAGTTACTACATGGATCGGACACGCGAATTCCGCGCGCGGCGATTACCTGCGCAACTCCCGTGACTTTAGTGAGAGGAGAGGGCGCTTTGGCTATGTGCAACTCTGTTTTCCTAAAAATTAGGGTTGACCCCATCATTTACCCCCCAAAGTCCTCGGAGCCCGGCGCCGAAGCGAGTGGAGTTCGTGGACTTTTACCCTTGTCCTGATCCGGACGTTAATGGCGGGTGCAAGGGAGCATGTGCGCGACGACTCAGTTGACAGTGAAAAGGTATTGCGAAGCGGCGAGAATCACGACGGGCGCAAGACTCAAACGCATGGAGGGGGTGGCCAGATGGAGCGGGATGCCCATCCTCGCGTGCGAGTGCGTAGGCGAGACGCTCCCCGCGCGCAGGTTGTGCCCCGCGTGCTGCGCGCCAGGTTGTGCCCTGCGCACGCAGGTTGTGCCCTGCGCGCTGCGCGCAGGTTGTGCCCTGTGCGCTGTGCGCGGGTTGCGCCCCGTACGTTGTGTAGATGTGAAGGATCGTGGTGAAGTGATTTACCTGTTTCAAGGGATCTTCGATCCCGTCGTATGATTTGATGCTTGGAAGCTTAAATCCTATGGGGACCGGGTACGCCAGCACCTCTGGCGCTAGCGGTGATCCGTTCCTTACGGGCAGTGGACTTGCGCCCGTCGACGACCGACTTGGCCGAACTCTTCCTCAAACAAATCTCTTACTTCCTCTCTGGTCATCCCCCTTGCTAAATGCGCAGGGGCTCCCGTGCCATGGAGCTGGTGGAAGTGACTCTTCCGGGCAGTCTTGGCCTGACGGGCGGGATGCTCAGTGCTGGCTTCTTGCGAGGATTCAAGATCTTCCCTCTCCTGAGCTTGTGGTATATTCTCTGGGGCTGGTACTCTTGCGGTTGCCTGGGCGGTGGTCATGCCTCTGAGGAGAGCGAGCATTTCCGCGAGGTGCTTTTCCAAACGGGCGTTTCTCCCGGCGAAAGCAGCATCCGGGGCGGCGACGATTTTCTCTTGCTGCGGTGCGGTGACAAGGGAGTGCGACTAGTCAAGGTCGGCACGCTCCCGATGTGCTTACCCTCGAGTTGTTCAAGTGCTGCGCCCGACCATTTCTTCCTCTAACTAGTACGACGTTGCATAATGTGCTATCCCTTGTGCCTTCTTGAAGCTCTTGGGAACCTGCTTTCCCACAAACGTCGCCAATCTGTTGGGGAACCACGCCGCACTCTTGGTAGACCTGGCCTACTGAACCATCTTAACTTGTGAGCGGCCGAGCGTGCCAACAGTCAATGATAAGCTGGATACTGGGACAAAAACTTGATGACGTGTAAAACCCGCAATAGGGGTGAAAAACCACGCAGTCGGTACAATGCCGACCTAACTTCCATTATACGAGTGTTTTTGACAGAGCTTCTGGAGGAAAGCGAGGGCGACGAGCCGCCCCTCGTTACAATTTATGAGAGGGGAGGATAATGGGCAACGGGTGCCACCGGCCGTCGTGCTGATTTGGCGGTCATCCGATGCTTGTTCACTTGAGATGCGGGCGCTTCCTTCCTTCAGAGTTGTCTTGACGTGCCGGCGGAGGCGGCTTCACGCGTCTCCCCCTTGACTTGTGTTATCGTGAACCTTGTCTTGTCTTTGCGGCCCTCGCCTCACCTTGCAGTGACGGCCTTGGATGTAGATCCTGGAGAGAGAGGGGGAAGAGAGAAAGAAGTCAAACAGAGTGAACCAGAAAAAGACCTTTTTAAAATAGAACTTGACCTATTTATAGATTTTAACGAGGGCGGTCCGGTAATTTTTTCTAATAACTACCGGACCGGCCAATGGGATTGCTCGGAAATGATCACGCAGATCATCACTTTTGGGAAATGATGACCTTGCCCCCGGGCCGAAGGAGGTCCGACCCGCAAAGAATGGCGGCCCGACGTCGACGGCACGGGCGACCGGCCGCCGCCCCTCCAACGAAGGGCGGCCGGGAGGAGCGGGCGGCCTCGAGCGGCCCTTACAGAGGCCATCCACGGCGAGGCCACCTGGATCCGGGCGGCCTTGGTAGGGTTGGCTCTTGCGAGGGCCGGCCGCGGGGAGGCCGTCCTGGATCAGGCGGCCTTGGCCGGCCCTATGCGTGGCCGGCCGCGGCGAGGCTGCCCGGGATCGGGCGGCCTTCCGCCCGAATCCGGGCGGTCTTGGCCGGCCCTCGCAAGGGTCGGTTGCGGCGAGGCCGCTCGGGAACGGGCGCCCCTGGCCGGCCATTTGCGGGGCCGGCCGCGGCAAGGCCGCCCGGGTCCGGGCGGCCTTGGCCGACCCTTTCGAGTGCCGGCCGCGGCGTTGCCGCCTGGGATCGGGCGGCCTTGGCCGGCCTTCGCGGAGGCCGGCCGCTGCGGGACTGCCTGTATCTAGGCGGTAAGAGGGAGGCGGTCGGCCTGGGCCGGCCGACACCTCTGGGTAACGACGGTTGGGCCGCGTGCGTGATCCGGCGCTCGGTAGTTACTACGTGGATCGGGCACGCGGATCCCGCGCCCAACGGTTACCGGCGCAACTTTCATGACTTTATTGGGGGGGGGGGGGGGTTGGCTATATGCAACCCAGTTTTTCTATAAATTGAGGTTGACCTGATGGACGCTTAATGCCAAAAGTCTTTTTTTATTAAAATATCTCTTAGTTTTCAGGGTAGTTTGGTTTGATTTCGTTTTTATTTTATATTTTAATTGAGTTAAATATTCATTTTGACTTCTCCTTAAGTGTGTAAGCTAACTTGGGTTACAGTGCGGGAAATATTGGATTATTTAGCTTAATTTTATGTGCAAATCAGTTTTGGATATGTGCAAACCGCTCTTTCAAAAAAATTGACATGACAGTTAGGTGTATACCAGCTCTTTACGGGTTCACAAGTATTTATGATTTTTTTAGTTTGATTTGCACTTAATGTGGTTTGCACATAACAATACTCATTCTTTGCCTACTTTTTTTTATTTTCTATTCCTCAGCTTAGTTTTTTTTATATAAATTTATATAAAATATGCTTTACAAAATTCTCCTTTTGAACATGCTTTTTAGTTTTTATCCAGAGAGGTGGGACGCGCACGCTGGGACAAATTTTGCTCAGTCAAACGGGTCTTGATAATATTACGAATTAGCTCAAGGGTAAATACCAAGTTTGATTCTTTGAAATAATGTGCGCTATTTGGAATATATAATCCAGTAATCTACCATGCGAGAGATAATTCGGCTTGGTTTTTAATTTTGCAATAAAATAATTATTTGGCTGTAATGGGTTCCCCCCTAAAATTTTTAAGTCAAACCTGCATGACTCGGATCGAGTACGTGTCCGTCCGACCGGACCGATTACACGCGTCAAAGCCGCAAGCCCCGGAGGCCCCCAAGGAGGAAGCCGAATATGTGCACGTGTACGGCAGGGCCGCGCGGCCTGCGCGCAGGCGCTCGCGACCTGCGCACGTGCAGGCGCTCGCGGCCTGCGCACGTGCAGGCTCCCGTGTGCGCAACCAGCCTGCGTGCGGCCGCAGGGCCACGCCCCCGCGCGGCCGTACCCAGAGCGGCCGCACACGGCCAACCCGCGCGGTCGCGCCCTCGCGCAGCCGCACCCCGCGTGGCCGCGTTGCACGGCCGCGCGCCACGCGCCCATCCCCCGCGCGCCCAACCCCCCCTCTCCGACCGCCTCCGTCGCCGGCAACCCCCGCCGTCTCCGGCCGCCTCGGTCGCTGCCGCCATCTGCGAGCACCCTGCATGGACCGCCCGAGCTGCCCGGGGACACTCCCGTCATTTTGCTAAATTTTGTGATTCTGGTGACTGAAACAGAGCGACTTCATTGGCTAACACAAATTACTCCCCTGCACAATTACCAATATGACAATCCAGAAAACTATAAATAGGCCCCTAGGCCTTCATTTGAAGACAAACAATTTCAGAGGCAAGAAAAAGCTCTGAGGTCTTCCGGCGAGATCGTGGACTTAGGCCGATTCTCCGCTTAGGAATTCGCTCTGCTGCTCTCCTTATGCTAAAATTTCAACAAGTTATAAGTCACGTCAGCCGCCTCCGCAAGATCGCTCCCATCAAGGATCCACTTCAACAAGAGTGCGCCCTCCGAAAGCTTTGTGGACTTAGAATTTTCCAGCCAGAACGCTCCCACCAAGGTTCCGTAAGCTTAGCGATATTCCAAGGCCGGAGCGCTTCCATCGAGTCTCCAAGGACTTGGTCGTTTTTTCCCCATTTTCTATACTTTGCACTTGTAATGAAGTAGCGGTCTGTCACCCTCCGAGATCAAATCTCCATCTCTGTATTCTCTAAGGAACTAGTGGATTTTGACTCGGCACAGATTCAACCGCGTGGTTTTTCACCATTTCCGGGTTTTCACGTCAAAAAGTCTCTTGTCATTTGCTTCAGTTTACTTGACTGTTTGCACGCCCAGTCCGATTTCGAGCTAAGACGATCTGTTTTCTTCGGATTGGGGAAAGATCGGGCGACCCGCAACAATTTGACAGTTTGGCACAATCTTTGGGAATGTGTTCCCAGAAACTCTGACAAATCTCAGCATTCCCCCACAAGCAGCAATGACAAGGAGGAGTGCGCGCACTGCAAACGGCCCGACCCCGGATGAGTGCCCCGAAGTGGCCACATCCAACTCGCCCGCAGGCAAAACTTTACTGCTCAACATAACTATCGCCGCTACCCATCCTGCCGACGCAGTAGAGGAGCGCGTCCGACTAATGGAGGAGCACCTAGCTGAAATGCTCACCCTCCTACGAGGGATGGGAGTGTCCAACCCTCCCCGCCCAGACAACGCGCACGAGGCACGATCGGTAGTTGCGCCAGAGCACGTCCCTCATCGTGGCGCGACTCACCCGGAGGATCCCCTGTCGAAGAACTCTCCGACGAAGCGAGCTCTATGCATGCCATCCGAAGGCCAAAGTCCAAGGCCGACGTTCAGTCTGACCCTTGGCCAATGGAAGTGGGTGTCCAACAAGGCAACCATAGACTCACCTGCCAAGTGATCAGAGACATGATCGAGAAAGAGTATGCCCAGGAATGGCGTCTCCCCGTAAACGCACGATGCACCTTCCACCATGGGTCCCCGCTCGCCTCTCAAGTCATGTCGCACCCCTTCCCGCACAGATTCAAGCTACCGCACTTTTAGGCCTTCGACGGGGTAGAAGACCCCCTAAAACAGGTAAATCACTTCGAGACGATCATGCGGCTCTTCAGCGCGCCTGATCAACTGCTGTGCCAAGTGTTCCCCACGACTATGAAGGGGCAAACACACACATGGTTCCACTCTCTGCGAAAGGGGATAATCAACAACTTTGGAGGGCTCACCCGCCTCTTCATCGATCAGTTCATAGCCAACCGACGAATCGTCATAGATCCCTTGCACCTCTTTGGCATCTGCCAAAACGAGGGAGAGTCCCTCAAGGATTTCTTCCGTCTCTTCACCTCTGAGGCACGACAGATCCCTGGGGTCGACCCGGAGCTTCTTCGCAACATCTTCCTCGGAGGACTCCGCCGAAGCGGACTCTACTCTGCCTTGATGAGGGAGACAGTCCCCAGTTACGTCGACCTCGTTCACTGGGTTGAAACACAAATTGTGGCCGACAAGGCCATTGAAGCCCATCGCCAGCAATTTGAAGGATCTTCCAAGCGGAAGAGGAAGTCGGAACCTGCGCCCCCAACGCACCGTCAGAACGACGACCGCCGCGACAATCCTCGCCAGGACCAAAGCCCCCGCCGACACCGAGAATTCACCCCGCTAAATACTGCTCGGACACAGGTACTCATGACAATCAAAGACTCAGGCATGCTCCGATGCCCGAAGCCGTTACCACCGAACCGAGGAGACCAAACACAGTACTGCGAATTCCACCGCGGGAACGTCCACAACACAAAGGACTGCACCCGACTGAAGGAGGAGATATAACGTCACATCCAACGGGGGCATCTAGGAAGATACTCTCAAAGTCAAGTACCCAATCAGCCCCCACCACACTAACCTGGACGGGATCAACCCCCGCCGTGCCAGGATGCGCAGGGGGGCAAGCAAGTGGCCGGGGAGGTCGGAACCATCACAGACTCCCCATTCCATATCCTCTCTGTCGTTCAATATGAGAAGGGCCCAGAAGACCCGAAGCCAATGACGGATACTGCCATTAGCTTTGACGACGAATATTTGAGGGGCGTGCGCTCGTCGCACCAAGATCCCCTCGTCATCAGCGCGGGAATCGGTAATCCATGCTTCAGGGTCAGACGGATACTAATTGACAGTAGGAGCTCGGTAGAAATCTTATTCGAATCTACACTGCTCAACATGAAAATCCCTCGAGAGCGCCTCGAGCCAGCGACCGGACCGCTATACGGCTTCGAAAACGTGCCCGTGCCCGTGAGGGGAACGATCACTCTCCTCGTCACTCTGGGGGATTTCCCAAGGCAAGAAACCCGGGACATCCAGTTCGTAGCAGTCGACTCCAGCTCGGTGTACAACGCGATTTTTGGTCGGCCGCTCAAAGCGCTCTTCGAGGCGATCCACTCTATTCCGCACCTGACACTGAAGTTTGTCACCGCAGGTAGAATAGGTGTCCCACTAGGCGACCAGGAGGCGGTACGACTCTGCTATGTTCAGCAGGCGCACCCCGGACAAGAAAGTCTGGGTAAGGCCTAAGCCTGCACTCCCCTACTGTTTATTGTTTTCCCTGTTTTTCAAAGAATAAGTCGCGAAGGTGGATTCACGAACACGTGTGTCTTCCCTTTAAGAAATAAAGCATCTATTTTCTCTTCCACCGGAGTCGGGTCGCCGCAAGGTGAGATTGACAAAAGCCTTTCTGCACCTCCCAGGAGAGATTGGTGAAAGCCCTTCTGCACCTCAGGCGAGATAGAAAAAAGTCTATCTGCACCTCCCAGACGAGATGGACAAAGGTTCATCTGCACCTTCACTTGGGACAAACCCCAGTTCTCCTGAGCCGCAAACGAACAAAGGTTCTTCACCACCTCCACCCGGATGGACCCCGGTCCTCCTGAGGTGAGAACGAACAAAGATTCTTCGCGATCTCCACCAGGACAGACCCTAGTTCTCCTGAAGCGCGAATGAAAACAAGTTCTTCGTCACCTCCACTTGGACAGACCTCGATTCTCCTGAAGCGCGAACGAACAAAGGTTCTTCACCACCTCCACCTGGACGGACCTCGGTTCTCCTGAAGTGCGAACGAACAGAGGTTCTTCACCACCTCCGCCTGACGGACCTCGGTCCTCCTAAAGCACAAATGAACGAAGGCTCCTTGCCGCCTCCGCCTGGACGAACCTCGGTCCTCCTAAGGCGCAAACAAACAAAGGCTTCTCGCCGCCTCCGCTTGGACGAACCCCAGTTCTCTTAAAAGCACGGACAAGGGTTTTTCACCAATCCCCGCTCGGGGCACGAACAAATGGGGGCACATCACCTCCAAGCCCTCAGCGGCCTTCAACTCTCGCAGAAGCGCAGATAAACAAACAACGTTCTAGACAAACGCTACTCTGCCAAAAGAATACGAGCACCAAAGCACAACTAGAACACCGCGGATCCAAAGACAAAAAGGCTCTCCACTCAAATAAAAGATGCCTCATAAGCTACATCATCATAAAAAGCAAAAGCATGCAACGACGCAAAAATACGCCTACAACACAAAGACAGGCAAATCAAAACAAACGGAGGAGAAAAGGTCCACATGATCATCCCTCCACGGAAGCATCAACATCATCGTCTGAAACATCCTCTACGCCAGAGCGTCGCGGTCCCAAAACTTTCGAGCAGCTCAAAACCCCTTGCCAAAGCCTAGGCAGTATGCAGCGTTGTGCTTGTCCTCCACGAGCGGGTCGACCTACGTCACCATCATCTCAGAATGCGCCTCCTCCGTAATACGAGACCACTCCACCTCAAAGTCATGAGAGGCTCTGTACTCGGCCATTGTTGCCGCCTGCATGACCTCGACCTCCTCCTACTTTGAAATCAGCCGAGCGTTCTCTTTCTTCTGCTGCTCGACCTCCCCCTCCTGTTGGTACATCACAGCGTCAGTCGCTTCGGTACAAGTGTACAACGGACCGCCTCCGCCAGAGTCGCCTCAGCGGAAACCAGTCTCCCGCGAAGAGCCTTGACCTCAGAGTCAGCAACACTCAACTTGACTAGAAGAATCTCCACCTCGGACTGGGAAGAGGACAATTGAGATTTCGCATTAACCAACCAAGAAACGACCTCCTCCTTTTTCCTTCGGGCCTTCGCCAACGAGTCCTCGGATGCGGACAGCTTCGTCCGCAGCGAGAGAAAATCATGCTTCGTGGTTACGTAGGTATCGTTCCACGAGTGCGCAATATCGCGAGCATCATCTAGTTGCAAGCACGGAAAACAAATTATTCTCACGCACAGCACAAGGCAAAAGAGCGAAAATACTGGAGGAAACCAACATACCGTCCGGAGAAGCACTTGGCAAGCAGAACATTCCCACTCATTCCCCCTCCCCGTCATCAACAATGGCTCAGGGACTGCCCGAGAAGCCGACACGATCACGGGAAGCTCTGGGACATCCTTAGTCTTCGCGGGCGGTGGATCAACAACCAGATCATCCAGGCAGTCATCGAAAACATCAATAACGACCTCGGAGGCAGCAGAGGATGGCCTGCCTCCTCCATGCCACTGCAAAAAGTCCAGCTTCCTCTTTTTTCCACGCTCCACAACTTCGCTCTACATCCGTCAAAAGGTTTGCAAGAATTAGCCGCTTCTCGACGATAAAGATGTTGATCTTATGGAGAACAACTTCCAACTCGCGTAGATCCGTAAAGCCCAACAACGGAGTGAAGTTATACTCCTTTCTTGTAAGGCGGCGATAACGGTCAAGAGGATCCCGCCAAGTCTCGGGCATCTCCCACCAGTTTTTAATAAATTCACGTGAGCATCCACGCGGCGGCTAAGGGTGTCGTCAGTGACATCCGTAGCAGCTTCAGAGTTTTTGCGAGTGTGCGGAGCCATTGAGACAACAGTGGTGACAACGCACGACGACAGGGTCAATTGGGGAGTCTGGGGCCACAGGCGATGGCTGGAGGCAGGGACAAAAACATCCCCGCAAGATGCTAGCATGCAGACAGAAGTGCCCTAGGCGGATTATGGTCGAATCGACCGTGATCTGGGCGCTGGAAGAGCAACTGTCTGCAATCTGGCACAGGGCAGGCGTGGCCTGCTGATCGGCTCTTCTTCTGGTGTGGTAGCAATGGCAGAGCACCGGTGGGGCAACCGTGCGGATGGCGGAAGCTATAACGCGGGGGATCCAGACGGCAGGAGGATGCAGTGTGCGGAAGTCGGACGTCGGGATCGCGTTACAAAAACAAAAATATGAAACAGACAATTTGGGAAGTCGCGAGCGGAATGTGCAGAAACAGAAATCCCGGTTTGTATCGATCTTGATCACCGGCAGGCGATGATCAGTCTTGTCTTCGAACGTCAACCATCTCTTATTGCTACGCACCACGTCCTTGTCGCCAGAGTCAAGGCAGACTTTGCACCACTCACAAAAGAGTCGAACCAACATTCGGGAGTCGTGCTCCCGAGAAAAGTAGAGCAACCCCATGATCCTCGTCAACCCCACAAGGGAAAACTGCGTCACCGGGACGCCGTAAAACCGAAACACTGCAACCACCTCCTTCGTAGGGGGAATCCAAAGCCCGCTTTCAGACACCCCTCCGTAATAACGAAATGACCCGAGGAAGGGTGCTGAACGCACTCTAGTGGGGAAGGGATCGCAATCTTCACGTCCTCCAAGATGCCAAAACGCTTCCTCCAACTACCCACATGAACAGGGTTCAAAGTCGACGGAAGACGCATTGATCATTGCGGAGCATCGCCTTTTAACATCTGCAAGGAAGACAGACATCAGCATCAAAACAAAGGAAAAAATTCAACGCGCTTTAAAGCGAACGCACCCGCGCAAGGCCCCACGAACAACGACGTGCACGCCTCACGCAAAAGCGGCCCCAGATGCAGGCAAGCAGACAACCCCCCGCGCGCGCACGGGAAGCCCCTTACAAACCCACGCAAGAGACCCTAGTCGCGCGCGCGGGGCAACCCCAAATCCGGGTACCCTGCCTGGACCGCCGGAGTTGCGGGGGTGGGGGGGGCACTCCCATCATTTCGCTAGATTTGGTGATATTGGTGACTGAAACGGAGTGATGTCATTCACCAACACAAATTACTCCCCGGCACAATTGCCACCATAACCCTTCAGAAAACTATAAATAAGCCCCCAAGCTTTCGTTTGAAAACAAACAACTCCAGAGATAAGAGAGAGCTCTGAGGTTTTCCGACAAGATCGTGGACTTAGGCCGATTCTCTGCTTAGGAATTTGCTTCGCTCTTCTCCTTGCGCTGAGGTTTCAACAAGATCCAAGCCACGTCAACTGCCTTTGCGAGAGCGCTCCCATCAAGGCTCCGCTTCAACAAGAGCGTTCCCTCCAAAAATTTCTTGGACTTGCAGAATTTTCTAGCCGGAACACTCCCACCAAGGTTCCGTTAGGTCAGCAACATTTCAAGGCCGGAGTGCTTCCATCGAGATTCCGAGTATTAGTCCTTTTTTCCCCATTTTCTGTACTTTGCACTTGTAACAGAGTAACGACTTGTCACCCTCCGAGATCAAATATCCATCTCTGTAATCTCCAAGGAATTAATGGATTTTGGCTCGGCACAGATCCAACCACGTGGTTTTTTACCCTTTCCGGATTTTCCACGTCAAAAAAAGTCTCTTGTCATTTGCTGCGGTTTACTTTGACTGTTTGCTCGCCCGGTACGATTCCGAGCTATGGCGGTCCAATTTCTCCGGACCGGGGAAAGATCGGGCGACCTGCAACAAGCTGGATTTAGTTCGGTTTGTTTACAATGATATACTACCATTTTCTAGAAGCGTCTACTGTGGCTATAAAAGGAAGTATTTGTAATACCGTTCTATGAAATGAAATGAATGAGAAAAACTGAGTTAAAAATATTATTGTGGGCTTTGAAAAAATCGTTATGCGAGTTCTTGGATCTTTCCCCTGCTGAATTAAATTCCCGTTAGCCACACTCAATCTAACAATCAACAACAAGCATATATTTTAGGGAGTTGTTGTTAACAGTGGTCTCAGAGCCCTAGTTCAGGGATTCTCATAGAGTCGAATTTCATCCTCATGACATTATCACCTACCACCAAAATCTCTATATTCACTCATCCATCCATTCCCTTGTTCACTGAAGAGTTCTATGAACAATGGAGTGACAAAATAGAGACATTGATGATCTCACAAGATCTGTGGGATATTATGGACAAATGACTCAAGTCGTCTGACAAAACAGCTAAAAGTGAAGCCCCCAAGTACAAAAAGGAAGACAAACTGAAGGACGCACCGACATTGCATTTGATTCAGCATGGTGTTTCTACAAGTATCTACCCGAGGATCATGGGATCTAAATCCTCTCATGAAGTCCAGGAACTGACTCAAAAATGAATTTAAGGGCACTAAAAAAGTAATTAAAATCGAACTCCAAACATTGCGATGACAGTTCGATGATATTAAAATAAAAGATGGAGAAAAATCACAAGAATATTTTACTAAGATAACAGGCTTAGCAAATCAAATAAAAGTATTGGGAGGAAGCCCAGAAGAAACACAAATAGTAGAGAAAATACTTAGATTCTTGCCAAAGACCTATAACCATATTGTCTCTACAATCATGGAGGTACTTGACAGAAGAAATGACCGTTAATGAATTGCTGGGATCACTCCAGTCGCATGAGAACTTTTTCCTCCATGACGATTCTCCCATAGAGAAAGTTTTCCAAATTAAAATGGTGCTTAAAAATAAGACAGGGAAGAGGCCTCCCTTCAATAAGAACTTCAAAAACCTTAAACAAGAAAAACCTAAAGAGAAGGGATATTTCAAAAAGAAGTAGATCACCTCCACTTCAAGCCCTTCCTGCATCATATATAAGAAGCAAAATCACCTCACCAAGAACTGTTTCTTCAGACGTAAAACATGCAAAATTCAAAATCACTATGAGAAGAGTTGTTGGTTCAAGCCAAAATAAGAAGCTAAATTCATAGAGGCTGAAACTGAAAGTGATCAGTTCCTTTTCACTTGTAAGAGCTCAAAAGGCAGAGATTCCTCCTATCTATGGTTTATCGACAGCGGCTGTTCAGCCACATGATGAATAGCGGAGAATGCTTTATCAATCTTGTTGAGACCTACAACTCAGAAGCAATATTACAGGAAGAGAAGAAAGTAAGAATAGAAGGGAAATGAACTGCCTCAATTATTACACCTAATGGAGCCCACAACTTTGTAGATGTGCACCTTTTTCAATTTTTGATGCTCTAGTCGGACCGCACAACTCAATTTCAACAATATTTTTGCACTGGAATTAAAGCCTCATAAATAGTCTCACTAGCCTGTACTCAGGATGACAAAACAGTCCAACTTTGGCATCAAATACTTGGACACAAACCTCTCTTCGCTTCATCAAATGCATCAGCAACAACTAGTGGAAGGTCTACTCAGTCTAGCAAAAATACAATTAAAGTGTGATACCTGTGCTCAAAGCAAGACACATTGACTGCCATTTCCCAAGACTGCGCAAAGGAGCGCAACACATCCATTGAGATTGCTTCACATTGATCTCTGCGGACCTGCCGTCACACCGTCTTTGGGAGGCAAACGATATTACTTGCTTATTATAGATGACTATAGCTGATTCATGTAGATAATGCACTTGGAGCAGAAGTCAGATAGTTTTCAATAGTTTGTTTTATTCAAAAAACAGATAGAGAATCAACTTGATAGACACAGATTTTAAGAAGTGATAGAGAGATGGAGTTCTTATCTAACGAGTTCAACAATTTCTGCCAAGACTCGGGAATTCGCAGGGAACTCACTGCACCAGCAACACCTCAACAAAATGGTATTGTTGAACGGCGGAATCGAACAATTGTTGAAATGGCTAGAGCAATGCTTACCCAGAAATCACTCCCAAAATCCTTTTGGGGTGAAGTTACCACAAAACAGTTAATATACTTAATCGAACTCCTACCAAAGCCCGCATCACTTAACCCCACGTGAAGCCTTATATAATCAAAAGCCTATTGTTGCTCATCTCGAGGTGTTTGGGTTCATTGTCTATGCACACAAGACCACTGAAAGACATGACAAGTTAGAAGAAACAGCCACAAGTGCATTCTCCTTGGGTATAGTGATCAGACCAAGGGGTATCGTCTTCTTGAACCAAAGAGTACCAGACTTATTATATCACGAGATGCAATCTTCTATGAGGGAGAAGCACGGGATTGAGCATCAGACTGTGAGACTGGTCATCCTTTTGAGATGCCGATTGAGCTGGAGATACCACCAAAGTCCATCCAAGACAACCCTAAAGTGGAATAGCCTGAAAATTCAGACTCATAGCACGAGTCATCACCACCTCAAAAATTCCGGTAACTGTAGGATATCTATCAAAATAATGAGTTTTCCCTCTCAGTTTCAAGCATGCCTACAACCTTTGAAGCGGCAATGAAATCAGAGGAATGGAGACATGCAATGCATGAAGAAATTAAAGCTATATAAAAAAAAAGCAAAACGTGAAGCTTGGTAACTAGACCAACCAACCGAGACATTATAGGCCTTAAATGGGTCTATAAGTTGAAGCAAGATGAAGCTGACAAGATAATAAAGCACAAAGCACGACTTGTTGCTAAGGGGTACACCCAAAGACCTGGTGACTATGGCGAAACATTTGTACTTGTTGCAAGATTGAACACAATTCTCCTAATTCTTGTCATTGCTGCTCAATACAAATATCCTATATACCAACTCGACGTAAAATAAACCTTTCTTAATGGGGAGCTAACTGAAGAAGTGTATGTTTCTCATTCGCAAGGATTTGAAGTTAAGGGAAAAGAAAAAAGGTAAACAGATTACACAAAGCCCTCTATGGATTAAAACAGGCTCCATGGGCATGACAACATAATATAGACACATACTTTTAGCAAGAAGGCTTTGTTAGAAGCCCCATTGAGCCTACACTTTACATAAAGAATGAAGGAGGGAAGATCATTGTAAGCATGTACGTGGATGATCTGATTCTCATAGGATCAGATACAACTTAGATAAATCACTTTAGAGAAAAGATGAAGACAAAGTACGAAATGACCGATCTTGGTTCCCTGAAGTTCTTTTTGAGACTCCAGATCAAAAAGTTTGAAGGCGACATCTTCATCATCTCTCAAAGACACTATACTAAAATGCTACTAAAAATGTGACATGGAGAAATGCAATCCAACAATAACTCCCTAGGTCGACCACTGGAAATTTAAGCTCAATATCAGAGGACGAAGAGGCAACAGATAAGGAGAAGTTTAGAAGCCTTGTCGGGAGTCTCATGTATCTCAAAAATTCGAGACCTGACATTGAAAATTCTGTTAACATTGTGGCACGACTCAACAGTAATCCTTCAAAGGAACACTTTGCCCCAACAAAATGTATACTTCGATACCTACAAGACACAAAGGATTATGGAATTATCTATCAAAACAGTCAAGACAACACTTTACATGGCTTCACCGACTCTGATTGGGCCGGGAATGGCGATGATTGAATGAGTACAGGCAGGTTCATCTTCTTCACAGGATTGGTGCCTATATCATGGAGCTCATGAAACAACGATCAGTTTCCCTTTCGACCACTGAAGCTGAGTATATGGCTCTCAACAATGTAACATGCGAAGCTATTTGGCTTTTGCTTCTCAAGAAAGAAATAGAAGGAGATAGAGGGGGAGAAAAAGGAGTAAAGCTTCACTGCGACAATAGCTCAGCCATAGCCTTGTCAGCAAAACCCCGTATACCATAGCAGAAACAAACACATTGACATAAAATACCATTTCATGAGAGAACCCCTGGAGAAGAAGATCAAGCTGCACTTTTGCCCAGCCAAATGATAGCTCACCAACCTAATGACGAAGCCTCTACTGCAGTAAATATTTGTGGAGCTGAGGAAGAAGATTGGGCTCATTCGGGCCGCAGATTTAGATGTGGTGTGAGAGCCCAAACTATGTCGTGACCCAAATCTGCAATCCGGAGCCCATAAAAGTTTAGGAAAACTAATGTGTAAATCTAGAGTATTCTATACTCTAGGAACGTCTATCGTAGCTATAAAAGGAAGTATTTATAATGCCGTTGTTTGAAATGAAATGAATGAGAAAAATTAAGTTAAAAATATCGTTATGTGCTCTGAAAAAATCGTTGTGTGAGTTCTTGCTCTTTCCCCTGCTGAATTAAAATTCCCGTTTGCCAAACATTCAATCTAATAATCAACAACAAGCATATATTTTATGGAGTTGTTGTTAACATGTTCTATATCTCTGTTTAGTATGCTTCTAAAATAATCATGGTTCGTCAAGCGGAGACCGGGTACTATTGCCGTCGATCATTGCACAAGGAGGATCTCGTGAGCCAGCGGTAATCAATAACAATAATTATTATTGTAGATGTAATTAAGAACGTGATCTGAAGGAATTGATAGTGTTAAGGTTGAAAATGAAAAACAACAACAAAAGCTTATTAATTTCTGTAATATATAGTACAAGAAGCCATGCATAGGTTTTCTTGTGCCAGGACTATTGGGATTTTTAGTCGTGGAAGCACAATCCATTGTCACAAGATAACAAGATAACACACACTTTAGACATTCTTATCAGCATGATAGAATTAATCAATACTCAAATTTAATGTTAAAAGTCCAAAAAATTTACTACAGAAAAAAATTAAACTACAAAAATTAGCATGATTGTTTTAACTTGGCCAGGGTAATAAAAAGGACCCTTGACAATTTGTACTTACATACACACAAGATTCGTACCAAAAATAATTTTGGTCATCCTCAGACGAGCCATCACCGTGAAGAGATTCAAGTCGGGATTTGACCTTGCTTGAAAGCGCAGCCCGCCAATTTTACAGTTTGTGCACATCCACCACTGTCTGCGAGCATGCAACTATCAAGCTGCATGCGCTTTGCCTTAGCATGTGCATCTTATGCCTTGTTGCTACCCACACGTTTGCCACTCTTCAAAGTCGTTGTAACCCTCCATCACATGGTAGCGCCCGCCAGTGCCTGCCTCGGCCTTTGGCCGATCACTATCACTCCTCTATTCAAGGCTTGGTTCTCTTCCGTGGTCAAAACTTAGATGTTGGGTTTGGGGAATGGAATCACATGATTTGAAAATTAAATCATTTCAACAATTACAATCTTACTTTATATTTCAAACACCATATTCTACACAAAGCATTATCTGCACGAAGCAATGTCTGCACGAACCATTACCTCAAGCCCGAGGCGTCAACCAATTTATCACAAGTCGAATTTCATCTCTGCTCTGGTTCACCTGCGTGATGTCAACACCCCCGGTTCGCAAAAGCTAACTCGCTGAACCCAAATCATAAAAGGGCGATCCATGACATCACCTCAACTATCCAACATGTCACCCACAAAAATTATGGGGGTACCATCTCGCACAGGGGTCCCCATCAGTATGTACAGGCTGCCTAACTTCACATCTTTCATGATCACAACACACACGCATGTCTCTGTTAAAACTCCTCCTGCCGTAAATATGCATCCACCTGAGTTCAATCTTCCCAACGACATCAAATTTTACACAATTTGGACACCAGATGTACCCTCTCAAGCTTGCACACCACCTCATCATGTGTCTGTATGTCCACCATCCCTTATTCATGCGGCTCACAACATAAGTTGTCACCCAAATATACCGGCGTGGGCGTCACTTCCAAAGAATTGAACATTGACGTATATAAGCACACGTTGTGATGCATCTGAATCCAAAATTCAGCTACTATCAGTGCCTTCACGATTCTCAGTGATGGTATAAATGACATTGCTCTCCACCCCTAAAACTAGTGCCACCCCACTCGCATCTTGAACGTCTCTAGAACTCTGTGCATGATGTTGATAGTTCCTCCTGATGTAACCGCTCTGTCCACAATGGTTACAAACAACTCATTTCTTCGACGCCGTCCGAGCCCGTGCACTAGAGAGCGGAGCACCTTCTCGAGAGAGGGGCATGAGGGCGTGCATTGGGGCGGGACGTCTTATGGAGGGCGGAACATGTGGGAGTGCAATAGAACAGAGTGCGGGAGCGCGCACTGGAGTGGCGTGTTCACTAGAGCGACATACTCATCAGAACAACGTGTTCACGGGAGCGGTATGTTCACGGGAACGTGCACCAAAGTGACATGTTCACTAGGGCGTTGTTTGGTTTCAAGAGCATCAAAGACGTGGCGAAAATATAGGAAACTCTCGACAGAATTCATGAAAAACATAGCAAATCGAGAAACTGTTATTATACCTGCATCGAAATCAGATTTCGAGAAGAATAACTAGCGTTTGAGTCCAAACGCAGATTGATACCTGCTTTTCTAGAGGTATCCACAAGAACACTGAAAACACCTCGCAATCCGCCCAATGAACTCGGAGCTGGAAATTGATCACTTCTCTCTGCCACAAAATCCTAGTTCCATTTTGTAGAGATGTGTTCTTCTTGGTTTTATGGTATTAAGAACTCTGAATCAGACCTTTGTTCTTCAGGATAAATTGACTTATTTATAAGCACAAACATGCACACAAAAAATCCGGTTTACATACCCCGGCACATGATTGTGTGTTTCAGATGTGTGTCCCAGAAGTCAAATTGGTTCATGCAAAACCTTCTCCACGTGATTCTAGGACGCATAATACACCCACGCGCTTGAACATAGGCATGTACCTCGGGCCAATGACTTCAAAAACCATGCATTTTACCCCATGATTGCTACCAATCGTTATCCCGCCTTTTTGGATTCACACGCCCTTAGCACACAAGCTTGTGTTGTGGGCGTGTGTTTCTAATACCACGACCTTATATCAAATATATGTATTTAGAACTTGGTTTCATAAAAAAACTTGGTTTCATAAAGCAGCACAATCAATCACTTCCAATTTCCGCACGCTTATGTGCGACCCTATAGACTTGTATTATGTTGGTAGTGGGATTAATCACTTGACAATTTCTAGATCACAAGATTCCAACTAGCCACACGTTCTTCTGGAGCGGAGTGTTCACAAGAGTGGCTTGCTCACATGAGCGTGCACAAGAGAGCGACGTGTTCACGGGAGCACGGAGTGTACGGGGGCGCTCTCAAGAGCGTAGTGTACAGGGGTGCGCTCGAGAGGGTTGTGCTTGTGAGTGTGCTCCGGAGAGTGTGGCACGATGGTGCTAACGGGCTTTTATTGGAGGTTTTTTTGATGTCGCAACAGTGCACGGTGATGAGTCTGATTTATATAGAGTCTTTCGGACTCATCTGAGTTTATAATCTTGCATGTGCACTATTATTTCAGTAGGAAAAGTTGTATATTTGATTAGGGCTTCACTTAGTCATTGTTGCACTGTTTCAGCCCATTTTTGTTTGCGAATTGCACCAGGATGTCGGGGGTAAGTACTGGGGTACTCTTCGTGCGGATTTGGTTATTTTATGTTATATATTGGTGCTGGGAGCTTTTGCTCCAGCTATGATTTTTGTTGTGCAGGTGGTCATTTTCCCCCAAATCAAGAATTCTGACTTGTGGAAAACGCTCGGTCGTGCGTTTCCTTAGCGCACGCTTTCTACCAAATCGTGTTTTTTCTGCAGGTTTCTCTGGAGGATTGACCAACTCGTGCGATTTCTTCATGCACGGTTTCTTCTGAACCGTGCACGAAGGAGACGCACAGTTTTCCTGTAGTTGTCTAGTTTTATAGCGCTCTGTGGTTAATCGCGCGATTTGTTCACGCACGGGCAGAAGTGCCCGTGCGCGAGTAAAACGCACGGTTCCACCTGCTTGCCGGGAATTTCAGCGCTCTGTGGTTACCCGTGCGTTTTCCTTCACGCACAGGCGGAAGCGTCCGCGCGCGAGTAAAACGCACGGGTCAACTTATCTTCCTCCGCAAGCTTTATCTTGGAAGTTATATCACACGGTTAACGCACGGTCGTGCGCCAAACCGTGCGTGACCATTTTTCTGACCAACTTGTATTTAAGATCAGAAGTTGACTGGAGCAGGAACGATTCCGCCATTTCCGCTCCTCTGAGCGGGAAAATCTTCCTCCAGCCGTTTTTTCCTCTCTCCTCCTTGGAGAGCTCATCCGACCACCTTTCTTCCTCCAAACTTCACCGCAAGCGAAGATCTTCCACTGTTTTCTTCATCTCCATCTCAAGAGGAGCATTTGGAGCTCCTTCTCGCTGCCATTGGAGAGCTTTCCGGCGACTACCAACCTTCACGGATCGTGAAGAAGACGGGGAAAACACCTTTGAAGTAGGTGACAACACTTCAAGCTTCCTCGGACGTCAACCACCGACCGAGCCCGGACGAAGACCGACAACCTTCGACTCCGGCCGAGAATCATGGCTAGCCTTCACGCGTTGGGTTGTAAATCTCCTCTTTACTCTCATTTGGATGTTGTTTCTATGCTTTGGATGTTAGCTAAACTTGCTAGGAACTCTTAACAATGTTCATGATGGTTTACTGTTGCAAATGTTGTTGTAGTGCATAGTTTGGCTTTACTTCCTTTGTTTGCTTTGGGTTATTGCTTGGTGATGCGCCACACTTACGTGTGTTAAGGGTTGGCTTGGCGAGGAGGTGTTTTCGACCCTCAACTGTTACGACCACACACCCTAATACTCATCAGAGTATTCCACCATTGCGAAGCGATGAAGGCGACCCACATAATTAATTTTAGTTGTTCTAAAACAAAAACGCAACCCCCAAACTTTTGTGGCGTTTGCAATCACTTTCCAACGGGGAAGATCACACTCCCAATCTGCACTCCTCGAGAGATTCGATACTCGGAGGATAACTCCCCCAGTTTATTACTTGACGACGATCGGTGCACTTGCCGAGATTGCATCACACAGTATCTACATTCTTTTTCCAACTAAAGCCACTTCAAATGAAGTAGATTTAGGCTTCATTTGGTTCGGCGGTGGCGGGTGGATCCGTCGGGTGGAAACGGAGAGTTCGAACCGGAGGGGGGAGGTGGCTGCTCCAAACGGAGCTTTTTGGGGCGTTTCTCAAGGCGGGCGGGTGGAAACGGAGCAAACGCCGCCGGAGGTTCATTTGTTTACCCTCCTTCCGGCGGCGTTTGCCCAAAACGGAGCAGCGAAACGCCCAAACAAATAGAGCCTTATTTTAATTTATGGATTTTAAAAAGAGCGCACAACAAATTTCGCACTTCTAATTAATTGATGAATTAATTGAAAAGTTCGATCTATGTCCCTCAAATCACCAATTTTAACGATCAGCCAACCTTACCCCTCCCCCTGGGTGAATCCGGGCAATCTGGTTCGCCAGAGTTGTGGCGGATGCCATCTCGCCAGAAAAATGAAAGTGCTCTGAACTTGATGGAAGTTTTATGGAAGCTTTGTCTCGTCATCACGAGTCCACCTGTAGCGACTGTTTCTCCATCGAAGGTTCGGAGCTCCGACAATTGTCGGCGAAAGTAGTCTTTGGACAAAATGGCTGTCTTGCCAAAATTCCACCAAAATATTCGATTGAATAGCCCACCTTATAACATTTTTCAAGAGAAATTCGAAGCCGCTTCAAAATTTCATCGAGCGGTTGAAAAATTATGAGTTCCCAAAGTTCAAAAACATCAACCTCCATTAATGGCGGTTATGAGGTCCTTGGAGGAGGTCACCCACTACCTCGAGAGGGCTCGGGTGATCCTGATGAAAACAATATATGAAACAATGGAGATAATATTCAAAAGAGATTTTTTTTTAGAAAACTTCCCTTGTGGGATAATGCAAAATGATGTAGGACATTTGTATTTATAGGCATTATAGAGAGTTCTAAACAATCTCGCCTTTAATGTACGCAATAAATGCGAGCTCATAAATAAGAACTCTAGCAAATAAAAGATGATTCTAGAATTATACAAAGTACACGACAACTCTAGAATAATCTTTTGTATTATAAGAATATTCCATTGCATAATTAATAAAAAACTAAATCAAATTCAATATTTCAACAATCTCCCTTAAACTTAATTTGTTATTCCTTAGATACTTCTTAACATGATAAAAGTATCTTGTTAAAGTGGAAAATTAGAAGCTAGAGCAAAGAAAGGGATTTTTCTGGGCTATGGTGCTGGGGTAAAAGGGCTATAAAATTTGGTATGTTGAGTCAAAAGTCATAATAAGTGGAGATGTAACTTTTGACGAAAATTTCATGCTTCACCCGAGATTGGAGTCTGATGTTGCAAGGAAACATGGTACTATTAGCGAGCAGATGGAGTTTGAGATAACTCTAAACTTGGGACAAGGAGATGCTCTATCTTATTCAAATAAAACTAATAAAGAGCCAATTACAGAGCTCGAGGTGAAATCTAATATAAGTCCACTGCAGGAGAGACAGTGCAATATTTGTTAGAGCGCTCGAAGCATCCGCGTGACCATCTACTTTGGAATGGCCTACCCGTTGCCCCCAGCAGAGTATTTATAGACGAAACCCTAAATCCCCGACTACGGGTTTGGATGCTTATCGGATCCTAACCGACCCGTTAAGTAGCCCATTAACACAAATATAAATATACCTCAACAATCTCCTCCTATATTGATATAAGTGTTAGCATAAGAAAAAGGCTACTTATCCAATAGTTAATAATGAGCAAACAAAAGAGTTTTTCCAGAAATATAAATATGAGTTTTAGATAACAAAATACTAAACTCAAATCAAATGTTCCAAACATGAAATAAAGCAATAAACTGGAAAGCTCAAACCGATAATTGATCTAAGCGAAAAGCAGATCATCATCATCTGGGTCAAAATCATCTGTCTCTCCTCCAATCTCCACTTTTCCTGAAAACAATTACAACAAAAATATCATGAGACAAATCTCTATGAATTCAAACATTTGTAGAAATAAAGTGATTAGTTCTAACGGCGGGTGAACTTAATACTTTAACTGAGAGGAAAGAATCCCAAAACAGCATCTCTATCTAATTTACGCAAAATTAGATTAATTGATTTCATAAAATCAAACCATGTTCCTTCGATTATTAAGATTATTATTAACGTTGCATAATTGTGCTATATCATCAAGTTTGGAATGATACAAAAATTTGTGACTATTATATCATCAAGTTTGGAATGATATAACTAATAATCATAATATCAGGACACATATCAGCAACCTCAGTACTCCTTTTTGGAATGATACCCAATTCAGCATTTGACAAAGAATAGTTACGTAAGTCATCAAGTTTGGAATGACTGACAAGTATCTCACCTCTAGCTTTTATCAAATAACATCTGAAATACTTTAGTGTGCTCAACGTAGATGCTTGAATGTAAGCAGACAACGGTTCTTAAATTTAAAACATAAGCTAGGTATTAAGTCCTCCTAAATGGACGTTAATCCCATCTCCCCCGATGTTTTAGATGTGAGAACTTTACATAAGCACTTAGTAAAGACATCTGCTACATTATCTTTTGATCTCACGTCCAATAGGGAGATTATCCCCTGACTGGTGAGATAGGTCAACCAGGCCTGTTTCATCCTAAGTTGCCTTCGCTTGCCATTGAACAACGTATTTGTAGCAATGGTCTTTGTGGCCTGATTGTCACAATAAATCGAAATAGCGTGCATTTTCAGACTCGTCATTGGAATGTCCAATATCAGATCTCTTATCCACTCTGCTTCTTCTCCAGCTGAAGCGAGAGCATAGAGTTCCGATTCCATAGAGGATAGTGCAATGCACGTTTGCCTCTTAGACTTCCAAGCTACTGCAGCTCCTCCTAGTGTAAACACAAAATCATTAGTAGATCGACAATCAGCTATTTCCGAGCACCAAGATGCGTCAGAGTACCCTTCAAGCACGGGAGGATGCCCACTATAACATAAAGCATACTTCTCAGTATACTTTAAGTATCTCATTAGCCTGTCTAAGGCGTCCCAGTGGTCCTTCCCAGGGTTACTGGTGAATCTACTCAACATGTCAACCGTAAAGGCTATGTCAGGTCTAGTGCAGATAGTAGCGTACATGAGACTTCCTATGAGTTTGAAATAATCCAACTGTCTAATAGCTGAACTTCATTCGGTTTCAGTCTACTGTTATAATCGTATGGAGTCTCAGCCCTTTTGCTCTTATCGTAACCTCATTTTTCCAGTAGATTCCTAATGTAGTGACTCTAACTCAGGGTAATACCCTTTTTTGTGAAGTTCACTTCCATTCCTAGGATGATTTTCACCTCACCTAGGTCTTTCATGCTAAATTGTGCCGTCAATGCAACTTTCACGTCTTTCACCTCAGACTGATCAGTGCCCAAAATTAGCATGTCATCAACGTACAAGCATATGATGGCTACTTTATTTGCACTTGTTCTAATGTATAGAAATTTATCTGATAGACTGGATTTGAAACCCAAGCCTTTTACACAGGTGTCCAATTTTTCATGCCACATTTTAGGTGTTTGTTTCAATCCGTATAATGACTTAATCAACTTACAGACCTTATTTTCTAGACCTTCTATGACGAACCCTTCAGGCTGGTGCATGTAGATCTGCTCAGTCAAATCTCCATTCAGAAATGCAGTCTTGACATCCATCTGATGAACAGTGTAGTATTCAATAGATGTTAGTGCGAGAAGAATCTTAATTGTCGCATAGTGACATACAGGTGAGTATATATCAAAGTAGTCTACACCACTCACTTGAGTGAAGCCTTTGGCAACTAGACGTGCTTTGTATTTTGTGATACTCCCATCAGGATTAAGCTTCTTCCTCAGAACCCACTTATTGCCAATGGTTTTACCCTTTTGGGAAAATCGACCAAAGTCCAGGTGTTGTTCTGCATGAGAGAGTTCATCTCTTCGTCTATGGCTTCTTTCCATAATAGAGAGTCTCTAGATCGCATCGCTTCCTTATAAGTGGATGGATCAGCTTCAACGTGGTAAGTCACGAAGTCTGTACCGAAGCTTTTAGACATTTTTTCTCTACTAGATAGCCTTATGGTATCTAAACCACTCGTGTCTACAGGCTTAGTGTCAGAGTTACGTTGTCCTGGCTCAACTAAAGGCTCAGTACTAGTGGCTGGCAGACCTGGCAGTGTCAGGTTCTTGTCCTTAAGGAACTTATCCTCAAAGAAGACAGTGTCTCTGGATTCTATTACAGTATTAGTTGAGAGATCCAGAAACCTGTCTGTAGCACTATCATCTGCACATCCTAGGTAGACGCATGTATTAGTACTGGGTCCAATCTTAGCTCTTCTAGAGTCTGGTATCCTAACATAAGCGATACAACCACAGGTCTTAAGATTGTCAAATCTAGGAGACCTCTTAAACCAAAGCTCGTAGGGTGTCTTAGTCAACTTTGCATGAGGAACTTTATTAAGATTGTGATTTGACGTGGGTACGGCTTCACCCCAATAGGCCGCAGGCATGCCAGCAGTCAACAACATAGAATTCAATATTTCTGTTAAAGTTCTGTTTTTCCTTTCAGCGATGTCATTGGATTGTGGGGAATGTGGAGCGGTGGTTTCAGGTATTATGCCATTGCTGGCAAGGAAGTCTCTGAACTCCCCCGAGACGTATTCTCCTCCTCTATCAATTCTTAGCCTTTTTATTTTCATGTCAAGTTGATTTTCAACCCTATTTTTGAAAATACGGAATTTTTCAAATGCTTCATGTTTGGTTTTAAGAAAGTAAATGTGACTGAATCTAGAGTAGTCGTCGATAAATGTTATCAGACATTTCTGACCGCCTCGAGTGACAAAACTTTTGTAATCACAAATATCGGAATGTATTAACTCTAGCAATTGTGTGCTCCTAGAAACCTGACTAAAAGGTGTTCTAGTTATCTTAGTTTGAGCACAAATTTCACATTTTTCAAATTTGGTTTTTGTGTCGAGGGGTATGTTGTGAGTTCTAGCTAGCAGGAGAAGTTTTTTATAATTGATGTTTCCTAGTCTTGCATGTAACGTCTTAGGATCTATCAGATTAGAGTTAACCTGATTTACTACCTCGTGTGCTAGACTCAGCCTATACATCCCGTTAAGGACATATGCGCAGCCAAAGTAATGTGAGTGAATCATTAGGGTTACCTGATACGCCCGAAATAGATGTATATAATAACGCAAGTGCACGTGCCGGATCAAGTAATATAAAGTGAGAAGTGATCGTTCCCTCGAGGAGGTGATTGACCTAGTGATCACAATTACTAGCTCTTCCCGTTCTCTAAATTCAAGACAATAATTAAGGTGAATTTCTAGATTTATTTAAATAAGTACTGTTTAGACAAGAACTAAAATGCGCGGACAAGAAAATATTATTATTCAAGTTTTAGGGAAGCAATCTTGCATGTTGGTTTCCCTTACCTATTGTGATGATTTTTTTTTAGAAAAAGCTTTCATGAGTTATTTGACTTCTATCTTGCAAGGATGCAAAAGCGGATCTCTTTATCCCTCGATTTCCGAGATCCGGTCACCCAAATTCCCCCAGTTATCTCTAACTTGGGTGGAAAGAAAGTAACGAAAAGCACACAAATCCACAATGCTAACTCAAGAGGAAATCTCTTTCTCTCCCGAAGTTATATTAGAAATTAGGTTACACTTACACCGCTCCTCTCTCGAATCTCGCAGTGCAGTAAAAAGATGGAATTTTGACTAAAGAAATACGTGACTACTCTCTCGAATCTCGCCACGTAATATAAATGATTCAACCCTAGACTAGCATAACTCCTCTCTCGAATCTCGTCATGCTAACTAGAAGATGAATACTTGCTCAAAATATCCACAAATAGAGAACACAATTCCAATAAAGATAGAAAATCAAACAATCATTAAGTCAAAACCTTGAATCAAGTCATCACAACAAGTAAGGTACTCACAACACACAAGATCTAAGAAATTAGTTCATGGCGGAGAGATGAAACCAAATTATATGGATCTTACTAGACATGCTTCGAAAAATTCAAAAGTTTCAGGAAATAATTCACTTGGAAGTGCAAAATCCGTTGCTCTTGACGATCCGGAGTAGCCTTCTTCTTCTTCTTGCCTAGGGTTTGTCTCCCAAGATGGATCTTCTCCTCCAAAAGCTCCCTCTTTTCTTTCTATTTTTTCGTCCAGCACACCCTTTGTATTTCCTTCCTTTTGTCCTTTAAAAACGCCTCCAGATATGTCAAAGGATGCCTCCTTCCAAATTTGAAAAGGTGGCAAAATTCGAATTTCAAAATCTGAAAACCGCCCAGGTGACGTTGCAACCTTCATTTTTTTGGGGTGTTGCAACACCTGCGCTGTGCCTACTTGCATTGCCAATCAGCAAGTGAGACGTTGCAACTATTTATTTTTTCGTGCGTTGCAACCTTTTTCCAGATTTTTTATATTTTGACAGATTTCCGTCCATGAGCTTATTCCTCTTGCACCACTAGTAAACATACAATGAAATGAGACCAAATTAGCCTTGAATTAGATAATCAAACAATTACTTTCATTTCTATAGCTTTCTGTGTTAATTCGTGTCGGATATGCCGAGTAATATGTCAGAAAACGTGGCTAGATAACTTCTTTTGGGAAGTTATCACACCCCCACACTTGAACCTTTGCTAGTCCCGAGCAAAGAGAAATAATTATTTCAAATGGGTGTTCGATAATTATCACTCTCCAAATCAGAACAATCCTATATTGACCAACATTAGTCCAAGATATTCAAGAAGTTCGCTTTACTCAACTGATAAACTTGATTATCATTAAAAGTTCAAACATCACAAATCCATTAGCTTGATAAAAGATAAAGCATACTAAAGAATTTTTGTGAAGTGTGTGCGCCTTCTTTCAGATTATTTACTCCCCCGTACTTTTTTTTTTGTTTGAAAATCCTCAATAATTCAAAAGGGTAAGAATAAGCTAAGTCATTACGCTAGTCTTGACAAGAATTAGCAGCATACAAGAGCATAGGTTTAGCTTTGGCTTGGTTGGCAATTCATGAATAGGCTTAAATAGTGGCATGGTAATTCCCTAGTTAATAATCTCAATCTTTCACCATATTACGAGGTTCAATCCTTAAGCCTTGAATATATAAACAAATTGTGCTTATAGTTGAGATCATTCCAAGTATGTAATTGCCTACCCAGGCCACATATCACTATGACAAAAGTTTTGATTATTTCCTTTTTTTTTTTTTAAAATATAGTCACAGTTGGGATCATTCTAGATAGGCGTGTACATACTTATGCCGCATATCACTATGGCAATTCACCATTTTTCTCTTTTTTTTTATATAAATGCTGAATTGGAACACCCAATAAATGGCTAGTGGATTAAGATAAAACTAGGGAAATATAGGGAATTTGGTCATTCAGTAGTGGGTAGCAAAATGATACAGAACCAATCAAAGAATCTCATGAAAGTTCAAAATGGTATAGCTACTAAAACATTATCTTGGTCATTCCGTAAGGAGATGCATGACACTTTTCTAGGATATCACGAACTTCCATCTCAGGTATGCACCTACGAATGGCTTGGTCAGCGCATATCCTAAATACATAAGGGACATCCCAAAGATAAAACTTGGCCTGATGAAGAAATCTTTTCTTCTGCTGATAATTTAAGGCTTCATTTGGTTTAGCGGTGGCGGTTGTAAAAGAAGCTGTTGTAAAAGCAGGTTTGTAAAGGGAGCTGTTGGAAACTGGATGCTGGAAACGGAGTTCTGTTTGGCTAGTCTGCGTTTGCAGAGCTGTTGGAAACAGAGAACTGTTTGGCAAAACTGCGGTGGCGTTTTGGGATTTTTTTTTAAAAAAATTGGTTTAAATTTTTTAAAATTATGTGTGTAATATACTCTCACAGACTGCAGTTAAAACATATAAAGGTACTCCAAATACTGCAACATACTATTAAACATTAAAATTTTGCAAACCCAAAATACAACATCTTTCTATGCGGAAACAACAAACACGCTCAAGCTCTGAACAACTGATCGGTAAACCACCTTCGACATTCGGAAGGCACTAAAAAACCTCGTCGGGTGGTCATCTAGAAGTTCAGCTACCCATCTAGCCCCTGTCTGCCCAGATGTCATGCATGGTCTACTATTTGATGTAGGAGTCCGATTTATTTGAAAAGTTGCGGTTGTTACAAACTGATACACATCGACTCCGCTATTGTGATACGTTAAATCAACACATTGTTGTTGAATTTCCTCATTAGAACTGTCTGAGGATGACATTGTAAACCTGCGACAAATATATGTTGGACAGGACAGATAAACGAATCCTCAAGTGGAGACCATGCTAGAGGCATTAGAGTAGGGGTCGATGAGATGGTGGCGTTGCGTGACTCCATTGCCGATCAGTTGTTCAGAGCTTGAGCGTGTTTGTTGTTTCCGCATAGAAAGATGTTGTATTTTGGGTTTGCAAAATTTTAATGTTTAATAGTATGTTGCAGTATTTGGAGTACCTTTATATGTTTTAACTGCAGTCTGTGAGAGTATATTACACACATAATTTTTAAAAATTTAAACCATTTTTTTTTTAAAAAAATCCCAAAACGCCACCGCAGTTTTGCCAAACAGTTCTCTGTTTCCAACAGCTCTGCAAACGCAGACTAGCCAAACAGAACTCCGTTTCCAGCATCCAGTTTCCAACAGCTCCCTTTACAAACCTGCTTTTATAACAGCTTCTTTCCAATTGCTCGTATGGAGACCATGTTAGAGGCATTAGAGTAGGGGTCGATGAGATGGTGGCGTTGCGTGACTCCATTGCCGATCAGTTGTTCAGAGCTTGAGCGTGTTTGTTGTTTCCGCATAGAAAGATGTTGTATTTTGGGTTTGCAAAATTTTAATGTTTAATAGTATGTTGCAGTATTTGGAGTACCTTTATATGTTTTAACTGCAGTCTGTGAGAGTATATTACACACATAATTTTTAAAAATTTAAACCAATTTTTTTTAAAAAAATCCCAAAACGCCACCGCAGTTTTGCCAAACAGTTCTCTGTTTCCAACAGCTCTGCAAACGCAGACTAGCCAAACAGAACTCCGTTTCCAGCATCCAGTTTCCAACAGCTCCCTTTACAAACCTGCTTTTACAACAGCTTCTTTTACAACCGCCACCGCTAAACCAAATGAAGCCTAAATCTGATGGCAAAATGTTACTCACAATGAAATTTACGATGTCAGCATACCATGGGGTATTCCCCTCCGATATTGCCAACAGACTCTCATCAGGAAAATTCTCCCTAATCTCAATGTTTACATGCTTCCCATACTCAGACTCTAGACGTGATAGGTGGTCTGCTACAGGATTCTCCGCCCCCTTACGATCATTAATCTCCAAGTCGAACTCCTGCAAGAGGAGTACCCACATAATCAATCTAGGTTTAGCATCCTTTTTCTCTATCAAAAATCGTATAGCTGCATGGTCCGTATAAACTATCACCTTAGACAATATTAAATAGGAGCGGAATTTGTCAAAAGCAAAAACAACTGCTAATAGTTCCTTCTCGGTAGTGGTGTAGTTTATTTGTGCGTCAATCAGTGTCTTGCTAGCATAGTAGATTGTATGGAAAACCTTGTCGCGCACTTGTCCTAAGACCGCGCCCACAGCAAAATTGCTTGCGTCACACATAATGATGAATGGTAGAGACCAATCAGGTGCAATAATAATCGGTGAAGACACTAGACTTTGCTTTAATGTATGAAAGGCGGCTAAACACTACTCGTCCAAATTAAAGTGGGAATCTTTCTCTAACAGCTGGCTTAGCGGCTTAGAGATTTTAGAAAAATCTTTAATGAAACGACGGTAAAAGTCTGCATGGCCCAGAAAACTACGCACTCCCTTAACATTAGTTGGTGGGGTTAATTTTTCTATAACCTCAGTCTTCGCTCGGTCTACTTTCAAACCGTTCTTGGACACCTTGTGTCCCAGAACAATCCCTTCTTTGACCATGAAGTGACATTTTTCCCAGTTTAAAATTAAGTTGGCTTGAATGCATTTGTTCACAACTTTCTTTAGCACTTTTAAACATTCATCAAACGATCTCCCAAACACTAAAAAATCATCCATAAAGATCTCGATCCCCTCATCAATTAGTTCAGTAAAGATGACGATCATGCAACACTGAAATGTGGCAGGAGCGTTACATAATCCAAAGGGCATTTTCCTAAATGCAAAAGTTCCAAAAGGACAGGTGAATGTTGTCTTCTCCTGATCCTCGGGAGCTACCATGATTTGATTATACCCCGAGTAACAATCTAGGAAACAGAAATACTCATTTTTTGCTAACCTATCAAGAACCTGATCAAGGAATGGGAGTGGGAAATGATCATTCCTAGTCGCTTTATTCAACTTTCGGTAATCCATACAAATCCTCCATCCAGTTACCGTTCTAGTGGGAATCAACTCATTGCTCTCATTTCTAACTACCGTAATACCCCCCTTCTTTGGCACACACTGAACAGGACTTACCCACCGACTATCGGAGATAGGATATATAATACATGCATCCAGCCATTTGATTATCTCCTTCTTGACCACTTCTCTCATGAGTGGGCTAAGTCTTCGTTGGGGTTCTATTGACTCTCTTGACTCTTCCTCTAGAAGGATTTTATGCATGCAAATTGAAGGGCTTATCCCTCTAATGTCTGCAATGGTCCAACCTAATGCTCTCTTGTTCTCACACAGAACCGCAATCAATTTATCTTCATTCTCCTTAACTAAAGATGCATCAATAATAACCGGTAATGTGTTATCCTCACCTAGAAAAACATACTTTAGATTTTCGGGTAGCAGTTTTAATTCAAGCATAGGTGGCTCTACAATAGAAGGCTTCATGATCTCCGACTCGCTTGACCTGCTTATTAACTCAAACATGTTAGCATTTGGTAAATGCTCAAAAGTACATAACGTTTCCTCAGTTTCCTTCGAATCTGGATCCTCTTCTATTTCTTCATTTGTTAAAGCACTAAGAATTTTGTGCTCCCAATTATTTTCATTATGCATCATCCTTATAGGTGCACTCACCTCCTCAATGGAGAGACACTCCTCTTTATCATCCGGAAATCTCATGGCTTTGAGGATGTTGAATGTCACATTCTCATCATTAACTCTCATCGTAAGCTCACTCTTCTGAACATCAATGAGTGTTCTTCCGGTGACCAAGAATGGTCTACCAAGAATGATGGGGACATCCTTGTCCTCATCCATATCAAATACTACAAAATCAGCGGGGAAAATGAATTTCTCCACTTTAACCAACACGTCCTCTACAATTCCCTTAGGAAATGCAAGAGACCTATCGGCCAACTGTAGAGTAAGAGATGTAGGTGTAATCTCCCCTAGACCCAACTTCTTATAGATATATAATGACATCAGGTTGATGCTCGCTCCAAGGTCACATAACGCTCTCCCAACAAACTTCACTCCAATAGAACAAGAAATTGTGAAACTACCGGGATCCTTAAGCTTAGGTGACAGCTTTTTCTGCAATATAGCACTACACTCCTCAGTTAACGCCACTATCTCTTTATCAACAAACTTTCTCTTCTTTGCCAAGATATCCTTCATAAACTTGACATAACTTGACATTTGCTCAAGGGCCTTGGCAAATGGGATATTTATAAAAAGTTTTTTGAAAATCTCCATGAACTTCTGGAATTGTATGTCAAGTTTAGATTTAGCTAGTCTAGATGGAAATGGGGGTGGTGGGTAGATTACGTCTTTCTTTTGATTTAATTTCTCTTTTTGCTTCTCTCCCACATCCTTTTTCTCACCTAACTCGTCCTTCTCTAATATGCTCGACTCACTCGGCATCTTACTTGCCTCTTCTTCGCTAGCTTTCTCAAGCAACCCCTCCCCACTTGGAATCTCTACACCACTCCGTAAGGCAATAGCTTTGCATTGATTATTATGATTTTCTTTTGTTGGATTTAGTGTGGTATCAGAAGGTAGAGTTCCAATGGGTCTTTGACTTAATGAATTTGCAAGTTGACCCATAGTTGTTTCTAGTGATCTTAATGAAGATTTTATTCCTCTCATTCTTGAGTCATACTTTTGGAACATGCCTAAGATAAACTCATATGATATCTTCCTTTGGTTTAATTGTTGGGGTTGAGAGTTGTTATTGATAGGTAGGTGATTTATATTTTGATTAAACCCTTGTGGTTGATTCATCCCTTGATTATTTTTGCAGGAGAAATTCGGATGATTCCGCCACTCGGGGTGATAATGGTTGGCGAATCCAGGTGGAATTTGCCTTTGTGCTCCTCCTACATAATTTGCTTCTTCAGAAATTTGATTTAATTGCTCCACCGTCAATGGAGCACTAGATGAAGGCTGTGATAATGAATCTAATCTCTTATTAATTAGGTTGAATTGTGATGTCATTTGAGCGGCCAAGGAAGTGATTTGGTCCACTTGGTGGATACCAACCGTGTTGTTGTTCCCTTGACGCTCATAGGCTTGATAGTTATTAGCAGTGAGATCTTCGAGGATTGCATACGCATCCTCGGGATACTTCTTAAGTAACGATCCTCCAGCAGCCCCGTCTACTAAGATCATGGTTGCAGTTTGTAACTCATTATAAAAGGTGGAAACTTGCTGATGTAGGGCTAACCTATGGTGGGGACACTTTCTCAGTAGCTCCTTAAAACGCTCCCAAGCGTCATATAATGTCTCTCCGTTTCCCTGTGTGAATGTGGTTATATCTCTTATTAGCTTTGCAGTCTTCGAAGGAGGAAAGTATTTATGTAAGAATTTTTCGACTAGTTGCGTCCAAGTTGTGATACAATCATCAGGTAAAGAATCTAGCCAATCTTTAACCCTCCCTTCTAGTGAGAACGGAAACAGTCGTAACATAATTGCATCATCGGATGCCCCGTTACACTTAAACATATCACAGATGGCTAAAAAAGTTTTTAAATGAGAATTTGCATCCTCATGATTGAGACCCCCAAATTTATTGTATTGAACTTGTTGCATAATTAGTGGGTCCATTTTAAAATTATTTGCTGCAATTGCCGGACGAGCAATGCTGAAATGCAAACCCACACCTAGAGGTGTACTATAGTCGTAGCATGTCAAGCGAGGAGCATTAGGTTGAACATTTTGTTCAACATGCTCCTCATTATCATCAACGTTGTTTTGCACATGATTATCCATCACAGGATGAATAATGTTAACGGTCCTAAAGTCTCTCCTGTTTTGTCTACAGGTACGCTCAATTTCAGAATTCAAAGGCAATAATTCTACTTGCCTATACCTGGACATACACTGCACAGAGTTTCAAATAAACTTGATTCAAACAAACAAACAATCAAACAAACAAAAAAAAAGACTTGATCTCTAAATACTAGGGATTCACTAATATTATGAAAATAAGTAACACTAACTCAAAAGCACCTCCCCGGCAACGGCGCCAAAAACTTGATACTCCCGAAATAGATGTATATAATAACGCAAGTGCACGTGCCGGATCAAGTAATATAAAGTGAGAAGTGATCGTTCCCTCGAGAAGGTGATTGACCTAGTGATCACAATTACTAGCTCTTCCCGTTCTCTAAATTCAAGACAATAATTAAGGTGAATTTCTAGATTTATTTAAATAAGTACTCTTTAGACAAGAACTAAAATGCGCGGACAAGAAAATATTGTTATTCAAGTTTTAGGGAAGCAATCTTGCATGCTGGTTTCCCTTACCTATTGCGATGATTTTTTTTTAGAAAAAGCTTTCATGAGTTGTTTGACTTCTATCTTGCAGGGATGCAAAAGCGGATCTCTTAAACCCTCGATTTCCGAGATCCGGTCACCCAAATTCCCCCAGTTATCTCTAACTTGGGTGGAAAGAAAGTAACGAAAAGCACACAAATCCACAATGCTAACTCAAGAGGAAATCTCTTTCTCTCCCGAAGTTATATTAGAAATTAGGTTACACTTACACCGCTCCTCTCTCGAATCTCGCAGTGCAGTAAAAAGATGGAATTTTGACTAAAGAAATACGTGACTCCTCTCTCGAATCTCGCCACGTAATATAAAGGATTCAACCCTAGACTAGCATAACTCCTCTCTCGAATCTCGTCATGCTAACTAGAAGATGAATACTTGCTCAAAACATCCACAAATAGAGAACACAATTCCAATAAAGATAGAAAATCAAACAATCATTAAGTCAAAACCTTGAATCAAGTCATCACAACAAGTAAGGTACTCACAACACACAAGATCTAAGAAATTAGTTCATGGAGGAGAGATGAAACCAAATTATATGGATCTTACTAGACATGCTTCGGAAAATTCAAAAGTTTCAGGAAATAATTCACTTGGAAGTGCAAAATCCGTTGCTCTTGACGATCCAGAGTAGCCTTCTTCTTCTTCTTGCCTAGGGTTTGTCTCCCAAGATGGATCTTCTCCTCCAAAAGCTCCCTCTTTTCTTTCTATTTTTTCGTCCAGCACACCCTTTGTATTTCCTTCCTTTTGTCCTTTAAAAACGCCTCCAGATATGCCAAGGGATGCCTCCTTCCAAATTTGAAAAGGTGGCAAAATTCGAATTTCAAAATCTGAAAACCGCCCAGGTGACGTTGCAACCTTCATTTTTTTGGGGTGTTGCAACACCTGCGCTGTGCCTACTTGCATTGCCAATCAGCAAGTGAGACGTTGCAACTATTTATTTTTTCGTGCGTTGCAACCTTTTTCCAGATTTTTTATATTTTGGCAGATTTCCGTCCATGAGCTTATTCCTCTTGCACCACTAGTAAACATACAATGAAAAGAGACCAAATTAGCCTTGAATTAGATAATCAAACAATTACTTTCATTTCTATAGCTTTCTGTGTTAATTCGTGTCGGATATGCCGAGTAATATGTCAGAAAACGTGGCTAGATAACTTCTTTTGGGAAGTTATCATTACCCGACCACCACTAATGTTAAAAGATATACCCGCATCGCACAACAGGCTAATAGAAATTAAATTAGCAGCTAATGTCGGTATAAATTTAACATTTTTCAAAGTAAGAGTCTTACCTGAGGAGAGAGTCAAGGTAGCGTTGCCGACCTTCAGCACGTCAGGTACAACTCCATTTGCAACAGTGACAGTCTCTTCCACCTCGTTTGCATCCTCCAGAAGCTTTGGATTGTGACAGACGTGGCAGGTAGCACCTGAATCGAGCCACCACTCTGAACTGGCCGTCCCGTTACCGACCATGGCAACAAAGTCGGTATGCGCAGTTTGATAAACCATGTTGGCTTGATTATCAGGACTTGGTGTGATGGATTCGCCCCGTTTGGGCTGACGGCACTCGGAAGCGCAGTGACCCCACTTATTGCAGTTGTAGCACTTGCCTTTGAATTTCTTCTTTATCTGTTTGCTGGTGGCAGCAACTGCGGGTGCACTGGTCGGTGGGCGAGTCTTGCCAGGCTTAGGCTTCCGCTTAGGATGCGTGATCATGTTAGCAGTAGAGGACTGCTTGTTGATCGTCTCTATAGCGTGCCTAGTCCGGTTCTCATCCTCAATGCAGATGAAGCGCTTGAGGTCTTTAAGATTCACCTGCGTCTTCTTCCGGTACATCTCAGTCTTGAAGGAATACCAGACCGAGGACAATTTGAAAATGATCGCCCCTGCAACAAATCCATCTAGCAGAGGGATGTTCTCACTGTTGAGCTTGTCCACCAAATTTTCGAACTCAGCAACCTGTGGCAGGATTTCCCTTTCCTCAGTGAAGGTGAATGTCATAAACTTGTCTACCAGGTGCGTCTTGAACATATTCTCCTCCTCCTTGAACTGCTCCTCTAAGGCTTCCCAGATCTCTTTGGCCCTTTGCATCTTGTCGTACGTCTCTGCAAGCCTGTTGGAGAGGCAATTCAGGATGTAGTCTCTGCAGAAGTCCTCGTCGTTGACCCACTGATCTTCAACTTCACTTCCTTTGAATTCTTCAAAGACAATCTGCACTGTGTAGAAGATGTTCAGGTACTTCATGCCGAACTGTGTGTTGCGCTTCCAGGCACTGAACTCGGCGTTGGAGAATTTCTCTAGCTTGATCATCGGCACGGGAGAGAAGTGATTGATCGCCTTTGACATTGCGTGTTTCTTTCCAAACGATAGTATTCTACTAGCAATCTAAATTACAAGCAGAAAATACTAGAAAGAGATCACCTGAGCGAGACGATGACGGTCTTCGGATCCAATACAGGAAGAGAAAAATTGTTTGCTCCTCTCCGACAATAGATCGTGAGCTTCTACCAGTTACTGGATCAAGAGCTTTTGCTGGATCACGATTTCTCTCAACAAGAACTCCCTTGCCGGCAAAGCATAACTTCACTGGATTAAGAGAGAAAAGAACCACTCCAGATCTGAATGAATTTGATGTAGATCTATCCACCAATGAGAGTTGTTGTTCTTCTGGATCAGAGGCAAAGATCCATTGTAAATTTCCACTAGAGAAGACCAATCCACTGCAGAGAAACCAGCACAGATCTCTCCAATCAGATCTCCTTATAATTTTTGGATCTGAGAGATGTGGCCGGCCCTGCTTCTCCTTGATCAGCACTGGAACGGAAGAGAGGAGAAAAAGACTGGATCCTATTCCAGATTAGGAGCGGCCAGCAGTTCTTCCTTCTTCCCGATTGAAGAAATCGGCGTGATTCACCTTGCAGGAGGCCTCCTCACGATTTCGCACAGGAGCGGCTGGACCTTCTCTACAGGAACAGCGGCGGCCAGATCCCGCAAAGTCGCGTACGAGCGCGGCGACGGGATCGTTCTTTCCAGCGACGGAAGCGGCGCACGAGAGTGGCGGCGGGTTTCTTCTTTGCGATCGGCGAACTTCTTTCGCGATCGGGCCGGCGACGCAACCGAGCACGCGAGAGATGGAGCGGCGAGATCCCGTGAAAACAGCGATGATGGCGCTTGAAATCCCGAGCGGGATTTCCTCCTTCCTTCGCGATCTACTTGGGCGAAATCGGCAGCGGTGGATCACCTTCCCGATTGAGAAATCTTGCAAGAGCGGCGATGGCCACTCCTTCGATCCCTTCTCGATCGGAGAAAACGCACAGGAGCGGGGATCGGTCACGGGGACGGGAGCGGGGCTAGGGCAATCTTCGAGAATGTTAGAGCGCTCGAAGCATCCGCGTGACCATCTAGTTTGGAATGGCCTACCCGTTGCCCCCAGCAGGGTATTTATAGACGAAACCCTAAATCCCCGACTACGGGTTTGGATGCCTATCGGATCCTAACCGACCCGTTAAGTAGTCCATTAACACAAATATAAATATACCTCAACAATATTGTCACTGATCGACCAAGGAGGCAAATTCAACCCCCACAAAAGTATGGTTATGCTGACTTTTAAGCGTATGCTTTCCAAATGGCTGAAGAAGTGGAATCACCAGAGCATTCTACTTACTAGGAGGCTATTTCTAATGTTGAAGCTACGTATTAGGTTAGTACAATGGGTGACGAGATGGAATCTATTCACAAGAATCAAATTTGGGATCTTGTCAGGCTACCAAAGGGAAAACATAGTTGGGTGCAAATGGATCTTTAAGAAGAAACCAGGAATTTCAGGTGTTGAATGTAGATTGTACAAAGCACGTCTAGTTGTTAAGACATACAATCAGAAAGAGAAAGTGGATTATGATGAGATCTTCTTGCCAGTCGTCAAACATACTTCCATTCGAGTGCTATTAGCTTTAGTGGCATATTAAGATTTGGAATTATAGCAACTTGACGTGAAGACGACATTTCTACATGAAGAGGTGGAAGATGACATCTTATGATCTTAATGAGTCAGCTAGAGGAATTCATTGTTCAAGGAAAGGTAGATCACATCTTTAGACTCCAGTGGTCTTTGTAAGGATTGAAACATGAGTCCTCAAGGCAGTGGTACATGATATTTGACACATTCATGTTGATATATGCCTATTACAAGAGTCCATATGATTGCTATGTGTACCACAAAAAGGTTAAAGATCGCTCATTCATCTACTTACTCCTTTATGTAGATGACTTCCTTATTGTGGCTCGGAACATGACCAAAATTGTAAAGCTGAAAAGGACTCTTAGTGCAGAATTTGGCATGAAGGGCCTTGATGCAATACAAAAAAAAATCTAGGAATGGAGATTTATAAGCTCTTTCTTTCTCAGAAGATTTACATTCAGAAGATTCTATACTGATTTGATATGTCCATTGCTAAACCTTTAAATACTCAATTACCACCAAATCTTCGACTGTCTGCTGCGCTTATGCATCTCAATCATAACAAAAGTCAAAATACATGTCTAAGGTTCCATTTGCTGGTGCTGCTGGGAGACTCATGTATGATATGATGTGCATTAGATCTGATATTGCATACTTAGTTGGTATTGTGAGTCGATACATGACTCATCCTGGGAAGGAGCATTGGCAGGCTGTGAAGCGAATTTTTTGATACCTCAGAGGGACATCATATGTTGGTCTTATCTATAAAGGCAACACTGATTTTATTATTACTAGATACTCATTTAGACTATGCATCAGATTTGGATGACAAAAGATTTGTTACAAGGTATGTTTTTACTCTTAGTAACTCAGTGTTCAGTTAAAAGACTTCTTTGCAGCTTTTAGTTGCGTTATCCACTATAGAAGAAGAGTATATTACATTAACGAAAGCAGCCAAGGAAGACATTTGGTTGAAGAGCCTACTAAGTGATCTTGGTTTTCATCAGGATCGAGCTATTGTATTATGCATTAGCTTTAGTGTCATATGCTTAGAAAAGGATCAGGTGCATCATGACAGGACCAAGCACATTGATGTGCGATATCACTTCATCTGGTCTGAAAGAAGAACCAAAGTGAAGAAGGTTGACACAACAAATAATCCAACTTATATGTTCAAGTTTATGCACTGCCTAAACTTGCTCATCATTGACGGAGATAGCCCCACATGGGGCTGACAACAGCAGACTTATGATGAGTTACCTCTGTTTTGATAAGATTCAATGTATGAAGTGTTATATAAACTCCCTGTTGTTCTAGGATTTTAAATAATTCAAAAATTCTCCCACTTTTTGTAACCATCTATGTTCTTAATAGTGAAAAATGGACTGCTGTTGCCTGTGGACGTAGTCCATCTTGGGGTGAATCATATAAATATGTGTCTTTTACGTGTTGTGAGAAACATGTTCCCTGACCCGAGTGCACTTTAGAACGCGAGCTGAGATAATTGCAAAACGTCAGCGAAAAATGTAACAACAAAACAATCACAATCAAAAACATGTGTATACGTGGAAAACCCCCAAAGCAAGATAAAAACCACGGAACGACCAGAGTCTAACTTGGAAAGACTCCAATAAATGATGTTCAACAAAAATACATATAATGACTTTCCCCTCACGATCCCCAGATGAATCCTGACTGCTACACATTATAAAGAAAAGAGAAAGATATAGATATACCGACAAAGATGACCAAGTTTGAGTCAGATTGACTCGCTCCAAACTGGTTCTCTGAACAAAATGCGGTCTTTCAAAGGTCTTTCAATACTGTGTCAAGCTATCTATCAAGGTAGACACACAACGTCACAAGTGCACTCCGATCAGTCCGCAACTCATCAGTAGGTTTCCATGTTCGAGGCTCAGATGTCTCGCTACCAACGTCTACGTAAGGATAAGATGCCTCTTCACGCTTAAAGCTACTAGTCATAGATGCGGCCCAATATACTTGCATGCGTAAACTACGGAGGTTGCCCACTGTCGTCCTTTACGCAAAGATGTGCACTCTGCACCACTGCTCTACCACGACCGTGATCCAACATCACCTTTGAGGCTTTGACACTTCAATGGTCCTTGCTCTACCGAGCCCAAATGGCAGTTTCCAAACACCGCTTATGCCTCTCCGGCTCCGCACAAATCGGCCGCTCACGTCGTTGCTTCCCCACACACGCGCATCATGACCCTGCTACACAAGCACAACACCACCACTACCTCTACTACGACCCCACAAAAGGAATCCTCGCCGCCTCCGCCCTTGCAGAAATTGCCTCCGTCAAATCTCAACTGACGCGGCATAGGCGCCACACCTGCTGTCACCCTGGAGCCCCCCAAGGGGCCCACCATGGCATCTTACCAAGACTGCTTTCATGAGGGTTGCAGCCCGTACACCCAACCAGCTCTCCGCCTCCCGTCACTTGCAACACAAAACCTCCGGCTTCACCTTACCGCCGCCGCTTGCTCCGGCCTGCCGCCGTACCCCAAGATCGCCGGCGAGAAACCCCGGATCGGATTTGAGAGATGAGAGCTGGAAGGAGAGTGGGGCTTTGTTTGCTGGAGGAGAATAAAAGACAGGAGGCTAGCCTGCTTCACGAGTGAGAGTATTGGAATAGTAGGTATATTTTTGTTTTATACTCACGCACAGCAAGGTCTTTTTTTGTAATGCTCTAATTATATATAATAATATATAATATACATATAATTATATAAGTGAATGCATGAAATGAGCCGCCATTCTCACCAATATTCTAGTCGCTTCTGAAATCCACCACGACTCAATTTATACCTCTAGGAACCTCTTGACGTCAGGCGCGGCGGGTTTTATCCACTGTTGAGGGAAACCGAACCCAACACTGTGTTGTTGATTTTTTTTTTTCATTTTACTCGAATTTCCGCAACGCTATTTTGGACTGTTTTCACGTGTCGATGCTATTTTATTCGGCAGTAATGGCTTCCTTTTTCTATTTATCAGTGGCTACACACTCCTAAGGGATCCACATTACAACAAAGGTCTTGCCTTTACTGAAAAGGAAAGAGATGCACATTTCTTGAGAGGTTTATTGCCTCCGTCGTATTTGTCTCAGGAACTTCAAGTATGAAAACTATACTTCATTTAACACGAGCAGCTTTTCTTTGCCAAGCATTTTCTTAAGATTAAAGTATTTACTGTGCAGGTCAAGAAGCTCATGGAAATTCTTCGTTTGTACCAAGTTCCCCTTCAACGCTACATGTCAATGATGGACCTTCAGGTACACCATTATTGCACCAATTATGATATTGCTTTCTGCTTCATTTTCTTCATTTTGTTGTTACCATTTTGGTTGATATCTTCAATTTTTTCAATCAAGTTCTTTATATTTGTTTTTACTACTTTGGTTGATATCTTTGTTATGCATGTGCGACGCAATAATATTATGTGATTTGAATTTTGCAGGAGAGAAATGAGAGGTTGTTCTACAAGCTTCTGATTGATAATGTTGAAGAACTACTTCCGGTTGTTTACACACCAACAGTTGGTGAAGCTTGCCAAAAATATGGGAGTATTTTTAGGCGTCCTCAGGGGCTTTTCATTAGTCTGAAAGAAAAGTATGTTTTTTGTAAGTTGATCATCATCAAAGTGATCATTACCGTGTATTCATCTTTGGTTAAAGAGTTATCTTCTCTTGCAGGGGGCGATTTCTTGAGGTGTTGAGGAACTGGCCTGAGAAGGCCATTCAAGTTATTGTGGTCACCGATGGTGAACGGATTTTGGGGCTTGGAGATCTTGGTTGTCAGGTAATTTCTAATAGAGCGTTTAAATATAATGAATCTCTTGTTTTGTTATACAAAACTGTTTGAGAATTTATGCAGGGAATGGGTATTCCTGTGGGCAAGCTATCCTTGTACACAGCTCTAGGGGGGCTTCGTCCATCAGCTGTATGTAATCATCCTTGATTCAGTTTTGATAGTTTTGTCTATTTCATTTGTGTAATTTCAACAAAATAGATAGAACAATGGATTCTCTCTTGACATCTCTTGAGACATCTGAAATCATTCAATATAAATCACGTCTTCTGCAGTGCTTACCGATCACGATTGATGTGGGAACAAACAATGAAAAATTGCTTAGTGACGAGTTTTACATAGGTTTGAGGCAGAAGCGTGCCACTGGTGAGGTATCATTCTAATACTATTTTTATTGATGTCATGAAGTTTCAGCGACATACTTCTACACTGAGTGGTCATTGAATTTCTGGCATTTGAAAATTTGAGGCATGAGATCTTTATTTTTATTGAATCAGGAGTATGCAGAACTAATAGAAGAATTTATGAACGCTGTTAAGCAGAGTTACGGAGAGAAAGTGCTTATACAGGTGGATCTTAATGTTTGCTAGATATTGAAAAAAAAATCCCAACAGCTGTTAGTTTTTATAAGTTAAACTTTATCCATTTTAGCTGATTTGTTTGATCATTGTTTTAGTTCGAAGATTTTGCAAACCATAATGCATTTGATCTTCTTGAAAAGTATAGTAAGACGCATCTGGTCTTCAATGATGATATTCAGGTGATGTTTAAAAAAATAGCCTTTTCCTTTGGGATCTATCCTCCATTTTCCCCTATAAAGTTCTCATCAAAATTTTTAATATGATTATTCACTCGTGATTTTGCAGGGAACGGCTTCGGTAGTTCTTGCTGGGGTAGTTGCAGCACTAAAGCTGGTTGGGGGGAAGTTATCAGAGCATACTTTCTTGTTCCTAGGTGCTGGTGAGGTATACCTCATTGTTTTATACTTTCTTATCGGTATCATAACACTTCTAGAAAAGTGCCATATGAAAACTATATATAGTTGGAGAGATTTGGGTTTTTCTTCAGCAGCTTTTACTATTTTATAGACCATCTGCATCACATGTCCTTGTTCTTAGAGTAAGGAAGAATCAAACAAGAACTCTTACTCCTGATTGACTTAAAGCTTCAGAACTTTTACTCAATTTTTAGGGCGTGTTCATTTCCAAGGTGGAATCGGAAAGGTATTAGGTAAGGAGTGAACTTGGAGCATCAACATGTGTGTAGACATATTCGCTAATGGGTAGAAGATGTTTACAATCACATTGCCAATACTGCTCAGCTCAATGGGTAAACCTTGAATCTCTATATGCAAAGAAGGCGTTCATGAACAAGTTCTTAATAGGAAGATCATAAATTTTAGGTATAAAGATGAGGATTCCATATCAGATCACGCAAGTTTATAGGCTTGAGTCCCGGTGTCAATACTAAAGGTGAGTGGAAGTTTGTGAGTTGTGAGTACAGTATCCTTGTTGATGTTTGTTCTGAGTTTGTCAAAGGTGAGTTGGGCTTTATAGTCCATAAGAAGGTGTCCTTATGATGACTGTAATTAGAAACGCCAAAATAATGACAAACTAAAATAAAACCTAATATCAGATGAGGTTGAGGTAAACATGGAGCGCAAGCAAAAGTTTGGGGATGGCCAATCCGTGATTGCATCTATTGTTTTAAAGATCGGCTTAATTGTCGTTAGACAAGAGCATGTTGCCACGGACTTGTCTCCACTAACAGCCTGTGAGCCGTGACAATGTGGTCGGGTTGTTGTTGGGAGTGTTAATGTATATTTGGTTATATAACAGGTTTAGAGGCTTAATGAATTTGGTTCGGATTCCAGGATATTCGATACTCGTATTGAGCTTAGGGTTTGCTTATAAACCCAAGCTGGGGCAACGTGGAGGTTGTTCCACTTTGACCACCACCCGGGATGCTCTGAGAGACCTAACATTCTCGAAAAGTGAAACCCTAGCTGCTCGGTCATCCCGCTCTCGTTTTCATTTTTTTCCGGTGGCACTCCCGCATCCAGTCTCGCACTTGATCGGAATAGGAGAAAAAAATTTCTTTCGTGGAATTCTTCCGCCGCTATTTTTCTTCTTTTTGATCGGAGTTGCGATCGGAAAATCGAAACAAGAGAATTTTTTTTTTCGCGAGCCGCTCAGATTGGGACAAGGAAAGGGGGGGGGGGGGGGGGGGCACACCGCTGCCTGGAAGAAATCTTTTTCCGTCGTTCTTCGGATCCCGCCGCCGGCTCTCGATTTCCTAGTCGCCCGCTTCTGATCTTCTCCCGTCCCGGCATCGATCAAAAGGAAAAGGTTTTTTTTTCGGAATTTATTTTCTCGGTCGCTGTCGGTCTCCTGTCCCGCCGCCCCTATTCACGCGACAGAGACCGTACCGCCGCTGCATCGATCGAGAAAGGAAAATAAATCCGGCGGTCTCCCGGTTTTCTTCAGTGTCGTCCCGCCAGCAAGGGAAAAGACTTCTCGTGAGTAATTAATCGACCGCCGCTACTGCTGCTTCTGCGAATCCACCAGATTGGTCTTTTCTCCTCCAGATCTCCTGTGCAAAACAGGAGATTGGTCCAGATTGGTCTTTTCTCGTGAGTAATTAATCGGCCTTGATAGGGCCGATTTGTCCATATCTAGTCGTAGAGGTTCTGGAATGCTCCTCGGCGAGTGATTTCTGATCTTTGCTGCTCTCCAAATCTTGGTCCCGCCTCCATCTACAGATCCAGGGCTATTGCTGCAGTAGTTCTGTGCGACTGTGTTGATCTCTGTGCTGTTAATTTGGAGGATAATTCATTGTGCAAAGATTTGCAAAGGAATATACAATGATGAAGGGTAATAATAAAAATGTGTTGCCGAGTATCTCTGATAAATGTCTTTATATACGTCATAGATCAAATAAAGTCGTTATAATATGCTTGTATGTAAATGATATGTTAATTTTAGAATCTGATCAATTCGAAGCGGATGACATAAAGTCAGGTCTAATAAAAGAATATAGCATTAAAGACCTAGATGTAACTGAAACTATACTAACATGAAAGTGAGATTTGAGAAAAATGACATTTCCCTAACTCAAAGTCACTACATAAATTCATGTTGGATGTAGTGAAATTAAAACTGTAGAGACACTATATGACTATAATAATCGCTTAAAGTCCAATGAAGGCGCTGCAGTTAGACAGTTAGATTATTCTAAACTGATTGGTAGTCTCATGTATGCTATGGTCTTCACAAATCTGATATAACCTTCACAGTATGCATGTTGAACAGATATACTAGTAATCGCGGTCAAGACCATTAGAATGTGCTCGATAGGATAATGAGATACTTAAAGCACACATAAAAGTATGATTTATGTTATAATGATCATACTCCAGTTCTTGATGGATATTCTGATGCATCATGCTGCTCAGAAATAAACAACAGCAAGTCCACTAGTGATTTCATATTCACACTAGAAGGAGCAGTTGTAGCCTCGAAGTCGAGAGACAATCATGCATTGTTATCTCTTCTATAGAATCTGAACTCTATGTTCTAGCATCAGCAGGAGAAGAAGCACAGTGGATAAAAGATTTGGTGGTGAACATTCTACTGATGAGCCTAAAAATGAGTTCTGTTGCAGTTTACTATGACAATCAGGCTACAAAATATTGCTATGAACACTTTGTTCAATGAAAAAAGAAGACAACTAATGATGAAACAAGCTTGATTGACCTTTCTCACAAGTCAAAGGATTATGATTCTAATTGATGTGAGGTCAAATAATAATGTTGCTGACATCTTGACAAAAGTATTAAATAGAGTTTTTATAATAAAAATATCGGGAAGATGAGATTAAAATTTATAGAAAGATGAAATTTTTCTCGTATGTTTATGTTTTGATGGTAAGAATCTAAACCTGCAACATTCAAATATCTAATAACAGACTGAAAATCCCAAAATATTTCTTGATGAAAGCCCAAGATGTTAGATGTTTTTAGTCTTTTACCTTGATGACTTAACATATCTCTCATTGTAAGTTGATTTAAGAATTATTCAATTGGGAATAGAAATTCATTGTAAAGGTTAATCTAACATTAATGATCATAACACATTATTTCACACTTTATAATGTTGCAAATGATGTTGTGTCAAATCATTCCACATTTGATGATGATGTGCATAATGATCATTAATGGGTAAAAAAACAATGTTTGATTTATTAAAATCAAAACTTGATTGATCCTAGTTAGGCTGGATAGAGATACTGATAGTATTATTTCAATACTGCTACAAGTACTAAGCTCATTTAGGTAGAACTAGTTAACTTTAAACGTCAATGCATATGATTATAAATTCATAGAGTTAAACTCATGAAATTCTTTGCAGACACCGGTGAAAATGGAGGAGAGGAATTAGACTTTGACATTAATGTTGATGATCCACTCTCTAAATAGAATTGTTACTTGTTGATCCATTTATCTATTTCAGACTTTTACTCATGCATTGCATTTTATGTTTGGTGTTTCTTTAATGCAAAATTTATATATATGTTATTTTAGTTGTGTTACCTTTTATGAATAACAAGTCAACTCTAAAATTTGATATTCTCTACTTTCCTGCATTTCGACACGTAAATGTTATATATCACAAATATAGGAGGAGATTAGTAATGTATATTTGGTTATATAACGGGTTCAAAGGCTAAACACGTTTGATTCAGATACTGAGATATCTCATGCCCGTATTGAACTTAGGGTTTGCCTATAAAATCCAAGTTGGGGGCAACAGAGAGGTAGTTCACTTTGACCACCACCCAGGATGCTTCGAGCGACCTAACAAGGAGAACTAGGATTTAGATTTTTAATGTAGTGTAAATTCAGTAGAAGTTGGATAACATAAATGAGATATTTCCAAGCGGGATTGTACACGAGTATATCATCAAAGAAGACCAGGATAAATCGAGGAGGATGATTTTAGAATGTCGCGTTCATGGATTCTTGAAATGTAAAAGACATGTTTGTCAATTCAAAGTAGTTCGACTTATTTACTTGCTTTAATTCCAACATCTCCATATTACAATTGGATCCTCTTATTAATGCTTATATAGGAATCTTCACAGATAAAGATGACTCCGACAAATAGGAATCAGGATTCAACAATGAGAGTTGCAATAATTGATGCGAGATTCAACAATGGAAATTGCAATTATTGATATCATAGCAGATGTTTGACTGCATTCTTCCATAATAAAGAAAAAAATGTCGGTGCGTGTAACAAACCTTAGATCCGTGCACGACCCCGATCCCACCATATATTTCCACCAACATGAATTTTTGTGCAAGATTGTTCTAAAATACGATTACTTTTCAATATGACTGTATTACACAAATACGACCGTATATTTTTGCAAACAATCTACACCTTTGAAATCATAGGTCATGCGATTATATTTGCTCCCACACCGTGATTTATTATGATGACCGTGAGTAGAAAATAAGCAAGTTTATTTCTTATATCAAACCATTTACATTTGCCTCTATATATACACATACAAGTAGAACTATTAAACCATACTAGCGGTGTGAGACTAAATACAAAAGGAGGAGATCTGCTTTCGGCATACCAGTTTGCGTTATTTGCGCACTAAATACCAACACACCCTATCAAGGTTGGCGAAAGATATCCACTAAGTCCATATTGTTATTTAATCTACATAAGTTCAGTGAGCTAAATCTTTTGGTTAGACAATCAGTTACCTGCTCTTTTGTACCAACATGCCACAGCTTTAGTGTTCCACCATCCAGTTTTCTTTGATAAAAAATTTGTCGATCTTTATATGTTTGGTTCTATCATGTTGGACAGGATTATTTGCGATGCTAATAGCTGACTGCTATCACACCATAGTGTCATCTGCCCTCTTTGATCTATCTTGAGTTCAACCAACAAGACTTTCATCCATAATATCTCACCTACGCTTAAGGCCATAGCCTTGTACTCTGCCTCGGTTGTAGATCTCGCAACTACAGTTTGCTTCTTGCTTTTCCATTAGACAAGGCTGCCTCTTACAAACATGCAATATCTTGGTGTTGACCTCATGTCATCTGTACAACTAGCTCTGTCAGAATCGTAGTAGCCCTCGATGTTTAGATGTTCATTTTTCTAGAAGATCAACCTCTTCCCGGGGTGTACTCTTCAGGTATCGAAGAATCTGATATACGACATCCAAGTGACCCTCTCTAGGATCATGCATATAACGAGCTATCACGCTCACGGCGAAAGATATATCGGGACGGGTGTAATCCAGATAAATTAGTCGGCCTACCAGCCACTGGTACCTTTCTCTATCAATTGTCTCTCCCGCCTTTGCACCGAGCTTGGTCTTCTGATCAATAGGAGAGATGACATGTCTGCAACCCATCATACATGTCTCTTTAGGTAGGTCCAACACATAATTCCGTTGGGATAGAACAATTCTTCGTGCCCGCAGGCTAATTTAATCCTAAGTATCGTAGCTAACCCAAGTCCTTCACCTCAAATTCCCTGCACAATCTTCTTTTAAGCTGAGCAATTTCATTCTCATCATCACTTATGATAATCATATCACGCACATACACATCAAGTACTGTGATGTGAGCTCCATGCCTCCTAAAGAACAAGGTGTGATCAGCATTGGTCTGTTGATATCCTATGATTGTCATGGCTCTCCTGAGCCTGTCAACCCAAGCTTGAGGAGACTGCTTCAACCTATACAGTGACTTCTTGAGTTTACACACTTTCCTTATTGTTTGTTTTGTGCCAAAGCATGGTGGTACTTCCATGTATATCTCTTCCAACAGATCCCCATGGAGAAAAACATTTGTCACGTCAAACTGATGTAGTTTCCATCCCCATTTGCTACGAAGGATATAAGTAACGCACCGTGCTCAATTTTGCGATGGGTGCAAAGGTCTCGTAGTTGATGTTATACGTCTGATTGTACCCCTTTGCTACCAGTCGGGTCTTCTAACGCTCGATCTGTCCCTTTAGGTTTTGTTTTACGATGAAAACTCACTTGCACCCAACTGCTCTTTTCCCTGATGGTAGCGACACAAGATCCTGGGTTTTGTTCTTCTCCAATGCTCCAAGTTCTTCTAACTTTGCAATTTTTCATAGTGAATCCTCCTTAGCCACTTGCGAACACTTATGAATAGAGACTATGTCCAAAGATACAATAAACCGTTCATGTCCAGGTTATATATGAGAATAGGAAACAAACTAGCAATATCATGAGGAAAGCCATATCGATCAAGTGAGACTCCCGCATTCTTGCGAGTTTTCCTCCTTATCGGTATGAGAGTGGAAGTAGTGGGATGAGGAATTATATCACCTGTGGATTCATCTGTTAAGGTGGATTGAATAGAGATTGAGGCTGATGGAATTGGTTACAGGAGACAGAGTAGGCAGTGACAAGGGACTCAGCACCGGTGGCTCTGTGGGCATTGTAGTCTCACTCTGCTTCCTTCTTCTTGTATATACTCTCGGCTCCCCCGAGGTGTGAGCTTCATTTTCCACGGATGCAGTCTGCTCATACACCGGTATCAAACCTGACTCCTTGCTAGGCAACACAGAATAAGTGATACTTATTATTTGTTTCTCGCCACTACTGTTATCCTCTTCTTCTTGCCTCGTGCTAGCTGTAATTAGTGAGTCCCCAAATGACGAGCCAACTGGAGAGGAATAGCATGTCTTGTGCTCGCGAAATGTGACATCCATAGTAACAAGCAGTCTCCTCTCCACTGGTCTCCAACATATATACCCATTTTGGGTAGCTGAATACCCAACAAAAATACACTTCAGGGGCCTTGAATCTAACTTTCTCACATTCGGTCTATTGCCTTGCACAAAGCATACACATCCAATGGTTTTAAGGGGAAGAGTATTTCGACCTTTTCCTTGCAACATCTCAACCGGAGATTTCTAATTCAAGATTCGCGAGGGCATCCAATTGATCAAATATGTTGCTGTCAGAACAGCTTGCCCCCACAAATGCTTCGACACATTCATCAAAATCATCATACTCCGGGTTACTTCAAGAAGGTATTGGTTCTTTCGTTCAGCTACTCCATTCTGCTCTGGTGTGTATGGACAAGTCGTTTGGTGTTGTATTCTGTGTGATGACAAGTACTCCTCAAATGTCCTGTTGGTATACTTTGTCTCATTGTCCGACCTCAACACCTTCACCACTGCGTCATATTGCGTTTGAATCCCTTATGAAAATCTTTGAGGCAGACAAATACATTACTTTTGATTTTCATTAGGTATAACCAAGTCATACGTGAAAAACAATCAATAAAAGACACGAAAGATCAAAATTCATTCGTAGTAGATGTGGGACATGGTCCCCATAAATCAGAATGAACTAGATCAAATATATTAGAACTCCTTCTATCGGAACTCGAGTAGGAGTTTCCGGTATGTTTTTCAGTTCACACGCATCGCATATAAAAGTTTTTTTTATTGATCTTTTCAAACAAAAGTGGATACATTTTACTCAAAACAAAAAAATGAAGGATTACCCAGACGCCTATGATGAAGTATGGGCTGGTCCTCCACGCTCCTTCCAACTCCTGCAGTATCATCTATCAGTATCGAAAGGGCTGAGTCCAAGCTTTCTCTATCCAGACACCACTAGCCCTTACACCATATGTCAGTCCCAAAGTTTCCTACAAGTCTCCTTCTCCTGGAAGATCACTTTTGGGATATCAAACAAGACAACACATTTTAGCTGAGATATAATGATTCTACTAAATAACATATTTACGGGCATGCAAAACATTGGACACAGTCAAAGTGTTGGTACACTGTACAGTGCCCTTACTAACCATAGGTTGAGCCATGTCATCAGCAGTTTGAATGTGTTCTGGAACTACTAGGGAAGTATATAAAAGAAATTCCCTAGCATTCCCAATAACATGTCCGGAGACGCCTAAATTGACTATCCACTCTGGTGATCTAGTGATGAAGATAGATGTGAGTGCACATGTATCACAAGTGGCTGAGTGAGCAAATGAGGCAATGTTATCCCAAGGGGATGTTAGAGTGGGTGTGACATCCATCACTCTTTTTTGCTTCCTTTGCATCAGCTGGTGGTATGCATCCAAAATCTCCTGCTCCTTGGGGTGACCCATATTAACTGTTGGAAAAGCCCATATAACAATGTCTCATTCCTTTTATATTTTATTATATTTTCTCTCCTCTCTTTAGTCCCACATCATGTATATGACTTTCCTCTCTCTTTCTCTCTCCTATAAATATGTTCTCATACTTTGTATTGGACTATTGAGAAAGTATATACAAGGTTCAGATTTTCCACTTCTACATGGTATCAGAGGCACCGGTCCTCCTTGGGCGGCCTCTATTTTCTTAACCGCCTACCTTGGGCGGTCTCCTTTCCGTCGGCTCGGCGAGCTCCTCCTCTCTGTCCGCCTATACCGATACTACTCGGTGCCAGATAGTAGTTTTCTATCCGCCTGCTACTCGGCGAGCTCCTCTCTTTGTCTCTCTCCTTTTTCTCTCCTTCCTCTGTTGCTTTTATAGCCCTCCCTGCTGGGACCCAACCTCTGTGTTGTTGCTGTCTGCCTCCTTAATACCCGCTGCGACTTGCTCCATATTCTACGGCCTCGTCTTGCCGCTCGACTTCTTCTGCTCGCGGCTTTCTGTGCGACCTCCTTCGTCGCTGCTTCTTGCGTGACCGCTTCTAGTCGCCTCTCTCCGCGCGACTGCCTCTAGTCGCCGTGACTTTCTCGCCGCAGCTCTTTCCAGTCGTTGCTCTCGACTCGCCGCGTTTTGCTTCTCTTGTTGCTGACAGCTTCTCTTCTCGGCACGCTCCGCATCTAGGTCGTGACACTTCTCCATTGTCGCTGGTGCACTCACCTTGACCGTGCGGATTCTTGCTAGTCGCTGTGACCTGCCTGCTCGCTAGCGGTTTCTCCTTCGTGACTCCACCTTCTCTTCCCTTCTCCTCCCTCTTATAGTCTTCTTCATTTTCTTACGTGGGCCCACTCCTCTTTGATCGGCGGCCTCTTCCGGTTTCTGTCCGCGTGGCCTTCTGCTTCCTGCGGACTTATCTTGCACTGCGGTATTCGTGACGGTCTCCCTTGTGGTCCCCGCGGTCTGCTGGTTTCACGGCGTTCTCTTTTTATCCGCTGCGGGCTCCCTTTTCTATCTGCTTCGGTCTCGTCTTCTTGGTTGTGGCATCTCTTGCCGCTGGTGCTTTGTCGTCGTGACTGCTGTAGAGTTCTCTGTCTTCTCTGCAGTCTCCTCTTACCATTACGGACCACCTCTGTCAGCTTGGCTTGTCCTCTATCCGTGCAGTCTCTTCGCGTGGCTTGTCTCTGTTCGCTGCGTTCTCCTCGCTGCGGCCTCCTTTCCTTTAGGGCTCTGCACTTCGGTCGCGGCTTCTTTGTTGCCGCTGGTGCGACCACACCGTGACCATGCGACCTGTGAACTTCTACCCCGGCCTTCTCCTTCTCGCCGTGACCTCTCTTTAGTCGTCGTGCCTTCGTTCTGCTCCTCCGGGCTGCGCATTTTTGTCGCGGCTTCCTCCTTGCCGCTGGTGTGTTAACACCGTGACCGTGCGCCCTCACCTCTGTTCGCGCGGTCTCCCCTACTTGCGCGGCCTCCCTCTGTCCGGGGTTCTTGCTCGTCTGGGTTGTTCGTGCGGCCTTCTTCTTCTATTTGCTGGTCTTCTCGCCTAGCCGATGTTTGTCTCCATGGATTCTTCTTCTGACTCTCGGGGACGAGGCGGGGTGGCCGGCTGCGACCTAAGTGTCCCTCTGCGGCAAGGATGGGCACCTTGACGCTACGTGCTATCCCAAGCATTGTAGTCTTCCTCGTCCGCTGGCCTATGTTACTGCCACCGACTCCTCTACCCCTCGTACTGACCTTGACGAGGTTCACCTTCAGCTCAAGCATCTCCAGGGCCTGCTCAACCGCCCGCCTGCCTCGGTTGCCTCCGCTGACTCCATCTCCAATGAAGGTATCGCCTGCCTCTCCACTGGCACGCGATGGATTGTTGATTCCGGTGCCACTCATCACATCACCTCTGTTCGACCTCCCCAGTACTTGTCCTCTCCTCATCTGAAGTACATTACTGTGGACAATGGGGCAGCTGTCCCTGTCTCTGGCTGTGCTGATATTCCTCTCACCTCCTCGCTTTCCCTGCGCTCGGTTTTTCATGTTCCGGGCTCTCCATTCAATTTACTTTCTGTTGCTCGCCTCACTGCTGACTTACATTGCTCTATGACATTTACCTATTCTTCTTTTCTGATACAAGATTAGCAGACGCGGGCTATCATTGGTAGGGGGCGACTGCAGAGTGGGCTCTACTTTCTTGATGACTCTCATACTCTCCTCGCATCTGTCTCCTCCGAGGATTGACATCGGCGTCTTGGTCACGCTCCTCTCCCTGTCCTCCAGAAGGCTCTCCCCGATATCTCTCTTTCTGTTTTTCAGTGTCAAACATGGATTTTTGGCAAACAGCCTCGTTCATCTTTTCCATCTCATTGTACTCGGAGCTCTGCTCCTTTTGTTTTGTTACACTCCGATATATGGGGTCCGTACAAGATTTATAGTATTTTTGACTACCGTTATTTTCATACCCTTATAGATGACTATTCCCGCATGACATGGTTATATCTCCTTCGTGATCGTTCCGAGCTTTCCCGCGTATTTCGGGCCTTCTTGCTTGAGACTCGCACTCAATTCTCCGTGCCCATCAAAACTATTCACACTGATAATGCACGAGAGAATACTGGCCATGATTTCGCGACCCTCTGCTCTGAGTTTGGGGTCATTCAACAAACGTCTTGTGCTTATACCCCTCAGCAGGACGGTGTCGCGGAGCGTAAAAATCGTCATCTCCTTGATGTGGCTCGCTCTCTTATGCTTCGAATGCGGGTTCCTAAACCCTATTGGCACTTTGCGCTTTCCACGGCCTGTTTTCTCATCAACCGTCTCCCGTCCTCTGTTCTCCACAATGCTACTCCGTTCAGCCTCCTATTTCCCTCCACTTCGGTCTTCTCTCTTACTCCCCGCATCTTTGGGTGTACGTGCTACGTTCACACCCTAGGCCCGTCTACGGACAAGTTGGATCTCCGTGCGGCCAAATATGTCTTTGTGTGCTATTCGCGCACTCAAAAAGGCTACGCGTGCTATTCGCACATTACCCGCAAGGTGACTATTTCTGCTGATGTCACCTTCCGGGATGATCTTCCTTTCTTCTTTGCTCCGGATCCAGCACCTTTTTCTGAGCCCGTCGTGCGCCCTGTCATACCTGTTCCTGAGCCCGTCATGCACCTTTCTCCACCATCTCTCCCCCTGCCCAGCCTCCAGCTCTTCCCAAGCCGCCTGTCATCCATGTCTATTCTCGCCGCTCTTCTCGTCCCGTTGCCCCACTATAGTCGACTTCAACCTCTGACGCTTCGCGACCTGCTGCTTCGGCTCCAGTCTCCACCGCTCATCCCATGACGAATTATGTCTCTCTTCATCGTCTCTCCCCACCACTTCGTCACCTTACCACATCATTATCCTCTATTTATGTGTCTAATTCTGTGCAGGAGGCACTTCAACATCCCGGCTGGCAGGCCGCTATGGAAGAAGAAATGACGGTCCTTTGGGCTAACCAAACCTAGGTCCTCGTCCCTTTACCTTTCGGTCAGACTCTTGTTGGGTGTAAGTGGGTTTTCGTCATCAAACACTCTCCTGATGGCACCATTGACCGTCTGAAGGCCCACCCGGTGGCCCGTGGCTTCACTCAACAATAGGGCCTTGAATATGAGGAAATCTTCTCTCTGGTGGCCAAGCTCAACACCGTTCGCGTCCTTCTCTCTGTGTCCATGAATCGCCACTGGCCCCTTCATCAGCTGGATATCAAGAATGCGTTCCTGAATGACGATCTTCAGGAAACCGTCTACATGCACCAACCTCCCGGGTTTGAGACCACGAGGGAGTCTCGTGTGTGTCTTCTGAAGAAATCCATCCATGGTCTCAAACAATCCCCTCGGGCGTGGTTTGACAAGTTCAGTAAGGTTATTCGGGACATGGGTTTCAATCGGAGCTCAGCAGACTTCTTTCTATTCACTCGACACCGGACAACATGAACTGTTCTTCTGTTAGTTTATGTTGATGACATCCTACTTACTGGGGATGACTCGAAGGGGATTCAAGCGGTCAAACAACACTTTAGCACCGTGTTTCAGACGAAAGAACTGGGGCATCTTCGCTACTTCCTCGGTCTTGAGCTCGCAAGACGTCCGGATGGACTTGTCCTCTCCCAACAAAAGTATTGTCTTGACCTCCTCAAAGACGCTGGCCAATCCGGATGCAAGCCGGCAATTACTTCGATGGATGCAAATCACAAGCTATGTGCTCATGCCTCTGATGCTGATCTGCTTCTCCAAAATCCGGAATACTATCGACGCCTTGTGGGAAAATTGATCTACCTAACGGTCACATGCCGGATATATCATTCGTTGTTGGGGTTGTCAGTTGGTTCATGCATGCCCCCCCCCAAGTCTCTCATCTTCAAGCTGTTGAACGTATTCTTCGATACCTTAAAGGAGCTTCGGGTCTATAACTAGTTATAAAACCTCCACCTCTATTCCAACATTGGTTGCATATTCAGATGCCGATTACGCTGGCTCCTTGGACGATCGACGGATAACCAGTGATTTTTGTACATATTTTGGAGGTCATCTCATTACATGGAAAAGTAAGAAACAAACAGTGGTTGCTCGATCTTCAGCGGAAGCAGAATACCGATCGATGACATCAGTTGTCTCAGAACTCACATGGCTTGAAAGCCTCCTTGCTGATCTGGGGGTGAAACTTCCCTCTTCTGCTGTTCTATTTTGTGACAGTCAAACGGCCATACACATAGCAAAGAATTCGGTCTTCCACGAACGCACGAAACATATCGAAGTAGACTGTGATTTTATTCGGGAGAAAATTCAAATGAATAAACTAGACTTAAAGCATGTTTCGGGCACTGATCAAGTTGCTGATATTCTCACAAAGGCTTTATCGAGTACCTTATTTTATCAGTGTCTGTCCAAGCTGGGTGCATATAACTTGTACGCTCTAGCTTGCGGAGGAGTGTTGGAAAAGCCCATATAACAATGGCTCATTCCTTTTGTATTTTATTATTATTTTTTCTCCTCTCTTTAGTCTCACATCATGTATAAGACTTTCCTCTATCTTTCTCTCTCTTATAAATATGTTCTCATACTTTGTATTTGACTATTGAGAAAGTATATACAAGGTTCAAATTTTCCACTTGTACATTAACAATACCTTCTTCTGTCACTTCATCGCTTATCATCAGGTTTGCCTGATAGCATATTCGTCGACTACCTCTACGACCTCCACGACCGCGCCCACAACTTCCAAACCTTCCCCGTCCACCTTCATCCCCCTCATTTGGTGGCTTGGGGCAAGCCAGTCGGAGATGGCCTATTTCACCACATATGTAACATTGCTGCGGCTCGCTCTTGTATCCCGAGTACTCCGAATTGGTTACCACTAGGGCTGATTTCGCCCCGGCTGGTGCAGTCGCACCGGTCTGAATCCTAATCTGGCTCTCCTGCATCATACCTGAGATTATCTCATCCAGGGTGGGAATCTTTGGTTGAGCGAGCAACATTGCACTCTTTTTCTCAAATACCTGGTTCAATCACCTCATAAAATGCATAGTCCTCCACTGAGCGTCTTGCTGCACTTTCGCGCATGCAAGATCTTACAACATGCGGTTGGTGAGAAATAATCATAGTCTGCCCATAGTCACTCCAGATCTGTAGCATACTCCTCAATCGAGCGATTTCCCTAGTTACAGTCTCAATCTCCTGTTCGATCTGAAACACGCACATGTCGTCGGCTCCTGCATAGAGCCTCTGTAGCTTCTCCAAAACATTTCTTACAGTCTCTATGCCATCCACCGTGATAGCGATAGACGCGACCATTGAGTTTGGGAGCCAGGTGTGTAACAGATTGTGTGTAATCTTTCATTCATTGTATCCATCTGAGTCCCCTGACTCCCTCTTCTCATCAGTCAGATAGCCTTTCAGGTTCCTTCCAGAGAGTGCCTTTTTTTCCCTACGCGACCAACTTAAGTATGTAGTTGGTCCATCGAGCTTCAGCTCCACAGGGGGGAGATCCAGCTTTACCAAGGACGACGACGACTGGGCCAATCCCTCTCTTTTTGACGCCCGCAGGAACTCGAAGAACACTTTTATATCTCCCTCCTCCATCTTGTCAACCAATTTCTCCAGAAAACGTGCATCGAGAAGTCCTCACACAACGACAATCCCACTATGCATGAAGAACCACTCCAAGGATCCGTCTCATGCGATCCTTCTCCTTCTCCCTGCGCGCGCACTATATCAATCCTCCGATCGCGCATAATTCCTCTTCCGCTGCCCGTACTGCTTCTGTCGTGCATGTATTGCTTCTGCCGCACGTGTACTGCTCTTTTTGACGCGCGCACACTTCTTCCACACAATAGTGTCGCGTCCTGCGCTCCTTCTCTACCTCTGAGCCCGACAGTTTTCTTCTCCCTTCTTCCTGTGCACAAGCTTGACGATCGCACACGTCACGCACGCGCTCCTTCGCCCTGCTCCACGGCGAATCTCACGCATCGCACAAGTTTTCTTCCCCGCAAAGCCTATGCCGCATGTACTGTGATCGATTTCCTTCTTCCTTCTTTTGCTCCGCTGCAAATCTCACGCGCCACAAGGATCTGCGCGACGATGCTTCTACGAACGGTTCTTTAACCGCACGACAACTGAGATGCCACAGATCCAGTCGGAGATCCCGCGCAATCCTACACAGATGCTCCAGCGCGCGCAAAAACCGTGATGTTCCATCTTCCCCTGCGCGACAATTCTTCAGCGCGCGTCAACAAGCAATCCGTCGCGATGCTTCCGTCACCGCATTGCACTGCTCCCACTCCCTGCGCACACGAGAAGGAGAAGCTCCTGAAGTACCCGCGCACTGCGCGTTCCTCTTCCTCACAGTCTCACACGATGACTCTGTCCGCTCACTCCCAGGAAAGGAAAGGAAATAATAAAAGATTGTGGGAGAGGGCTGTGATCAACGAAGCGGGATTACATGAATTTCTCAGGATCCACTTTTATTTATTTTCAAACCTCCCTCTGATAGCAAGTAGAAAATAAGGAAGTTTATTTCTTATATCAAAACATTTACATTGTGCCTCTATATATACACGTACAAGGAGAAATACGACATCTTACTACCGGTGTGAGACTAAATACAAATGGAGGAGACCTGCTATCAACACACCAGTTTGCGTTATTTGCACACCAAATACCAACACAACCAACACCGTGTGTTACATGTATCTAAATATCTCAATGACCAACATAACTTGTTCAATCTCCATCATCAATATTCAAACACAAACAAATCTTTCTGCATCCAGTCTCGGGTTTTTGGCGGAATGCACCCCGAAATACAGGGATTTGGCGGAATGCACCCCAAATCTTTAAATTTGGCGGAATGCACCCCCGAATTACATTAAGCTTGGCGGAATGCACCCCAGGCAAAAAAACGAAGGGCAATTTTGTCCGAAAATTAAGCTTGGTGGATTATGATAAAGGGTAATTTGGGGCAATTTTGGATACAACCCGTTATAGAAGCACACGTTAAATTCAAATCACCAAAATAACAAATGTCACTTACAACAAGAATTTTCTTATTTGTTTGTCACTTTGTCCTGAAGTTGACACATACCTGGAAAAGATTGTACACCAAATTGTCCACTTCCTTGATTTGATTTAACCAATTATCTTCCAGAGAAAGCTCAGAGCCTTTACTCTTAACAATTCTAACTGCACGTTACATCTCCTTCCAAACAGGTTTCTAACAAGTGACACCAGATAATGAATGATGGTGAAAGCGTATATTATGCGTTCTTGATTGGAGTGTATATTCCCATTAGCTATTTAAAGAGCGTCAAAGAGCGAGAAGACCTAGTGCCTACATTTTATTTTTATTGTAGTGTCCGGATTGGTTCTGTAAATCTCCTCACAGTAATCCCAAAGCTTGGCATATTGCTCCATTTCGGTGCCATTAATTACTTTGGAAGACTGTTGCTTAACCCTATACATTTTCCAAATACTTAACGATGTTTTGTTCTCCATCTGCATTACCTCTTGCATTGAACTAGCAGACCATTCTGGGTTGCTCCTGATGTGGTGCTCATATTTTTGTGCAAGAAATTTTGCCTTGCATTGTTGAAAATTTGCAGCCCTGTAGCAGGTATGCTCCCCTTTGATTGTTTTGACTTGAAAGGTTTTTTCACTTTTTGATATAAAAGAAGCAAATAAAACTCATCCACAATCACACGTAATTTGAATTTTATCGCTACAATTTTTGGTAAATTTGATAGGTCTTCCCTGTTTGGTAGCATACAGTCTGACAGCCTCCCGAAAATCCGAAGCGGAGTTGAAACACAACCCAACATCAAACTCAAAATCGGAATCATCAGCGTCTCCTTGAAAAACTTTAATTTTTGAAGATTTTTCTTTATCTGATTTAGACGCTGAATGACTACCAGGCTCTCTAATTGAAACTCCAACATTTTTTGCCGCAACCGTTTTAGATTCTCTTCTATCCACAAATTCTGTTTCGTCATCAATATTTTCATCATACAATGCATCATCTAACTCAAATTCACTTTCCGCTAGGTCATCCGAAAATGACGAATCATTTGCTTCGGATGCCTCTTCCATTCCTTCTGAATCACTACTACTACTACTTAAAGAATTTTCTTCTTGAGGGCAATGATCCTCAATTAACATACTCTCCATTCAAAGTCACCAGAACGAGACATTCTTAAACCCTAAATAAAAAACTAACATAAGACTACTAAACCCTAAGCTTAAACAATGCAAGTTTGAGAGGGTTAGGGTTTACCTCAAGTGCTAAGCACTTGGAATCGGCACCGTCAGTTGAATGCAGAGAGCCGGCGGTTGGAGGCGGCGCTGGGAGGCGGCAAAGTTGGGCGCAGCAGCGTCTCCTTTCCTCCGATCGCGCGGGAGCTGTGCGGTGATGCGGCCAAGGAGTGGACGGCGAGGGGATTCAGTGATCTTAAACCGGCGCGGGGAGCTGTGCGGTGATGCGGCGCGGGGAGGCGCGGGGGAGATTCGGCACGGGGGCGCGGGGGAGATTCGGCACGGGAGCAATCAGGAAGAAATCGGGAAGAACACCCGGTTTAAGAAAAAAACCCTAATATCAAATCCCTTCATTTCAAATGACCAAAATACCCTCATGGTTCAAACAGCAGGGTGCATTTCGCCAGGCTTTTGTAATTCGGGGGTGCATTTCGCCAAATTTAAAGATTTGGGGTGCATTCCGCCAAATCCCTGTATTTCGGGGGTGCATTCCGCCAAAAACCCTCCAGTCTCCCAACCGGCAACAAATTAAACTGGATAGTAGGTGCATGACGAATGTACTCGAGCATCATCAAAGAATTTGTGCCTCCAGTGGCTGCCCAAAACCGAGAGCAATAAAGAGCTCTCAATCGCTCGTACTTCTGCTGCTGATGCACCGTTCAACCTAGCACTGTCATCGACTATCTGTACCCTCCTGTAACTATTGCAACCTTGCTGCCCTGTCGCTTGCACCCATCTTCCACTCCTCTTGCGTTGTTGTTGCCGCCTCTACTGCTAATAAACTCACGAATAGGGGAGAGAGAATAGGGGTAGGGATCAGGCAGTGTTCATGTGCATGCGTAAGCCTCCTAATGGCATGCAATTTGTGGATCACTGCTTATGGTGTAGAGAAGCCCTCTTTAATACTTCAAGTAAATATGATGTGAGGAGGAGGGCTGGTCCATCAAATGGAATGGTCTAAATCCAAACAGCCCAAAAAATTCTCCAAAACTCCAAACCCGGTTCTCTGAATCAAATCCTAGATCATAACAACCATTGCAGTCTTGGGTAACCCACTCAGATGGAATCAAATCATAGATCATAACAGCCATTGCTGTCTTGGGTAACCCACTCAGATGGAAACGAAACCCAACAACATGCGCTTGCATGATTATCATATTGGTCTTGCAAAAAGTATAACATGGTAACTGCAGCTCATTGTCAGTTGCTTATTCTGTTTTGCATTATAAGCATTATAACCTACTCATGTGAGTATTCCGGGCCGCACCCAGCCGGACTGCATGTAACGACCCGTGTTTAGGCCCACTGGGCCGCCCCACAGCATCGCCCGGCCTACCACGGCACCACACCTGAGCTGGGTAGTACAGCCGGAATATACAAGGCCTGCAGACCGTACACCCCAAAGCATCTCGCGCCTGTTTATCGGCCGCGCGCATTGTTTCCACGGGGTTTCGAACCCGAGACCTTGATAAGGAGCCTTTAATACCACTCCTCATCACCAACTGAGCTGCAGCCCAGTTGGTGATGAGGAGTGGTATTAAAGGCTCCTTATCAAGGTCTCGGGTGTGAAATCCCGTGGCAACAATGCGCTCGGCCGATAAACAGGCGCGAGATGCTTTGGGGTGTACAACATGCGGGCCTTGTATATTCCGGTTGTACTACCCGGCCCAGGTATGGTGCCGTGGTAGGCCGGGCGATGTCGTGGGCCTTATCAAGTGCATTTTTTTGTAACGACACGGGTTTAGGCCCACTGGGCGGCCCCACGGCGTCGCCGACCTACCAGCAGCCCGGGTTTAGAGCTCAGAGGCCCACCACAACCCTTCCTGGGCCTGGCGGCTTGTCTCGCCCCACGACACCACTGGTAGTAAGCCCAAACATCAAGGCCTGCAGGCCCATTGCACCCCAACCAAATCTCCGCGCCTGTTTATCAGCAGCGGTAGGTTGTTGCCACGGAGTCTCGAACCCGCAACCTTGATAAGAGAGTCTTATTACCACTCCTTATCACCAACTGAGGAGTGGTAATAAGACTCTCTTATCAATGTTGCGGGTTCGAGACCCCGTGGCAACAACCTACCGCTGCTGATAAACATGCGCGGAGATTTGGTTGGGGTGCAATGGGTCTGCAGGCTTTGATGTTTAGGCTTACTACCAGTGGTGCCGTGGGGCGAGACAAACCGCCCGGCCCAGGAAGGGTTGTGGTGGGCCTCTGAGCTCTAAACCCGGGGCTGGTAGGCCGACGACGCCGTGGGGCGGCCCAGTGGGCCTAAACCCTGGTCGTTACACTGCAGTCCACCATCCCCAACCCGCTCTCCACACAACTGTGTGCGGTCAATCTCCCAAACTGGGCTGACCTCCCTTTAACTGGTTTGTGGCGGGTTGTTGAGGTCGGCGAGGCGTTGCGCTTGCCCGGCCTCGATCCCCCGACCTCCTTTCGATGAGAAATGATCCCGTTAAACAACCCCACAAGGACTTCACAGGTCACCCATCACAGAACTACTCTCGCCCGAGCTTGTTTAACTATAAAGTTCTTTCACCTCCCATCATCAATTGAGCTGCAACTCAATTGGTGTTGAGAAGTGAAAGAACTTTATAGTTAAGACTGCTCGGGCGATAGTAGTCCTGGGATGAGTGACCTCCTGGGAAGTCCTCGTAGGGGCACTTAACTGGATCACTTCTCATCAAAAGGAGGTCGGAGGATCGAGGTCGGGCAAGCGCAACGCCTCGCCGACCTCAACAACCCGCCACAAACCAGTTAAAGGGAGGTCAACCAGGTTGGGAGATTGACCGCACGCGGTTGTGTGGAGAGGGGTTGGGATTTGTGGACTACAGTCCGACTGGGGGTGGCCCAGGATACTCACATGAGTGGGTCGTTCCCTTTCAACAAAAAAATTCTCAACACCAATTCAGCGTGCTCGGGCGAGAGTAGTCCTGGGATGGGTGACTCGCTCATATGAGTATCCCGACCCGCTCTCCACAACCGCCCGCGGCCTAGCCCATTTCGGGCACCCAGGACCCGACTTAATATAGTTGTGACGGGTTGTTGAGGTCACCAAGGCGTTGTCATCCGGCCTTGATCCCGTGATTTTAGTGAACAGATGAATGCCAAGCGGCTTTTGGGCATCTCAAGCAGTATCTGGCCGCCCCCGCTCTTGTCAAAGCCAGTTCCCGGAGAAGTTATGTATCTATACCTAGCAATATCTCCAGTGGTCATAAGCTCGGTATTGGTCAAAGATGAATGAGGAATCCAGCGACCCGTCTATTACCTCAGCAACATCCTCACAAATACCGAAACTCGGTATCCAACAACAGACATAATAGCCTTAGCCCTCATCTTCTCTGTAAGGAAGCTTCGGTCATACTTTCAAGCTCATACAATTAAAGTGCTAACTAAGCTCCCGCTCCGTACAATCCTCCAGAAGTCGATGGCATCTGGAAGATTAGTAAAATGGGCAGTCGAGCTTGGATAATTTGATATACATTTTTTGCCTCGACCAGTCATTAAATCTCAGATGTTGGCCGACTTCCTCGTAGAGGGCACCCTTCCCCCCGAGGTTGGAGTTGTGCCCAACACTTCCTCTCCTTGCTGGACATTTTACGTCGATGGAGCCTCTGGAGCCGAGGGAGCTGGGGCTGGGTTACTCCTTATCAGCCCGGAAGAGACCACTTTGGAGTATGGCCTCAGAGTGAAATTTCCAGTCACAAATAGCGTTGTTGAATGCGAGGCCCTAGTCGCTGGCCTCATGCTCGCCATTGATTGCGGGGTAAAGAAGTTGACTATTCATATTGATTCTCAACTTGTGGCCTCCCAAGTCGAGGGGGATTTCGAAGTAAAAAGCGGTCAGCTCGCACAGTATCTCTCGCTCGTTAAGGCTCTCCTCATTAAGATCCCCCAGTACCAGGTGGCACACATACCCAGGGAACAGAATTCCAAAGCAGATGCGCTCTGTAAGTTAGCCATATCTCCTTCCAGCTATCAAACCTGGAGATGCTGAGTGGAAAAACTGGTGGTCCCTAGCATTCAGGGACCATGGGACATATCTACAATTGATGTATCAGAATCTTCATGGGTCGCCCCGTTACGGGCCTATCTAGAGTATGGACACCTCCCGGAGGACCCTGTAGAAGCACGACGTTTGTAATTGCGAGTTGCAACTTTCCCCTCATTGGTGGAGAGCTGCTTAAGAGATCCTTTTCCGGGCCTTATCTAAAGTGCATGCCAGGGTCCGATGCAGAATATACCCTACACGAGGTTCATGGAGGAGTTTGTGGAGAACATCTGGGTGGTAGGGCCTTGGCTCGAAAGATTTTGCGTCAATGATTCTATTGGCCGACTATGAGAAAGGATGCAGTAGAATTCGTCCAAAAATGTCAAAGCTGTCAGCTTCACGCCAACATTCTCCATCAACCACCAGTGGCCCTTATACCTCTTCAATGTCCCTGGCCATTTGCGCAGTGGGGTATCGACCTTCTCGGTCCCCTAGCGTCGGGTCAAAGAAAGTTCATCATCATGGAGGTTATGCGGTCGTAACCGCTTGACCAGTGAAAATAAGTCCTACCAAACGAAGCCTAAGTGAAAAAAACATTTGCATCGATTATTAGCAAGTTAGGTATGAAAAACATTACATGCCCAACTTGTGGGGAAGTGTTAGCTAATATTTGTATTACCCTATATATATAGGGGATTTTCTTTTTCAATACAAGATTTCTATTTTTTCAGTTTAACAAACACAAATAGTGCTACTAAAACTATAGCTGCAGTGCTGTCATTAAAAGCAGAAAGGTGCATCACAATACCAGCATTCAACTTAGATTTTGCTTGGTAAATTTCGGAGACTAATATCCTACTACTGTTTTTAATAGGAAACTGTGAAGAAATATTAAACTTTGGTACAATGACAGTGCTGAAATGATGTAGTTTCTGTTGTAAAATCTTTTGTAGTTGGTACTGTCATATTCTGTATTTGTAATGTCCATCAGCCATTTCTGATGTTGAATTCATTATATCTGTTTGTTTTTGATTCATAGGCTGGCACAGGAATTGCAGAACTTATTGCACTTGAGATGTCAAAACAGGTATAGCTACTCAGCCTACTATCAAATTGACATGTCATAGAGGAGTATCTCTCTTATTCTTATATTTTTAGTACCTCTCATATAATCAGTTTCGATTGTTGCTGTAAGCATGACTGATTGTATTTGTTAATCTGTGCCGATATCTATGCAGACAGGTTCTCCCATAGAGGATTGTCGAAGGAGAATATGGCTTGTGGACTCTAAGGTAGGAATACAAACCATGAAATTCTTCTTTTGGAAGTATATATCATACAAAAGAATGACCTTGGAAGCTCTCATACTTAGTTTCCTCCTTGTGACAAGAAAATAACTATATTATGACAATCTTTTTCAGGGACTGATAGTCGAATCTCGCTTTGAGAACTTACAAGCCTTCAAGAAACCATGGGCACATGAACATGAATTTGTCAAAGATTTACCGGAAGTTGTCAAGGTGTGAAGTTTTTATTTTTAACGTTCAATGTTTTTTGAAGTTTGTATAGCTTAGTTGAACTTCGATATTTTTTTCTCTTTTTCATAGAGCAGTCTACCCTTACCTTGTTTCTAGATGTGCTACTTTTCTCTCCTTTTCATATAGTAGTCTACCGTTACCTTGTTTCTTGATGTGCTACTTCTATCCGTGATTGATACTAAAAGTTCATTCAATTTTTAAATCATGTATGGAAAGAATTCTATTAGGCCCCGTTTGTTTGGGAGGAATTGGGGGATTGGAATTGGACCCCAATCCCAATTTCAATGTTCAGCGTCCAAAAAATTCGGTAGGAATTGAAATTCATTTCAAGTCCATAAGATTGATAAAACGTAATTAATAACGTAATTCCCCCCCCCCCCCCACCCCCGTTCTCGCGACCACAAAGAAACCCTCGCAATGAAGGTCTCCTCCATTACGCAAGCGAAAAAGCTCCTCCAAAGTCCAACCTTGAGATTTTCTTCTCCAGCGCCGCAACCCTCATCCCTCTCCATTTTGAGCTTTATTTCTCCAAATCATTCAATGGACGATAGCCGATCTTCTCCAGCTGAAGTTTTGGGCTCATTCATACCCACATTGTGCGAGATCCATCTCTTATTGATCCAGATCTATTGCCTATAACTATTGACCGGAACATAGGCAGACCTTGCTCTATCCATTTCGCCACACTTCTATTTAACTTCTCTCTTCTCTCCAATTTTCTCAACCTGTGGCTGATGCTGGCTTCAGTCTTGATGGATTGCATGTTCAGTGGAGAGCTCTGGTGTTCTTGATGGATTGTATGTTCGGATTTTCTCTGTTGATGATTAGTTATACTTTAACAGAGGCTCCTTATGCTGTTTATGGATTCTGGGTGAAAGTTCCGATTAATTTTAGGATTTTTGATGGGTTTTTCTAATTTTGGGGTTGAGAAGTTACCCGGATGCAATATTTTTCTCTAATAAAAAATATTTGGTTTAAGGTGAAGAAGCCCAAAATATATAGGACTATAATTTTAACATGCCTCATGCAACGTCTTTGGTCTCTAACACTTTAATTTAGTTTTTTTATTAGGCAAACCGTTAAGCCTACTCTACTCTGATATGGTTTATAATTCGTGTATCCAACTTAAAATCAATTGGTTATAGGCAGTGGATCTATGATCCACATGTAAAAATTTATGTGAAGCCGAAAAAGGTCGCAGGAACATTCAACCACACCAAGCCAAGTAATCAGAAGCAGTAGAAGAACATGAGCTGTAATAGAATCAACTATCTTCTTTACAATACGAGACATACATTGCGAGACATGATTTCGTAATGTACCCGATGGAAGCAAAATAAATACAAGCAAGAGTAAAACTGGTGGACTGACACCAGTAATCGCCCAAGCCTCCTGTCTGCCAAGGCTGTCCGCCGAAACTACCAAGTCGCCGCTAACATCTTTAGACCGCCGAACTGTCCAACCGCTTCTCTAGCCGCGTGGACTGCCTGCTTATTGAATACTGAGAACAACTCTATCCGCCACTTCTTAGTCATCTGACCGCTGAAGCTAACCGCGAACAGAAGTTGATGAACTGGGAAACTTTCTACCCGCTGAGACCGGGCGAGCTGCTTTATTGAACTTATCCGCAACTCCGAGGAAGAAGAATTCTAGTCGCACGAGTCGCGACCTGTTGTATACCACAAACTGCTATCCGCAATTGTTCTGCACTGAGCCTCCAACTAGTTGTCTAGTCGCTTCACTTAGTCATGCGGTTAACAAAGTCTAACCGCAAATTCAAAGTGCGAGCTGAGTTCTCACTGTTTCCGTTATTTATGACGAGTCGGGGACCCCTATTTATAAGCAATCAGAAAGTGCGGTCACCGCCCATAAGCGATAGGGTAACCGTCCATCATCCTGCGGCTAGCAGCACCTATCCGCACATTAGTGCAGATACCAAAACCAGACCGCAAAGTCGGGTCGTGACGAGAACCTGGAGACAGGCCGTGCAACCCATGCGGTCTCTGCGAACTAGGCAACAACACAGATTTGGCACACCACCGTGACCAAGTCCACAATCTCAGCGTACTCTGGTTATAGGCCGCGCGAACAGACCACAGCGAGCTCGACGGTTAACCTCCGCTATCAGCGCTAACCGCTAGCTTCCACACGAACCAGAGAACCCGCCAACTCAGCGGACTCTGCGGTCTCCCAATCCAGACCGCAAAAGCCGTGGTTAGCTCAATTCTAACCTCCCGGTTACCTCCAGGGTGCTTGCTGAGACAGACCGCCGGGAAAGAACACTAGCCAGAACCCGACTATCCGCCAACACCTAACCAGTCTAACCGGCAGCGGTTACAACGGTCTGTGCGGTCTGCCTTCCTCGGACCGTCCACTTCCACTTTAATAATTTCAACACCATATTAATTATGCAAAGCTACACGAGTTTCAACAAAAACAATTAACATGAATGATCCATTTAACATATTCTTGTAAATAATGTAGTGTGCATGAATCTTTTCTTTATGACAGAAGCTGTATAACTCTTAAATTAACTGTTATTTTACAGGCCATCAAGCCAACAGTACTCATAGGATCTTCAGGGGTCGGCAGAACTTTCACACAGGAAGTAGTTGAGACCATGGCTTCCTTAAACGAGGTATTTTTTATTTGTCTGTGTGTATGTATGTATCTATCTGTCTGTCTATATATATTTTTATATTCATCGGTAAAATACAAGTACTTAACTCCTTATAAACTGCAGAAACCCATCATTCTAGCACTTTCAAATCCAACATCACAATCCGAATGTACTGCTGAGGAAGCGTATGCTTGGAGTGAGGTGAATTGCTCAGTTCTGAATCTCTTATTCTGGATTCATATGGATTGAATTCGAGCTGCAACGAACTTTCATCTAATTTGTTATTCGTCCATTTATAGGGCCGTGCAATATTTGCGAGTGGAAGTCCATTTGATCCAGTCGAATATGAAGGGAAGACATTGGTGCCTGGGCAGGTCTAAACTTTGTTCTTATTCTCTTATTTTAAGTGACAGTGAAAGTTATTGTTGATAATTTGACATCTAGTAGTTATAACTGGATTAATTGTATAATTCATATTATTCTGGCAGGCCAACAATGCTTACATCTTTCCTGGATTTGGTCTTGGCTTGATAATTTCTGGAGCAATCCGTGTTCATGATGATTTGCTTCTTGCAGCTTGTGAGTAAACATATCTTCGGCAAACCATAACCTTGCCTAAGATTGTTGTAAATATTTTTTATATATATATATATATATATATATATATATTATATATATATATATATATATCACACAACACGAGAAAATTATATGGTTAACCCCAAAAAGGCTACATCTAAGCGTAGCGGTAAATGTTCATCATGAGAATTAGAGTTACAGAGAAGCAAGAGAATCAACTATAATTTTCACACCTCAAACTAGAGAATATAATCGGGGAAGGAATGTCGGCCGAAGGAGAGCCAACTGTCACAGAGATTATGATTGGAGATTTCTCAGCACATGTACATATATATGCATCATGATGCTCATGACATTGTTTTGACTTGGAGCTCTGTGATGTAGAACATGTTAGTCAAAGATGACACTTGTATTGAATAATATAACCCTATTTCTCAAACATCTTATATATATATTTTAAATGATACTTATGTCCAAAAATATCATTGAAGTTCTTGACAAGTAACACCAACATCTCAATTAACATGGAAGCCATCTTAATTCCCTTTTTTCGCCCGAACAGCCGAGGCTTTGGCTGAACAGGTGACTGAAGAAAACTTTGAGCAAGGATTAATCTACCCGCCTTTCAAGAATATCAGAAAGATTTCTGCTCAGATTGCTGCTAAAGTTGCATCAAAAGCATACGAGCTCGGTAAGTTAACCTTCATGACAGCTTTCAATCTTTAATCTGATCACATTTTCAACACAATCTCTGTCAAATTGCAGGACTGGCTTCTCATCTCCCTCGCCCCGAAAACTTGGTCAAATATGCAGAGAGCTGCATGTACAGTCCTGTTTACCACCATTACCGTTGAAATCTGCACTCAAAGCCGGCAATTTTGCACAAGCCAATTGACTTTGGTATATTCATTTTTTTAAGATTAAGATGATGCAAATGGAAACATTCATCATCCATGAAAACTTAATTCTTTTATTTCAGTGGAAGTTTCTTTCAACTGGAATGCATGTATAAAATAAACGGAAACTCGTGGTTTTCAAAGTCTTGTGCTGTCCACAGAAGTTGTATTCTTGTAAGAGATGCAAATCCGCTTGTGGGATGTTTTTTCTTTTTCAAATATTTAATTTTGTTCTGTAGCAGTTTACCAGATTCTTGAGAAATGAATAACTTTCAATGGTCACAGGTTTATATTTTCTGTGCATTTCCTTTCTCCTTTTATGTTTGTTTTCGCCAACCTTCATCAAGAGGGACGGTTTATTAATGTTATTGCCAAGTTACCCTTTAGAACCTTAATTAGCCCTAATCATTAGTTTTATATAAGTCATAAGAGTTTAAGGGTGGGGGATTGAAACTCTTAAGAAGATTTTAACGTTGGTGAGAAAGATGAAATAGTCATACAAAGCGTTAAGCAATACATATATTGAGAGAGCGGGCTTCCCTTTAGCCACCGCATGCTTAATCCATGCATAGTATATGCTCGAGTGTGTGTATTGGTGGATATATTGTATCAAAATCTACTCTCACGGTAGCTACCAGTGATGCGAAGAGCATTCTGGTATCATGCAAGAACTTGTATTTATAGACTTTATACTTGATCTTATGGTTGAGCGGGGTATCATCAAGATGCGTGTCCATTTGGAACAACTTTAAAATATTGAGTAGGGTACAAAAGATTGATTGCATGATGAAGTTCCTAAATAATTGAAAGTTGGGTATTGAGTCTTGACATATTATGAAAGTACCATAGTCTATAATAATTAATGAATCGATCAATGTTGATGAGCAACTATCGTTATCACATTCTATTTGTTCTCAAAATGTGATGCAAAAAATATGACTTCTACTCCAAACAGAACATCTCGAGTTAGGGAAGGCAAGAAATACTGCCCTAAACAAGTGCAACACATTGAGGTAAGTAGTCTTATTAGAGTTCCATGAGAAGACTCACCGTGAGGATAGAACAATCTCACCTTTGAGTGAGCTCAGTCTCACCTTTAAGCGAGTTCAATAATGGAAGATATTTTGTGGTGATACCTATTTAAGCACGTATGTTATGTTTATCCTTTGATTTATGAAGCATATCAACCTCTTATGAAAAACAAGTGATATGTTGGAATAATAATTAGATGTTAACAGCAGTCAAATACTATCGTCAGTGGCGGATCCAGGATTTTCGTCAAATCCGGGCACCAAGTAAAAGATTAAGGCTCCGTTTGGGAGGACTTATTTTTACCGGTCAAGCGGTCACGACCGTATGAACCGGGACTAATTAAGGTCCGATTCATGCGGTCGTGACCGCTTGACCGGGTGAAAATAAGTCCCCCCAAACGAAGCCTAAGACATTTGATAATCTGTTAATTCAAAATTATAAAAAATATTATAGTTTATAATCTTACTATTTAATGTCAAAGGCAAATGTTTTAACCCCATATCACCGATTCACCGGCTTAGAGGTAAAAGTGAAAAAAACTAAAACATGGATTATATCATATCTTGCAAAGAGATAAGTTTGAGTGCCCATCAAACACTAGAAATTTAAATGGAAGTTCACCCAAAATCACACAAGAAAAAAACTTACAATGTCGCCACAATAGATAGGTTTTTAAGTTCTTGAAGGAAACAAAACAACAAGACAAATATTATTATATGAAAAGAAGTTGTGGCGGCACCACAATAAAAAAGAAAAAAATTAAGAAAATAAAGAAGAAGAACAAGGAGGATTGTAGGAAGATTTAGAAAATAAAAAAGAGGAGCCTGGGCGGACTGTTTGAAATGGAGGTGGCCCCGTCAAGCTAATTTCGGAAAAATGAGAAGATGAAGAAGAGGAGACGACGGCGAGATGCAGGAGTGAGGCCTCCCTATAGATCTGAAATTACAAATTTGAAAAGAGAAGAAAATGAAAAAGTTGTCCTTTGACTTTGAGGAGGACAGATTTAAAGAATTAATGAGGAAAGACAGACTCAGGAAAAATAGTTTTTAAACTGACATATAGATAGAATAGCTAGGCTTTGATTTTTTTTCGCAAAAATCTAACCCGGGCACTTGCCCGGGTGTGCCGCCACCTAGGTCCGCCCCTGATCGTCACCAGATTATGAGCATGAGAAGTCGCATGCACCGTT